>CM050518.1:83022678-83730178 GCA_027563665.1 Antrozous pallidus | reverse complement strand
GGGGCTGTCTGAGGCCCACTAATTGCCTTTTCCAGCCTCTGGGTCTTCTACTTCTCACTCTCATTCATATTCAAGACCTTGATCTGAAACCTTGAACAGATATGCAAAGTGTTTCTTAAATGCAGACAATTGAAATAGAAATGTTCCTCCATTGCACTATTAATTATTTTATAGCTTTCCCTAAGCACCCTTTGTATAAATAGTGACTTAAATGGTGACTATAAAATGTGCAGAGAAAAATTTTTCCCCACCTTTCCTGTCCCTGCTTCTCAGTTGCATGTCCCATTGATAGCTAATCCTCCCCTCTCTGATAGTGTATGAGGAAGAACCGCATCCAAGATACACTTTTCCTATTTTAGTGAGCTAATGAAGAACCTGATGACCCTTCAGTACAAGCCCTGCCACTAACTGCTCATGTGACCCTGGTTTAGTGGCCTTCACATTTCACTGCAGCATGGCATTAACTAGCTAACTCCTCCTGAAGAGCATCAGCAGAGCCTGGTGCAGAGTCAGTCCTCAACAACTAACACTTGAACAATGCCAAGCTGGCTGACCAACTTGTTAGCTTGCAAGAAGAAAATTCTCAGCCATGCATGCTTCTGACACCATGGTAATAAGCTGGTTATTTAACAGGAAATACCAAATAATACAGGGATGCCATTTACACAGCTTTGGCAAGAAGCTTCCAAAAATGCAAGTCCCCCCCTCTCTATTCTGCCTCCAGGGCACCTGGCCCTGGTGGTCTCTTGCTGTAGGGCGCTGAGCTCTCCTGTGCCCACAACACGCACGGCCACATGGGCTTCGCACATGGACTGATGGACTTTAACCTGGCCTGAATGCTGAACCGCACGCACCTACAACATGGAAGGGAAACGCTGGACACTGACTGGTCTTATTTCTGACATTGCTGAACTCCCAGCTGCCCCTTTTCCAGGACTGGCTTGAGGGGCGGCAGACTTTGGAACCCAAGAAGTGTACCTTGGGCAAATAAAGCCTTCTTCCACATTCCATCCTCCCTTGCAAGTCTTAAAAAAAATTCATTTTCTAAAGATAATGCAAGGGTCTCAAGCCCGCTTGTGTCTGGGAAGTCTGGCCCATCAATTCCTCCAGCATAACTTTGTTTTCTAATCTCCAAAATGTGTCCTCTGGATGGACGTTATTAGACAGCCAAGGTGAGAACTCAGTGAAATGGACTCTATCTCCACTTAGAGCTGGAAGGATTCAATTAGTTATTTCATGATAGAAAAATCTTTGCTCATCTAAATTAGACCAGTTTTTTTTTAACTCCAAACCAACTCGTGTGTAAACATCTGTATGAATGTATGTATGTATGTATGTATGTATGTATGTATAGCCTGAACTGTCCTCTTATTTGAGCCTTTCTCGCCCCTAGGAAGGAGAAAGCAAATGCGAGGTGTTGATAATCAGCAACGTCAAGTGTTGGTTATTCACCATAAGTCAGGAACATTGTGTGCATATCCCAGAGCCTCACAGTTCTTCAGTGCTTTTCCGTTTCAGACTGTGAAACTGGGTGGAATACCTTGCAAAGATCACACAGCCAGCATGCTGCAAAGCTGGGATGGAACTGGATTTTCCTGACTACAAGTGGGTTCTGCTCTACCTTCTTCAAGAAGAGGAATAGCAGAGTGTGGGTGTTTTTCTCTCTTTTCCACGTCCAGCCCAGAGAGAGAGATTGGGTCCAGTTTCTGAGTAGAGGAGCTGGGGATTAAGAAATAAAAGTATAGAAGACAAAGATGCAGAAAAAAAAACTGGGCCCGGGTGGGATCTCTGTTCTCTCTGATGGAGAGGCAGCATCTGACACCCAAACAGCTGCAATTTATTTATATTCCAAAAATACAAAGTGCCAGAAACCAATCCCCGTGGAAAGATGTGGATAGGAAGCCCTGTAGGCTGGTAAACAACCTTAATTGCTCTGAAAGGTCAGAGCTGAAACATTGTTAATTAAAGCAGCTTCCACCTCTGTTTGGTTTTTGTATATTTCTGTCATTGGAATTTCCTAGCTAAAGGCTATGAGCAGATCCCATAGTCTTAACAAAAGGGATAGCCAGGCGCCTTGGATTTAGCCCACAAACAGTTAAGAAATGCTCAAGGTGTCTTGCCTGGGGCGCCCCCCACAGCAGAGGTCATCCACAAGGGTCTGAGCGCTTCTCCACCAAAATTCTCTCTCCCTCTCCCATCCTCTGCCCGAAACTCCATCATTGAAGACAGTGCTGGATGGATCAGGGGGAAAGAAATTCAAGTGAGATAAACTAACCCTCAGTCTCAGGACTGAGGCTCACTGTGGCTTTAAATCCCATACACGCCTCACTGAATATCACTTTTATCACCTGTGAAATATACATAATAACACTAGTCCTTCTGATCAAATAGGGCTTTTGTAGTTTAGAATGAAAAATCAAAATGAGGTTATATACGCAAAAGCACTTTTTCAGCCAGGTTTGCTTTTATTGTAGAAATCCTTAAGGAACTCCATTTCTTTAAATCTTAGATTCTTAAGTCTTAAAAAAAATGCCCATTTAAAACAATAGTGGAAGGTGCACTTTACATGATAACCAGATGACAGCAGAGCACAGAGGATCAGGATACAGTGTAGCCCTGTAACCTCGAGGTAACAAGAGAGATGGGAGGGCTCCTATTTCACTATCTAAACCCAGCATTGACCCTAAAAGGTCACACATCTCAAGTACAAACAAAACCTAGGACTGGCATGAAAAATCCCCCTGAGCTTTTCATCTTCATTTCAAATATTGATTTATTTTCCAAAGAGAAGCTGAAACACCAGCAACTAAGAGCACCCATCTGATAAAAGATATGCAAATATGTTTATAAATATTACAGTATCATCTATAATGTTGACAGGTCAGATAAAGGCACCAACTTTCAGCTAAAGCTAAACTCTGAATACAGGATGAAGATAGAATTTTTACACACATGCACTCAATCTATTTTATTTTCAGCTCCACAGATGGTTACAAATTGCATCCATTGTTCATAGACTCCCCAACCCCCATCCACCTTCAGGTACAAACCAGACTCCAATAATGAAGGAACCTCCAATATTTGAAATTTAAAAACCAATAGATTATCAGAATTATCAAAGTATTCTGGATATGTTCATTAACAACAACTGCAAAAAATGCAAACAAAATCCTATATAATAAAAGCCTAATATGGAAATTGTCCCCTCAACTGGGAGTTTGGCCCCTCGCTATGATGTGTGCTGACCACCAGGGGGTGGTGAGGGACATGTCGGGTGTCATGGACGAGGGGCTGGCAGCGGGCAGCAGTGGAGGCCCCAAGGAGAGCAGGACTGTGGCAGGATAGAGGAGCAGGTGAGCAGGTGGCGCCAGGCCACGGTGGGTGCAAGTGGGGGCCTGACTGACCTGCCAATCACCCCGCAGATGGTGACCAGCACTGGTGGTGGGGGCAAGGGTCACTGCCTGGCTCCCAAGCATTGAGGGAGCCAGGCAAGGGCCTGGACCAGATCAACTCACAGACGGCAACCAGACCCTGGGCTGGGCTAGGGATCTGGGGGTGGGTGGCAGTGACCAATCTCCCACAGTGCCCTGGCAGGGGGCTGTGACCTCTTGCTGCTAACCTGGGGGAGGGGTGATGGGGATGGAGGTGTAGTGAGAATGCAGGGTGTCCGCCACGCTCAGTTTCACTGTTCCTGCTACTCTCCCCTGGGACACTAGGGCTGTGTGCTGAGCAGCCCCCACGCTCAGGTGCTGGGTGCCTGCGAGGAGCCCACCCCGCACCCATGCATCCTCTTCTGGGTGAGCCGAGCTGCAGCACCAGGACTGCAGGGGCTGGTCGGGCTCCCCTGGGGTTTGCACAAGAGCATGTCTGCAAGGTTGGCCAGGAGAGAGCACGCTGCCTGCCGGGCTTCCGTGGGGTGCCACTGGGCGGCCCAGAGGCTCAGGCTGCCCCCCAGCCTGCAGTGTTCAGCTGCGCTCACCACATCTCGGCTTGAGGACTCGGGCGCCGTGACTCTGATGAAGGGAGCGTGTGCACGGATGATTGGGGGCCCAGGTGCTGCACAGGGGCCAGAGGTCAGCTGGAACCTGTCCTTCCTATGCCAGATGCTCATGCTTCGATCACCGGCCAAACCTAGAGACTGCACCTGTGCACACATTTCGTGCACCGGGCCTCTAGTGTAAAATAACAAAAACCTGGTTAAACATTTGCCAAGCAAGAATCCATCCCTGCAGCAGCAGCTCAGGGAGACCTCCTGCCTTCCCCAAGCGCTCATCCGCCATTCATGTCTGTCTCCTTAATAAATGAGATGTGGAGTCCCTGAAGGCAGTGGGAGGGCCCGGGCAGGGAAGGCAGGATGTCTGCACAAAGGCGGCCTAGGACTGACCTGACGAGTGACTGTCGGGCAGGTCTCCCTTGGACGGGCCAGCGCTGAGCGAGGAGTCCCTGGGAGATGGTGGATGGTTTTTGCACGGACTTTCTGAAAGGAAGGTGCCTGTGGAGTGAGGTCCCAATTGCAGTTCCTTTGTTCTTTTGTTCTTGTGAGCACTGACCTCTAGCTCTCTCCTGTCTCCTTCCCTCTCTCCTCCCCCACATAATTCTATAGTGCCTAGAGAGAATCCGAATAAAAATGAAGAATAATCAGGGTCAAAAGACCGGAGGGCCCAGCTCTGATCTGTCCTGTGTGGCTGATGAGGCCCTGGGCTCCGGCATATCTGACAAGACATCGATAGAATCGACGAGGCTAAATGGAAACGTGCAGAACATTGGTGTTTTACACGCAGCCATTGGGAGAGAGGAGGCCCAGCCAGCAGCGTCTGGGGTAGCATGTAGAGGAGGAACAGGCCTGCGAGGCTCTGGGGCAGGAACCAGCAGGACCGAGGGAAACCCAGGCATGGAGTGAGTAGAAAGAACACTCAAACCAGGTAAACACTGAACACAGGGCTTCTTTGTTTAGGTTGGAGGGGTCTTTTATGCGATTGTCAAGAATGTGCTCATTTTATAGAAGTTGGAAAACACAGGAACCCTGAAACACAGAAGGACTTTTGCTGAGTGGGTGAACGCATGTAGGTGAGTCCCACAGTTAGTGACATGGGTTGAAGGCCCTCTGGCAGGCTTTACCTGGGCTGGGCAGGCACACTCTACACCTTTCAGTAGCCTCAGACACCACACACAACTCAGCGCCTGACCTGACTGCTGACAGACATGATGCCCTGCCTAATGGGCTGGGCTGTTCATTCCTACTGGACACTGTTTAAGGCATAAACCAGGATTTTAAGTTTTTTCCTAGTTCACTGAATAGAAGATTAATTACTGTACATATTGAACAAAGTTTCAATGCTTCTTTAAATTCAGCGAATGCATAATTTGAATATTTCACTGACAATTCTGCATTTCGTCTTCATGAATCCTCACTCAACGGAATTTCAATAATGCTGTTTTAATTAGCTACTTCCTGTCCAGTTAATAAAGCTAAAGTACTTAAGTCACCCACTGTAGTCCCAAGTCACCTGTTCAAGACTGATGTTCTTTGTTTCCTCCTCCTCCACCTCCACTCCTCTGCCTCAAGCCCACAGCACCAGAGGGATAAACCAGAGGGTTCATCTGAGTGGCACTGTAATTACGATAATGGCTGATACTTACATGGCAATTACGACGTGCCAGGATCTGCTGTAAGTGCTTTACGTGCATTAACTCATTTAACCTTCACCCGACACTATGAGGTAGGGGCTATTATTATCCTCATGTTAGGTGTCTAGTGGGTCTCTGGAGTGGCTTGCTCAGGGGAACTACAAAGGAAAAGGGGAGAGAAGAAATGTCCTTAGTTCAAGGACATTTACTCAAGATTGGAGGGATGAAGAGATTCTGAGTCCAGCTGTGTTTCTCAGTCAGCTTCTCCTATGGGCCAGCTTCTCCTAACGCAGGCCTAGAACTAAGTTTTAAGGAGATGGAGCGACAGGTAAAGTCTCTGTGTCCTGTGGGTAAGGAGAATACTCAGGGGACTGGTGTCTCACTCCATTCTAGGAAACTCAGAGGACAAGAGGTAGTCAGTATATGACTTTGGAGGAAGAGTAAGACAGTCACTGCTTTGGTGGGGGAAAAATGCTTAAGAATTTTTCATGGACTAGAAACACAAGAGAGAGAGCTGGGCTAGAACTATATAAAATCCCACTGCAGGCCAAGACCGGTTTGGCTCAGTGGATAGAGTGTCAGACTGCAAACTGGAGGGTCCCGGGTTCGATTCTGGTCAAGGGCATGTACCTTGGCTGCGGGCACATCCCCAGCGGGGAGTGTGCAAGAGGTAGCTGATCGATGTTTCTCTCTCATCGATGTTTCTGACTTTCTATCACTCTCCCTTCCGCTCTGTAAAAAATCAGTAACATATATTAAAAAAAAATAAAAAAATCCCACTGCAAGAAAACTGCCAGGGAGGATGGAGTGTTTTGAAACAAACGGCCAAAGAGAGGGCAAGGCAGCTGACCAGAGAACGTCACTGGTCACTGGCAGTCCCTGCGGGGGCCTCGGACAGCCCACCCGAGCGTGCACCTCCAGAAACAGCCTCAGACACTTAGCGGACCCGGAGATTACAGCTAAGTCAGGGCAGCCCTTCCCAGGTAATGACTTTCCGGGCCCCTCTCTCCTCTCTCCTCCTCTCCCAAGGTTTGAAGGGTCAGAAACGATATTAGCCAGGCTGTAAGGGAGAGGTCTCCATGAGAGAAGGTGAATGGAGAGTGAATCCAGAACTCATCTTCCCATCTACAACAAAACTCTCTGATTTTCTCAGAGATGGCGTGCCTTCTCACCTGGGCGGTTTCGCTCAGTTAGTTACAGACCCCTCTGTATTACTATCCTTCCTGCTCCTGACTCATCAGCATCATCTCACGGCTCTCTTTATTGTGTATGCTGGAAAAAAAAAATCATCCCTTTACCCAACATCCTCTTCCCTGTCCCCTCACTTATCTCCTCTACAGGAGATGCAAATTTAACAAAAACGTCCCACTTTACTAAGTGCCAATTAAAGAGCTAGAACTAAAGAATTACAAGAATTTAGAAGGTTGGGGAGGTCGCTTTCAACAGGGTTGTTTTGAGAAAATTTTGGAGAAGATGCCAATAGAAGTAAGACTAAAACAAGAATAGAGATAACTTAAAAGCTTATAGGCAACAAAAAGATTGAAGTATGTAAAGCAAGAAAAAGGCGAGAGAGAGGATGGAGCTTGCCTATTAGTTTGAGCACAAACTCTCAGATGAAGCTCTGCCAAGGACTTTTCATCGTTACCAGGTCTCTGATCTGCACGTGTACTTTATAGAAAGCACGGACCGAGTGCCTCTAGGATGGCTCTTACTTACATGCTTCCGTTTGGCTGGTGACCCCACTCTAGAGACAAACTCACAGGTGAGAATTTAGGGACAAATAAACATTATAATTAATGGCATTCTCTGAAATGGAGTCTTAAGTAAACCTTCTTAATCTCCTCTATCATTTGATATTTAATATTTATTTAGCACCAAGAGAATAAACTATTCTTTTCCTTCCCAAACAAAGTCACATGACTATGTACATGTTAATTTGCAAGGATTATTATTGCATTGTTCTTTTCATTTTTTTGTTTATTCCTTTTTCTCAAAGTTGCATGAGGCAAAAAAGCTAGATAGATTACTGGGACTTCTAGTCTTAAAAGACAAAAAATTACTTGGTTAAAATCAGAGAAGATATATTAACAGTTCTAGGGGAGCAAATTCAAAAGTCATCTAAAAACCAAGCTGAATAAAAAAAGATTTACTTCATAGTTTATGCTTAAATGTATATGTAAAATTATCTTGGGCTCCATACTGAAGGCTGCTGCAGGTTACCTTTTGGCTAAATGTTCACATCCTTCTCTAAGTATTCACAACCTAGGAGAACTGGGAACTATAGTTTAAAAAACAACAACCCAAACCAATATTTATAAGAGAAAATGAATGTCTTATTTAAAATGAACTGTAAAAAAAATATTTAAGTATTGTGAATTAGGCAAAAACAAATACTGTGGACAGAAGGGAAGAGGGGAGAGACAGACAAAACAAAACAAAAAACCTTCTAAACTGAGACAATTAATCCCAATTCATGTAACTGCTCTCCTGATATGATGAGATGATGGAACAAAAGGACATTTCACACTCTAAGACTATAGTGTTTTACTACCCTAATAAAAGAGTAATATGCAAATTAACCATACCTTCACTACACCAAATAAGCCATGCCCACAAGTCACGTCGACAAGCCAATCAAGAGCTATATGCAAATTAACATACAACCAAGATGGCTGCTGCTCATAGCAAGCCAGGTCAGGCTGGGGGCATCACTAGGCAGTGATCAGCCCGGATCACAGGGCCATCGCTTCCCTGGGTGCCCCAGCCTCAGGCAGGCCCAGTGGGCTGGGGGTGTGGCCAGGCAGCGATCAGTTTGGGTCCCAGGCCTCCGGCAGGCTAGGCGGGCTGGGGGCGTGGCCAGGGGCGATCGCCTGGATAGCAGAGAGATCGCTTCGCTGGGTGCTCCCAGCCTCAGGCAGGTCAGGCGGGCTGGCTGGGATTCCCTGGCCGAGGTCCCCTGCCCAAGGACGGACAGAAAGTCTCGATCAGAGGCTTTCCACCTTGGGCAAGCCGGGGGTGAGCCATCAGTAGGACATCCCCTGAGGACTCCCAGTATGTGAGAGGGGGCAGGTTGGGCTGAGGGACCACCCACCTCCCAGTGCAAGAATTTCGTGCACCGGGTCCCTAGTACTATTTAATAAAAGAATAATATGCAAATTTGACCATACCTTCGCTACAACTACAAGCCATGCCCACCAGCCAATCAGGGAGGCAGGCAAACAGTTTGGAGCCAGCAGTCCTAGATTGAGAGAAAGATGTCCGACTGCCCATTTAGGCCCGATCCTATCCTACGGGGATCGGGCCTAAACGGGCAGTTGGACATCCCTCAAGGGGTCCCAGATTGGAGAGGGTGGAGGCTGGGCTAAGGGACACCCCTCCCCGCCCCCGTGCACAAATTTCATGCACCGGGCCCCTAGTCCTATATAATAAAAGGCTAATATGCAAATTGACGGAAGGGTGAAACAACTAGTCACTGTGATGTGCACTGACCACCAGGGGTCAGACGCTTAACCCAGGAGCTGCCCCCTGGTGGTTAGTGCACTCCCACAGGGAAGTGCCACTCAGCTGGCTCATGGCTGGTGAGCACAGCAGCAATGGCAGGAGCCTCTGTGAGGAGCAAAGGGTTCCTGACTGCGAGAGGGCACAGGCTGGGCTGAGGGACCCCCACCCCCACCCAGTGCACAAATGTCATGCATCAGGCCTCTAGTTACAGAGCATAAAATTCCTCCCAAACTCTCATATATATGTACATGAGCCTAGAATTAGCTTCTCAAATCCTAGGTTATTAACAATGTGTACATTTTAAAATAAATATATACAATATTTTAAAACAAAAACCTTTAAGAAAATATTTAAGTTCTGAATCTAAGGGATTCAGACACCAGGTAACATTTAGGATATACAGCATCTGGAAGATTAAACATTCTTGCTTCTTATTACTTTGAAGTCTTCATTATACACAGGTTGCTTCTTGGGGGACCAAACCCAGTTTCATTTTCTCCAGTACTATAAAAATTAACAACATAAAGAGACAAATAGAAAATAATTAGCTTCAATGTTCAAAGAAAGATAAACAAGTTATAGATTTATAAGCTGCTTAGAAGAGATAAACACATTCTTTTTACAGAAAAAAACAAACCCTTAGCTTATTCTAGTCCTTTAAAAAGAACAGTCTTCTGTAGCATGGTTCAGAACCAGGAGGTCATGGTTCAATTCCTGGCCAGGGCATATGTGGGCTCAATCCCCCTTGGGGGGAGGAGGGTCATGCAAGAGGCAGCCAATCAATGATTCTCTCTCATCATTGATGTTTCTCTCCCTCTTCTTCTCTCTCTCTTTCCCTTCATCTCAGAAATTATAGAAAAGGAAAATTAAAGAACTGATTAAAGACCAAATAGGCTTTGATGACACAGTGGACCCTGGGTGAGGGGGAAGTCCAAGTAGACAGGCTCTGAGCTTGGAAAATTAGAAGTATTAATATCTGTGTTAAGAAGTCAGGAAGGAGTTCACAAGGAGAGGCATGTGAAGGTGGAGAGAAAAGAGGCCTAATTTTTCTGTTTGCTAACCATTTTCCTAATCATCATTATGAAATCCATAATTAAAACGGGTTTTAAATCTGAGGTTTGTCATCATCAGCTAGTATGGAAAGGTCTTCCCTCATCAGACATTTGTATGAAAGATGTTGCTAACAGCAAGTCTACGAATACACCTTTTCAGTGTGTGGTATGCATTGCTTTTCTCAGCCTCGAAATCCTTCCCTAAAACTTCACCATTCATCAAAACTTAACAAGTGTTAAGTCTCAGTTGCCATGGCCTCCACTAAACCCAAAATCATTAGCCAGAAGGGCTTATAATCATCACTGGCCACAAAGGACAACGACACCCAGACTGACATTCCTCTACAGAGCGAAAGAAAATGTACGTGGGACGTTCCAGTTAACCGCACATAAAACATGTTCACATCAGATGGTGAGATATCCAAAAAGGCCTGAGCCCCCAAAACATCCCAGAAGAGACAGGAGCTGGCACGAGGAGTGTGGCTCCAGGAGGACTCAGGGCAGCAGGCGGAGAAGTGGGAGAGGCACGCTCCCCTCCCCCCCGGAACCGACCTGGGCAAACTTGTGAATCTGCTCCACCACCGCAGCGAACAGGGCGTGGACACTCTCGTCAATCAGACTCTGCATGTAATGCACCGCCTCCTCGTCCGACAGGTCCAGGCGGAATTTATCCTGCACCTGCAAGGCCACAGCCTGTTAGTCTTCTGAACACCGAGAATCAGGTGTATTTCAGAGATACTTCAATGGATGTAGGCAATACAAGGCAGTAGGAGCTGTTTCTACGCCAAAGAAATGATTTGTGACTTATAAGTTCTGAAAACTGCTCGCTCATTTAAGTGTGGAAGTTTACTGTTTTTGCAATATGCTCTTTTAAAAAATGTTTTTATTGACTGACTGGTTTTAGAAAGAGAGGAAGACAGGACCAGTTATGTCAGAACTCAGGGCTCATGGTGCCAATTACTCCTTCCCACCACCAGGAAAATTCCAGCACCGACACTGCTAGTGCCCTTTAGAAAGTTTACAATTCAAGTTAAAAAAGCTTCAACTTTCTTTGAAGTTGAACACTGCTGATCATACTGATATTTAAGATCATCTTGCGTTATTTTTGGGTAAATAAAGTGCTTTACATACACTTCCCTCCCTCTCCAAAAACAAAGAGTCAGAAATTGATTTGAATAAAAATCTTCAAATCCACTACTCTGCCTTCCATCTCTGCTGAAACTCCCAGTAAGAGAGCTTGGAATAACTGCTCATCTACATGACGGCTTTCCTGTGTTCCTCTCTTTGCAGGCCGAGTGAAAAAGCAGGTCTCTTGCTCTCCTGCTACATTATAAACCCCTGTGACCATAGGGATGGGTGGGAAGGACAAAGAATGGTTGATTTCTCCTATTTGCTATTGGAATATTTTGCTTCTGAGCCTAGCATGCTCAGCCTGAGAGTCCCAGGAAGCAGGCATCCTATTAGGATATTAAAAAAGAGCTGAACTTTTCAGGACAGAGAGTAAGGGCTGTGGTAGAAAGCTTTCTCTCAAATACAGTGGCCTATTCTTGTGACTCTGGGTATGAAGTGGGAGGGGCAAGAGCAGGGAGGGGCAGAGCTGAGAGGCTGCTGTGTTCTGGAATATGCAGAAAATTATCCACAAGGTCTCTGTCTTAAAATTGGTTACTTAAGATTCTAGGGGCCGAGAAAACAAGGGGAAACGGGTTGTTAAATCTTTCATATACGAAAAGTAGACTGATGTGTGAGGATGTATAGAAATTACCTTTTTCACAGTTTTATCTGGTTCAAGAGCAATATCTGGAATGTTTGCATCCACCATCAAGGAAAATAAGTTCAAAATTAGATTAGAATACCTAAGGGTGATTGGGGGGAAAAATAGCAATTCGTTAGAATTTTGCAGTTCTTCTCATATAAAAAACACTCCTAGAAATAGTGGTACCTGGATCTCTGTAACAATTACTGTTACCCTGAAGGAAAACGGAAGGTGAGACTATTCACCAGCTGTCTCCATGAAAAGCAAGCCTCGAAAAAATATCTTCCTCTGGGGTTTTGATATAATACCATTTCTAGGTCCTACACTATGGAACAAACTTTTGGAGTAAACACCTAATAATGACTTTTTTTCTTCTTCTTCAGTTTTTAGGGAGTACATTCTTTTTTAATGGGGTATAAGAGAATCCATTTTATATCTAATTAGCATTTGGCTAAGCAATGAAGACCTGCCTTTGGTAAATGATGACAAGGACCTGCCATTCTAAGGCCACCTCAGTGCCAGGCGTAAATGAATGAAAGGGAAACGCTGCCATCCCACTAACCATTCAGGATACCCTCGAGGGACACGAATCACCACTCTAGAAACCAGTGACTGGGCTGAATAGAAGCAATGCTAAATGACGGAGAAAGTAGCTAATACTCTACAGCATTAAAAATGGGCAAGATACTAAAATATCATCATCTTTGGATTATGCTGACCCCGATAGAAACTACAGGTTTATCCTCACCAATCCTCAAACTTGTCCCTTACTCCAAACAAAGAGAAACTACTATTCTACATGCTCATCCAGAGGTGGAGCCCGGGGGACTTGGCAAATGAGTGCACAGAGGCACAATCCACCTCCTGCCCCAGACCCCCTCCTGGAACAGCCATGCTCTCAGTGGCCCCTCGGCACCCTAGTGAGGAAAGGAGGTTCAGACTAGACTGTGGAGGAGGGTGTGTGTAAGACAGCTTTGGTTTCGGGTGATGAGGTGTCCAGCTGGTCTCAGGAGAAGGGCCCACACAGGTGCCCTGCACTGTGCTCTCTAGGGCGCGGAGGGCAGAGTCCTCATTTCAACCATCTTCCCATCCACAATGTGAAAAAGCTCAACCTGTTACATAAACCCATTGACTACTGGAACTGTAATGACAATGGCACTGAAGACAAAAATGACTACACACATAAACCTCAAATTACCTAATATAAATATTTTATATTGCTCATGAAAGCCAAGAGGGACTATAATGAAAATTTCTACCTTGATATAATCCTCTCATAAAATTAGGCCCTAACTCACTGATTCTCTGTGGGGAAAAAAAAGTCTGATGATATAAAGACAGTTTTAATTGAGCTTGAAGTTACTGGCTTCCTTGTGGGAACTGATAAAAAGCATATTACAGATGTCTTTTTACTTCTACTCAAATAGTTTTATTCATTCAACCAACAAATATTTACCGAGCACTCACTCTGTGCACTGCTCTAGACACTAAGGACATGGTGAACTGAACAATCAAGGCTCCTACATTCACGAAGCTCATGTCTGGAGGAGGTTGGGAGCTCAGACAATAAACTGTTTCTAGAGAAAATAATGTCATACCTGGGTGACTGATACAAGATTTAAAAAATACAGTAAAACAGAAACGATCAGAGATTGATGGAGTGGGGAGTCATCTTAAGGAAATATGATTTTATTCTAAGAGCACTGAGAAGCCACAGAGTTTAAAGAGTGGAACAGCACACGCAGATCTGCATTTCTGAAAGCTCACGTTGGCCACCTTGTGGGGAATAACAGTGGAGGAAGGGGAACTTTCACAGACTCTAGGGGGAAGAGAAACAATATGGACGTGATCAGGCTATATTCTAGGGATGGAGTGGGTGACACACATGTGGAGGTGAGGAGAGAGAACAGGGACTGAGTCTCACCAAGGATTTAGCCTAAGAAATGGGAAGGTGTGGCTACCCATCAAAATAATAATGAATGAAGAGCAGGATTTAGGGCAGGGACTCAGGAGCTCCATTTTAAACATAGTCTGAGATGCCTACTGCACTCACAGCAACGACATCCAGTAGGCAGTTAGGGATATCTCAGAGGAGCTCATCGGGGCTGACAGGGTTACTTTGATGTCATCAGCATTTGGATCCTATTTAAAGTTACAAGGCTGGACTAAATGCTTATAGAGAGTTAAGGGGAAAAAGATCAGAACCCACAGACTGGTTAATGAAAACTGTAGACATTCATTGTGTAGAGGTGGACAGAAGACAGTAATCAGCAAAGGAGAAGTGACCAGTAAGGAACAAAGAAAACAGGAGAGAGGGCTACACCAAATACAAGAAAGGTTTTCAGAAACAGAGACACAGTCAGCTGTGCCAAAGATGCTAGGAGCAAAAATGGCAATAGGTACACCTATATACCTTGATGAAATTAGTCTCAACAGCCAAGTGAGACTAGCAGCCTTACTAGAGAAGGTAAAGGAAGAAAAGGAGGCAAGTAAGTGGAAACAGTGAAAACGGAACTTTCTGAAGCAGATGTTTGAACAGCTCTATCTTTCTTGCTCTATGAAATGAATTTACCAAAATTCTCTCTGCCGAGCAAACCCACTTACCTTCGCAGGTGGAGGAAAGCCGTGTAGCACTGCTTCCGGAACTCCTGGTACTGCTCGCTTTGCGTGCCCCCCATGCCTTCCACCATCTCTTTATTCAGCTTCATTGGAGGAGGAAGAGGCTTCGGATCCCGACCCAGGATATATCCAAAGTCTATGTGGAAGAGTTTGCCTAGGTGTTGATAAGAAAAAGATTTGTTTTTGTAAGTATCTTAAGGAACTAGGAAGTGGATTATATCATACATTCAGTAAAGTGGTTTCTCTTCATAAAGACTATAAATTTATGACAAAGTCTATTAAATTGATGACTCTTAATCCCAGGCTTGGGAGTAGCCTTCAGAGCATATCTTAGTTCATTAAACTCATAATCATCCAGCTAAAATTATGCTTAAAATCATCCCACAGTAATATTAAAATTTTAAATCCTACTTTTAGATCTCCATAATCCAGTTAACAAAGTCTGAACAACTTATTTAAGATGTTAGTATAAATAAGTATCTTGTAGCAAGTTTCTCATGCCAACTTTTAGGCGAGCTACCCTAAATATCGCAGAAAACCATTTCTTTTAAGTATATCTATGATGAAGCCACAATCCCCTGCCAAAAACATCCCTTCTACTTCACATTATATGTTAGCTTCATCTGAAACATTTCCAGCTAACCCGCGTCACTCATTACCTGCAGACCAAGAAACCGAGCACAGTGTTCATGTCGGCCAAGAGCTGAATACAGATGCACTGACCATGAAGACAAACCTAGAGCAATCATCTAAACTCACAGATCAGGTACGTAACAGGATCGTTCACTTTAGAGCAGCTGTCGCCAACCTTTCGGACCTCATGGACCATCAGTGTCAATGGACCACCTGTTGGCGACTGCTGCTTTAGAGAATGCTTCTCCACAGAATTCATAAACATGCTGTGATTTACAAGAAGTTGTATAAGACAGGGATGTTACTATTTCTCATCAAACATTTCAGCTAGGTATATATTAAAAGTATTGATTTACTTATCTTTCTTCTCCACACTAAACTGTTAAAGAACCATTAAGAATCTTATAATAAAAAACATTGTTTCGTTTACTTTTGCTATAGTTCTAAAACCTGGGATAATGAAGATTCAATGTGGTTATTTTGCATTTATTTAACCAAAGTCAGTTGAATTTCACATTTACAGCTTAGACAACTTTCAACAGCATTGTTGATGGGGGAAATTTTCTTCTAGATATCTAAAAGTTCTTGTAATTTTTTTTTTATTATCTTGCCTTTGTTTCCATGAAGGTCCTATATAATAAAAGCCCAATATGCAAATTGACCAAATGACGGAATGACTGGTCACTATGACACACACTGACCACCAGGGGGGAGATGCTCAATGCAGGAGTTGCCCCCTGGTGGTCAGTGCACTCACATAGGGGGAGCGCTTGCTCAGCCGAAGCCGGGCTCATGGCTGGTGAACTCAGCTATGGTGGCAGGAGCCTCTCCTGCCTCAGCTACAGGCAGACATCCCCGTAGGGGTCTCAGACTGCGAGGGCCTGAGAGACCCCCCCCCCCCAAGCGCACAAATGCTGTGCACCAGGCCTTTAGTCTATGATAAAAACAAAAAAGGCTGGGTAGCTCAGTTGGATGAAGCATTGTCCTGTACACTAAAAGGCTGCGGGATCAACATCCAGGGAGGCAACCTATAGATGTTTCTCTCTCACATGATGTTTTTCTCTCTCCCTAAAATCAATAGAAACACATGCTGGGGTGAGAATTAAAAAATAACGAAAGAGGCCAAATCTGGATCTTCTGGATGCTACCTTAGTAGTAGTACTTTAGTGTTATTTCAGTGTTCTTGACTGAGTTAGTATCCAATAGCAAGACAACTTTAATTGTTGCAGGCTAACAGAAGCAGGATTAGTTCTACCTTGAAATTACATGGCAGCATTTTGAACAATGGAGGTTATGAAGTATGTTCAAGTAGAGAAAAGCGGTACAAGAATATTCACATGGAATATATTAACAACACTCTGAACTCAAACTTCCACTCTATTATCCGTGCCATCACCACACTGCAAGTGACAACTTCAATTTATTTTTGTCATATTAATGTTGCCAGATTAAATTTTGCAAGTTTGTAACATGATTTAATTCATAGTTATGTAAGAGAAGATGTACAAGAAGTTAATACCAGGTTTTGTGGGGTTCATATTTAAGATTATCAAATGCAATATGTCAACACAGGGGGTTTCATTACTGTTTAAAACAGTTTAGTATATTACTCATGATTGAAAAACACATTTCAGAATTCCAAAATAGGTTCCAGAGGTCTCTAAACACAATGAAATCAAGTTTTTGGAAAATCCTGAGTTCACCAAATTCCCAAATGACGTCCATGATTCCAAAATGATAAAAAACTAGTTTTAGAATAAGATTTGATAATTGCAGTACTCCTTGGGAAAGCATCATCTACTAATCTCTATTTTTATTGTTGACTCTATGACAGATGTCCCCTCCCCCCCCCCCTTTGCCCACCTCCACCTAGCCCCACCTCTCCTTCCCTCTGGCCATTACCACTTTGTAGTCTGTGTCTATGGGTTATGCATATACATTCTTTGGCTAATCCCTTTGCCTTCTTTCATCCAGTTCCCTTCTTCCTCTCTCTGACAGCTGTTCCATGTATCCATGCCTCTGTTTTTATTTTGCGACAGCATGGATGGACCTGAAGATTATGAAACTACATGAATAAGCCAGTCAGAGGAAGACAAATACCATATGACTTCACCTACAAGTTGAACCTAATGAACAAAATAAAAACAGGCATCTCCTAATCTCTTAAGGTTCAAGGGACTAGGCTATCTTTGAATTGTCTAAAATTTGGTGAAAAGTCCATGATCAACTTCTGTTAAGGATTTAAGTGCCTTCAACTAAATACAGGGTGGGGAAAAGGTGGGCTTACAATTGTTCACATGAAAAACAATACAATGATTAACAAATCGTAATACAAGAATAAACTCTGTATTCCATATACCCACAACTGCAAACCTACTTTTGCCCCATCCACCCTGTATATAGCTTCTGTCCAACTAAGCAAAGCACTTCATTTTGTGCTTTATTCTCATTCTGGAGTTACCATTTATTTTCTGCTTTGTTAGACAAACACCATTCTACGCCTATTTGTACAGGAATAGCTAAAATTTCCTTGGTTTATTTAATTATGTAAGTGATGCATTGTTTTGTTATGAGTATAATTCTTAATGGTACTCAGCACTTGAGCAGATAACCTATCTGACCAGCTTTAATTCAAAACTGCCACCCTTAATGAATCACGACATCCCAGTATCAAAAGCTATCAGCCATCATACGTGGTTTATTCAATGTGCTCTCTGCTTTTAATAGGAAACCCAGTCCCACTTTTCCTCATTTCATTACAGGCATTACTGGAATTCCAATGTCAACTCTCCCTCGCTGCTTTCAAATGAAGAGTGTATTTCTATTCTTCTTACCAGAAAACTTTCAAGGAACAGGATTACTGCTTAATTATAAGGCATAAAAGATTCAGTATCTAACAATGAAACCATTATTATGCTCTGCAAGTTCACAGAGTCATGTATTATGAAAAGAGACTATTAATGCTTCAAGAAAGTGTACCTCTTAAATAGCAAAGGGAATGAATGGCTCTTTTATAGTTAATACCTGTAAAGGAAACTTGAAGGATTTAAAAAATGCACTTCATAAAGTTAAAAGTTTAATTAGGAAATTCAGGAAGATTAGTCAAATCTATTACCTTAAATAGTCAGGAGGTAAAGTGTACATAAAACAAACTGAATGTTGACTGTAATTATCTCCTATATACAAGAGGTAAGAGGAGTTAATTAAATTTTCCTGTTATTTGCATAAGTGACAAGAATTTATTTCTAAAATTGTAGTTCAAGACATTTGCAGATCTTGGATTAAAGAGAATGGATACTACTGAAATGAACAATATTTAATAGAATTTTTAAATTTCCATTTTGTCTATCTACTTAAAAAAACACATAGCAATCATGAATATTTTTTTTATGATACGATTTCAGTAAACATGAGACTTCTTGATACTAAATATTCAAGAAATTTTTAAAAGATCAGATTTTAAATAGTGTCTAAAAAGAAAACTAGTCACATGAGGATAAGTTCTTCTCATTTAAATAACTAAAGGAATGATCAAAGACTAAAAAAGAATTTATGGACCTGAGTCTGTTTTGTATTGAGGAAAACCAATCAAATTGGTAGATAACAGTATGTCCAGAGTTTACAATGAAAGTTTAGACAGGAAACAGATCTTCCTGGAAACCCTAAAAATGGGTAACAATGACATAAAACACACACACAAAACCTTAGTTCATTTAGTCATTCTAAAAGCACTTACTGGGTGCTTGCTTACTAAACACATAAAAGTTTTTATAGCCCTTTTTCTCATTTCTCAGAAAATAAGCAAGCACACTGAGAAAATGTGTCTGTAGTTTTAGGTTCTGCAACACACTTAATCTACCAAACTGAGTAACTAAAATACAAACATCTGAGGAGGCACCACTATTTGAATAGTATGTTCTTTCCATATCAGAAGATTCTGAATATCATAAACTGTATTATGTCTTGAGGAAAAAAAATAAGACAAATAAATATAGTATATACTTTTTAAATATCAAGCTTTACCTTAAAACACAGAAAGGATAAATCAATGACCAAACTGACTGTTCTCTTCTGTAACTTCCTATGCTACTAAAATAAAGAGCCACTCAAAAGAGAACTTAGAAGGCAGTAACTTTAAAATGTTTGAAATTTAGAGGGGTAAAAAGAAATTTTTGAAATAAGTTAATTATTTCCTTATCTCTAAAACTAGAGGCCTGATGCCTGAAATTCGTGCAAGGAGCTTGGCCCTCGCAGCCGCAACAGATGCCCCAGCTTTGTGTGCAGACGGTCATTCTGCTGTTTGGCTGTCCAGTCTAATTACCACATTATGCTTTTATTATTATAGATTATGATTCCAAATATCAGCCACATAAGTCAAAAAACGGAAAACATTCTTTCCTGATGGTAAAGCAAACAAAACTATAAAAGCTAGCCATCCTCAAGAATTAAGTACCATGGACAATTCTATTATGTATCTAATTCAACCCTCACAACACTACCAGGAGAGAGTTCTATTATTATTTACACATTCAGAAGAAAAGTCCGAGTCACAGGTATATTAGGTAACTTACCCATAGTCACAAAATGATAGAAAGGCAATTTAAACTCAAATAATCTGACTCTGAGCCTGACATATTAACTAATGCAATGTAAGACTATTCCCAAGAATTAAAAAACAAAATGAATCAATTTCACATAAAATTAAAGAATGATAAATAAGATCAGGATAGGAAATACATTTAAAAATTACAACTAGGGTCACAATAACTATTTTTCTTTACTTTGAGCTTTCTGACAGAGGCTCACAGGGTATTACTCTGAAGTGTCAAGACACACAAAAAAGCCACCATTCCTCACTCGAGAAATGTATAGACAGACTGGAAGGGCCACTCTTGGGACTTAACAACTAACTTCCCTGGTACTACACACTTAGTTCCTTGTTTTCATTTGTGAATGTTTTTCAGTTATTTACATATTAATTCTATAGGTTAATTCTATTATAAAGTCTGCATACCATAAACAAATGAAGAGGTTTTTCAGTTATAATGGTCCTTTTTTTCACCTCCTCAAATTCTCAAATATAAAAATAAGCCTTTCTTCAAAAAGTTGGGATAAATCCAAATCATGTTTCATTTGAGTCCTGCCACAAATGATTACTCTGAATAAACTTAAAGCTTCCTCAAAGGATGCCAACTCAAAAAAATCCACATCACACTTAAATTTTAACATTTGTTGTTCAAATAATGCTATATTAATGCGTTAATAAGTGAAACATTCACTCCCAGACTTGCTTCAATAAAACAAGGTTACAATTGAGCACAGGGCAATACACTGACAAGGAACTGACAGTGCTTTACTTTTTGGTGGATACACAGCGCCCTCTGCTGCACAAGCTGCAGAAATGTCAACCAAGCTACATTGGTAAGTCCCAAGGTTATCTGAAACCAAATGAAAAGCATAGGGCTGCTTGGATATCAGTAACGGAGACTCATATTTTCCTTTTTTTTTTCTTTCAAATTACCACTGTAAACATTTTAAAATTCTCTGTATACAGTGATGTATCTTCCTCCACGAAATCCTAAACTTTTCAGTCTGCCCCTTTCTGTCATCTAGATTTACAGGGTAGACCGATGTATTAGGATCAAGTCCCCAAAAGACCCCAGTGAAATGACATCCGGGTATCCCTTTCTGTCTACACCTCCCCACCAGAGAACTGACTGTAGATGAATCAGTGGGACTCTGATAACAATTTCAAATCAAAGTTGAGTTACAGTGTTTAAAACTGCCCAAACTGACAAAAGAGAAGTCAAAAGGTGTTGTTTTTTTAAATGGGATAAATCTTACTTTTCCTTAAAAAGTGACTGTACGGGTTACACAAGGAAACCTAAAGCTCTAAATGGTTAATATGTTACAGTCTGCTTTGAAAGAATAATGGACCCAAACATCCCAGGGAAGCTGCTTCAGGACAGTCAAGGCATTTTTTAACTACAGAAAAAGAAATGTATTTCCTGCAATAAACGACATTTAAAATGCACTCTGAATAAATAATAGTTGTTTAAACTATACAAAGTCTATTTACATCTATGTAATTAATATAACTTGAAACTGCTTTGAAATATACAAACTACTAGTAAAAGATATCTAATGACACAAATATTTTTTCAAATAAATCATTATAATTTTTAAAAGTTGAAGAATGTATTATACTTCCATTTGCCTTAACACAGTGGTCAGCAAACTCATTAGTCAACAGAGCCAAATATCAATAGTACGATGACTGAAATTTCTTTTGAGAGCCAAATTTTTTAAACTTAAACTTCTTCTAACGCCACTTCTTCAAAATAGACTCGTCCAGGCCGTGGTATCTTGTGGAAGACCCACACTCAAGGGGCCAAAGAGCCGCATGTGGCTCGGGAGCCGCAGTTTGCCGACCACGGCCTTAACAGAACCAGACTTTCCTTATATAACCTAATTTCATTCAAGTTAATCCTGAAAATTGTAAATATCTACCCTAGTGAAGAAAAGACTTATGATGCCAACTGTACTATGGCATACATATGGACAAAATATGGATACATATGGATAAAATACATATGGATAAAATACATGTGGATAAAATAATTATAAAGCAGTTAAGGAAAAAATTACTCAAAAAATGCTGTTTTTAAAGAAGACAATGTGCCTTTCACTCAGCACATTTTAAGGAAAGCTTTGCATTTAAAGGCAAATTTGAAGCACCCTCTAGTGGAAAACTGGTAACAAAAGTTAAAGCTCTGTTTCTGAAATTTTGTAATTCAATTGCCATAAAACAAGTAACTATATAACCTGGGCCACAAAAAAGTAGATTAGGCAGACTCTTTCCAAATGACCCCCACCCACAAACAGGGCAATTCTTAAAGAAAAAAAAGTCTATTATTTATCAATTCCCCTTCCTCCAAATATATCTGTATTCAGATCTGCAAATATAACATCATAGATGAATGATACTCTATACATTAAAGATTACATTTTATAAAATGACTAAGTCAAAGAAACACATGTAATCACTTTGGTAGCTTGATCCATGTGGTTAACAGATTCAACCAAAAAGAGAATGTTCACATACAGAATTAATATATAAATAACTGAAAAGTAAGGAAGCACACCACAACATTTCACAAGTAGCTTTTGCTACACTAACAGACGAGGTAGGTGACAACCTAGGGCAATCTGGCTGAGCCCTTCGTTCTTGGTTATAAAGCCACTGCCTGGCCGACAAGGTCCCCACACGCAAGTTCTACCACAGACATTTTTGTTTGTTTTTAAATGTACTTTTAATGATTTCGGACAGGAAGGAAGAGGGAGAGAGAGCGAGAAACATCCACGATGAGAGAGTATCATGGATCAGCTGCCTCCTGCAAGTCCCCATTGGGGACTGAGCCCACAGCCTGGGCATGTGCCCTTGGCCAGAATTGAACCTAAGACTTTTCAGTTCAAAGGCGGATGCTATCTATCCACTGAGCCAAACTGGCCAGGGCCCCACAGATGGTTTTTACATTAGTAATTCAAAACTGAGTAGATAAAACACCAGAGTATTTGAATTAACAGGGTTATCCATTAATCATTAGATGGCATACTATGTATTATGTAAATTCTTAGCATCACAATTTGGAGAAATACTAACAAAACAGAAAATGTCCTTAACTGAGAGACCATTTTAAAAAATAACTTAAATCTAATTTCTGAGGAAGGCAGAAAGCAGAATTATTTAGCCTAGAGAAGAAAAAGGCTACATAGAAGAGTAGACAATTGAATACCGATTTATTGATACTTTAACCAGCTGTTATCAAGGCTCTTTCATTAGAGTCAGGATTTCTGTGTTTTATACACTTCAGTATCTCCAGCATCTACAACAATACCTGCCACATAGTAGGTGCTCAATAAATATTTACTGAATTATATAAAACAGAAACTTCAGCTAGTGATGACTAGTCTAAAGAAAACAAAACAAAATAATCAATAGAGAGTAATGGCGAAGGGTGGGGTAGCACGCATGTTATTTCAGATGGGAGAATCAGAGGAGGATCCTTTTAAGGAAATGCTATGAGAACTTAGACTTAATAACCAAAGTCAGACTTGCAAAGATATGAAAAAAGAACTTTCCAGGGGGAGGCAGGAGTGGTTTGACATCGAAACATTCAGACTGGTCATGTGGACAAGCCATGGCAGCCATAGTAAAAAGTTAGATTTTATTCAAACAAGTTTGAGCAAAGAAAGCACATAACTTCTTGATCTATTTTGGAGGGAAGGAGTAGACAAGATTTGCTGATAGGTTAAATATGTGAGATGAGGCCAAGGAGTATTAAAAATGTCTCCTAAGTTTGGTGCTTCAACAACTGGATAGAGATGAGACTACTTATTGAGATGGAAAAGTGAGGTGAAGAGCAGGTTTCAGACACGTGGTGGAGGAAAGGGACAACTTTTACAATTAGCGGAATAATTGGGAGTTCCGGTAAGCAGTTATATTTCAGTTTGAAGCTAATAAAATAGACTGAGGCAGAGAGCTATACGTTTGGAAGTTGTTTCCAGAGATGATGTTTCAAGCCATGGGGCAGAAGAGTTACCAGGAAGAAGGGTGTGGGGAAGGAATTATTCCATGCAAAAACAAAGAATTAAAGATAGAAGTTAAAGTGAGGTCAGCCCAGCTGGTGTGGCTCAGTGGGTGAGCACTGACCTATGACCCAGGAGGTCATGGCTCGATTCCAGGCCAGGGCACATGCCTGGGTTGTGGGTTTGATCCCCAGTAGGGAGAGTGCAGGATGCAGCCAATCGATGAGGTTTTTCTCATTGATGCTTCTATCTCTTTATCCCTCTCCCTTCCTCTCTCTCTAAAAATCAATTTATAAAAACCAACAGAAAGTGAGTTAAGTTTGCTGAGAATTTACTAAGAGAAAGAACATTTTAACATTCTAACTAGAATTGCACAGAAAGGAACAGGACTGCCTACGCACATAGGACTGTCCACCAAAGGAGGGTTTTAAGAAGCAAGGCTAGATGACCACCTGGAAGATTACTACTAAAGTGATTCCTATAAAGGATGGGAGTTTCCCCTAGATGGCCTTCCCATATGCAGGGGTGGGGAACCTCAGCCCTCGGCCCATAGAAAGCCTGTGAACTCATTTGATCTGCCCCTGCCAAGGCATTAGGGATGAGTTAACGAAATGTTTGTACAAATTATTTATCTATATCTATATCTATATCTCAGGTTAATTTTTAAAAATATATTTTATTGATTTTTTTACAGAGAGGAAGGGAGAGGGATAGAAAGTCAGAAACATCGATAAGAAACATTGATCAGCTGCCTCTTGCACACCCTGTACTGGGGATGTGCCCGCAACCAACGTGCATGCCCTTGACTGGGATCGAACCCGGACCCCTCAGTTCGAAGACCAATGCTCTATCTACTGAGCCAAACCAGTTTCGGCTCAGGTTAATTTTTAAGTTGATAATTTCTTATGGCCTGCGAATGATGTTATAAATAGCCAAATGACCCCTGGCAAAAAAAAAAAAGGTTCCCCACCCTTGATTTAAAGGAACTTTTAAGACAATGATTTAACTTCACTTATGCATATTATTTTGTTACTACCAAGGTAAAAAGACTCCAAGGTAAAAGAAAAAAATTGACTGCACATAAAATGTCTATCTGCTAGTAGCCATTATACATTACCTGTTTTTGTTAGCAAAAGGTTATCCAAGTGCCGGTCTCCAACTCCAAGTATATATGTAATCACGCAATATCCAGCTGCAGTAACAGTTAAAAACAAACAAACTGTGAATAACACATGCAAACCAGGTTATATGAAGCGCTGAATATAAAAGCAATGTGTGCTGCTTTACTTTCAAATTGCTTACTACTGTTTTTCTCATCTAAATTCTCAAATTAAATTTATAAGCTTTGACTCTATGAAGTTTATTATTTGAAACTCAAAAGAAATTACTATTTGCAACAAAAGAAAACATTGTATAGAATATGGTCAAATTATAAAAGCTACTTGTTTCAAAAGTGAAACCAGGTTTCAGGCCTACCACTTCTCATTTATTGGACCTGCATTAAAGATGATGGTGAAAAAACAGTGTCTACAGAAATGCACAAAATGAAGTCAATCATTCCAAACCGTGCTGTCTATAAGATAACAAAGTAAATGCAGGGTTAAAAAAAAAAAAAAAACAAAAAAAACTTTACAGAAACAATTCTGAAGTGCCAGCCAATAGAAAATAAATGAATTCATTTAAGCAGTAAAGACATTTATGAAATTCACAATAGGATTTACTAGTATACCTCATTATTGCTATTAATCAAAACCACTAATCACTTCTTTAATCAACGTTTTGTATATTTTAGTCTTCTTACAGAGCATTTTTATGCCTCCCCCAAATCCATATGTTGGAATCATAATGCCAAAGTGGTGGTATTATAAGGTGGGGCCTTGGGGAGGTCCTGAGGTGATGGGGTGGAGCCTCCATGAATGAGGTTAGTGCTCTTGTAAAAGGGGCACCACAGACTCCCGAGCCCCATCCACCACATGACACGAGAAGTCTTCAACCCAAAGAAGACCCTCAGCTGACCATGCTAGTGCCCAGGCTCGAAATTCAGCCTCCAGAACTGGTAATCCTATCTAATGAAAGAGTAATATGCAAATATGACCTTACCTTTGCTATGCTACCAGCCAATCAGGACTGGGGGACGGGGCCGAGCAGTGCGAGGTGGGGGGGTGGGGTCGGGCTGGACAGCCATGGCGTGCTCCCCAATCGATCACGGCAGCACAGTGGCTGGCCTACAGCTGGGACCAGAAAAAGCCTCTCCTCCGGCTGTAGGCTGGGCCAGGCTGGGATGGGGGTGTGGCCAGGCAGCGATTGCCCCAATCTTGAGGCGACCGCTTTGCTGGGTGCCCCAGGCCAGGGGAACAAAAGGCCTGGCCAAATGGCCTTTTCGCCCCCGGCCTCCGCCAGGCCGGGCTGGGCTGGGGGCATGGCCAGGCTGCAATCGGCCCCGATCACAGAGTGATGGCTGGCTGGGCATCCCTGGCTGAGGGTCCCTTGCTCAAGGACGGAAAGCCTGCCAGAGGCTTTCGGCCTTGGGCAGGCAAGGGATGAGCCATCAGTTGGACATCCCCTGAGGGCTCCCAGTATGTGAGAGGGGGCAGGTTAGGCTGAGGGACCACCCACCCCCAGCGCACGAATTTCGTGCACCGGGGCCCTAGTATTGTTGTAATAGCCCAAAGGGATTGAGATACCTTAACACACTCTAAATGAGTATGAATATGGCAAGCCTACTTCCCTTCATTCTAACATATCAATGGAAGGAAATAGTCTGTCAAACTTACCACAGCTTTTAACATACGTGTCCATTACCTCGGCACTGATCCCATAGGGCCCATTGTCACTTGGTGCGTATTTTCTAAAAAAGTTCTGAAAAGATAGTATTTACATGTTAACAAATTCAATACAATTCTTCAACACATTAGGCATTTCGGATCTGTAAATACAGTAGGTCCTCAGGTTACTTTGGGAGATCTGTTCCTACAGCGCTACAGAACGCGATTTTTGCCATAAGATGGAACCCACCTTCATAAGCACCTACACCACTCCCATGGAGCACATCCACAGCAGTAATGAAGTGATGCAGAGAAAAATTTTAAAAGAAAGATAACAATTCCTGACCTTTACTTGTGATAAATAAATGATAAAAGACATAAAGCACATATGTACATACTCAAAATGATGGAACTTGAAAAAATAAATAAATAAACTAGAGGTCTGGTACATGAAAATTCATGCACTGGGTGGGGCGGAGGCCCTCAGCCCAGCCTGACCCTCTCACAGTCCAGGAGCCCTAAGGAATGGGAGATGACCTGGTCAA
Source organism: Antrozous pallidus (assembly GCA_027563665.1). Taxonomy (NCBI): domain Eukaryota; kingdom Metazoa; phylum Chordata; class Mammalia; order Chiroptera; family Vespertilionidae; genus Antrozous; species Antrozous pallidus. Next base: position 83,703,093 of record CM050518.1, on the reverse strand, counting down.
GGGAAGGTAACACCCCATCATGCTTCTGTCAGCAGCATAAGCCTTGGCTTCGGGCGGCCCTGGGTGGCTGGGCAGCTGCCATCTGAGGCTTGCCTGTGCCTTGGGCTGGCCCTGGGAAGCTGCGAGGCTGAGGGGACTGGGGGACTCTGGAGAAAGGTGCACAGAGCGGCTGCATGCCTGCTGCCCTGGTGGGGAAGAGGGGACTGGGTGCCGCCATCTTGTGGCTGTGGGCACTGCCATCTTTGAGGGTGGGGCATCCAATTAGCATATTCCCTCATTGGCTGTGGGTGCTACTATCTTTGGGGGTGGGGCAGTCAATTAGCATATTCCCTCCTTATTGGGTGTGGGTGCTGTCATCTTTGTGGTGGCATGAGGGTCAATTAGCATATTCCCTTTTTATTAGATAGGATGGGAGATGGTGACGTAACCAAGAAACAACGTACGTGGAGTCCAACATAACCCGAGGACTGCCTGTAATTGCCATAGGTATCTGATCCAAAATTTAGTCTGTAATTATGAAATGTGGATTTTAGGAAGCATATTCCTCAGGAATAAATCTATTGCTATGCTTACAAACTGTTAAGACAAACAAACAAAAAACACACATATATGCTTAAAGAAAAGACAATAAATTACTGCTATATCTCCATCCTAACATATCCCTTGTTTCATCTTTCTTCTAAAAGTAAGTATGAGGGCTGTGGGGTTTTTATATCATACATTCTCCTGAAAATGAACACGCGCTACTGTTTTTAATTACAGGAAACCCTTGAGATCTAGGGGTTCCACATCCATAGATTGAACCGGCCACAGACCAAAAATACTTGGGGCCGGGGAAAATTACCCGTTGTAAACCTGAGGCTTGACGGGTATGTCAGGTGGTTCCCAGACGTCCGATAGTTTTGATTTGTTAGATGGAGTCACAGACTCAACATATAGTTGTAGCACGGATAAGATTTATTATAGCAATAAGCACCCTCTGCCTAGCAACGATTGAAATTTTAAAAGGAAAGCAGGTTGATTGCTATAAATTATATTATTTATACAGCATAGGCACAGCAAACCACCCTTCTCGGTTATGAAACAGAGGGAACACACTGAAAGCCAAATTTCCTATTACTAGCCAAGGGCTGCCTGTGCAACCCATCAGGCCTTCTACTAGTAAAGACAGTAGCCTTGGCCTGCACAAAGGGTTAAGCAGTCACTCAATGTTCACTGCAAACATGCTGCAGAGCCAAACTTCAACGCTACGCAGTCTGATGTTCTGACCCTGAGCTTTTAATTTTAACCACTGCACACAAATGTATCCCTAACATAAGAACAGAATAACCACTTGCTCTGTCAAAAAATCAAAGTAATGCTTTCTAGGAAACCTAAGCTCCATACTGAATTAGGAACAAAGGCACAGTGTAGCAAATGTCCTCTATTAAGCCCCGTTGTATTATCTTTTATCTCAAGGGCATCCATTACTCTGTGAGGATATCATTCATTTTTCTGACATAGGGAAAAAGAAAAGCGATATTTAAAAGTTAACGAAAATAAACCATTAAGATATAGTAGGAACGAATCCATATATTTAAAATGTAAAATATTCCCAAAGACACACATAGCTTAGTCCTAGGATCTACTTGCCTTTCTTATATTAGAGAAGACAGAAATGTTGGAAGAGGAGGACAGGGGACTGAGAAAGTAATTGTGCAAAACATACATGAGCAAGAGTATCACTAGAGCACTAAACAAAAATTGAAGATAATCAAACTGTTCATTAATGGTTAAATTACAATATTTCCACACTTTGAAATGTAGCCATAAACTTAAGGCATTTTTAATTTATTCACCAATTACTGATTACTGATCACCTATTATGTCCTAATTATGTCTCATATTTGAGCACCTATACTAGTATGTCCTAATATGTAAGAATTTGCAACTGTTAGTATTGTTTACTTCTGAGGAAATGAAAAATACTTACAGGAAAAAGGATGATAAAAGGAGACTTTCATTTTTAACTTACATACTTTTATACAGCTTGAAATTTTTATAACAAGAATGTATTCATGAATTCTATGAATCTTTAAATAAGTGCCATACCTGAATGCTTCCTTCTGTATCAAGAACTTCAGCAACAGGAACTGACTGGATAAACTGCATGAAGCCTAGACAGAAATAAATGCATAGCTCTGAGCTAAGTTATTGATTAAGCAATAAAAATAAATGTTCTTCTAAGAATAACCTTCATTTGCAAATGTATACACTACATATCTGAATAACTCTAAAAGGTCTGCAAACACTATTTAGATTCATTCTGGCGGTTATCTCAAAGATTAAGGTAATCTTTTAAAAATTTAAGCCAATTTAATCTGTATGTTTCTCTAGGCCAATTTCTATAATTGTACACATGGAACACAAAAATGTAAGAGACCAAACTTCTTAAATCTAGCATACATTTGTCCTACATGCTGTATTTTTTTTAAGTATATCAATTAAAATTTTCCATTCCACATTTAAAATTGCTTTAAGAATCTGAAATTGTGTAATATCAGTCACCTAACCTTAAAACTGTGTTATGGTCATTAACTTTTTTATTTAATACTCCATCTTCTGCCTTTTAATGGAAATGATGTAAGAAATGTATAAATCCTTTAAACTACCAAAAAGAAGAGGGAGGAGATAATATTCAGGACAACAAGGAGAAAAATCTGGGAACAGCAGGAATATAAACAACAAATATATTAAAAAAATCAAAAGGTGAATGAAGGAAAGGATTTCTGGATCATAAGCAATCATGATCTGGTTTTAGTGAGCCTCATATCAGCTATTTGCATGCAAATTAAGAGAATGGATACTATTTTAGAATGTGAAATGTCTCATCCATTACTATATCATACACAAAATAGTTTTCATTAATTCACTTCAGATTTTTTGTCTTTACTATGTAGTAAGAACTTTGCCAGGTAAAACAGAGCCTTGACCATGCCTTCATAGACCAAGCTTCACACTTACAGGCTTGTGCTTGCAAGTTTTATTGGGATAAATACTACAGATGAAAGAGAATAGTGTACAAGCTTGTCAAACTCACAGCCACTGGCCGCATGCCTGTTAAATAACATGAGTTTGACATCCTTGGGCAGGAGACCTAAATTACAATGGAGAACAGAAGGCATCTGACAATCTGAGCCATGTTTTGAAGGATAACGAGTTAACAGGTAAAGCTGTGAAGGAAGGGATGTTTAAGATAATGAAGACAGCATATGTGAAAGCCTGAAGGCTGAAAAAAAGACCACAGTGCCAGCGCGTGGAGAAATGGAAGGTAGCCAGTGTGGTGGGAATCCCAGAAGCAGGGGTGAGTGGCAGAGGACAGGGTTCAGGGGCGGGCGCAGGGGGGAATGTCGCTCTGCAGAGCTAAGCTTCTGTTTTTTGCCTGCATCCTAAGAGGAAATGAAAGCTAATCAATTTAAGCAAGATAATCAAAGACCATATCCACATTTTCAATAAGATCATTCTGAGAGGAAAATGAGAAGAAGAATTAAATTATCAAAAAGATTTGGAAGTGGCTTGGGAAGGACAGGAAACCAGAGAGATAACTTGTTTCTCTAGGAATCTAAAGGTATGCAACTCTAAGAGTAACAAGACTATGGAATTCAAAACAGGCATTCCTAGGAATCTCACTCCAGCTTCCAAAGGATATTCAATGTCAAAAAGCTATTGATCTATATAGAAAAATTAGGTAATCAGTGGCTTTTATTAGCAGAGCACAGGACAAAGCCATTCTCATCACAGTAACTCTGAAATGATAATTCTGGACACAGACTGCCATGTAAGAAATTACTGTGAATTATAACCAGCTTTGAATGCAAACAGATACACTATAAAGGTTTTAATTTTTCTTCCAAATATGATGTCTAATGACTGGAAAGGAAGGAGGGCAAGGAGAGAGGCAAGCAGGCCAGCCCAGCTGGTCTTCAATGCTGCAAATGAGTTCCAGTTCTAGCATTTTTCATACCTTCAGTTAGAAAAGGAGAAGTGTGTCACTGACGCTGAAATAGACAATCACAGTGTTAGCTAAACTTACCATGTTTTGTACTGGTGGCTAATACTTTATAGGGTGTTAACTTCAAATCAAGATTTTCTTTCCGCAGCAGCTGTTGATCAAAGGTAAAATACATGAACTAAATGTAAAGATTGTTATGAAACAGTTTTACAGACAGTATCTTAATAAATAAATAAGAGTCAGGAAGTGAACCTAAACTAAGGTTTAACTAAATTCATTAATTTAACTTTTATTAAAATAAATTTATTAAGCACTTACTGGATAGTGTGCCAAATTATCTTAATCTAAATCACTGTCAGTTTTCAATGAACAGTAGACTTCCTCCTACTAATTTATGCAATTGCTTTTTTTCACAAAGTATTTTAGACTCAGAAAAAAAGAAATAAAAGCAAGTATGTTCCTTTCAAATCCTGGGATAGGGATGGGATTTGAAAGTGATCTAGTTGAGTAAGAGGAAGGAAATCACTAAATCCGACATTGAACCAATTTAGTCAGGAAAAACGTTTTTATAAAAAGAAACAAATGCGGTTTCATTTTATCTTCATCACAAGAGCCATTCTGCAGCGCACAAAACAGCTGAATTTGTTCAAGGTCAAGTTGAGATTGCTGAGCTTCCTGTGTTGTACTTGAAATGTTACAAATATGTCCTGTGTCCATATACAACATATGTACTAAACCAGTTTTCTGAAACAAAACAATGTTCCCCACCAACATAAGGCTGTGTTCACCTTGTCCATGAGTGAAATGATTTGAAGAATAAGTTGATCTTGGCGTAAGTCATCCCCATGTTTAAATATAACTGGGTATTTGCCTCCATCTTCTGTCTTAAAGAACAACTGTGCAGGCATAAGGGCACTCTGGAAATAATGTGGATATAAGTTAATGTATGAAAATTGACTACACACAGAAGAAAATGATGACATGTAAGTTGCCAACAGGTAAACAGGACTTGAGAAACAAGATGGTTGGCAGCAAGAAGCATTAGGGAACGCTGGAGAAAACAGTGAGCTAGCTAATAGCCAGGACTATAGGGCATAAGGAGCATCAGCTTTGGACTCAGCCATTAGATTTCATCTAATTAAGTGAAAGATTCGGGAGAAATCACACAGCTATTCTAGAATAAAAGATAAAGGTATTTGAGATCTCCCTTTATTTCATAAAAAGGTAATTTAAGTCTCAAAGTTGCAAAGCCAGTCATATACCTGCCGTTAGAAACAAGGGATCTTGACTATATCTGGTGCATTTTCATGCTGTACTGTTTTACCTCATTTCCTCCAGTATGTCTCTAGCACTACAAGTTATCATGGCGAGCATATCTCCTCTTTATCATGGTGCCAGACTCCTGACCCTCTCTAGTTTCAGATTGCCTTAGCGGCTATGCAGAGGAGGTGTTAGCTTTATCTCACAGGCGAGGAGACAGGAGAAAAATGTGTGCAAGGTCATCCAGCTCATATGGGCAGAGCCTGGACCCATGACCATGTCATTATGGTGCCCAGCAGATAAGGATGCTGCACAGGTCACGAGGGGTCTTGTGGCACAACTGAAGAAGACAGTTACCACCAGCTGGCTGTTTTTAACTATCCAAGTGGTGGCTGGTCAAAAGGAAGCCTAGCATGCCCTCTAGGACTAAAGAGAATTACTGTACTATATAAAAATATGAAGGAAAAAGTTAAGCCATAGGAACAGGCTGAACAATGTTAAAAAGGTTAAGTGGGACTATGTGAACCTATGAACTGAATGCATACATTTTTCAATTTTATTTTTAAATAAAAGCTCACATGGGAAAAAGTAGGAGTGACTATTATTAAAAAGTAGCTCAAAAAATTAAAGATTAAAAAACAACCCAGATATATAAAACTACTTTACACATTTCACTCTTAAATGCCTTTTGGTAATACAGTATCTGAAATCAAAACACTGTTAAATAAAGGTTCCCTTTCCCCCAAGCATTACTAAATCAAGCTTTAAAGAATTAGGTTTCAATCACAGACGTTAAAGATCCATTCCGATTACCTTGAACAGTGTAGCTGTTTCTGGGATTATTCCTCTAATTTTCACCTGGGGTTCTAGAGGCAATGGGATAAGTTCCACATCTGACAAGTTCATCTTTTCATTATCTCCAAGCAATGCCTGTAGCCTCTCATTCTAGAAGAAGGCAGGAAGGATTAATTAGGTTAAACTTTTTTTAAAAAGTAGTTTATAAAACATGGTAAAGCCATCAAGACTGATTCCATTAACTTTAAAATAACTGCAAAACACCACAAAAACATGTGTCCAGTGAGGGCCGCCAGGGGCAGCATGCTCTAACGGGAGCACTCCTTGGATTACAAAGAGCTGGACTTGCACACGGTCAGGGAACACATTTCTCTTGCTCATCTGAGAATCAGGAATATACTCAAGCCAGACTTAAAGATTCCATTTTTGTTTTCAAATGATATTGAAGCCGCAAAGAGAAACTAATTTCATTTGAGGCTTAATTTTTGCATGACCAATTATCAAGCAAGAATTTCAGGATGCTGCTCCTGTGCAAGTTTTGGGTTTAAAAAGTAAATTCAATCCACACAGAGAAACTTGAACCCAACCGTTTACTGTTCATTCTCCTAAGAAATCATCATTTATTCTCTTCAGCTCACACCCATACTGCAGTCAGCCGACATTTCAAGTCACAGTGAAATAGCTTCATTACTGAGCGACACCTGTCCTATTTAGACCAAGCCCTTCTATTCCATTTCAAAATAACATCCATCTCCTTTGAATGCTGTGAGAGTCATGTACTCTTTGAACAGGCAAGCTTGTTCTTTAAGGGGGAACTTGACTTTGTCAGTCCCCACAGCATAGAGCCCTTGAACTGTGATGCTACTGAAAGGATGTGTGCCTCAAAGGGAGCTCTGAATCAGTAAGACAGAAGTTCAGGAAAATGTTTCAAGGACCATCAAGACATAAAATTAAATTAAATTCTTTCCCTTTAGTAATTCTCCTTTTGAATTGGCAAGTTCAAGTTAAAATCAACTGAAAACTGTTATGAATTTCTACATATCCCCTACAAAAATCAGTAAGTCTACTGAACAAATGTGCCATCAGACATATCTGTATATATAAAAGCCCAGCGACTGCATGGTGAAACCACCAGAACGACCAGTTGACCAGTCATTATGATGTGCACTGACCATCAGGGGGCAGACACTCAACACAGGAGCTGCCCCTAGTAGTCAGTGTGCTCTTACAGTGAGAGCGCTGCTCGGCTGATGTGGATGAAACCGAGTCTCTGCACCTATCAAATACCTGAGACAATCCAGACTCTGGCCTCATCCCACCACCAGCGGATGCAGACCCTCTATGGTGTGTTCTAGAAAGAGCATAGGGAGCAAACACTGGGAAATGGTAAAAGAGGACATGACTGTGGACTCCCCGGGGAGGGTGTCCTGATGGCTGAGGATCCTGGGGCACAGCTGCCCTGAACATCCCCGAAAGTGTCACTGACATGGCATCACATATTAAAGACACTGACTGAGTGGTTTTGGGGTGCAAAGATCTCTGCCAGGTTCCTCCAAGAAACAGAACATGCTTTTACCCAAGACAGTACCCCAGCTCAGAAAATTTCCTCATTTAGCAGCCGCTCAGATGCAGGTCCATAGCCACTAGGCTGACCAGGATGAGCTGTGCTCCCACAGCGGCCAATCCCTGCAGACCACGCCCCCTCCACTGCACAAATCTGTGCACTGGACCTCTAGAGAAATTATAAATTAACGTTAACTAATCTGAATATCCAGTTATCCCATCATAACTAATATCTAGTTGATGTGGTTGTAAACAATAAAATAACCAGAAGCAGATAATAAGAGAAGGGCCAGACATCCAGCCACTTCTTTCAGTCTCCACTGCTCTAAGACCTGGGGTCCAAGCCACAATCATTTCTCACTTTGATTCCTGCAGCAGCCTCCTGACTGCGCCTCTTCTTCAACCTCTGCCTCTTACAATCTCTTATAAAAAACAACTAGAGTGCTGCTGCTAACAAGAAAGTCAGCTCATGTCATTCTCCTTATCAAACCTCCAATAGCTTCTACTCTCACTCAATGTTTAAGTTCAAGTCCTTACAATGGTGTATATAATGGTGTATCCTATTTTCTTCCTCTTAACCTTGTGAACATTATTCTTTGCACATATCTCTGCTAGCAATTCTCTCTAGACCTGATCCCCCGTCTCTGAACTCCTGACTCAATTTTTCACCTTTCCTTTTCTCCACTTGCATCTCACAAGCCTGGAGAACAACAGGAACATGGATGGTGTTGTTAACAAAGGTCACTTAGAAAGACCTGCTATGGGATTAGGTAAAGCAGGGGTGGGGAATGCCCAGCCCACAGGCTGTATAAAGCCCCTGAAATCATTTGGTCTGGCTCTGCCAATGCATTAGGGGTCAGTTAATTAAATGTATGACCAAACACAGTAGGCTAATTTTTAAGTTGATAATTTTACATGGTCCACAAAAGATGTTCTAAATATCCAAATGGCCCATGGCAGAAAGAAGGTTCCTCACCCCTGAGGTAAAAAGAAGATATCAATTGAGTCCTTCATACTATGTAGGCTATTGATTAGAAAAAAGTGATGTATGAAGAACAGATGCTCAACTGTCCTCATCAAGCAGAAGTCTCGCTGTTGAGAGAAAGATCAATGCACAGGCCATGGATCAGAGTCAAACCCAGTGCTGTCCCGAACAACTACTCTGCAACCCTGGTTAAGCCACCCTAGACCTTCATGTTTACAGACAGATTCTTATCTAAATGATCTCTAGAAGCCCTTTCCATGTCAAATGGTTTATATTCTAAGATGCTTAGATTCTAAAATAAGAGCCAATAAAACACTATAGGTAAGATATAGACTCAGAAAGTCTGGGTACAAATCCCAATGCTAATTCTTGCTGAGGACACTGGACAAATTAACTTAACCTCTCTAGTCCTACTTTTCCTTACAACTGGGAAAATAATAATAGTACCTAACTTACAGGGTTGCTGTGAGGATTAAGTCAATATATGAAACTCATAAAATAGAATCCCATAATAATCAGTATGCTTAAGTGTTCTTATTACTAAAATTAAATAAGTTTTTCATAAAATTATCAACCCAAAAGGAAGTACCAAAACTCAGAATTTTATGATATTGAGACACTATTAGTCATAAATAAAAAGCAAATCCTGCAAGGTTTACCTTTTTCTTACGATTTCCACTTTCACGCTGCACTGCCTTCATTAGATGCACCAGCCGATCTACAAACGTCTGCTGTGCAGCCAGCAAGGAGCGCATAACTCTGACAGACTTGTCACCCTGAAGGTATTCAACGGGTAGGAAAATTAGTTCTATGCAGCATAATGATCAGGGTTGCTTTAATAGCATGGGTTATCTTTATTTATTCTTCTAATAGCTGCAAACTTCAATGCACACTGTAATTAAAAAGATTAATTATCTTGATTCAGAGATGAGAAACCTGCGATCTTAAACACCAGCTTTTCCACAGTAGAAATATTAAGTGAGTCTTTAGCAAGTACTAGTCTATCAAAAATAGCACTCCCCGCCCCGCCCCCCCCCAATACAGCCACGTAACAAAATAGAATTCATTCACACAAAATGATTTCACTCATTGATTCAATAAATTTCTGGATGCCTATGATGTCTTTAGCAATGTGCTGGAGATATGGTAGAAACAATATTGGTAGAACTAAAAATCTACCAAATAAAGGGTAAAGTTCTCAAATAGCAACATTTTACATGGCTTAGTAAAATAAAAGTCCTGATAACTAAATGCTACAAAGTCTTAGTGAGTCCCAGTTCATAAAAATATTATAAAAATATTATAAAATATAGTGAATTTTCCAACTTCACTGGAAAGGGCAGGTGGGAAAATATTATCACCCTCATTTGGAAGATGAGAAGATGTAAGCTCAGAGCAACTGAGTTTTCTTCACAGAGTGACAAGTGCCATGACAGAATTGAGATTAGAAAAGAGTACCAATATGCTAATTACTTATTTGCTAATCAGTTTGATGTAGACATTCTGAGCTCTGAGAACTATATAAAAGTTTAATCTCAAAGAGTTAAATAAGAGGTTATTTAAATACTTAATAAGATGAAAGAAGATAAAGAAGTAGCATTCCTGAAAATCACAGACTGATGTGCTTTCTGTTCATTGCTGTGCACCATATTTTTTCTTTAAATGACAAATGCTAGACTGTGAGCTTTTAAATTTATTTCAATGGATTATATATGATGTACAGTATGAAAATCATGCATTTATACCAACTTGTTTGTTTCATCAATAGCAAACTTTAGAGAGGTTGTCTGTCCCACCTTGGTATAACTGCTGGCTGAACTGTGACATTACTCTGAGAGCCACAAACACCAAGGGAAAACGGATTTACATACCATCTCTACAAAATGTTTAAGAAGGAAAATACATGTTACGTTATATGGAAAGTTTCTGCAATATGATCATTGCCAAACTTTTTTGGAACATACCTAGTTTTGAAAATAAAAAAAGTAAACAGAGGTAGAAATGGAAAAGCAAAGTGTTGGGATTTTGGGTTCCATGTATAGGTTAATTCACTGAATCAGGGATCAGCAACATTTCTGTAAAGGGCCAGGGCATACACTTTCCATTCCAACTATTCACCTGCTGTGGTACTGCAAAACTGCCCATAAACAGTATGAAAACAAAAAGCACGACTAGGTTCCCAATAACATTTCACTTAAGGACAATGAATTTGAATTTCACGTAATTTTCCTGTATCACAACAAATAACATTCTTCTTTCGACTCTTTTAAACCATTCTGAAAATATAAAAATAATTCCCAGCTAAAGAGACATATCAAAACAGGCAAGAGGCCAGACCCGGCCCAGGTTTGTCACCCTATGTTAAATGGTTACCTTCAACAATGCTTGGCTGAATCGTCTCATCACATTCAAATACATCTCATGGGTCTTTGGGTCTCTCTGCTGAGTATCCTGGTCTTCACATTCCACTATCACGTACCTTAAAAATATGTTATCATTCAGGTGATATGAAATGAATCTCAGGTTCATTTTGTAAATATTTATGCCTTTCCACTAAAAGATTAATTCACATTTGCAAAAGTAATAAAATGGGAGTAATGAGGTATTTTATCATCACTTTTAAAAGTGGAAATACAAGGGCCAACATATACAACCATCTATAAAAGGTAAATTAATAACAGTAAATAATTTGCACAATATACTAGATTTTCTAAAAATGTTGGCATTAAAAAAAAAGGCATTTTTCCTAATACTTTCTGAGGTACAGAATTGCAGGGTCATGTGAGAGTTCTAGCTTTAATTTCTAAGAAACCTCCACACTGTTTTCTGTAGTTGCTGCACCAATTTACAGGGGTTCCATCACAACTTTGTAAACATGGCCACTTTTATGCACACAGATGCATAAATCAAAAACGTTTCAATGGATTATATATGATAGTATGAAAATCATGCATCAATACCAACTTGCTTTGTTTCATCAACAGCGAAATTTAGAGGGGTCGCCTGCCCCACCGTGGTACAATTAGCTGACTGTAGAGCTAAAATCAGAACACAGGACACTGGGCTCCTCGGTCGGAATACTTCGTGTTCTACTCAGCTTATTCCCACATTTTTTATCTTGAGAAGCCACAAGAAACTTTTCAACCTTGTTAACTAATAGTGTTTTACAAATCTTAAGTCAGAGCCACTGTATTTCCTTGCACTGTTTCTGGGAAAGAGTACATTCAGCCATGTAGAAGGTAAATTTCATGAGAGTCAAGAGCTTACCCTTGGCACTTCCATGCCTGGCACATAATATTCAATATATTATTGTTGAATGAATAAATGACTTATCTCATGGATTTAACCATTATTTCTAAGACGATAATTCTTAAAATAGGTAAATACATTCCTTTTAACACACCTACCAATTAATTTTAATTTCACTATGTCGTCTGCTTTTACTTGCAAACTTGCACTACGCCCATTTTATGCATTCACACTTCAGTCAGGTCAATCCCCTAACCACCTCGTTGTGCTTCTGGTCATGTTGCAGTACTGTCCACAAACACCTACCCATCTCCACCTTCCCAAAGTCTACCCATCCTTCCAACAGAGGGCAACACCCTATCTCTTTCAGGAAGGCTTCACAAGTCCTAACAACTTCTTCCTTTGTGTTTATGGGGCAAACTCATTAACAAATGAGGAATACAGATGGCCACCTAGTGCAGGCTCCTTGTTCTTCTAGACCACCAAGTAAACACAATGGCCAGAGAAATTTCGTGTGACTGAGGGTATAGATTGGTGCTCAATAGAAAGGTCAAGTATCAAACACCTCTCAAAATCATTTAAGCCAAAGTTCTGCTACACAGAACAGTCCATAAAAAATAAAAATAACAGTACCATTTCCAAATATGAAGGGTAGATTTAGATCATGACTAGAAAATGTATATTTGAATCATTTCTGAATTCTCTGTTCAGAGCAGTAAGCTAAATTTTACAAAGCACTCTAAGGTATTCCCTTGAAATCTGTCATCTTCAAGTAGAAAGGCAGACAAAACTGTCCCATTTCCCATTGTGAGATGACATCAGTGGACTACCTGTTTCCTGGCAATTTTGTTTTGTGGGGTAAATAACCTTTATTACCTTGAAAAGTCTTAAAAGTTACAGAAAAATATGTCAAAGCATCCAAAGTTTACTTTCAATTCCATCATCCCGGAATAGCTATAAAAATAAAACTCTGAAACGATTTATAGATCCTGATGCCCAACTTTTCACAGATCGGAGACTATAACTTCTCTGTATGGCTTAAAAGGTTGACACTATTCATTTTAAAAGGATTGTCTGCCCAACAATAGGCCCCTAAGGGTTCAGCTAAAGCAGAAATCCCTTTTAAATCACTAGAAAGGGAACAAATGAAAAAGGAAATTAAAAATGTTCAAGTGGAAATAGAACAATTAAAATGTATATGTCTGTCTTACTGGACAGTTTTTCTAAACTGTCAAAACAAGACAGTATTTTGTTTAATTCTGTCATGGAAAGGAAAATGCCTCATTATTCTTAAAAAATAATGAGCTTTCAGAATGGAGATCTATTGATTCATACTGTTTAAGTAAGCACAGTAAATTGAGCAGTAAAAATTAGAGATTATTTCTATAGTTACAATATATCAAGTGAATGGAGAAGTTTTAAATGTTCTTCTCAGTGTCCAGAGGCTTCAGGCAAGGCTTACCCAGCTGGCTCTTGCCTTTGTTTGCTCTGCAAAACTGGATAAGGTTCCCATGCCTACTGTTTAATCCTAGTGCTATTTTTTATTGAACCAAAATATTCCTCCTTGTGGCTTAAGCTTCTTGTCCTTTACACTGTATGATTCTGTGACAGATAAAAGGATCCATGCTTCATATTAATTATATCTCAAAAAGTGAATTAGTCTTTCTATGCCTTCCTTTCCTTCAATTCAAGAGACCATAAAATAGAGGTATTTATACTTGCCCTATTTAACTTCACAGGAACAAATAAGAAAAGGTCACTGAAAATACTCTGTAAATGGCAAAGTGCTAGGTAAATGATCTAATCTCCAGGTTCTATCAAGTTCAATTATATGAGACTTCGACCTCAGTTTCTTCATCCATAAAATAAGTAACCTCACATTCCCACTTTCCATTTCTGTATGCATCTGACGTGTTGGTAAATAATGTGAAAATACACACTCCTAAGGGACTATAAACCATCATACTTAAACTCGGCTACCATAAAAGGCAAGTAGACATCAAACTGAGAAAACAGCACACACACCCATTACCTTACCCAACCTGATCTGAGACACTGGAAAGTTAGTGAAAGGCAGAGAAATGGTGGTGCTAACGAGCATTCCCGAGCACAGCTGTAAAGGAACACAGCCAGACGTAAATACCGCACTTAGGCTTGAGACGGCTGCGCACATGTTATTTTAAACTGACTTAATGTTTATGATATCGGGGAGGGGGGATCCTACAGAAAACAAAAAGAAAATTATTTTCACATACCAGTATAAATAATTAGCCAGTGTTGAGTTTTTGCAGGCTCTTGATATCAAGAAGGTGCAGAGATCTTGCTGAAGGAATTAAAAGAAATGTATACATATTATATTACCATCTGCTATTAACTTTCTAATATCTAAACACGTATTTGTTTTAGACATCAGGGGTGTCAAAGATCTTCTCCAGTTAGAAGTCTCAGGGGAGAAATTTAACAAGACACACTAGTGCTTCTGCAAATGCACTTCCGCATGCACTTTTCAGGCCTGTTTTACCTCAAAAGTCACTCTCCTTATCTGAAAAGATTTACCTCTTCTAGGAGTTAAAAACACAGCAGTGTAGTGTATAGCCTTAGTATCAAAGCCACACATTTCTACAGTGTAATCACAAACACCAAAAATTACAATAATGTCCATAAATATGTTAGCAATAAATATTGAGTGTCTTTAATAAAATACTGAAGCCAGTTTATTTTTACATTGCATATCAATCCGTTCATATGCCCAAAGTGCCAATAAAAAGCCTCGAATTGAAGATCATTTGGTGCTTTTTGCTGAGAGGAAAAGTCATAAACATGCATCATAAAACAGGTTATCTAATAAAGTTGTAATATTTGGTTTATTAATCAAAATCAATGTTTTAAAAGTCACCATAGGCCCTCGCTGGTGTTTCTCCGTGGTTAGTGTTGGCCTGCAGACTGAAGGTCTCAGGTTCAATTTACAGTCAAGGCATTTACCCGGGTTGCAGGTTCAATCCTGAGACCCAATGGCAGGAAGCATCTGATGTGTCTCTCATATGGATATTTCTCTCTCTCTCTCTCTCTCTCTCTCTCCTCTCTCTCTCTCTCTCTCCCTCCCTCCCTCCCTCTCTCTCTCCCCCTCCCTCGCTCTCTCTCTCCCCCTCCCTCGCTCTGTCTCACCCTCCCTCGCTCTCTCTCTCTCCCTCCCTCCCTCCCTCAATGAAAAAAAAAAATACTCAGGTGCTGATAAAAAAAAAGTCCATGGTTTAAAAACCATTATAGGCCCTGGCCAGTGTTGATCAGTGGTTAGGGCATCTTCCCATGCTTGAGGAACCTCAGGTTTGTTTCCTGCTCAGGGCACACACCCGGGTTGTATGTTCGATCACCAGCTGGGGCACGTGTATGAGGCAACTGATCGGTATTTCTCTCTCACATGATGTTTCTCCCTCTGTCTCTCCTTCCCTATCCTTTCTAGTATCAATGGAAAACGTATCCTTGGGTTAAGATGAAAATCAATCAACAAGTAAAAGTTTTAAAAATGAAAACCGTTCTGCGGTGTTTATCTTGTACGCTCTCTCCCTTAGCAAACTGGGAAAGCTCTGCACTCACCTCCAGGTTTTCACCATCTGACCCTTCTTTTGTTTTTGATGCTGGGAGAGGGGAAGACGCTGGAGGAACAGGGCTGGTTATAATTTGGGAGCTGAAAAAACAATAGGAGATATCACTGACATGTAACATATTCTGTTTGGAAGAGCAGATCCTTTTTTTTTTTTTTTTTAAGCACGTTCATCTCACTTGTGTCTGGATGTGTCACTTCCTAAGGTGTGCTCTGTGCAACACCAGAGTCACAGTGTGCTCTGGAAAAGAGGCCCTGTGGTCAATGAATATAAGCAACTGGCTGCTTGGAGCTGTGCAAGACTGCATATTGCTAAGTACTATTGTTATAAAAAAACAAAAACAAAAAACCCTTTTACTTTAAACAAGCATTTCAACATTTCTCAAACATATCTGTTCACAAAATCACCCCTACCAACTTTACATCTTTTTAAAAATACACAAATCAGTGACCAGCTTCCATGATTTGGGAAATACTGGGTCACAGTTTATATGCTGCCAGAAAATCTTAAGCAGACCCTAAGAAAACATTCTAGATGGCATCAGTAAGGAGGAAGATAGCATGACCAGAGACAGAGGCTTCCAATGTACAGTGGGAGAAAAGGTAACAGGTATGTTCTCTTAAAAATAAAAAAAGGGTTTTTTCCTTTTTTTTTTTTTTTTTAGTTCTTCTCCAAATGAAACACAGAAGATAAAAACAGTATTAACAGATTCATAAAAAATGTCAGAAATATAACCTTGAGCCCATAATGATAACTGAAATATCTGGACTGATTCAGGTAATCTGATTTCCAGAACTCATTCTCAAGTCTTTACAAAATAGCTTATTATCACTGGGCCTCAAAGTTCTCGCCCAAAGGTTCTTGTTTATTGCAAATCTTAAGATTTTATGGAAAACACAATGGCAAAGTAAAAGAACATGGAGTCATCTCTACCATTTGCAAGTTATGCACTTTGGGCAACTTACTGAACTTCTAGTAAGGCACTGATATCTAAATTCTGGATATGAGCATCTGCCTCAATAGATTACTGTTAAAAGGCAATCTATGTAGACTACCTCACAATGTCTGCTACAGAGGTGAGAGTTCTTAATTGTTATTATTGTTACTAGCTGATTTTAATTCAAGTAACATGTTCTTTATTTAGTATAACTACTAAAATTACCATTTTACAATAAAATACTTCAGTCCACTAACATGTCCTCTCCTTCATTTGCATGGACAGTAAATAATATCTAACACTTACTGAGCATTGTGTGTCAGACACTTTTCTAAATGGTTTATGTATATTAACTCATCTAATGTTTCAACAACTCTTAAAGATCAGTTACTATTGCTCTATCCCTGCTTTTAAGATGAGAAACTGGGGCCACACAGAATGTGCAACTTACACAATGTACACACTAGTAAGTGACATAGTCAAGATTTTAACTTAGATAGTTTGACTCCATAGCCTGCAAAAATTCTGAGTGCAGTTGCTATATTCACTGGTAAAACTTCAAACTTATTACCAACTAGGATTTTGTACACGCAGGGAAAACGGAAAGACGACAGGTGGAAAAGGAGAGAAACTCCGATGTAAAAACCAGTCCTCCCTGGATAACCAACCATACCTATCTATTTCTGCAGAGTTTATTCCAGAACTTGATGTGCTTTCTGACACCGAACCCTGATTATCCTTCTTGGTAGGTTCTAATCCATTCTTTATATCATCAAAATTTTCATATTTGAGAGCTTGGACCAGCTGTAATAGGTACATCAATAAATCCTGGAAAATAAATGAGATAACAAAAAAACAAATGCAGTATGGTTATTGACATAATTTATTCCTAAATATTATGCTAATAACTCATTTTTTTCTACCACTTATCAGCTGTGTTTCCTTTGTCAGATCCCTAGGATACCTAACGTTGTGGTGTTTCACTGGGTCTTCACCTATAGATGGACAGATCCTATAAGCCTTAGGAATGAGGTATGGGAATTAAATCAATTAATAGAAGAAAGTCACAGAATAGTGCCTGGCAGAGAGTTAGTGGCCAGTAAATGCCTTGTTTTAAGTAGTATCCAAAAAGCAAAGCAAACACCAAAAACAAACAAACTTGCTCCACATAATTTTTTCTCATAACTATCAAGTGACATAAGCAACTATTATCACTGTTTTTTTGGAAAGGAAACCGAGGTGAGAATAATACAGAGTGTAGTGTTCCCAAAGACATATACACTTAGTGGCTGATTATTATGATATTTGAACGCATAATAATCTGGCCACTAAGTGCATATATACATATATATATTACAGGCCCAGTGCATGAATTCGTGCATGGATGGGGTCCGGCCAGCCTGGCCAGGAGGAGGGGACATGGGTGGGTGGCCGGCCTGCCTATTGTTTGAACTTATGGTTGAGGGGACAATTTGCATATTACCTTTTATTATATAGGATATACACTGAGTGGCCAGATTATTATGCATTCAGAGATCATAATAATCTGGCCACTCAGTGCATACAGCTATATAGAGCCAAAGACAAAATTCAGATCTTAATATACTAGTACATCTAATGAATTAAGTATCTTTAGCTGAGTCTACATAATTCAGTACTGATGTAAGGTCAGAGAAGGGGAAATCATGAGCTAACTTAACGACCATAGTGTTTATGCTATATTTCTGAAATTAAAAAAAAAAAAAAACCCTAAAAATTAATCATTGAACCACAGTTTACAGTTTAGAATACATGTAATAATGTTCCCATTATTCTCTACCTCATAACAAAAATTATAAATGGTCTAGAAAGAGCTCAGTATCCCATGAACACTGACAACTCCAGACACAAAGACTTAGCCTCTACTGAGGGAACCAAAGCCAGACAATCAGAGATAATGATTTACAATTTTCTATTTACATTATGAACACACACTGAGGGACTGTGTTGACTACACCATAGAGACCTTTATCTAAACTCTATGATTCATGTCAAACATAAAGAATTAATGACTTGTGTGAAATTTCTAATGAATTTAAAAATAAGTATTTTGATATTTCAAATAAATATGTAATATATATATTTTTTTACTTGCAATACAGTAAAGACAATTAGGGAGAAGATAATATGCCAAATCACAATGCTAAGAACTGCTTTTAATAGGAGAGTGAATAACATCCTGTTCTGATAAAATTATGCAGTATCTTAGATTTTCCTCAGGGAAGGTAGTAAATGAGAACAGGAAGGAGAGAGTAAGAGGTGTTATAGATGAAATGAGATTGGCTATGATCTGGCATTTGTTAAAGATGGGTATTTTAAATGTGAGCACTTACCATTCTATTTAGTTTAGTGTTTAAACTTTATAGTAATTAAATACACACATATAAATATTGACCTTAATAAAGGCTGAGTTTTGCTACTTGAAATTCAGATACCACTATTAATTCAAAATGATTTAATTGTGCTTTAATAAAGATCTGTGATAATGTTCTATGGGATCAGCATTCCTAGATACATACTGAGGTCTGAGCAGTTATTCCATATCCCAAAAGCAGTGCAGGCTGGCATAGACTATTAGATTATGTTTGAGAGCATATTCACCCTATAAAAATTCATAAGTAAAAAATATTGCTGGATTAGTCTACCTTATTAGGAATTATTAAAATTCAAGATGCAGCAATACTTTGTGTCAACACAGACTGTTCCCCCATCTCTTGGGGCCTGAGATATGAAAACAGCCAGCATCAAGTTTGCAGGCTTTGCTTTCCAGAGGATTCAAAACCACCTCAGAAAGTCTCTGCATACACACAACTGTCAGCAATGGAAAGTTTAAAGGAGTTTGAAGGAGAAGAAGATGACCATGCACCTCTGTTTTAGAGGCCCCAAGGGCTTTGCAAGGCTACAATTAAATGGGGCTTGTTGTATACTGACTAATAGAGGGGATCTGAATTATTCCCTTGCTGGTGCTGCATTAAACCATTTTTCATTAGAATTCCTCTTTCCAGACAGAGAGAAGCAAGCTCTGCTGCCAGGTGAGTGTCCTGGGAGAGATTGTCCTATCATGAAACAGATCAGGAAGTAAATTTTCATTTCACAGAGGAGTCCCTGGAGGAATATTTTAATTTTACTTCTGAAAACATACCCAGTATATCCTCTTCTCCCCTGAAAAAATTTCCTTACCCCTCCTTTCTCTAAAACATAGACTCACTCTCTCTCTCTCTCTCTCTCTCTCTCTCTCTCTCTCTCTCACTCAGAGCCTAGGATCAGGCTCTAGTTTAACATGTACCCGGAGAGGAATAATGAATGCTGATGTACCTCATCATCTGCCTGGCGCAGCCGGGCCACAGCGTAGCGCCTCACTGTGGGGTTGGTGTAATGGGAGGACAGTAGCTCCAGGGAGTCCTCCACGTCCATGGGCTTCCATTTCCCCAGCAGCTCCAAAGCCTGCTTGGCCTCCTGAGGTAGATCCCAATTAACGCACTTCAAGAATTTTGTCAAAGCCTGAAATCAGAAAAGATGTTGAAATTAGAAACAGCAGCCTATGACCTGGGGCAGGGAAGGTCAAGGGTTATGAAACAGGTTCCCCTTGGTCCTGAGGGAAGAGTGGCAGCGTCAGCGACTGACTCCTTCTGTGAACACTGCACAGTCACAGATTTCACCCTTGAAACACAAGCAGGCAGGAAAATACAAAAGCATGTTCCCTGTAACTTCACAGATCAAACTACTTTCAGAGCACTATGAATTTTTTCATTTTCTTTTACTTTTCTTCACTATGTTTTGTTATTTATTTTTAATTATTTGTGTGTGTATACCTTTTATCTAATAAGAGTAATATGCAAATTGACCATACCCCCGCTACACTAAAAACCACACCCACCAGCCAATCAGGAGCAGATATGCAAACAAACCCAGCCAAGATGGCTGCAGGCCACAGAAAGCAGGAGGGAAGCTTGGGTTTCTCTAGGAATGGCAATGGTGGAAGCCAAGCTTTCTGCCTGCCCTTGGCTGCTGAGGCATCTACTCAATGCTATAAAGTTTCAATTATCCTATCTAATAAAAGAGTGATATGCAAATTAATCATCACTCTGCTACAAAAATGGTGGCGCCCATAGCCATAAGATGGCAGCGCCCAGTCCTCTTAGCTCCACCAGAGTCTCCCAATCTGCCCAGCTGTAGCAGTCCAGGATTTCCGGCTGGGAGATGGACCCTGCACCCCCCAGCAATTCCCGCCCAGCAATGGCAGCCCGGGGTGTCAGCTGGGAGGCACCAGTGCAATCTCTGGCCAGCAGCAGCAGCCTGGGCTGAGGTCTCAGCCTGATGGAGGCACACACCCCTCATGGTGACATCCACGGCTAGCAATGGCAGCCTGGGCTCGGTTCTCAGCCTGGCCGGGGTGCACACATCTGCAGTGCGATCTCTGGATGGAGCCTGGGCTGGGGTTTCAGCCTGGCGGGGGTGTGCACCCCTCATGGTGCCATCCCTGGGCACGGTCTCAGCCTGGCCGGGGTGCACACCTCCCTGGCGCGATCTCTGGCCAGCCTGGACTGGGGTCTCAGCCTGGCAGGGGTGTGATACCCTTTCGGTGGCGGCAGCCTGGGGTCTCAACCACTGAGTCACACCAGCCAGGCAGATATGGAGCAATCTTAAATGTTCATTTTTTAAAAATATATTTTTTATTGATTTTTTTTACAGAGAGGAAGGGAAAGGGATAGAGAGCTAGAAATATCTATGAGAGAGAAACATTGATCAGGTGTCTCCTGCACACTCATAACTGGGTATGTGTCCCCAACCAAGGTATATGCCCTTGACCAGAATCAAACCTGGGACCCTTGAGTCTGCAGGCTGACGCTCCATCCACTGAGCCAAACAGTTAGGGCTGTCCAATATGCTAAAGAAAAAAACCCTACCTAATAAAGAGGGAATATGCAGGGGAGGGCATTTGGGGGTGACAGGGTTGTTAGGGGAGGGCAGTGGGGATGATTGGGCTGGCAGAAGAATGGTTAAGGGATGATCAGGCTGGCAGGCAGAAGCAGTTAGTGGCAAAGAGGCAGGCAGGCGAGCAGTTGGGAGCCAGCAGTCCTAGATTGTAAAAGGGATGTCCAGCTGCCCGAGGGGTCCCAGATTGGAGAGGGTGCAGGTTGGGCTAAGGGACAACTCCTCACCCACTCCCCCAGTGGACAAATTTCATGCACTGGGCCGAGAGAGAGAGAGAGAGAGAGAGAGAGAGAGAGAGAGAGAATGACTTTTAGAGAGAGAGGAAGGGAGAATGATAGAGAGAAACATTTATGAGAGAGGAAGTCATTGACTGGCTGCCTCCTGCACAGCCCCCACTGGGGATTGAACCCACAACCCAGGCATATGCTCTGACCAAGAATCAGACTGGAGACATTTTGGTTCCTGGGTCAATGCTCAAGCACGGAGTCACACCAGCCAAGCATGCTTTGGTATTTTAAAACACTAGAGGCCTCCAGACAAAGTTGAGGCATGTCTTAGGAACTCTCAAATGCTTCTGAGATGACCTGACCATTTACAACATTTACATGTGACACAAAATAACCAGTGAATGAGAAATTCTGAAGCCAAAGCAGGGTAGACTCCTCACCACTAACTCACCTTGAACATTTCTCTAGAGTCACTGGGTTTCTTAGACACTCACATACATAAGGACTCAAATACATGATTATGTTATGTATCTCTTCACAGACACAGACAAACACTCCACAGAAACAAGTATAAAAATAGACAAACACAGAAGCAGTAGCAAATATTCTATGATTCAGCTGTTTTTAGTAGCTTTCTGAAGCCTCACTACGTTAGATCAGTAGCATCCTGAAAGGTTCACCAGACTGTCAGGTATGTAAATTAACTTGGAGCATGTCACTCATGGCTGCATACATAATAGATGCTCTTTAAAGAAAGGTTCTTACCTGTCAAAAATTCAACTTTTTCAGGAAGTTTTTGGCAACTTTCAGCCCTTCCTTCAGTACCTGCCTCAATCCTACTACCTTCATTTAAATGATGCTCTCTTCTAACTGCCAAATACTTTCGAGGGCTTTCTTATTTCTACAACTGAAGTCTGCATTCCCCAAGGATAGCTACCTATTTCTCCTGCACCTCCTGCACACAGGTTAGTAGTGTTTCCTCTTCCAATAAAAACACACACTGCCCTAGGAACCATCCATGCAATTATTTTTCACTTCTAAAATGTATGTCTAGGTTGAATGTGGAAACAAAGCAATACTCCTTAAATAACTACAGCAAAAGGTTTTCCATTTCATCTTACATCAGCAACCTTAATAGAAACATGCAGCTATGTGCTTATTATAAGTATGCCTATATACTCAACTCAATAACTGAAACAGTCTTAACTCCTACAGTTTCAGATTTGTAGTCTTATTAGTAAGATTTACAGCATACACTACTGCCAAGATATATAAGGCACTGTACAAAGATTTTCTCAACTTTATAACATTAAATGATACAAATATAAACAAGGAGGTAGGAGAATGAAGGAAACAAGAAGAGAAATGATAAAGACAAAGCATAAGACTATGAAGACAGCAATAATAATGATGATACTTCATCTTAAATTCTTAAAGATGCTTTATTGATCTCTGTAAAAGTACAGGATTCAAAGGTAATGTGATCCCCGGAGTGCACACATAAGCTTGAGAACTAGTGTGTTTGAGTCCAATCCCAACTCCTGGCTCCATCAATTATTAGCTGAGTCATTTGGAGCACATTATTTAACTTTCTAAGTGACCTATTTCATTAGGTTGTAGTTAAAATTAAATAAGTTACTGAATAAAAATGTTTAGGACAATAGCTACTACATACTTGATAAATGTCAAGATTTTATTGTCCAATATTTTAATCCATTTCTGATGTTGAGGCAAACATCAAATGTTAACATTATCACACTTATTACTATGTTTTATATTAACAGCAATAAATTCGTTTGTTAAACTCCTTTTGATCTTAGAATCACCTTCAGTGGTACCGCCTATTCTTACAATCATAAGCACAATCACTTTATAGCTGAAAATATAATACTTATCATATATATTTCTAATTTTAACTCCTACCAACTAAGTTATTGGAAATTTCCACTTTGTTGCTAAAGGAAAACCTATTCCTCTACTCAAGACAATCCTGATACCAAATATGTGAGTTTTTTTAATACCATTCAACTCCCTAATTGTCTGAGGACACCAACTGGGCATTCTACAACTTAATTAAATTGTGACATTAACACCTGGGGCCAGTCTCACATGATTAATTCCCATTTCAGATGCCAACTTTGGATCCCCAGGTTGCCCAAATTTCTGAATACATTCCTCCAGTTGGATAATTTGCTACACTGGCTCACAGAACTCAGAGAAATACTTTAGTTACTACTGTTGATATATTATAAAGGATACAAATGAATAACCAGATGAAGAGGTACATTGGGCAAGGTCCAGAGTAGTCCCAAGCTCAAGAGCGTCTGTCCCTGTACAGTCTAAGGTAGCCACTCTCCTTTCACCAAGCCAGAAACTCTATGAATCCCATCATGATAGGAGCTTATGAAGGTTCCTACATAGGCATGATTTATTAAATCACTGGCCCTCTCAATCCCCAGGCCCTCTCCCAGAGATCAGGGGGCGGGGCTGAGAGTTCCAAGTTCTAATCACAAGGTTGGTTCCTCTGGCAACAAACCCCAGCCTCCAGGAGCCATCTCATTAGCATAAACTGGAACTGGTTGAAAAGAACTCATTATAAAGATGTTTCCTCCCATCACTACCTCTCAGGAATTCCTGGGTTTTAGAAACTATGCCAGGAACCAAAGACCAAATGTATATTCCTTGTTAGATTGTACTATCAGAGTTATTTTTCTAATGAATTCAACTCAAAATATTAGTAAATGAAAGTATCTCCTCATCCTGCTCATTCCACCGGCCACATTTCCTTTGTCCAGGCACTGAGGCCGAAAGTCCTGGGAGCAGTCTCCAAGTCCTTTTATACATTCTCTCCTTTCCTGTCCCCCAACTTAGCTCTCAAAACCAGTACCCTAAACCTTCTTTATGCCTTTTTGTCATGCTCAGCTCTGCTCTACCCTGGTTAGTCTTCCTTGAAACATCACTTGTTAAGACACATGCAGTTGCTTTCATGGTTTCCTATTGCCAGTGAAATCCAAGTCCCAAGCACAGAACTGGAGGCTCACTCTCCATAAGCCGAGTCCACCTTTTCTAGTTCATAAGAGGCTTTGTCTCTAAGCCTAACACTGCTTTATTCATGCTTTTCATCCCCATGAAGATAATCACCAAATAAAAAATACCATGAAAGCATACTCAAATTTAAAGACCAGTCTTTGCTCTGTGAAACCTCCTTCATATCACAGCACTCTGACCTTGCTCTACTCCACATTTCTGTTACAGTAATTACCTAAACGTTTGCTAAGAGAATAACCCTCGATTACTATCAGACACTTCTCCATTTTGATTATATATAAACTAAAAGACAGGTGCACGAAATTCATGCACTGTGTGTGTGTGTGTGTGTGTGTGTGTGTGTGTGTGTGTGTCTGCCCATCCGTCCTCAGCCCGGCCTGCATCCTCTCACAATCCAGGACCCCTCGGGAGATGTCTGACTATCCGATGCCACAGGGATTGGGCCTAAACTGGCAGTCGGACAGCCCTCTCGCAATCTGGGTCCCCTGGCTCCTAACAGCTCGACTGCCTGCCTGATTGCCCCTAACTGCTCACCTGCCTGCCTGATCACCCCTAATCACTCTATGTGCCTGCCTGATCGCCCCTAACTGCTTGCCTGCCTTCCTATTTGTCCATAACTGCCTCTCCCTCAGCCCCCAAGGCTTCATCCAGAAGGTCATTCAGCTGTCCAGTCTAATTAGCATATTACGCTTTTATTATTATAGAAGTTCTTTCCTTGAAACAGTTTTAGTTTATATGAAGACTAAGAAATGATATTGAAAGTACACACTTTTAAATAATACTAAGCCAAGAGTTGATAACAAATGCTTCTTGAATTGAATTAATTCCCACCATGGTTTGCCACCAACTTCTTGTCAGGATGCAAAAATATGATTGTGTCCCGACAGTGCCAATGCCACTGTCTCAAGAGCTGCCTTCAGAACATTCAGTGTGTCACCATTTCCTTCACCACACATGACTCTTCCCACTGCATTTCCCCCAAACGTAACTGAAGGGTATTAAGTACCCTACTTTGTTGCTAAAGGAAAACCTATTCCTCTACTTAAGACAATCCTGATACCAAACATGTGAGTTTTTTATACCATTCAACTCCCTAATTGTCTGAGGAAACCAACTGGGCATTCTACAACTTAATTCAATTGTGACATTAACACCTGGGGCCAGTCTCACATGATTAATTCCCATTTCAGATGCCAACTTTCAGTCATTTTTTAAAATTAACATTTTTATAAGAAAGGATGTTTACCAAGACAAAAGCTAGTTTTGAAAAGTTACAATAGTCACATTTTGGGTTCCATAAAAATGAATCACTTCTTAAATGCTATGGATCACAGATTTTAAAATACTCCACAAATTTAACTGGTTTTGTTGGACAAGTTGTTAAAAACTTTCTAAGTGCAACATCAAATCTAGGCTTTCATTGGCAGTACTGAAGACTGTGTTCTAGCAAGCCCCGAAGGTCACATACACAAAAATAGGTAGAATGACCAAATTTAACAACAACAACAAAATAAGTACAGCTTTGTAAGAACAAATTTCCACCAATTTGTTGTCCAGGCACTGCTATCTCCTCCAAAAAATCTTTTTAGCCTCAGGGACCAAATGCCAAATAACCTAAAGCACTGTTCCTGGGAAATCGACCTTCTTTGTGTAGATAAATTAGGAGACCCGGGTACAGGAGTATCTGTTTCCTACAAAACCCATTTTAAACTATTACAAAGATACAAATGTGTCTGTGTGAGTATGTTCTTTGGTCACTTCAAGGCCAATATATTGAAAAGTGCTTCCCAAACATTAGAAAATATTGTCCACTTGCCCTAGTGATCATAAGAATCCTATAATATGTCCTGAGAATTGAAGTTTCATCAGCCGCTCTTCGAAAACTTAAAATCAACTGGTTAAATGAAACTTGTCATACACTTTATATCACTTGAGTATTTTATTTCTTTTGCACATATCTAGAAGTAATTGAATTTCAGTGAGAAGTGACTACTTTTTAAACAAACTATTTTTCTTGCAAGCCTTTCTATCTGAGGCGGTTCTGCTCTGTAAATCTATTCTATGCTTCTTGAGCCTACACATTCTAACAGTTTAATTCAGTATCTTACTGTTTATTTTAGACAAGCCTGCTGCATTCAAAATACAATTTATGTGATCAACATTATTCTTCATTTAACAGAGTATCATATTCTAACTCAAATTATTTTTATAAAAGACAAAATAAGAAACCTGTGATTCTATTGAGGAATATTTTCTATCTTGTGGTGATGAAGAGAATAAGACTCAAAGCTAGAGTAAATTTAAAAAGTCTTCTCTCATTCTTGTTATGGATAGAAGGAGAATGAAGATGAGTCAACTACAAAGAATTTCCAAAGGCCTCAATAAAAGATAAAGATTCAAAGCTGAAGAGTTAAGATGAGCTGCAGCTGGATTTTTGTCTTTATTTTGAAATTAAGAAAATACAATTGTTTCAGAAAAACAAGTTAAAGCAGCTAAAGCCCATCTCATGAGATATAAAACACACCAGAGGTCCGGTGTTCGAAACTTGTGCATGGGTAGGGTCCTTAGGTCTGGCTGGCGATCAGGGCTAATCAGGTTCCCCACCTTCTCCTTCCCTCACTCCCTGCTGCCACTAGTCGCCCGCCATGTTCCACATCACCTCTGGTGGTCAGCGCACCTCTAGCGAGTGAGCAAACTCCCAAGGGGACAATTTGCATATTAGCCTTTTATTATATAGGAGGATCTATTCATTCTCACAGAATTATAGAACAGCTTTCTGACAGATATTAATTTTCCTTTTCTTTCTCTGATCTGCCCCCAATGCATTTCATAATTTCTGCTGAGGCATGTGCATAATGCTACAAACTAGGATCTCTACAATCCTCTATTTTGTCTTCACTGATGACTTTCTATTCTAGCTCATAAATATGAGCACATCAAGAAGCAGCACTGAAAATCTTTGCGTTGCACTGGTTCCTTAATCTAAGACTCAAGTTTCCTCGCCTGTAGAACAGTAACAATATCTAAATTGGCCCAGCCAGTGATGCTCAGTGGTTGAGCATTGAACCCGGAACCAAAAGGTCATAGTTTGATGCCTGGTCAGGGCACATGCTCAGGTTTCAGACTTGATGCCCAATAGGGGCATTTAGGAGGCAGCTGATCAATGATTCTCTCTCATCACTGACATTTCTATTCCTCTTTCTCTCTGCCTGCCTCTCTGAAATCAATAAAAATATATTATCATTAATACTAATATCTAAATTGTGGGGTTGTTATGGGGCATAAAAGATCCTTGGCTTAAAAGGCTGTTTAATAGATACTGGCTACTATTATCATATTTTAAGAGACTTTGAACCAATGTTCTAAGAATTGCAGACTATTTTAAGAGCTGGAAGAGACTTAAAGTTCACTGTCATCTAATCAATCATATTATATCTGAGGAAATTAAAGCTTAGGTAGGTGAAATAATCTGCCTGCAATAAAAAGCTTATTAGTGGCAATACTGAGAGTCAAAACCAAGTCTGCAGATGCAGGTCTACTGCTGACTTCATTATAATTCCCTCTCCCCAGAGACTTTATCTGCTCCCTGGCTTCATTATGGAAAGCAAATGTCTAGCTCTGATCCAGCCTTTATCCTGCACTCCAAGCTGGCTATCACTCTACCAACTCGAATTATACATTTCAAATTACATTTCTCATACTCTCTCTAGCCATTCATCCTCCAGAATTCTACAGTCCTTTAGTGATGTAAATATTTTGCTAGCCAATCCAGGCTCAAAGAAGTGAGAAGAAAAGAGGCAACTCAACATTTATTCTGTATCTACTATTCACCAGGTACCTGGACAGGTTATTCACCTGTATTATCTCACCTACTAAGGAGCATTTCATCATTAAAAAATGAGGAAACCAAGCTTCCAAAGCAAATTGCTTCATCTTATCTACTAATAATAAGTTGCAGCACCAGAAACGAAACTCATGCCTCTGACCTAACCCATTCAGTTGCTATCTACACAACAACAAATGGGTACCTGTGTCTTTGTGTGTCTACCTCTATAATTAAAAAAAAAAAAAAGGATTATCACAAATATTGTCCTGCAAGTTTTTAATAAATTTGACAAGAACTCTATATTTCCATGGCAGTTATGCCTCATCTCGTTCGTCAGCAACAAATATTGTAGATACATTTGATACATGAAAACATTCAAGAAACTTACTTTTTCTTGGTTAGTAAGATAATATCTAAACTTCCAAACAAGATCTTGTTCTTCATATGTGAGTTGCTTGGTTGGTGGATAACTCACAATAATCTACAACAAAGGAAAAAAAAAAAAAAAAAGAACTACTTTTATCAAAGATATTCTTCCTCTGTATTTCCATTTCATTTAGAATTTTTCATTTACTTAAATATTTCTATTATAGAACTACTGTGGAAGCATAGAGAATGTGTATGCAGCCAAGTAAGACTTAAATTTACTGTTTGTATCAGTCCAAAAGATAATACTAAATAAAGGGGAGAAAAAGATAAGATGAAAAAATCATACTCCATATAAAGTATATTACAGACCGAATGTAATTAAACCAAACCAAACAACTGAAGCCACCCCCTTAAACAGGAAAAATCCAAACAACAAATCTTTCTCTTATCCAGTCAACATGCACAACCATGCATGAGAGCACACCAAGGCCTCTTGGGAAATGCAGCTTAGGGCCACAGGGCCAGTTGTAAGAGTGCCACTGTGTGAAAGTATATGCTATTTGTAGCTCTATCTCCAGGACGGATGTATTTACTGAAAGCCCCTGTAATAAAACTACCAAAATAATAAAACTACCAAAATTTGAAATTACTTTTGGGTTCATTAACCTTCATAAAGTGAAATGGTATCATATCAATTATAACCAACATACCCATGTAATTATTTTTATATTAATTCTTTATAAATTCTTACATTTAGTTGGTCTCTTGTGGCAGCATTAGGCTTGAGATCATGATCAGAAGGTCCGCTTCTTAAACTCCGGGCAAGCTTGTGGTGTTTGCTCTCAACCAAGTTCTCCTATTAATAATTTAAAAATATTTATCAATAATGTAGACTTCACCAAAAGGAAGTTTCAATACCAGTTAGAAATAGAAAAGTTAATAGTTACTTAAGACCATTTTATAATACTATTTTATTTTGGTTACAACTTTAGTCTCCTATGTGTTTTAAAAATATATCACCATTTTGAGTGATATATTTACAAAACTAAGCATGCTTTATGCTGCACTAGTGCCCTAATAGGCATGCATATGGCATTCCAGCTTAAAACATCTATCCCTATTCTCCAGGTTTTCAAGATTTTTATGTTCTCTCTCCATTCAAATACCACCTTCTCTCGAAGATCTTCCATTACAACCCAGACTAAAGCTTCCCCTCTTCCTATGAGCTGCTAATACCTTTTGATACACTGTAGTACTACCACCTCAACAGTTTTACTTCCAATAGTAGCTTGAGGGCAGAGACAGTGACTATAATAATTAAATGTACATATTTAGTATTAACTATTTTACCTATGGTCAAAATCATGTTTTATTTTATTAAAAAAATTTTTTGTTAATCCTAATCTGAGGATATTTTTTCCATTGATTTTTTGAGAGTGGAAGGGAAGGAGGAAAAGGGAGACAGAGAGAAAGAAACATCAATGTGAAGTGACACACTGTTGGTTGTTCCGAGTGCATGCTCCAACTGGGGTCAGGAAAGAAGCTGCAACCCAAGTGTATGCCCTTGACCAGGAATTGAACCCAATACCCTTTGGTATGCTGGCCAACACTCTAACCACTAAACGATACCTGCCAGGGCCAAAATCATGTTTTAAAACACTGTCTTGGCTTAAGAGAATTTTTATTGCATTTATTTTGGCATGTGTAAATTATCTATTCATGCCCTTTTGCTAATTTTCAATTGGCTTTTGGTCCTTTGTTCTTCAGTATTTAAGACTTCTTTATGTATTAGATATCTGCCCCTTTGTCTGAGATGTATGTCACAGTTTCTTCCACTTTATCAATTGTCTTTGTTTTAATGTTTTTGCCAGTCAATTTAAAATTTTTCTTTATTGATTAAGGTATTACATGTGTGTCCTCATCACCCATTACCCCTTCCAATCCCCTCCTCCCATCATCACTTATGCCCTCACCCGCCCTGGTGTCCGTGTCCTTTGATTAGGCTTATATGCATGTATAAGTCCTTTGGTTGATCACTTCCCCTTACTCCCGTCCTCCCCTACCATCCCTCTGAGGTTTGACAGTCAATGCTTTTCTGTCTCTGGATCTGTTTTTGTTCACCAGTTTATGGTGTTCATTGTATTCCATAACTGAGTGAGTTCATGTGATACTTATCTTTGACTGGCTTATTTCACTTAGCATAATGTTCTCCAGTTCTATCCATGGTCTAGTTTGAAGCAGACACCTTTTTCTCCTTTTTCTTCTTAAAGAATACCTTTCAGCATTTCACAGAATACTGGTTTGGTGTTGATGAACTCCTTTAGCTTCTTCTTATCTGTGAAGCTCTTTATCTGACCTTCAATTCTGAATGATTGCTTTGCTGGGTAGAGTAATCTTGGTTGTAGGTTCTTGCTATTCATCACTTTGAAAATTTCTTGCCACTCCCGTCTGGCCTGCATAGTTTCTGTTGAGAAGTCAGCTGACAAGAGTATGGGTGCTCCCTTGTAGGTGGTAATCAAGTGTTTTTCTCTTGCTGCTTTTAATATTCTCTCTTTGTCCTTTGCTCTTGGCATGTTAATTATGATGTGTCTTGGTGTTGTCTTCTTTGGATTCCTTTTGCTTGGGGTTCTGTGCGCTTCCTGGACTTGTAAGTCTATTTCTTTCACCAGGTGGGGGAAGTTTTCAGTCATTATTTCTTCAAATATGTTTTCAGTATCTTGCTCTCTCTCTCTTCTTCTGGCACCCCCATAATTCTGATGTTGGTACGTTTGAAGTTGTCCCAGAGGCTTCTTACACTATCCTCAAATTTTTGGATTCTTTTTTCTTTTCCAGTTGAGTGTTTTTGGCCTCTTGGTATTTCAAATCTTTGACTTGATTCTTGCGTTCCTCTCGACTGCTGTTGGGTTTCTACAAAATATTTTTTATTTCAATCAGTGTATGTTTAGTTTCTAGTTGGTCCTTTTTCATATCCACGAGGGTCTCGCTCATCTCCTCGAGGCTCTTGTTCATATCGTCGAGGTTCTCGCTGAGCTTATCGGCTTTTTCTAGGAGCCTCTTGAAATACCTTATAACTGTGGTTTTGAACTCTATCTACAGTCGTTTGTTTTCCTCCATTTCTTCTGTCTGCGATCTTTTTCTTTCTCTCCCCATTTTCACTGCTTCCCTGAGTTGGTTGGGTAGCTTTGTGTGCTAGGTGTCTTGGCCTCCCCTGTATCTGAGTGTACACTCTTGGTGCACCCCTTTGTGGACTGTGTATATAGCCTTGTTGCAGATAAGTCTTGTTTATTGTTGGTGTCACTGGGAGGAACTGACCTCCCAACTGACTGTGAGGATCAGCTGGAGACAACCTAATCCTCCTGGACTTGCCAATTTGCCAGTCTCTGTGTTCAGTTTGGATGGGGCGGAGTTTCTGGGTGGGGTGGAGTTTCAGGGTGGAGCCGACAGCCTTGGCTTCCAGTCAGCCCTGCCCACGAGGTCGCCGGGTCCTAGCCTCTGCAGGCAATCACAGCAGGCACCTCTGTGAGACAGCTGCCCTCCATTTGCCTGCCACCAGACCGTCCAGGCCCCAATGGATCCGGAATCTCAGATTTTCGCCTGGCACCTGGGTTCAGTGCAATCGGAACTCCTTTTCTCTTCCGCCAGATGCCAGCCACACAGTCAACAGAACACCCTCACCGTGAGCACTTGTACGCACCCCTGGAGTTCCGCCTCTGACCGGAGCTCCTTTCTCCTAACAGACACAGCCAGCGACTGGTTTGTTCCCTCTGCGAGCACTGGTGTGCTCGTCCCTGGAGGTCTGCCTCTGGCTCTTCCCCTGGGATTCCGCCCGTAATCCATGTTCTCCCTGTAAGGGCCTGGTTCCCCCGGGTTTTGAGTGCAAACTGAACTGGGCTCAGCGCAGCCTGGAGTTTTTGTGTCCTTTCCGCCAGAGCACCCCTGCCAGGCGAGTCTCCACCTTACTTGGGCTTTGCAGAGGCTCTGATTATCTGTGTGCGCTTCTAAGACCCTCCAATTACAGATCTTCCAGTCAGCCAACCTTCCAGTGGTTCTGGGCAGTGTCTGTTCTGTCCTTCAGTTCTATTTTCATAATTGTTGCCGCCATCTTGGTTTTTTCCCCAGTCAATTTTTTAATATAATCGAATTTATCAATCATTTCTTTTCCCGGCTCTGGGTTTTCAGTCATCATTACAAAGTTTTTCTCTACACTGAGAGTACAGTACCAGTAAAGTTTCATTTTTTAACATTTAAATCCCCGATTCATTTGGACTTTTTCCTTATGATCTGTGGGAGGAATGGGTTTAATTTAATCTTTTCCAAATGGCTAATCAGTTCCCCAGCACTGTGCTCAGTGATGACATACCAATTTTATCATGTACTAATTTCCATATTTACTTGAATCTATTTTTGTATTTGGTTCCACCAGTCTATCTGTGCATATATATGTGCTAGTACGGTACTTGCAATTATAGTTTTACAATCTGTTTTATTGTCTGATACCTAGTATACGAGTTAAGTGGCACTCAAAGTTACTTTATTAAAATATATTTCTCTAGTAAGCAATGCTGGCTACAAACTGAACTGAGTTTTTGAGCACAGGGGGGTGAGTAGTTTGCATTTTTTAACTTTCTTTTGTGTTTCATTTAGAACTAAAACTTTTAAAACAGGGGCCCTAGTTCTTTTTTTGAAAAAATACATCATCCATAATGTTAAAGCTGTAATTGCTGATGAGTATTTTTTTTTTTTTTAGAAAAGAACGCACTAAATATACAGACATCTCATTAACTTGACATTTTGATAGGAGTTACACAAAAGTAATACCTATGATCCCAATATGACAAAACTTGCTTACTCTTGGCCATTTTGAAGGTACCCATAGAGTACATCTATTTGTGTGCTTCAAATATCCAAAATGTGAAATATAACTTGATTTTATAATGAAAACTCAGGGTCAAATTTAGATATATTGACTCAATTTTATGCATAGGCTCTGTGAAGGTATTTAGGGTGTTTGATTCTAAAATATTCCCCAGTGACCTTTCTTTTCTAATTCTTTATACTCTTTTTACCCTGTCTCTTCCTCTGATGTTAGGTCATTAGCTACTACTTCCCAATTCAGTGACCTATATTTACCTCATGTTTTCGTTTTTCAATATGCTACCTTTAATCTACTTTAGTCTGACTAGGAAGGTAACTAATCTAATTAGAAATGCATAAAATAAGAAAGAATGGTTCAAAGTGATATAGATGCATTTTAAGTCTGGGTATCATGATATATATATTAAGCTCATAAAAGGATATTTTTGGCTGGAACTTTCTAAATATAATAAGGTCATCTAATTAAAGTTCTGATGCAAAAGAGGGATTACCCTTTGTATCCATTAAAGAAAGATTTCAAATATGCAATAGGGAGCTATCTGAAAATCAACCAAGACATCATGACTGAAATTGAATAGTTCTAATAGCTACAATGATCCTCCATATTTTGCAACCAACCCAGTCTCCTTAAAAAATTCAATCACTGATGCTTTTACATTCTGATATAAACCAATTCCCTTTCTGGATGATGACAATCTTTCAAATACAGGCATGCCTTGTTCTATTATGCTTCAGTTTACAGAACTTCACAAAAATTAGAGTTGTTATTTGTGTGTGTGTGTTTTGTTTTTTTACAAATTGAAAGTTTGTAGAAACCCTGAATCAAACAAGTCCACACACAACATTTTCCAATGGCATGTGCCCACTTTGTATCTCTGTGTTACACTTGGTAACTCTTGCAATATTTCACATTTTCTCATTTTTATTATATTTGTGTGCAGTGATCGCTGATGCTACTATTATAATTGTTGTTGAGATGCTACAAACTCACCCATATAAGACAGCAAACTTAATGACAAATGTTGTACGTGTTCTGACTGCTCCACGGATCAGCTGTTCCCTCTCTCTCTCTCTTTCCTCAGGCCTCCCTATTCTAACACATAACATTGAAATCAGGCCAGTTAGTAACCCTACAATGGCTTCTCTCACTTTAAATCAAGAGCTAGAAATGCTTACGCTTAGTGAGGAAGGCATGACGAAAGCTAAAATGGACCAAAAGCTAATAAGCATCTTGCACCAATTAGCTAAGTTGTGAATTCAAACAGTAAGTTCTTAAAAAAATATTAAAAGGGGTCTATAGTGAACACACAAATGGCAAGAAAGTGAAAACAGCTTTATTTCTGATATGAAGAGTTTTAGTGGTCTGGACCAGTGGTCAGCAAACTGCAGCTCGTGAGCCACATGCGGTTTGTCGCTCTGTTGACGAATGAGTTTGCCGACCACTGGGATAGGGGCTTAATCACAAGAAACAACAGCCTTTAATTACCGGAATTGAGTCTGGACTGAAGATCAAACCAGCCACAACATTCCCTTAAACCAAAGTCTAATCCAGAGCAAGACCCTCACTCTCTGCAATTCTACGAAGGCTGAAAAAAGTGAAAAAGCTGCAGAAGAAATGTTTAAAGCTAGCAGAGATCGGGGAACCAAAAAATTCCTGTGACTTGCTTCATTGGGATATCCGCTTAACCAGCTAACTGCCATATTTTGAATTTAATTTAAAAAGGTCCACCTCTTGTGTCTATAGATGCTTATGGCATACAAATGGTTAACTGTGGTAACATGGACCCAAAGAGGCAGTACCTCCAAGGTGTGCCTGCACCTGTATCCCCAAGTCCTCACTGTATGACTACATAATCTAAATAATACGGCTCCCCAACAGTATACTATCCTGACTTTATTTTTTTTTAAATAAATATTTTATTGAGTTTTTACAGACAGGAAGGGAGAGGGATAGAAAATCAGAAACATCGATGAGAAAGAAATATCGATCAGCTGCCTCTTACACACCCCCTACTGGAGATGTGCCCGCAGCCAAGGTACATGCCCTTGACCGGAATCTAACCCAGGATCTTTCAGTCCACAGGCTGACGCTCTATCCACTGAGCCAAACCAGTTTTAGCCTGACCTTATTTTTATGTGTTAAGGTTCCTGATTAAAATCCCATCTGAACTTGATTCCAGATAGCTGAAGTGGATTTATAAATCACTTTTAGGTAACTGAGGTACTTATATATTTTTTAAAAAGAAGTGTATGATGTTCATCTAAGTCATAATCACTTTTGATTGGAGCATATTCATAAGAAATGGAATAATAACTCACCATAGACATCTGAGGGTCAGGAACTTTCACTATCTCAAAGCTTGTTAAAATTGGAGATGACTCATCACCATCCTGGATTACAATGTAATAAATTTCCAAAATAAGAAGGTAAATAAAATTTAACCAAGTGATATATAACAATACATGACAATGAAAACGCCAATGTACTTTAATTCTATTTAATGAACACCTTTCCTGTCAAAAATTAATCTTCTTTCATTTTAAAATATATTTTTACCTTTTGTTGCTGATAAAATATTTCAAGAAAAATAAAATAACAATAAAAATTTGTAAGTATAGTTTTTTTTAGAGATACCAGGCCTGGACATCAGATGATTTTCGTCTTTTTTTAAAACTGTTTATGACAGAAGATGGAAAAAGATGTTCAAACTGTCAAACTTAGAATAAGAAATCACAGGGCTAATTAAAATATGATATAATGGATGAGTTACATCACTTGCAAAACTACCAACTAGATGTTGGCACCTTCAAATTACCACAATTGAGTTCCACTCAGAAGCAGAATTGTAAGTGTGGGGTTAATGCTACTCAAACTTATACATAGCAAGAGGCTCAGCAGCACGGCTTCTCAGAGGGATAGGTACTCAACACAATGCAAACCTGAATAACGAGAATCAGTCCATCAGTTCTTAAGAAATAAAGCTGTCTTATTTTGTTGGAATTACCATTTTTTGAAAAGTGTTGGTTTTTATTTTGATCCAATTCAGGCAAGAAAGGTAATTTAGGATAATAAAATGTCACTGCATAAGAACTGGGAAAGACTAGACTAATTCAAGTCAAAATTCATCTCTTCACAATTGTATACTCAACATCAAATTTTTCTGTCAATTTCCAAATGCTCCCATAATTTCAACTTCAGATATGTGCAACAAAAATCAGGAGACTGAAAGAGGGGAAGTGCTGTGACTTTACTTCATTCCAGTAATTGAGTCTTAGAGAAATCACGAATTCCCACAGCCATTGTTTAACAGGCTGGCTCTTAGTCACAACTCCAGAAAACACATTTATCAGCCCAACTGTGACAAGTAATCTTCACTAAGGCTATCTGTCACAAGACAGGTGACAAGAAAGTCTATTTCCATTAGATTCAATACACTGGCCCAGCAATCTTTACACTAAGTGGAAATATGACAGGATGGGTACACAAGCATTAATTTATGGACAATTTTTCAAGAAGCAGTAGAAAGAGGTCAAGAACCTTTTCCAAAATACTTGAAATTCTTCTAATTTCTGTTCTGTTATTTCATCTATTATCAAAACAGTCTTTCAAAAGATCCTTCACATCTCCAATGTTTTAAATTATCACCTCCATCAGTGTGCTTTTGCAATATAAACTCCACGGGCAAAGGATAATACTTCTAATGAAATTACATATGGCATAAAGTATAAAATGTAATTGGTGACAAAATTCCATTCACCTACATTCCCCTTTCTTTTTATAAGATCATTTTTCTAACGAATTAATAAATAATGTTAGTCTTTTTATCTTCTTTCCATCCCCCCCAAGAAATATCATCCTATTAATAAAAGCCCATGTCCTCGTGATGCCTTCATGCTGTGATGCCCTCATGCAGTAATGAGCCATCACCAGGAACCTGCGTGAGCAGCGGATGCACGTGGGTGGGTGGGGACTTGAACCTGTGTGCGAGGCGCGGAGGTGGACCCTGTGGTTCCTCAAGGTGGGGCCAGGGGACCTGTGGCTCCAGCCTACCTCTTTGGGGCAACCCATCAAGGAGCCCCAGATGCGTGGGGGGGCCTATCTCTTTGGGGCCATTGATCATGGGGCCTCGTACTGTAAGAGATACCCAGTGCATAAATTTCATGCATCGGGCCTCTAGTTTATAAAATAAAAAGATGAGACAAGTTAATGTTTCCTAATCTTTTACTAAAAAGAAAGGATATAAGCTCAAAAGGAAAAATATAAATATTAACTTAAAAAATACCAGGAAAGTGCTCACAAATTAACTATACAAACCCTACACCTCCATTATAAATACATCCTTCAAATAATAAGTTATAGTTATAAATACATATTTTTAAATCACTTGTGACAGCTTTAACACACTAAAGTTAAAATGTGATTTAAAAGTGCTGCTTCTAATGAACAAATGTACTGCATATAAGCTTAGTTATGTGCTAGAGAAAATATTTTCCTATTATGCCATGTATTAAAAGAGGCTGACCTCATTCATACTGACGTAAACACTTGTCTAAGGATTTTTACAATTATTGCAGATATCTGGTTTGTATTATTTTAAACTGTGCATACAGTTATTTCTGTGGTACTTAAATGAAGACTCTTCAACAAGCATTTAAGACAGACATTTTCTAGAGGGTACATGTCGAACCACACACCACTTTCTTTCAATTAATGAGCAGAGTAGAGGAAATCTAGAATTGCATGTCATCAATCAGCCTACTGATAACAATATTCTCTTAATTCTGCATTTAATTTACATATAAATAAATGCAGATTTGTGAAGTCTTTCATAAGCATACTTATGTTTGAGTCACATATAAAATTCCATTCCATTATATATATATATATGTTTATATACACACACACACACACACTCAAAAAATAGGCAATCCTTAATGTTCAATAGCATACCACTTAAAAAAAAAAAGCATTATCCCCCTTTTTACTTTTCAAATGAATTTTAATTTTTAATAAAGTTATTGCTTTAATATCTTACTTGCCACTTTTCAGAACAATTAATCAAGAAGTTTTTGATCTCTTGCATATTTATTTAATTCTGTAACCCATAACTGCATTCCATGAATGATCGGCTTTGGTAATCTTGGAGCTACAGGATGATTTGTGCATCCATAAACAGCTGTGGCTGACAGCTGTCTTCTGCTATCCTGCCACCAAATAATTCATCTCAGCAGGAACAACAGTAATTTTTTTTAATGTTTCCCCTCCCCTCTAAGTTTAGAGACCAAAACAGTTCCAAAGCAAATACCTTTTCATAATAAACAATGCCATATTCCTTATCGTCGCACTTGACACATCGAAACTCAACCATCAAGTACATAAAATTAGAACTTCGTTTTTCACTCTAAAAAAAAAAAAAAAGAAGACTCTTATGAAAAATAATCATTTTCAACATTCTCCTAAAGAATTGGTATGTATCATTATTCCCAATTCAGTAATACATGGATCTATCAGGTACAATTTAGAATGTGATAAATTTTCATTTCGTTACTATGAATGCACTGTTTCATACAGCACTTCTACTTATATACAGCATCATCTTTTATCTGGTACTGTCGACTAGTCACTTACAGCTCCCTCCTAAAACTCAATGACATTGTTGGTTTATGCAGCAGTTTGGATTTTATTATATAAAATCTTAATGATATTATGTATATATTGCATTAGAACTATTTATTTTCAAAAATAAGGATTTTTTGTACTTCTAACAACTGTAAGCAAAGAACAGTTCATCCTTAAACCATATGACTAACTATAGTAATTAATACAACTTTGACAAAAATCAAAAATATGTGTTCTAACTTTCAGAAAGTTTCATTGATGTTATCTTTTAATTAAACTTAGAAGTTATTTGACCTAAAAAATATAAACTTTATAAGTTTTTCATAATTTATAAATGATCTTGAGATGACTTGCAGGTATTTGTATACTTTTACCAAAATTTTTAAAGTATAATGGAAAAGAGTTACTTCCTCCTTAACATGAAAAATGTTGATTCTGTGTATAAACTTGTCCCCTTAAAAAAAAGCAAATACTATGTTGTTAAAGAAGTAAAAATCAAATAAAGTCTAAAAGGGTTATTAGTCATGACACAGAAGTTTTTAAAATAGCTTTAAATATATATGTATAAAAGTCTAGAAGGTCACTTAAATTTTCATCTTTATAAAGCATTTTATACTCTACTAGAGGCTCGGTGCACGAAATTCATCCCCTGGGAGAGAGTGTCCCTCAACCCAGCCTGCCCCTCTCACAGTCCAGGAGCTCTCAGGGGATGTCCTACTGACAGCTAAGGCCTGCTCCCCATGGGGAGTGGGCCTAAGCCACACTTTGGCCTCCCTCTGTGGGGGGTGATTAGGATGATCAGGGGAAGGTGCCACTCCTATCACCCTGCTGCTGCTGCCACAGCCAGCCACCAAGGTTTTCATCAACATGGACTCTAGTCCCTTCACCATGAAAAAATGACAACTTTCTGTAGGCAATTTCAAGATGTCTCTTTCATAGAATATGACCTTTCTTTTTTATCCTCATCTGAGGATATTTTCCCATTGATTTTTAGAGAGCCTCGGAGAGGGAAAGACAGAGAAGCATCGATGTGAGAGGGACACTTAAAATGGTTGCCTCCTGCGTGAGCCATGACCTGGGCCCCGGGCAGGGAGAAGCCTGCAACCTAGGTATATGTCCTTGATCAGAATCGAACCCAGAGCCTGTGGTCCACAGGTCGAGGCTCTAACCATTGAGCCAAACCGGCTAGCACAAGATATGACATTTCTTAGCCCGTCCAGCAGCAGACCTTTGTTTTTTCCTCCAGGAGAGTGGTGGAAAAACCCTAGATCACCTTCTTGGATTCTTATTACCCAAGTTACCAAGAGCACTGTGAGTGGCGTTGTAGGAGCTTAGCCAATGAGTGGTTAAAAAAGGTGTTTCCTCTGCACCTCACGCACAAGGGCGGGGACTGCTGGCACTTCGAGGCTGGCAGGACCCCCCTTTGCCTCGGGCCTGCGCCATCTGTGGTTTGACTTACCTCGCAGGCAGTCCCCTCCCAACCACCTCTGTGTGCAGCCTCCTCCTGAGCGGTCATGATGTTATGGCGTCACAGACAATTTTCATATTACCTCTTTATATATACAGATTAGGGTACGTAATGGTCTGCTACTTTTTATGGCGGGGGGAAGAACAGGAAAGGCTGGGCCAAGTAAGCCCTAATGTTATATTTACTACCCTAGGGGAACCTAAGTTGATTAATAAAAACATATTAGCAAAGTATTTTGATTAAACTATTTTTGGAATGCAACCATAATAAAAATTCACAAAAGTAAACTTTTATTCCAGTTTGGCCCAGTATTCATACTGCTTATAAATGGTTAAACATCACTAATTTTTTAAAAAGGTAATGATGCCCGAACATAACTTTTACAAGTGTTCATTATAAAAACAAAAAATTTCTCTCTCCACCTCCTGAACATTTTACAAAAAACAGTGGTCTGTAGAAGTCTCTATAAGCTAGGCATATTACCAAATTGACACTCCTCTTTCCTAATACAATTAATATAACTTTTTCCTGCTATCTACAAGTAGATACTGACTATTAGACCAGACATCTGGTATTTTAGTGTAAATACACACACAAAAAAACTATGTGTTCTAACTTTCAGAAAGTTTCATTGGCGTCATCTTTTAATTAAATATATTCTACACCATGGTCTGCAAACTGGCTTGCGAGCCACATGTGGCTCGCGAGCCGCGTTTTGCCACTCTGTTGACTAATGAGTTTGCCGACCACTTACCTAGATTCTCAATTCCAATAATTACAGGCTATTGTTGTTCCTTGTGATTAAGCCCGTCCCAGAGGTTGGCAAACTCATTAGTCAATAGAGTGGCAAACCGTGGCTCACAAGCCTCAGTTTGCCGACCACTATTCTACACTAATAACTAAGATCAAGAAATAAATCAACTACTTGAACCACGCAACTTTATTAAGGGTGCAGAGTGTTATATGCAGTACATAAAACGAGAAGTATCTAACTGGGGAGAGAACTTGCTAACGATGACTTAAGGTAACTGAAT
This sequence comes from Antrozous pallidus, assembly GCA_027563665.1. Lineage (NCBI taxonomy): Eukaryota > Metazoa > Chordata > Mammalia > Chiroptera > Vespertilionidae > Antrozous > Antrozous pallidus. Next base: position 83,661,270 of record CM050518.1, on the reverse strand, counting down.
TAAAGAGGTAGCACTGTTGATAAATTTATCTAATATTGACTTGAACTTGAACATAATGAGCTGCCAAATGTAAATACACACAAATGAAGCATCAAATTCACAAAGGCTTCACTTATATATATTTAATACACTTGTAATATCTACTACCTACTTATAAATTAAGATATAAAAAAGCCATATAACCCCAATTTTCACGTATTAGCATAGAACTCCCTAAACTACACGTTATTCAATAGCTCCAATAGATACCTGGCAATAAGTCTTGTCAAAAGATTCTTGATTTAGATAGTTGTGAGAAAATATTTTAAAATATAAAGAGGATACAACCCACCTCATTTATCATTTCAATTTCTCTAAATGTCAATCTGTCCAGCCAATCTACTTTCACCATGTGTCCTTGTCGATGGGCTTTGGTGAGCTGCAGAACAAATATAATGAAGAAAATTTTAACACAGACCTTACAGAAAGGAAGGGAGATGGGGGGCAGTTAGCAAGGCCCATCACATCCTTTCCGAATCATACTTGGAATGCTAGCTAATGTAATAAGAGAGACTGAAAAGAAAGAAATAAAATTATTCTTGTTCACAGATGACATGATCATCTATGTAGAAAATATGAAAGAATGTACAAAAAACAAACAAACCCTAAAACTAATAGCAATTATAGCAAGGTTGCAGAATATAAAGTTAATATACAAAAGTCAATTACTTTCTTACATACCATCAATAAACACATGGAATCTATACATATAAAAGCCTAATTGATCATTATAACCAAATGACCAGAAAGACCGAACTATTGGTCAGTAGCTATGATTCGTACTGACTCAGACCTTGCTGCTGGGGGCCTGACCACTCCGAATCTGGTTCACCTGCACCCTGCACCCAGACAGGAGGGAGGAGGGAGCCTGGTTCCTTTCCCAATCAGCTGTTCCTTAGCTTGCTGCTGGGGCCCTGACAGCCCTGAATTGGTTCACCCATACTCCGTACCCAGACAGGAAGGAGCCAGATTCCTTGCAGAATTAGCCTTTGGTTAGCTTGCTGATGGGGCCAACCTCCCGCGGTAGCTCCCCCTGGCCAGCTGGCTTCCCCATTGGCCCTGATCACTGGCCATGCCAAGGGAGCCCACCTGTGCACAAATTCATGCACTGGGCCTCTAGTTGAAAATAAAAACACAGAGGTATATAAATGCTTTCAATAAAGCGGTTATTTTTTTTTAAGCATCATTTTTATTAGCACCCAGAAAAATGAAACTGGTAAAAATCTAACAAAATATGTAAAATATCTATATGAGGAAAACCACAAAACTCTGATTAATGAAATTAAAAAACCAACACTAAACAAATGGAGAGATATTCCTGTTCATGGATAGGAAGACTCAAAATTGTAAAGATTTCCAGTTTGATTAAACTTGAAATATAACTTTCATGTAATCCCAGTAAAAATCGCACCAAGTTATTTTGCAGATAACAAAAGGATGCTAAAATTTATGTGGAGAGGAAACAATCCAGGGAAGTCAACATAATATTGAAGGAAAATAACAAAATTTGAAGGCTGACACTACCCAACATCAATAATTATTATAAAGCTACAATAATCAAGACCGCCGGGCATTGGCAAAAGAACAGACAAATATACTAATAGAATAAAGACCCTGGAAATATATCCACATAACTATACTGAAATGATCTTTCACAAAGGAGCGAGGCAATTCTATGGAACAAAGATAGTCTTTTCAATAAAAGAAAGCCACATACAAAAAATAAATCTAGAAACAGGAATGATAACCTTCAAACGAAAAAAATGAGTACAAGCCTCACTTTTCATTTTCAAGCCAACAGAATATTTAAAGTGGATATCAGCTTTACAGAAGCACAGAATTACCAACATTTTGAATATTCAACCACAGAAGATTGCTGAAATGAATTATAGCGTATCTATACTATGCAAAAACTTGAAGTCTTTACAAACATGTTGTACTAGTATAGTAAGTCCTAACTTAAAGTTGTTGATAGGTTCTGTGACTTCAAACAAGATGACCTATAACAAAACAAATTTTACCGTAAGTGAATTGATATAAACAAGAGTTCTGTTCCTATGGCATCTAATCAACATTATAAGGAAATGACATCATTTGATGATCTGCTGTATCTTAAATGACCTGAAACAATTCTGAGACACCATTAAGTGTTAGAGCAGCATTCAGTTAAACACACACACCCACGATATGATCACAGTTTAAAAATATAAAAATATCTAATATATAAAAATATCTTCTATATATACCTAAAAGGCTAAGTGATCATATGTCTATCCAACCCTCTGGTACACCTAATGCGCACTGGCAATTTAAAAATAAATGTTGACTTGTGCATGCACGATACATATAAAGTTCTCGCTGGCATCAACTAAATGTGTTTTAATTTTATACTACTACTAGAGGCCTGGTGCATGAATTTATGCACCAGTGGGGTCCTTTGGCCTAGTCTGAGGATCAGGCCAAAACTGCCTCTCCAACATCCTCCTAGGGGTCCTAGATTGCGAGAGGGTGCAGGCCATGCTGAGGGACCCCACTGGTGCACGACTGGGGCCAGAAAGGGAAATGCGAAGTTGGCTAGCCAGAGAGAAACTGTGGGAAAGCTCCAGGGCATGTCTGGCCTATCTTGCTCAGTCCCTATCAGCCAGACCCCAGCAGCAAGCTAACCTACCAACCTACGTGTCATAGTGTCTGCCCCCTGGTGGTCAGTGCATGTCATAGCAACTGGACAACTGGTTGACTGCCCCCTGATGGTCAGTACACGTCATAGCAAGTGGTTGAGCAGCCTTAGTATATCAATAGCATATTAAGCTTTGATTGGTTGAATGGACAACTGGACACTTAGCATATTAGGCTTTATTATATAGGATATTATATATACTATTTCAACATGTAATTTTCTGCAATAACATAATTGCCACACAAATCTTTCTTCTAATTAATTTCATTTCAATGTGCATGAATCCGTGCACTGGGCCATTAGCCTATAAATAAATTCATACACAACACGCACGTTAATTTACTGAAAGCATATATTAACCAACATATTAATGACAGTTATTTCTTGGGAGAGGGTCAGAGGTGATTTTTATAGTGTCTGTGCTTTAATCATCTTCTACCATGGTAGAAAATGTGTATTATCTTTGTAGTGAGAAAAAATGTTATTTAAAAACTAAAGCTATTTTAAAAAACAATTCATTGTGCAAAGATTGCTATTGAGAAAACCATTAAAAATTAGCATTAAGATATGCCAAATAAAGTTATTTTACCTCATTTTTTTACCTCATATTTTAAAACCCAAAGAATAAAAACCCATTTGATTAACATTATTCTCCATCTGAAATGAAACTCAGGTACTAGCATAATTGTTCTCTCAAATTATTTCTTTCAAGGGCCTTTCATCTAGATCCAACTGAAGAACCATATAAATTAAGCAATGCTACCATTTTCAATATATGGTTAATAAAAACTTCTATAATATATAAATTTATAGGCTTTAGGCACCAAGCTTGCTTTTGTCAAGAAACTTTTAACAGGAAAGGTACACAGTAAGTGTAAAAAAGTAGCTATACAGAAGGGGATATTAGTGCAGATACACATATGCTTTTTTAGAGAAACTAGAGGGAAAAATAATGACAAAACTATTTTTTAGTTTGTTTTTTTCTGTGCCACTTAAAAAAATAACACACAAATACGCAGAAAAAAAAAATCTCTTCTGCTCTGTCACCAGACAGAAAACTTTTAGATTCACAGAGCCTATGCGAATGTTCAAAATTCTCTCTTAAAGCGTTTATAGGAATATTGCCCAAGAAAAATGCCTGGTACTGCCATAAGTAAGACTACCCACCTACCCACACACACACACACACAAACACAAATAATCATACAGGAGAGTGTTTCTTGAACTATCTTGTTCCTCTAACTGCCTTTCAGTTAAAGGACATAATATAACTCTTTCAACTCTAACATTACCTTGAGCCTAGACTACAACTGAGCAAAATTAATAGTCATTGAACAGAACTCCATTATCCCTCAGCTAATATATTAGCATAATGCACTATGATTCATTCATAAATATCTGTTATTTAAAAGTATAATTCTTCAATAAACATTAAGACACTGAGTTTTATCAAATAAAATGCAAGCAATGCAGTAATTTATAATTCAAGACAAAATGCATCTGTATGTAAGAACTACTGAAAGTAAAAATGGAGCTGTATGTGTCTCTGAATTTGCACACACGCTTGTGTATTTAATTCGTAGGTAGCATAGAGATGTTTTCAGCTTCCTGATTAATGAAGTCTTAGCCACAAATCTTCAAAACTTTATATAGAAATCTCAGGAAGAGTAGTCTTTGCCTCATAAAAAGTTTGCATTCAGCTAAACTTCTCAGAGATTAATCTAGTCTTAAAACCATGTTACCTTCTTTTTTTTTTCTGGCAGGAATTATAGCTCTAAAGACAGATATAAATCAATATTATTTCAGGGTTCAATCTTCCCTTTTCAAACTAATTGTCTACTTGCTACCATTAATTTCAAGAAAAATCGAGAAGTTTAGACAGTAAACAAACCAAAATGACTGATAGAAAAGATTCTACTATGTATCATCAGGAATCTATTCCTAAGAGATTCCCAAATCCTTCTTTTTATGACAGGAAAAAAAAAATGGCAACACACAACCAAATAATTTATGCTTATAAAAGTTACCCATATTATTTAGGAAAAAAACCTATAGCTAAGAGATAATTCTGATGTCAATATTGCCATTAAGCAAGTTTCATAGCTTTGAATAATTTCAGTATCTATCATTATAATCTGTTATTATTTTCATTTACAAACAATGAGAAAGAAAATAAAACAAAATAAGACTTTTCTGCCCAATTTAGTCCAATACTGCATTACATATACTGTTTACACCATACCTAATATCAGTTCATAAGTGAACTGGTTGGAAGATAGAAAAATAAAAGATTATCAAGTTAAATCATTATCATTATAGAAAAACTGACACTTCAGTGAGGAAACCTAATCAAGTAAAGATATTGCAAAGAATAATAACTTCCCTAAAAAAGCCCTAATATAAACTCAATTAAAACTATCTTTAGGGACTCAGTATTACATTCTGAAAACAGTAAACTATGTCATTAAAAGGAGGAAAGGAGGAAAAAAGATTATTAATAGGTCCTATTAAGTAATGTGTTCTATTAAACTAGTTTTACATGAATGTTTTCTCACAAAGCTGCTTCAAGGTAGAAATGTATTCAGAACCCAAGAAAAGTACACTTAATGTGCTATAAGTGGTCTGAGGTTTTCTTTTTCAAAATAGCTAAAAATTTTAATAATGGCATAATTATGATTCTTATAAATAGAGAGAATGAAGCCCAACTAACCATACTTCTTTAATGAAAAATATTCACAAGTACAAAAATAACTGGTTATTCAATGAGCCATTGTCAGAGCTATAAATTAGGTCTTTTGAATACCAATTTTTCTACATAGTTATAATGTAACTTATTACTATTTAAATCTCCCACCAGTTTTGATAGTTTATTAATTTTAAAAACATAAAAATAAAGGTAATGCCTCTATTTTTCAAAACATCTCCTTGGATAAACCCATGTTCCCCATTTCTCTTAAAATCTAACTACAAACACATATAGAATTTTAAATCCACATAAGTCAATTTGATAATCTACTCTAGTACTTGTAACAAAAAATGATGTCCAGCTTATAACACAACTCATTTTTTAAATCATATTTCTAAAAGACAAAACCTTTGCCAATATTATTTTTCCAATAAATTTCTTCCCTTTTCCAGGTTAATCTAAATGGCTTGAATAAAAGAGACTTCTTTACCAATACTAATTTTCTAGCTGATCACACAAAGAAATTAGCAACTGCTTTCTCTGTGTGGCTCCTAAAATGTTTCTATAAGTTTATCAGCATCTATTCTTCTAAGTTAAAAAATAAAATTGATTTGAGAGAGAAAAGGGAGAGAAGGAGAAAGAAAAGGAGGGAAGGGAGGAGAGAGAGAGAGAGATTTGTTGTTCCACTTACTTATGCATTTATTGGTTGGTTCTTACATGTCCCCTGTCCAGAGATCGGGACCCACAACCTTGGCACATGGGGACAATACTCTAACCAACTGCCAAGGCAGCATCTGTTCTACGTGACTTTTATCCTTAGTAAAGGGTTCTCACATGTCTGCACCCTGTCGCTCCTGCAATATTGTACAGACAACAGGTTCAAGTAATCCTGCAACTAGAAAGATAATGTCAAGAGAGAAAGCCCTTTTAAGACTTCCCTCAAAATGAGAGAAATATTTCACACAACTTTCTGGTTCCTTCAGGGTAGCTCATGCTTCACGGTTCACTAAAAATCAACCATCTCCTGAGGACTAACTTAATTTCCAAGGTATTGAAAAATGGTATCCTGAGTAGCAGACACAAATAACATGATTACCAGAAGACAATAACATGGTTACTCATCCATTACAAAATTAGTAAAATGGCACTCTAGGCCAGCGCTATCCGATCGCACTTTCGGCAATAATAAAAAGATTCCCTATCTTCATTGTCTAATACGTAACTGTTAGCCGCATGTGGCCAGTGAGAACTTAGTGTGATTATGACCATGGGACAATGGTAACATAAAATTCTGAATTTTATTTACATTCAATGAACTTAAACTTAGGTAAATTCCCACATGTGAATGGTGACTCTTACAGCTCTAAACTGTAAATAACCAATTGAATAGACTGACATGAATCTTTTCTCAATATAGCTAGTTCTCTCTGGATGTACTAGAAAAATCCAGCTCCACTGCTATACAACTGAGGTCTGGAGCCCCAGAGTGACCCCATGTAGGCAATTTGAAGGCCAGTCTAAAACATAACATCTTACACTACTTCACTGAACCAATGCTCACTTACACTCTGCTCAACACTCCCCCACTCTCTGTGTCACTCAGACCACAAAACATTTTTCATCTACTTGTTCCTTTCTCTTTGCGGCCTCTTAATCAAATTGACAGAAACTAAAGCACATTCCAAAGGCATCAAGCAGAGATGCTAAAATGAAAAAGAGACAGTAGAGAAGCATGCTTTTGCACTAACCTTTCATGTCTAAAGACATGGATTCAAGTATAAATCAAACACTAAAGCTTGGTAGTCACATCCAAAACCCCAGGTGGATATGCATCCTAGTCATAAAATTCTTAAAATATGACAAGCTGAAAAACAGAGCAGATGGGAACAACGGGCAGATTTGCTCAAGGCCACAATCATTAAAAGGCTGGGTCATGGACAATGAAAGTGTAATGAATGTCCCAGAAGTCTAGCCTTTATTTTCACCAATCAATTCCAACAGAAATATTTATATTAATAAAAATTATTTGGGCAATCTAGAGATGGGAAAGAGAAAATAATGAGTAAGATGTGGGGGGAGGGGAGGTTGTATTATATTAATTTCTTACTGTTCCCATTAAGTCTAAGAAATGCAGTTATATAAAGTAACTAAACCAAAGACTATTCAGTTTTGTCTCCTTTTCTCACACTCATTTTTTAATAAAGGCAAACTACACAGGTTCACAAAATAATGTAAAATCATTAGAGAGGTCAATTCCATTAAAATTCTTCTTCTGAAAGGATTTGATTTTTAAATTGTTAAACCTAGAAGTAAGGCTTTTAAACTTCAGTTACTCATAGTGCGGTTATAATTCTATTTGCATAGCTGAGCAATAAATCAGAATAAGAATATTTAATCCTGCTTGGGTTTGAGGTTCTTTGTTTAATAATTACCTACCACCATCTTTTCACAGGCCATTTAAATAGTTCATCTTCATTTCACAGTCCTCTTGTGCCATTATCCCCAGGCAACCAAGACTTAGGCAGTTCTATCACTGAACAAACTTCTTTACATTGCAGTTTGAAAACTGTCACCATGCTATTTATTTTGGCTCCTGGGTACAATGCCCGGCAACTACGCTGTCCTATTATTAAGATTTATGTACACCTTGTTACTCTTATGCCAATGCCTTCTCAACAATTAGAAACAGGCACAGTCAATTCACTGGCTGGAAAATCCAAAGTGCAACAGGAAGCAAACCATGCCGTTCTATCCCCACGAACCTCATCTATTTGTATACTCACTGCTTGTCTTAAAGTGAGAGTGTGTAAAATATAACATCTACAATTTCTGTTCCTTTTGTATAAACATACAAACATGAGCCTACACCTTCTTTCCCAGTTTTTAAAAGTGTACCGTAGCAAAAATGTTCTTCAGTCTTTAGCACAGTGCTTTGGGAACAAATATTGACGAAACAAATGATATTGTTCTGACTTAAGCTTAGATTTAAGCTTAGCTTTTGTATTTCTAAATAAAAACACTTCACTTAGACAAGTTTGGGGATGAAAGATAAAGGTAAGACCCCGGTCTGCTTCCAAAAACAGAAGTGGGAGTGGAGTGAGGACAATTGAGACTACGTCATCTTCACTTCAAAACAATGCAAGATCCTCTAGCACGTCACCAAAAAAGGTTCATCTTGAATTTATCACCAAAAACTCCCTATTTTCAAATCTGATGGATTACAGACACAAAAGGCCACACAATGTATGACTCCTTTTGTATGAAATGTCCGTAATAGGAAAATTCACCCAAACAGGAAGATCAATGGTTCCAGGGGCTGGAGGGAGGAGGGAATGGGGAATGACTGCTAATGGGTACATGGTTACATTTGTTAATGAAAACGTTCTGATATTAAATAGTGGTGATGATTGCACAGCTCAGAAGTTACTAACTCTCAATGCATACTATACTTTTCAAGAGTGAATTTGATGACATATGGATTACATTTCAAGAGAGTTACCATTAAAAATTAAATCTAAATTAAGAAGGTAATTGGCCAGAATTCAGGTTAACTTTTACTCCAACAGACATCGCTCAGAGCTCTCCACTAGTTGGAAAAAGTTTCTTTTTACCTTTGCAAGGCGGCTCATCTGGTCTTCTGAGAGGGCACCGCTTGTTCTGCCAGGAGTTTTTGTGGGTTCTGACCCATCTGCTTCTACATTAGGCCAGACTTTCAAGTCATGCATCCCTTGGCGAAACATGCTAGGCGAAACGAGAATGTTCAGGGTAGAAGTAAATTAATGCAGTTCATTACAGGAAATTTCCAATCCCTCAACAGAGAATTCCACACTAGGAAATGCACGTCTCTCTTGCCAACCTTGAAGCCTCTAGTGAGCTGTAACGCAATGAACTAGGCAGCTAAAATCTATGTCGCACTGCTTTTCACATGCCATTCTTTTCTCCTCCAAGCAGCCCGAACTTTGAGAGATTCTGAAGATGGACTGGACAAATATTTAGAAGGATCATAATGGACCATACATCCTTCAGAACTTCAGTGGAGATCTTGAAATAATGGAGACCAAATTGCGACCCAATGAAAGAATGTCACATTTACAATGAACTGAAACAAAACTTAAATAATTACACAACTGACAACTTTATATGACAAGTCAGCAAAGTAGACTGTACAGTCAAACTGCTGAGGTTTGAATCCCACTTGTGCCATCCATTCCCTAAGTGACCTTGGGTAAATTGCTTAATTTCTCTGTACCTCCATTTCTTAATCTATAAAATGGGATTATAAAGAGTACCTGTATCTCACTGGGCTATTAGAAAAATTAAATAAATCGTCACAAGTAAACAGTACTTCCATAGTACCTGCCACATAATGAATATCCAATGTTAACTGCTGTTACCTTTTTCACTAGGTACAGGTTGATTCTCCTGTCTTGTTTTCTGTAAGAGCAATATCTCTTGGGAAATACAACAGTGGATTTATATAAGAAAAAGTTCCCATGTCTACAAAATATATAATCAGAACTTCAATCTGAGCTTGATCATCTGATTTAAAGTGAAACACATTATAACCTTTGATTGTCCTGCTTCCTTCAAAAAACTACCAAGATGTAGAACACAGGTTGAATAAACCCATAAAGGAAGTATGGACAACTGTGTTTTTATAGATATGCTGTCACATTTTTTTAGTTTTTGTTTTTGTTTTTAATGGGGGTGGAGGGTAAAAATAAGGAAAGTCTTCTGTTAATATGTCCTTTCTTTTTTAAGTGTTTGGTGTTTTTGTCTTTTGTTTTTGTTTGTGTGTGTGCGTGTGTGTGTGTTTAACCAAACTATTCAGACACTATATCTCCTCAAATAGCACTGTCCCAAAGGCGAAAGAGCAAGCTGCCAATTGTGGTGGAAAGAGTAAGACTGGAAGTGTATGCAGGTGAATAGGCAAGCCGAAAGCATTTTGTTCTCACAAATTTATTTTTTAAAGTAAGGTACACATTGCATATATATTGATTTATTTATCTTTAAAAACATTACACTTTAATAAAAGTTTTACATACATTTTAAAAGCTATTATTATCACGCTTTGACTAATGGAAACTTCCTTCACAGATTTTCCTGGAGTAATAAAGAGGATTTTCACAGAACATTATGCAAAGTAATGATGCCATAAACATTTAGATTGGGAACTATAAAGGATAGCTTCAAGCTCATGAGTACAGTAAGATTGAAGACCATTATCTGTTGCAAGGTTTAGCTCTAAGGTTGGCAGTGAACAGGTAATATCCAGCAACCATATCTGCGAAAGTTTACCTTATAGGCACAAAACAAATGCAATGACTGTAGTAACCACAAATTTTAATATTTACCATGTTAGAGATTTCAAAAAAATTTACATTACAAAAAACACACATGTACAAGCCTTTCATAAAATACATTTTCATCCCCTTTCAACTGAGTATTAGATTCAACATCAAGCAGCCCTGCTTAGACTCTTAGAAACTAGGTACAGTGAGGCAGCAATATCACTTTAAATGATTATCCTGAATTGTACCTTCCGAAATATCAAAAGGTTTCCCTTCCTTTTCTCCACCTTCCTATACCCCAGTGAATACTTTAATTGGCTGAACTTAAATAAAAACTAAGTACCTTTGCGCAGGAAGTCAGTTTACTAAATGACTTAAATGCCTTGGGATGGGTCTGTAGAGAAGATTTAAGGACAGGGGACTTCGAAGGCAGGGGTGTTGCAAGTGACTCAGATGATCAAGTGAATGCATTACTTTTGACACTAATGGAAACTTTAGTTACACAGCCTCCAGGTGGCAAGCCAGAAGATGCTCAGAGCATCCTGTCCACCTGGGAAATTAAGCCAAGTAGGCAAGACAAAAGGAAGCACAGCAGGATCCCCTTCAGAGGCCTGCAGAGGCCTCAGCAACAGCTGCCACTGCTCCAGCTCCCTTGCCAAGACTTCCGAGTTCACATTTGGAAAAAGTATCTGCAAGAGAAATCTGCAGCTTGCCTGTAGTTCTTTGCCAATGCAATCTAACGATCAATCCATTCCTCGCCTTCTTAGAAATCTTACAAGCTAGACATTCAGAATGAGGACAATTAATTATTCTAGCCATAATCCAACAGATTAGTCTTTCAATTATTAATTACACTATTCTCCAAGAAGAATTGCTTCACACGGACTCAAGTATACAAAAGAGATATGAGCAAACAGCAGGAGCTGATAGTCACACGACTCCCAATACTATAATGCAACTATTAGGCACTTTGAGGACCACTTTTAAAAAGCTACTAAGCCCACACCAGGACTACTTAGGGAACACGGTGGGGAGCATCTGGTGTCATTTCATTGTTTAAGAAACATTTGAGGAAACTACCGCTTCCCTAAGCCATGAGAATGCGGAGGCACATGGCATGATTTTTAATGGCAGGTGGAAGAAAGTTTGCACAGGCTTCTTGCCAAGGCCACCCAGAAGCCCCATGCTGCGTCCTCTCCCTGGGTGTCAGCAGCACCGTGCACAGCTGGGCCGCAGGACAGTCCATGTTTGCACTCTGCTGTAACCCCTCCACATCTTGAATGGCACAGTCCTCCACAATCCAAAGCTGCACAGGAAGGGCAAGGCCATGCTAGGGACTCCCTGGGCTGGTCTCCAATGGAACCAAGTTCACCCCCAACGAAAGGCACAGGACACAGAGAGCAAAAGGAGTTATTTTAATTGCATAGGTTTTCTTTGAATTCCTTTTTCTGAGATGAAGGTCAATAGAAGCAGCACCCTAGAGGGAATAGGACAGGTTTTTCACACTCCTTCCCCACTGCTCAAACTACCCACAGAGCTCTATTACTACCTAATGTTATCGTTTGAATAAATGCCCTACTACCATATAGGTGTAAAAGGAAATGTTAATGTAAAACCTTATCTTTACCTTAAAGTGACAGTGAGCTGAATATCCCCTTATATCTGACTAGACATGAATAAAACCATTCTAATTAAAGGAATTTTGGGGGGTAGGTATTATATACATATTTGCAAAGCAAACAGATTTACTAGGATTTGGGTTTCTTGTTTTTTTGGTTTTTTGCTTAAAGGTGTAATATTCAGTAACACACTTATTTTCATTATATTTATTTTTTTCATTACCCACCAAAGTTAAATAATACTTATTTTCCATGTAAAGAAAAATATTAAAATGTTGCTTTCAATTAAATGGAAGTAAAAAAAAAAAAAGTGAGGTGTAAATAAAAATGCTAAGTAAATAAGACCAAATGTATTTAATATAGAGATGTGCAGGAATTCTGGAAGTGGTAAGTCAATGACTCACATCTGAGAAACCCTGCTCTAAGGGAGGTAATTTCGCAGAATAGAAGCTGCTCGCTATCATGTTTCATTTGTATCTAATATGTGATGTGTTCAGAGACACCGAGTTTGGGCAGAAAATTGCCCAAGGAGCCTGGAATGGCTTGTCTGCCAAAAAGCACAGAAACTACTGATGTCTACTGGAGTACTACTGAGAAGACATGGGTCAACTTGAAGGAGCTCCGATTGACCAAAAAGGGGAGTTTTTAAACATTATAAAGAATAAAGATAGCACTGGAAACATTTCAAAAATGTTTAAGACTATAAGTTTATGTCAAAACTTAAAGACAAAAAACAAAAACCACCAATTATTTTTGCATGTAACCAGCGCACCAACTCATTCTTAAACTTGATAAAAGATCAAGTTCTTCAAAGAAAAATTCCAATGAATATACACAGAAAGAATAAGAGAATATCAACAAAAGGGATATGGGTTGAGTTTTTTCACAATAAACTTCTATTATCTGTAAATCTTTAAAAACTGAATTAACAACTCTTCTATTAATAGTCATTACAACTATTAGCAAATTAGTGCTTTTTAACCCTGCTCATTGTCCTTTCTATCGCTATCATGACAAAACAAAAAAACAAAGCTCTCACAGTACATGCCATTCAGTCTTTTCTTTCTGAAAGAAAGATTCTAATTTCCAACACTATTTTCTAATAGGAATCACATTACCAAACACTAACAGTAAAGTCATATAAATTGTTTCTTAATTAATCTATCTGTATATCCCACCGGAAATTCAGTCTCAAGAATTAGGGAACCGTGTAGCAAACATGTACACACAGAAAGCCAGACTGGCATGCATTCCCAAAAAGAGAAAGGATGAGAAACTACAACATCCCTGAAGATTAGAAGAGAATGCTTACCCATATTTTCCAAAGAGCGAAACTGTTGTCCCTCCCACAGGCACTGCCTTTCCTGGCCCATACACATCCCATATAGTCAGGGCCACCTGGGCATTCCTGGGCAGGTCAGGGTACTTCACAGGCAGCTTTAGCCATTCGTTCCAGCTAGGGGAATGAAGTCAACATAAGCATATGTTATATATTTAAAGCTTCCTTTTAAATGAACAAACCACGCAAGAAGGTTTGGCAAGAAAAAAGGCCTCAAAAGATTAAGTCAGTACTACAAAAAGTAATGTGAGTTACCTTAGTTTCACCCTAAGCAACTTCAATTTTAAATACAGAATACATAAAAAATAATAATAAAACACACACACACACACACATAAAACCTCATAAAAAACAACACTGGTGCTGAGACCAGTTTGGCTCAGTGGATAGAGCGTCGGACTGCGGACTGAAAGGCATATACCTTGGCTGCGGGCACATTCCCAGTAGGGGGCGTACAAGAGGCAGCTGATCGATGTCTCTCTCTCATCGATGTTTCTGACTTTCTATCCCTCTCCCTTCTGCTCTGTAAAAAATCAATAAAATATATTTAAAAAAAAACAAAACAAAAAAACCTGGTAAATCCTATAAAAGAGAAACATGCAAATTTGACTGTACCTATGCTACCAGCCAATCAGGAGCAGGGGCGGGGCCAAGTGGCACAAGCGCCAGACCCTGGGGGTGGAGATGAAAGCCCCCGGGCGCTGTGAGGGGAAGCAGCGGCAGCGGCGGCGACAGCAGCAGCAGCAGCAGCAGTGGTGGTGGCGACAGGGAGCGCCCGGCCCCCGGGGCCGGGTGGTCACAGGCAGCCGGGGCTGAGCTGAGCAGGGCAATGGCTGGGGGCCCAAGGCTGGGGGTGAGCCATCAGTTGGACATTCCCTGAGGGCTGCCAGTATGTGAGAGGGGGCAGGTTGGGTTGAGGGACCACCCATCCCCAGTGCACGAATTTTGTGCACTGGCCCCTAGTCTTTTAATAAAAAAACTTAGACAATATCACTAAGACACAAGATATATGATAATGGATAATAATAGTCTGGAAAAACAATTAAACCTGGTTATAACCAAACTTGTTTTGAACCAAGCTGATTTTTATAAGCATTCCCCAGAACAAAGGCATGAGGATAAAAGGGCCCTACAATGTACCTCAATAAGGCAGAAAACAACAAAAACCTGAAAAAGGTCAAAGTAGACTACTACTTCATAACATGAAGTTACCAGACAGCTCTGGACAGCAATGTCACACTTTTTTACGTGACATTTTTCCATTCACCAAGTGATTTCATTAATACTGATAATGCTTACTTAGTAGTTTTTCTATGCTTTTAATGAATGTTTGTATATATGATTTCCCTAAAGAATGTTTGTTCTTAATAAAGTAATGACAGCACAGTGAGTTTTTTTAAAAAAAAATTTTGTTACTCTTTATTCAGCTCAGCATATTGAACAGAACTTTCAAAAACTTAAAGGACAAATCATTTATATCCACCATATAAATTGAAGGACCTACAGGAAAATCGAAGATGGCTAGCCATTTAAAGAGAAATCATAAAAGTCTCAAAAAAAAAAAAAATCATACCGTGAAAAAGCCATTTTCTACTACAGATAAGCTAGCTCCTGTGGCTCACGAGCCGTGGGTTGCCACTCTGTGGACTGAGTTTGTCGACCACTGAGCCGGAGGAACACGTTTATTTAGTTAGCATCCACAGGGCGGGCTACCACAGGGCGGGCTACCACAGGGCGGGCTACCACAGGGCGGGCATCCACAGGGCGGGCTACCACAGGGTGGAAAAGGAAAATACCAAGCAGTGTCACGTTCTGCCAATGAACAAGAGATTAACACAGGGTACAATTAAAGAAAGTGAGCCAGTGACAATAACCAAAATAAACTGTGAAAATTTTCTCATCTATATTTTGTCCTTGGAGAAGGAGACTATATAATTAAACAATCATTTTCCTTAAATCTTTTGCAATCTAACCCCAGACTTTAATCAAAGCAATGGTACTTGGAACTGTTTTTACACAGGGCTTCTACAGAAGAGTTCTTTTTTTCCCCCCCAATATATTTTATTGATTTTTATTGATTTTTTACAGAGAGGAAGGTAAAGAGATAGAAAGTCAGAAACATCGATGAGATAGAAACATTGATCAGTTACCTCCTGCATACCCCCAATTGGGGATGTGCCCGCAACTGAGGTACATGCCCTTGACCGGAATCGAACCTGGGACCTTTTAATCCGCAGGCCAAGGCTCTATCCACTGAGCCAAACCGGTTTCTGCAGAAGAGTTCTTTTGAAGAAAATGAAATCTACAGCTAAAATACAGTTTGAAAACTGTTCTAGATATTTTAGGAATTCTGGAAAGATCTGGTCAGACATCAGGAAATTGTGTATTTGAATATCATTTTGTTTTCCACCTTCCTATGCATCATCTCAAGACTAAACTTCCACACTATTGTGAGATCTAAAGTTTGATTTTTGATGGTCTAATCCCACCCTCACTGTATTAATGAGACCACTATACTAATTCTCTAGTCTGATTTAATACACTCCTAAATCCCAATGTTTGAATTTTGAAATTATGTTAGGCTGTTAGTATATATGTCTCTCTGAAGCCATTTTAAATCCATCATGGGACCAGAATATTTAATTTTTTAAAAATTAAATCACTTGCCTACACAATAATTTTCATATATAAAATTTTAAAATTTGCAGAATTCCACATCTAAAAATGAGAGTTTTATCTTAAGTGTTTATAGAAATCAATGATGTGCAAAGCCTGTCCTACTGTTATGTTCTTCTTTCCTTTTTTAATACTTTATTATTTATTATTATTATTAGTAGAGGCCTGGTGCATGAATTCCTAAAAGGCAGGGTCTGACTAGCCTACCTCAATAGGGCCAATTGAGTGGGGCTGGTCAGGGGGAGGGCTGCAGGTGGTTGGCTGGCCAGCCCCAACCCCTGGTCAAACTCATGGTTGAGGGGACAATTTGCATATCAGCTTTTTATTATATAATTATTGATTTTAGAGAGAGAGGAAAGGGGGAGGGAGAGACACACATGCACCAATTTGTTGTTCTGCTTGTTTATGAATTCTGTGGTTAATTCTTATATTGTTGCTTCAAAGTAACACTGGGTATAAATAAAACAAGATTGGCCTCAAGTTAGTAGTTATTAAAGCTGAGTGATGGGGTGTTGGAAGTTTATTATATTCCACTTTTACAGATTTGAAAATTTCCAGAATAACAAGTATATACACAAATATATACTTGTGTGTGTGTTCATTCACAAAAAAACTATTAAAGAAATTACATTTTTTAAATAACTGGTTTCAGTGCAACCAGATCACCAGAGCTCAGGCTTCTCCTCTCTCTGACAAAGACTAACAAGCCTGCTGGGCCGCACTTGGTGAACAGAGGGTTGTGCCCTCAACACCAGAGCCTGGCAGTCCATGTGGCCGCCCCTTATCTCCCATGAGCACTGTGGGCATAAGCTCCTTCCTGGAGGTACAACTGTGTATCCTGCAGCTAGCCCACCACGGTAATGAACAACTCTCATGGACTGAGCATTAAAACGGCTCCATATAACCTATCAAATAAGAAGTAACAACAGGTTAAATTAAGGACGCACAATATTGGGGTTCTGAAAAAAACAGGAACTTCATGTTCATTGTATGTCCCCTGCATCCTGACAATGATTTGTTAATGTACCATCTCAATAAAACATGAACTTAAAAAGTTGGTTGCATATAATAAAAAAAGTGCTTTTGAGTCATTTTGTGAATCAGTCAAGTTCTCATAAAATTATGTCAGTTTACTGAATACAAACAAATTTACTTTCATCTTAACTAGGTCAATCAATGCTTACAAGTAATAAATGATTTTTTTAATTCCTCTGTAACCGCTACTAAATCATACTTACAACATCTATAAAGACTTTGGAGAACAGTCTGGAACTCACCATATGCAAGAAAACAACTTACTTCCATCTTGTACTAAATGCCTTGTAGGATGTCCTCACTGGCAAAGCCAGAGGCTTCCCTTCTGCAAAAACTTGACAAGTAACATAAAGGTCAGAGCAGGTTTCTTGATACAGTCCTGAAAACTTCAACATTGGGTCTTCTAGAACAGCTTTATAACTCTTTTGTTCTCTCTTCCCTTCCAAACTTCCTCTGGAAGCATAAGAACAATAATATTTAGACAAACATTTTTTAAGCATAGAGGCAACAAATACTAAAGTTAATGATTGCGTCACAGCAACCTTATGCTACCTATTTTCTTGTATATGAAGTTCAAGTTACTTTTACATCTCGTAAAGGAATCTTAAAATCCTAACATACCACAATCATTTCTACCTTCATCAATATATTTCCCTATCTTAAGCTTCTTAATTTCAAATCTTGTCATCAACTCTTGGTCCACCTTCCAGACATCACCAGCTTTCCAGGCTTTAGTTTCACTGTTATTAATTTCTAGATGAACATTTATTTATATATTCTTTCAAAACATTTACTGTACTATGCATAGTGGCCCAGAAATGAAAGACAAGATAAACAATACAGCACTACAAGAAAATGTTAAGTCCTTGTTTCTAGGGTGAAAACTTAATTTTATTTGCATAATCTTTTTGTATTCTTTCAATTTTTTTATTTATTTACTATGTGGATGTACTATCTGATCACTTCTTTAAATTAAAAGTAATAAAAGATAGGCACAGGGAACTATGAAAGAGGTAGAAACGCCAATTGGAAATCAAAATTGTAACCATGTTCTCATTTCATAAATGATGAAGCAGGGACTCATAGTTCAAAGATCACAAAGTAACAGAGCTGAGAATAAAAGCCAGGGCAGACAAGGCCAGAGCCAATGTTCTTCCCACCACAGAAAGATCCTGTTCATCAAACGTCTGGGAGCTTGGGGGCTCAAAGTCCCAGAAAGATAGAAAGAACAGCATGGACCAAAGCAAAGAGAAAGATGGCATGTTTAGAGAACTTCAAGTTGTCTGGTATAGTCAAAGCATAAAGCTCAAGTAGGGAAGAAGCTAGAGAAGGAAAGTGGGGGTGGGGGAGACAGGGACAAATGAGGTTAAGCAGTCACCAAAGTCAGTCCAATGCCTTACACAATGAATATTCAAAAATCTAATTGAATTAGTTGACATGAGAGTACTATAGTAGGATTGTTATTTATGATACCTTTGGTAGGAGTTTCAGAATGTAATGGAGCAGTGTAACTGAAAGCAAGATCGGTTAAGATTTTCATTAAAAACTATGAAGGAAAAAGATAGGCTAAGGCTAGAGCAGTGGGGTAAAAAAGATATTTAGTAAGTAGATTCAAGACAACTTGTGAATGATTTAATAAGGTAAGAGACGATGTCTGTATGACTCAAAGTTTTGTGTCTTAAAACTGGATGAATGTTACTAATAATCACCAAAATAGAGTGAGACAATGTAGCAAGTTGCGAGTTAGAGGGGTAAGCTAATGATGTGCTCAATCTGGGACAAGTTACTTTTTAAAGTGTTGGGGACACCCAAAGTGATCATGTCTCACAGGCCATTTGATCTTCAATTACAGTGCTAAGAAAAGGAACATCAAGGTACGAATTGTTATTAAAACCAAAGAAATAGATTAAAAGGCCTGGGGAGAAAAAACAGAATTAAAAAGTTCACTGTTCTTTGTTTTTATGATTCTAAGTTGATGCGTCCAGCCCCCCCTCCCCCCAAAAAAATGACAGCCTGAGAAGCTAAAAGATGGTTAGTACCAAATTTTACCAAACTTCTGATTAATGTTTTATCTTTGCCTTGAAATAGTCAATGTGTGTGTGTATCTGTTAATAGTGGACCATTTTTGTTGTTGCTGTTCTTTCCTTTGAATGTTCAAAAGTTCCAGAAATACATTAACATGTCCAAGAAATACCGAGAGGAATGAGACCGAAGGAAAAAGCCGTTCTGGATGATGGCATACGTACAGGCCCTGTATACGAATCTAACGGTATTCGATGCAGAAATTACCTTAAATGGGTGCATACAGTATTATACAATGAGCAGTATAGTTGTTGACATATTATTTTTACCATCACCCAAAACAAATAATAAATTATCAGAGTCTTATGTAACCTCTGAAAAATAAAAAGAAACAGTCATCAAAGGTGTGCCTGACGACTGAGATGTCTTTACTGCAGGTGTATGCCTGAGGAACAGTTGTTTGCTACTGACATATTACCAATGGTGTTATGACGAATAATCGGTGATGATTTTTGCATCTGAAAACATTCCTCTAAGACTGCCTGAAAGTGGACATCATTTCCACTCGGTTCTACCTGTGCCCCACCCCAGTTCCCTTATTCTCATCTCAAGGGTCATGGCCCTTTACTGCAACAAGGAAGCCCCAAGATTTCCCTGCAGGGCTCTTTTCTCCTATCCTCTGGTGCCTTTGCCACTGGCACCCTCATCTTAGACTCACTCTCCGCAGCCCCTCGCGAAACCACGCCAGCCAGTCCGAGGATTCACCCTAACCCTCCGTCACTCCCCGAGCTTCTACTGCACATCCCTGCGCTCATCTTGTCCTCGGCCACCACATCGGCCTGAGTCTACATAACCGCAGACTCTGCTCCACCTTCCAGCCCCGGGTTCAAGTAAAGACCTTCCTCCCAATCGCCAACTGCGGGACGACTTCACCGAGACTAGATTCCCGCGTCTGTACAACGGGACTAGCGACCCCTCAAAAGGTTGCTGTGCAAAATGCTTTGGAGAGTAAAACGGCGTTGGGCTTCAGGGCTTATTCCTACCGCTCTCCCCCCACCCGCCCACCCAGCGCCCGATCCGCCCCGAGTCCCCCCCTCAGCTCCAGCCCCAGCTCTCCCCGCCGCCCCCAGGCCGGCCTCCAGGCTCATCACCATCTTCTGCCCCCAAACACAGGCCGCCGCCCCCCTCTCCTCCAACTCCTGCCACCCCCGGCCCGGCCCAGAGCCCCGTACATCTTCAGCCGCACGTTGATGTCCAGGTCACAGCTGTAGATGTAGTGGAACTTCTCCGTCTCCCCCATGGCGCTCCGCCAGCACGGCACCCGCCGCGGGAAGCAGGGCGCTGGAGAGACGCCTGGTTTCCACCGGCCGAGTCCCACCACACGGGCGCTTCCGGTCCCGCCTCTCGGCCAGCTCGGAGCCAATCGCTGCCCGGGGCGCGACCCAACGCGCCGGAACTCCCCGCCGAACCTTCCCTTCTGCGCAAGTGCAAAGCCGTCTTCCGTCTAGGGGTAAATAGAATTTCGGCACCACAGCCGATCTGGTTACTTCCCAAACTTTGGGTGTTCTTCCTGTTTGGACGGGACTTTGTTTTGTTTTTAAATAAAACAAGCTGTCATTTCAGCTTGAGCTGTACCTAAAATCAATCCGAGAGAAAATGCGTTTCAAAAATAATTGTAGCCACTTTCACTGGCTACAGGCTAACCTAGACAGTCACAAAAATTAGAATTCTGCCAAGTGTAAATGTCGGTGATCTTTCCAAAATTTGTAGATTTAATTTTTTAAAAAATTGCTTTCTCAAGCAACGATTTTTTTTTTCTTTCTGCTCTAGAGACTGAAGAAAGGACTAGACACAAAGCAAAACAACAACAACAACAACAACAACAACAACAAAAAAGCCCAACTTACTTCCAGTTTTGGCATTTATGCTACTTTGGACAAAGCAGTTGGGTGCTTATTTGCACTGGGTATATTCAGACCCACTGTAGCTTTGAAGACTGAACTGTAGTTGAAACCCATAAATGTCCAGTAATGATTCCAGAACTCACGTTGCTGAACCCTCTGAACTCCTACAATGGTTGTCTTTATAATATTTAATATTATCTAGAATTTTAATCTTCATTTACAACTAGATTCAAACTCTTTGAAGGCAAGAATAGTGTGCCAATATACTTCTGTATCTGCCCCTTTTAGTGCCTAGCACATTAATGAGTTTAATAATTTATTATTATTGGTGATATGAATAAAACTCTCCATTTTCTATGTGTTTATTTTTATTTTATTTTTAAAAATATATTTTATTGATTTTTTACAGAGAGGAAGGGAGAGGAATAGAGAGTTAGAAACATCCATGAGCTGCCTCCTGACACCTCCTACTGGGGATGTGCCCACAACCTAGGTACATGCCCTTGACCTGAATCAAACCTGGAACCTTTCAGTCTGCATACTGACGCTCTATCTATCCACTGAGCCAAACCGGTCAGGTATATGTATTTATTTTTAAGTGTCACATGGTAAGAGAGGAATCCCTAGAATATGTATAATTTACAGTGATTAGGAAAAAGAAAATATCTCTCAAGGAAAGGTTGAAGGAAGTATAGTTAGTGCCTTTCAGAGAAAAAAAAAAAGGCTAATGTACAATTTTTTTGTCCAAAGTAAGTTCTCAAAAATATTTGTGGAAGCAAGAAAAACATGCTATTCTCCTATAATTAAAAGGTGCATCAGAAAGAGAACAGACTTAATTTGTTCCTATATATAACTACCACCAATGGTTGGAACTTACAAAAAAATGTAATTGCAGCAATCAATAAAAATTGAACTTTTGAATTAGCAGAACTGCCAAACAGTAAAACAAATAGTTATAAGTGCCCTGTCTCTGGATAGTTCCAGCAGTGGGTATAAGGTTTGACGTCAAGTTTCTTAAACGTGAATAAAACATTGACAATTTGTAAAGAACTCAATTCTCTGACCCCCAGTTCTGACTTAAATTACTTTTATAAGAGTGTTATTTAATGTCTAAATCTAAATGAAACTTCATAGATAAACATACATATATTTCTTATAAATTATTTTAAAACCAAATTTTAAAATTAAATATAAAAACTTGAAATTAAAAATCTTAAAGTAACACTATCTTTTTGTTAAAACTACTGCATACAACATGAATATGGTATTGGCTACTCTTACAGTACCAGCTCTTTGAAATTCTGCAGGTCTATTCTACTACATACCCCATGGCAATGCAATTTTCTTGCCTCATTTTCTATTCAAATTACTATGAAGTCTTCATGTGTAAGTACTGTAATGGCATTTGGCCTTTATGTGGCCCCCCAAAGCATTCTTTGTCCTAAGTTTATCTCTGTCCTTTTCTCATTAGCCCAGAACAGTTAAAGTAATAGTAATTGACACCAACAGCCATGTCACAAACACAACACAAATAAAAGCATAAAAATGAAATGTCAGTGTTAATATACTCATTTATAAAATCCAGGATAAACTTATGTTAACTTCTAAAAGATAATTATGTAGAAAAACTAAAAATTAAAACTGTATTACGGAAACTTCTTAAAAGACTGGACTGTAATTGTTAAAGGCATTAATGCGACAAGAATGACTAATGTGCCAGTATAGAGGAGGATTTTTGTAAGTCACAGAAGCACAGTAAAAGTCACAGAAACCAAAACTGGCAATGCCCTTCCTGGACCAAACATGGGTCAGGAAAACATTGGTTAGTAGCTCTGCATATCAGAGCACTCTTAGCAAGGCCATATCCATGGGGGAAATAGAAGCTTTAGGCACTTTATTATGAAAGGAAAATCATGATATTTTCTTTCCCAGGTGATCTTTCACAGCTCATAAACATAGCATACACTTATACAACACAACACAATTTGCATTGAAAGAATCCATAGCACAGACCACTGCCTGTCTTTAAAAAAAAAAAAAAACACAAAAAAAACCACAAAATCAACTTTTGCCCTAGCTGGTTTGGCTCAGTGGATAGAGTGTCAGCCTGCGGACTGAATTGTCCTAGGTTTGATTCTGTTAAAGGGCACATGCCCAGGTTGTGGGCTTGATCCCCAGTGGGAGACATGCAGGAAGCATCCAGTCAATGATTCCCTATCATCATTGATGCTTCTATTTCTCTCTCCCTGTCCCTTCCTCTCTGTAATCAATAAAGATATATTTTTTTAAAAAAATAACTTTTATACATGGATTTGTGTGTGTGTGTGTGTGGCAGGCTACTTCATTGACTATTTGGTTTCATGTTTAATTCACCTTTGGAGTTGCCATTTTGATTTTATTTTCTTATGCAATCTTGCTTCAATTTTATGTTTAATTATTCAACTAACAGGTTTTCATAATGATGAAGATTTTTTATAATGGTCCTTTCTTTTAAGTGACCCAGCACTCATGTAGTGATAAACAGGTTTGTTTTTGTCAATTTTTGTCACCCAATTAATCCTCTTTAGCTGGTAATAAAAAATTGCACTCTTAGCTTTTAAAAAGCTGCCATCCATTATTGAGCTTTCATAAAGAAAAAAATAAATGTGATATTGTGAAGTTGAAATGATCTCATAAAATTGTTGCTCCAATTTAAAAATTGTCTCTAGGTGTTTTCTAATAACTCCAGGTCATTTAGAATCTAGATCACATTGAGAAAACTTGAAAAATCCTACCTCATAAGCCAAATGACATTGTGGAAAACTATGCACTGAGGATGTCTATTAGTGATCCTGGAGCAGGAACTCACAAGGCCTGAGTGGTTCCATTAAAAAAAAAAAAAAGCAACTTCAATCAGCTACAAAAGTGAAAGATCAAAAGCAAAAGTCTTTTCTGATACATTAGAATGCATCTTGCTAATGGATGCACAAAATAAATCAAGATAAAGTACAGATCCATATAGACACAGTTCAAAATGATGGTGGCTTGATGCTGAAATGCTGAGTATAGTTCCCAGGGAAGGGGGTAGGGAGGTGTGCATTCTCCTTGTTCCAGGTGTGGCTGCCTCTATAATAGCTCTCTGCGAACCAAACAAGGAGTGCTCTTTTCTCTTTTTTCCTTAAAAGCAAAATTCCTCTTTGGGTTTCTTTTGGTTAGTGAATATGGGTGCTAATGCAGGTCTTAAGTAAAAGCGAATTGGTGCAACTTGAACTTTTGAAAAGTGGGGATACCCATATTATGATAGAAACTCTTGAAAACACTGTGAAATAAGAATAGGTTTTTGAGTGTGCTGATTGAACCAGTGTTGGGGAGGAGGGTGAGATGCCAGGAGACTTCTCTGAGGATGTGATGTTAGGCTTGCAATGCTGGGATGTGAAAGATGTTTCTTTGCAGGGGTCGGGAGAGAGAGCCCGGAACTCTCTTAGGGCCCAGTGCAGTTTTGTAATTCAGAGTTCACGGGGCTAACAGTATTAAAAAAAATTAAACATTTTGATTGAAGATAACATAAATAATAATCAGACACTTCTCATACAGTATTGTGTGTGTGTGTGTGTGTGTGTGTGTCTGTGTGTGTGTGTGTTTGGCTCTCCATTCCAAGGTCTGAGCACTACATACGTGTCCCTCCTGTAATGAGTGAGGAGGGTGAGAAAGTACAGAGAGCTCAACACACTACCATGTTCCTGATAACAAATTGGTCAATTTCAGGTGTATTATTTTATTTAATTATTTCAACGAATTAGTGGATTAGGTACTGTTCCCCTATTTTACCGAAAAGAAACTGTAAAGTGGGTTAGGTGGTTTGTATATGATTCTGAGCAAATACAGGACAGAGCCACTGACTTTATAAGCATGATATACTTACCATGATATGTTCCAGAGCAATTCCTGGACTTACTTTTTGCAGCAGAAAATAAATTCTGATGGCAATATTTTTAGCATCCTCGGTATTATTTAGCACTGCTATTGATCCCTCTTCCTCTCTACAGATTAACTATGGGGATGGAGGAGATTTTGGCCCATTCAGCATCTTTACAAGTCATCCATTTATTTAACAAACTAGGGGCCCAGTGTACAAATTCATGCACCTTGAAAGGAACTGTGGACCACGAGGCTGCAGTGGGCACAGGGGTTGGTCTTGACCTATTCTCCATGCCTCCGCCCAGCTCCTCCTTCTGTGGTCCCCAGTCCTCTTTCTGCTGGCAGCCCCACAACCATTGCCACTGCTCCCATGCTCTGAGGGCACTGGCTGTGGTGCAAGTGGTGGCTCCCAGCTCTGAGGGCACTGGCTGTGGTGCAAGTGGTGGCTGCCAGCCCTAATCACACCTCAGGAGTAGGGGGAGGTAGAGAAGCCTTCGGGGAAATTGGGGTCGGCAGCTGCCTCTCGCACCAGCTGATAGCACTGAGCGATTGGCACTGGCGCCAGCAGTGAGTGCAAGCAGTGGCTCTGATGCTGGCTATGGCGTGAATGAGGCTGATGCTTGCAGTGGGTGCAAGTGGTAGCTCTCTCACCTGCAGTGGGTGTGAGCACCGGGAGGGTCCGCAGTGCATGATGGCAGAGAATTTTCAGTAACCACCAGAGGCTCACCCTGATGACACCAATCAGTGCCCCACCTTGTTCTGGAGCCCCCTCTCACCTGCTCCACCATCCCACAGTGGCCAATGCCCGCTATGTTCCTCACATGCCCCTTGGTGGTCAGTGCACTTCATAGCAACTGGTTGTTCAGTTCTGGTTGTTCCACTGTTCAATTTATTTGCATATTAGCCTTTTATTATATAGGTTATTTAGTGAGTGCTTAAAATCTGCCATGAGCTACAACAAGCATTGTTTTAGACAATGGCTTTTCCAATTGCATCAGGGAGACAATGGAAACACCATCTGCATATGGTACCCTCCCAGCACCCCTCAGTGTGTGTTTGCTATGCCATCATGCAATCTGTCCTGTAAGAACATAGGCCCAAAGAGCTGTACTTCATTTGTTCTAAAATATTGGGGGTTGATATGACACCAAACCGGCTGCTCAAAAGCCAATAATCAAGAGACAGGGTCTGATGGAAGGAAAACAGGTTTATTCAAGAACCAGCAGCTTCATACGATAGGGGAATGTTGTCTCAAAGACAATCTTAACATCTCTGTGCAGACAGGAGTTTTTATGAGCCAATAAGGGGAAGACAGAACAAAGGAAAATGGAGGGTATTGTGGGATCTCATTGGGGGTGCTATGTGCTACTCAGCACAGTGGGCTCTGATAACCATCTAGGAGTTTGTTGATCTATGGTCTGCTAGTCTCCTGGAGTTGAAATGCCTGAAGGCTGGAGGTGGCTTCCTTTGAGGTTAGTTCCTGGAATCCTTTAAGCAAACAAGCTGTTTATCAGTAGCTACATGTGAATTTTTATCAATAAAGGAAAACAATTCTACCTATTAATTGACAGGAAAGATTATGAAAGAGGGTTAGAGATAGGAGGAGCTAGGGCCTGGTTAAAGAACACTAAAAAGTTCAGACTTTAGCATTAAAGGCAAGGCATAAAAAAGGAACATTGCACTTTCCATTGATATTCCTCCAGATTTTGTGATTTTAGTCTTTCCTTGTCTTTGAGTGATTTTACCACTTTGCAAGTTGTAGGCAACTAACAGCAATGCAAAGCAATTCCTAGAGACATATCCAAATTGACTTCCCTCCACTATCTTTGGAAAAAGCAATTTTACCTTAATTTACATACTCGTCAATATTTTTGATCTAAAAAAAAATAGGCAAGACAGTTTCGTTCTAGTTAATGACTGGAATGAGATTGACAATGTTGAACTTTATTTGAGCCCTGTGTTCTTGGACAACAGAGATGGTAAGAGACCTCTCCTCTTTGTGATCTGGGAAGATCGTTTATTAAGAAGAATCACCCTTCTCCCTATGACTTACATAAAACTTGCTAACGAATCTCTTTTTAATTTTGACAGTCCAGACATAGACTCTAAATTTCTATTCTTTGTCTCATAAATAATTAAGTAAACTATTTGTCTTCCCCATATTCACCAGACACACAGAGAAATATTTCTTGTTTAGTGTCTTACTGAGAACCCCTCTGATTATAAAAACAATCCCAACTATAAAATCTCTCCAGCTATAACCTATCTATTTCTCTCTATAAAAAGTTTAAGATGAAACCATCTTGCTGAAACCCTCCCATCTTTAGATCTGGAGTATTCTTCCTATAGTTGTAGCCTGAATAAAAATAATTGTCTCCCTTGTTTGGTGTTTGTCTTTGACAAGAACTAATCAATCATTGAGTCCAAGTATCCCCAAATAGCCTTGAAATTGGAGTGAAATCTAGAATTTAATAATCAACTTGTAGGTTCAGTGAAATTATTATTTCCTGTCAACCTTAGTTCCAATGTCAAATCAGTTTGCTTCTCTTTTCCCTGCCAGAGCTGAAGTCTCATCCTGTATTTCTTGGATCTATTGCTTGAACATAATTGCTATTGGGACCAATAATCTCTGATTAAACACCCCCACAAACTTCTTATTGGATGTAACTATTTATAATTAAACTGACATAATTTAAAATTATATAAAAAGAAAAAAAAACTTCTGCAGGTAAAATTATACAAATGCCATTTTGTCTTTAGAGGTACTAGCTGGATAAAATCTTATAGTATCATATGAACATTTGATGACATGCATTTCAGTATTTGCATTTCCAGAGGACTTTTGGGTTACTGAAAGTGTTTTTCAGTGCAATGCACAGAAATTATGGATTGCCATTTTTTATAGAAGGCATCTTTTTAAAATGCACATTTTGCTTATACTGATTTAAATAGTTTTTGCCTTGACTTAGAATTTTTCTGTGGTTCATTGATTTTTTTTTTTCTTAGCCCCACAAGTGATTTCACCTGGAAAGGAAAAAGACCCCATATTCTCTCTCTCCCTCTCTCTCTCTCTCTCTACCTCACTCTTTTTAATTTCATTGAAACAAAATGATTTGCATGTTAATCAGAACTATGAAATGGCATAATGCATTTACAGGTCAGTATTGCTATGTAAAAATATAAGCTTTGTTCATTTAATACATGTGTTGGAACACCTAGAATGTGTGAGGGACATGGTTTTGCCTGTTGTTACTTTTTCTTTGCTTTTTCACCCCACATTGATTAGCATGGAATATGACCTTTATTTTCTATAATCACAAAAGGTTCCAGGACAAATATATATAATTATCTTTTGAGTAATTGCCTCTAGGTGCGTGACAATGAGCAAATCGTTGTTTTCATTAATATGTTGATCTTTTAAGTTCTGAGACAAATAGTAAATTAAATACCCTTGGGGCATTCCACTGGGAAAACCATAGTCAAAAAATTTTAAAAGTGAACCAAGAAATTCAGTTTTTCTAGTGTCCCCAGGGAAGAGCAGTGATTAAAAGAAAAAAAGAAACAGAAAAAGCAAGCATCTCCCTTTCTGTTTGGCCTCGTGGAAAAGGAATGCTAAGGTTCCTTTCTGAAAGTGCAGTAGATTCTTAAGAGAGTAAATAGATTGAGAAGAAAGGTGGGGGAGGGGCTGGAGGAGGAGGGGCAAGCGAAACATCACCACCAGGTGCTGACCTCCGCCTTGACCCATTTTATGCCTAAGGAGACTGGCAGGTCCCTGACAGATTGGAATTTTGGAGTGAAATAATAAATTCTCTTTTGTCTTTTTCCTCCCCTCTCTACACCGCATCAATCAGAGATTACATCTGCACAAAGGCGGTCTCTATCATTATGAAGCTGAGCCGCTTCCTGATGTAAAGCTGCATTTTAACAAAGAGAGAAAAAGGGGGCGGGTGGGGGGGGAGAGAGAGAGAGAGAGAGAAAGATATGCCTGAGGTCATTCTCTGACCCCAAGCAATCTTCCTACTCCACAGGGCGGTCCTAACCCAGGTTAAAACAAACACATCTGCCCCATCAGCAGCTATCATGCCTCCTGCCTTTTGAGGAAGAGGCTTTCTCAGGATTCTGCTTAATGAGTGCTGCCTTGCCACTCAGACAGGCTTTTACAGCGTGAAGAGCCCTCTGCACACACACTGAGCCCTTCTCTCTGCTTTGCACTTCAAGAACTTCTGAAGCTTCAGGGGAAATAAGAATTCAGGTTTGTTTTTTTTTCTCTCCTTCCCTCCCTCCCCCCATTGTGATGAGCAGTGTTTTCCCCTCAGAATGCATTGAAGCACCATGAAAACTCACATGTGGCTTTCAGGTTAGGGGCACTGAGGCTGAAGGCATGTGGTCTGCTGGTCCAGGATTAAAGCATCAGGAGGTGCATATCAGCACTGGGCCAGGAGCAGCCACCTGGCCTCCCTCCATGGCCCATCAGCCCGGCCAGGTCAATGAGAGGACCTGAGGTGACAGGGAGGGAGAGAATATTTGGTGAAAGACCCCAAACCGCTGTACGGCAGCCCTCCCTTACCTGCAGTTTCGCTCTCCTTGGTTTCCGTTATCTGCAGTTAACATGACTTGAAAATAATAAATGCAGTGGAACCTGGCCACATGGCTCGGTGGTTGAGCATTGACCTATGAACCAGGAGGTCACGGTTTCATTCCCAGTCAGAGCACATGCCTAGGTTGCAGCTCGATGCCCAGTGTGGGGCGTGCAGGAGGCAGCCAACCAAAGATTTTCTCTCATCATTGATGTTTCTCTCTCTCTTTCCCCCTCTCCCTTCCTCTCTGATAGCAATAAAAAATACTTTTAAAAACAATAAATAGAAAACCCCAGAAATAAACAATTCATAAGTTTTAAATTATGGGCTGTTCTGAGTAGTGATGAAATCTGGGTACACAGCTTCCTCCCGCGAGATGAGACCCATGGCCGATGCCTCCACGTGCATGCTAGGCACGCCGCAGCCATCTTGGTTACCAGGTGGAACCTCCTAGCATGGCTGTGCTTGTGTTGAATAACCATTCTTTTACTTCAGCGTATCTGTACCCCGAAGCCCAAGGGTAGCGATGCTGGCAAGTCAGATATGCCAACGAGAGGCCAATCACATGCTTCCCCTCAGTGAAAAGGCGAGTACAGTAAGGTATTTTGCAAGAGAGACAGCGTACATTCATATAACTTCTGTTACAGTATAGTGTTATAATGGTTCTGTTTTATTAGCAGTCATGGACGTTCCTATCTTACTGTGCTAATTTATAAAGGAAACTTTATCACAGCTGTGTGCCTATGGGAAAAACATGGTACAGTTAGGGTTTGGTTCTCTGTGGTTTCAGACACCCACTGCAGGTGTGGGAACCCATCCCCATGGATAAGGGGGAGGCACTTGATTGTTCTCCCTTTCAAGGCCTTCCTCAGCTGTTCTCTCACCAGGCCTGCCAGTCCTGCTACAGCCTGAGATGCTCTGGACGTCGAGTTGTCCAGCTCTGGGCTCTGATTCTTTCTTTACCCTTCTCGCCTGCAGCCACCCAAATACACACGACCTCCTCTAGTCCAGTGGGGAGGCTGAGCTAGAACTGTGGCCTCTTGGGTTAATGTCTTCGGACACAGCTGGGCTAACCTTGGATATTAGAATGTGGACGGAGAGACGAGTGGACAGGACCAGGTCTTCAACCAATAAAGGCAGAAACCTAGTCCTGAGAGGGGCCATCAGGAGGGAGAGATGATGGGCCCTGAAAGTAGGAGCTCAGAAAGAGCAGGGAGTTTAAAGCAAGGCCGTGTTATGTTTTTATTAGTCCCTTCCTGCATTAAAAAAAAAACAAAACAAAAAAACAAACACTTAAGAGGATATTTTACATCTGCATTAATAAAAGATGAATATAATTCCATTGGATTATATTTATTTTTTCTTCTGATTTTAAAAGAAATCAAAATATGTTCCTAGTTTCCTAAAAGCAGCACAGGTACTGTGCCCGCTGTGCCCAGTGGTACATGGCCCTTCCTGTGAAGGGGCACAAAGGAGAATGGTTGGATACAGCAGTGAGGGCCCAGTGTTTAACCCAACTCCTGGCTTTGAGTAGATGGTGTGTTAAGAGGAAAAATGAATCAACAGCTATCAGAAATGAGGCTGAAGTGACCATCCAATTGCAAAAGGTAGTTCCAGAAGGCCCAGGAAAAACATTCAGAGAAAAGGATGAAATCGAGTCAGATTGCTCTGGTGTGGCCCAATGGGAATGATTATTCAGGTAGTGACAGAAGACCTGGACTTTGGGTGGTGAGGGGCACACACCTGGGAGGCTTGATGTCCTTGGAGCAGTCGGAGTTGTTCCTAAGTGGAGTAACTGTCCCTGAGAGGTCCACTCTGGGAATTCAGCTCACTGAGGTGCCTATTTTAACCTCAGAGGGAATGTTCCCTCCGGCGGGATGATCTGTGAAATAACTGAGCAGGCTTCTTGACAGGTGTGGCTCAGGGTCTGAGCTTTGAATTATGGATAGTTTATTCTCAGGGTCAGGGCACATGCCCAGGTTGTGGGCTCCATCCCCAATGGGAAGAAAGTAAAAAAGATTCTTATTTTCATTCAATAAATATGGGAGGCTTTATTGCTTGTCAGGGGCCTAGCACCTGGGGCTAACTTGCCCTTAATTGCCAGTGACACTGGATGAGTTACTTAATTCCTTTAATCCTCTGTTTGCAAGCCATGTAAAATTTGCTCCATTTATCTGAGTTAGTAGTTGCTCAATAAATAATAATTATTTTACTATTAAATGCTTACTCTGTGCCAAGTATTTTTCACATTGTTAGGGATTCATGGTTATTGTCAAGGCCTGTGGTCGGAAAACTCTTTAGTCAACAGAGCCAAATATCAACAGTACAACCACTGAAATTTCTTTTGAGAGCCAAATTTTTTAAACTTAAACTTCTTCTAACACCACTTCTTCAAAATAGACTTGCCAAGGCCCTGGTATTTTGTGGAAGAGCCACACCCATGGGGCCAAAGAGCCGAATGTGGCTTGCCAGCCTCGGTTTGCTGACCACTGGTCAAGGAGTTCATAATCAAGTGATGATATAGCAAAACAAAAATTATCCCTCCTTCTCCACACACACACACACACACACACACACACACACACACACAGTTGTGCATGCTATGATAGAGCTATATACAGTGAAACTATTTATACTAATAAAAGGGTATTATACTAATTAGACTGGACATATTCTGGATGTACTTCCAGACAAAACCACAGTGGTGGGGTCCAAGGCAAAGGCAGTTAGGGATGATCAGAACCAGCAAGGGAGAGCAGTTAGGGATGATCAGGCCAGCGGTGAAGGGCAGGTGGAGGCAATCAGGCTGGCAGGAAGAGGCAATTAGGAGAATCAGGCAGGCAGGTAGAATGGTTAGGAGTGATCTGGCAGGCAGGCAGATGACCAGTTAGGAGCCAGTGGTCCCACATTGCGAGAGGGATATCTGACTGCCAGTTCAGGCCTGATCTTTGTGGGATCAGGCATAAACCAGCAGTTGGACATCCCCCGAGGAGTCCTGGATTAGAGAGGTTGCATGCCGGGCTGAGGACACCACCCCCCATGCTCAAATTTCATGCACCAGGCCTCTAGTTTAGATATATAAAAGCCTAAACAACCAGTTGATGTAGGAGCTGCCCCCTGATGGTCAGTGCACTCCCACAGAGGGAGACCCACTCAGCTGATCAGGAACAGCAGGGCCAGCATGAGTGGGAGTGACTCCTCCCCACTTCCCTGCAGCCCACACTGGTGCACAAATCCATGCACTGGGCCTCTAGTACTGAAAACAACTAAATACTGAAAGGAACCAGAGGACTTGTGGCAAGATGGCAGCATTTGATTTAATTTTCTGTATAGGGAGGCAGTCATAATTGTTTTGAGGACATCTGCTTTTTTAACCTGAGCTGCCCAATTCCACTCTGAGAAGGCGCAGTAGAGTAAAACTGACATCTGTCTTCTTTTCTGGATAGGCAAAGCAACATGGAGGAGGAGGCAACACCCAGAGGCCTGATGATCCTATTCTGTCCCTCCTTCTTTTTAAGCTGTCCTCCCTCCCCACCTCTCCTGATGAAAGGCCTCACCTCAGGTTGTTTGGTCATGGAGGACCAAGGTGAAGGGTAACATAGAAAGTATTTTCTATCTGGTTCTTGTTTTCTTTTTTATTTTATTTCTCCTTCCTTTTTAAAAAAAAAGTTTTATTTTCGCTAAATGAGCAGGCAAGAATCCCAAACTTATTGTTTCTCAGAATCAACAGAAAGAGCCCTGCACGGCTGATAATGTTTGGAGTTTTTCTCTCTCTGGGATTACAGGCCTTTTCACAATGCTGATGCATGGTTTTTAGCTATGTTAGTTCTGTAATGTTAGTTCTGAATGTTTTCATAATATTCCCCTGGTAGTTAGAAGCAGGGAAAGATTTATTTTAAAGGGGAAAAAAAGAGATCATTATTTCAGCCCCAGAGTCACAAGTTAAGAAAGGAAACTTGGAAAGTGTAAATGCAATATTCCCAGCTCAAGCTCCAAACCACCTCGGGTTTTGCCCGGCTCCATTTATTTATTATTTCAATTACGGAAAAGATCTGTGGCTACAAAGAGCCACATTGTGTCTATTTTCTAAAGAAAGAAAAGGCAATTTCAGGCAATTTGTTCTTTAAACTCTTTCATGTGAATATTTTTTTTCCACTGTTGAGCATTTTAGGAAATGAAGAACTTTACCTATAACCAGTTTCTTTTTATCCTCAAGTCATCTGAACTCAGCGTTTTTCATCTTTTGTGATAGTCCTGTACCCCTTGTAACTGAAACTTAATTATTATGTTTAGCAATGATAAACAAACTCACTCTAACAAATCATATGAATTTTACCGAAGATCTTTGAAAATTTCACTAATTTACATGCTACAACCTATGGCTATTCTCAAGCCAAGTGTTTTTTCAACCATGTTTTCTGACACATTATTCAAGAAAAGTTAATATGAAATATTTTTTCTCTTGACACCATTAACACCTAAAACCAACAAAATCTTTCCCACCCCCCTTAAAAACAACAACAACAACAACACATGTTTAGGTATATTTTAAAGATGTTTACTATTTCAAGTGAAATCTTTGCACTTATGTAGGAAAATCAGATATGTCAGGTAAGAACCACTTATCACTAATTCAAAAATATTACAGAAGCTATTGAAATAGCACAAATTCTGATAAAGCATCTAATAACAGAAATATAAATATGTGTTAGAAACATGGGGTACTCACATTTCATATAACCGTGTACATTTTATATGCTTTTACAGCCTATTGTAACATTCAAAAACTAGGATCTTGATTATCTACCCACCTTTACTGAACAGATCAAAATATTGGCATTCATCTTTTGGGATATAATTGTCCTTCAAAATAAAGACTAAAGGCTGGCTGGTGTGGTTTAGTGGTTGAGCATTGACTGATGAACCAGGAGGTCAAGGTTCCATTCCCAGGCAGGGCACATACATGCCTGGGTTATGGACTCGATCCCTAATAGGGGGTGTGCAGGAGGTAGCCGATCAATGATTCTCTTTCATCATAGATGTTTCTATCTTTCTGTCCTTCTCACTTCCTCTCTGAAATCAACACAAATATTTTTAAAAGAGTGTTTGTGTGTTTCTTATTAATTTGTTCCAAAGGAATACATAATTAGTTATTGGATCACTTGACAATGGCAATGGAATTGGGACTGAGCTCACAACCTGGGCGTGTGCCCTGACTGGGAATTAAACTGTGATCTCTTGGTTTATAGGCCGATGCTCAACCACTGAGCCACACTGACCTGGCAAAATAGCAAATCTTGATAAAGAAATAAAAGTGATAAAAAAAGAACACAATGGTGATTAATAAAACTGCAAAATGTGTAAGTAGGATAAAAAAAACTTTGTTGCTAGTCTCAGTGGCAGAGTGGAGATGAAAGAGAAGAGATAGATAAATAGATTTTATCTTATCTCAGTAATAGAAAGAAAATGGGCTGGGTGGGAGGCAGTCTCAGAAACCTGTACTAAAAATTATGTCTGTAGAGTCCCCCAAATAGGGAAAAGAATGAGATTGAAAACTTATTCAAAGAAATAACAGATGAAAAATTTCCCCAAAGGTGGTGAAAGACATAAATCTATAAATCTACAGAGTAAATATCACTCTAAAAAGGACCAGTCTGTATCAGGAATTATAATATGTAAGTTGAAGCTGAAAATGCCAGTTTGGGGAGAGAGAGAGAGAGAGAGAAGAGAAGAGAAGAGAAGAGAAGAGAAGAGAAGAGAAGAGAAGAGAAGAGAAGAGAAGAGAAGAGAAGAGGAGGGGAGGGGAAGGGAGGGGAAGGGAGGGGAGGAGAGGGGAGGGGAGGGGAGGGGAGGGGAGGGGAGGGGAGGGGAGGGGAGGGGAGGGGAGGGGAGGGGAAGGAACATTTCAAAAGAAGTAGAGGGGAGATATTCAGAGACATTACTTCTATCAATCTTACTAGATTTGGTTTTCAACTTTTCTGAGCCTTGGAGGCATTGCTGAATTTGGCTTCATTTAAACTCTTCTATATCATTTAAATAATTTCTTCTTTTTATCTTAAGGTAGTTTATATCAGCTTTATACTTGCAGTTAAAGTATCTTATGTAATGCTTGTGTTTCAAAGGCTCTCTATGACCTGGTCTTATCCTATACTAGAGGCCTGGTGCCTGAGGAATAGTGGGGGTATCCCTCAGCCTGGCCTGCATCCTCTCCAATCTTGGACTTTTCAGGGGATGTCTGTGGGATTGGGTCTAAACCAGCAGTTGGACATTCCTCTTGCAATCCAGGACCGCTGGTTCCTATCTGCTCACCTGCCTACCTAATTGCCCCTAACCCCTCTGTCTTCCTGTCTAATTGCCCCTAACTACCTCTGCCTGCTGGCCTGATGGCCCCTACCTTGCCCCCCTGCCAGCCTGATTGACCCTTACTTTCCCCTCTGCTATCCTGATCATCCCTAACCACCCTGCCTTGGTCCCCGGCCTAAGCTGCAGTCTGGCCCCCTCTGTGGGAGGCAACTTGGCTGATCAGGAGAAGGTGCTGCCCCCTTTATCCTGCAGGTCTGAGCCTGGGCTCTTCACAGTCACGCCTCAGCCCTTCGCAGCCATCTGTAGCTGCCTGAGCCTCAGCCCTCGCAGCCACTTTGGCCTTTCCTGAAGGACATCTGGAAGACATCTGCCCTAATTAGCATATTACCCTTTTATTAGTATAGATGACCAGCCATGTTCCCCAATATTTTCTAATGCTTCCTTTACATTTGTCATTCTCCTCTTTTACTCACATGGACCTCACATCTCTCCTTTAGGTAAAAGTCACACATTCTAGCTTAGAATGCTTTATTTTCTTTCCATTCTTGACAAAGCTCAAGCTAAATACCCTTTCATATAGATTTGCTCCATTTTTAGATTCATAGCCTATATTAGTCAGGATTGATAGGTGATGTTGCAGCAACAAATTACCTTGAAATATCAGTCATTTAACAAATCTTTATTTTTCATTTTACATTTCTAATAAAGGTCATCAGGGATTTCACTTCTACACAATCACTCAGGGACTAATACCTGTAAAAATAGCTGTACCATCTGAAACACACAGTAACCTTAATTACTGAAATTAAATTTGTTCTTTCCAAATAATTTATGAAATATAATATCCCATTTAATTACAAAAAAGTCATATGTACTCAGCCTTATATATAGCATATTTGTGGACCAAGAACTAAGTGAACAGGAACTTTGAGATTCCAAAATATGTTATAGTATTTTAGCATTTATCAATCATATTTTCTAGCCATGCAGATGCAAAGGCTATTAAAGTTTTATTTACAATTATAGAACCCTAAAGTGCTGGGAACACTAAGGAAGGGAAATAGGTGGCAGCCAGTTTGGGAGAAAATTTTTTCTGCAGATATTTTTTCTGCAGATATTCAGGTGTCAAAGATGACAAATGATGCATGAATAAAAATAACACTGTTTGGTCACCATAACAAAGCCAGAGGATTGTGCTAATTTACCGGTATGTAAGTTGTATCTTTAAGTAAGATTAAGAAGCTATTACTATAATAATTAATTCCTATTTCTTTGCTTATGTCTTTGAGGAAAATAAGTCAATGTAAGGATCCTGCTCTGCCTGCCTTGTGCCTTGTATTTCCTCAACTGCTAACCCCTTTCCCCCCTACTCCTGCTTTACTATTTTAGGAAAAGGACATTAGTGTGAATGGAAAGGGGGTGGGAGAAGGGGTCCTCGGTACAAAATGTGCTGCTAGAAGTAACTATATATCCATTTTATGAGGATAAAGTCCCACCTCTTCCGGCTTTCCTGAGACTACAAAGATGGGATTCATCTATTCCTTAACACTGAATTTATCAGAGCTATCCATCCTTAGAGGAAGGATGGCTGAACTCAAGAGCCTTTCACCTGCCAGTCAAGCTGGGAAACAGTCAAGTTATGGAAGTACAGAGCAATTGTTGTCTTTTATTTTCATTTTCTCACTATAAAAAAGCCTCTCTTTCACCCTCTAAAAGTGACTGATGTTAAAGAGTTGGTTTAGTTGAAACATGAGAGAGGGCTAGAAAGAAGTGAAATAATCCCTCTTTAAACCCATGAAAAGGTTTTATGGCAGGCATTCCGCAATGACAACAGAAGTGACTGTTGACATCTGGGAAGAATAGGACATTCAAAACCAATGTAGAGCTGGACGGTGCATAATAGTGTATTATAGGGAATGGACATTCATAATGCTGACCTTATTTTATGAAGAAAAGGAGGGTATGGTCACTATTCCCTGCTTCAGAAGTCAGAAAAATAAGGCATTCTCAAGATATTTCTATCAAGTGTGGTTAAGAAAAACACAATGTGGGCTTGGCTGCCAACCTGTTTCACTTATTGTGTGGTATTTACCTGCATGGAGCAATCATTTTCTTAATGATGGCAGGTGTATATATTATCACTGAATTTTGATTTCCACAAACAGTTTTCCTCACCTCTGCTGAGAAAGTGAATACATATTGTATTTAGAAATATAACCCAAGAGAGAAACAGAAGAAAAATCAATATTTGGCAACAGAAGTCTTCAGTTCATTATTGAATAAAACTGGAAGAAATCTCATAAAATTCTATGAACCAATCTCATGCCTTCAGATAAAAAAATGTCTGAAGGCATCAGGATGGTTTATAACACATTCTCTTTTGAAACTTATCTACAACAATGTTCCACATATTTTCTTAGAGATTTCTAAGGAAAGCTCCAAAATTATAATAATGATGATAATCAAGATATACTTTAAAAAACCCTAGCCCTAAAATTTCCGCCTTGAACTTTTGTATAACAGTTATATTGAGATATAAATAATATATAAGAACATTCACCTTTTTAAAGTGTACAATTCAGTAGTTTTTGGTATATTCTGAGTTGTGCATCCCTTGAAACTAATTTTAATACATTTTGCTTGATATTTTATGCATAGAATAAATGCTACTTGATTGATGACTTGTTCTGATATTTCAGGTGCAGATGGCAATTCATTCATTCTACTCAACAAACCTGTATTTAGTTCTAAATGTGGCAGTAGTGTGCTTATGTAAGGTGATAATAATCTCATATCTAATACATGTTTAGTACCTATTATATGCTAGGCATTGGGATAGGTTCTTTATATCTATCCTTGCATTTCATTTTTCCCCAATTCTAATAGGGTTGTTGACCCAGTTTTACAAATGAGGAAACCAAGGCTTAAGAAATGAAGCAATGTGCCCAATGCTACCAAACTTGTGAATGATAGGCACTTGACCAATTATACATATTCCCTAGGTCGACAGTCTTGGCAGGGAGGGAGAAGGACAATGCTAAGGCCCCATTTGAGGCATCTGAGTGTGGGATCCTGGAAAGGTACCAGACATCATAAAGGATGTTGAGACTTGGCAGACTTGAAAAGTAAGCATTGGTAGCTTATTTAAAACTAGAGGCCTGGTGCACGAAATTCGTGCATGGGGGTGGGGTGGGGTGGGGGATGTCCCTTAGCCCAGCCTGCATCCTCTCCAATCTGGGACCCCTCGAGGTATGTCCCTACTAGGATCGGGCCTAAACGGGCAATCAGACATCCTCTCACAATCCAGGATTACTGGCTCCAAACTGCTCACCTGCCTGCCTCCCTGATTACCCCTAACTGCTTCTGCCTGCCAGCCTGATCACCCACTAACCACTATCCTGCCAGCCTAATTGATGTTTAACTGCTCCCAAGCCAGCCTGTTTGCCCCCAACTTCCCTCCTCTGCCAGCCTGGTCACCACTAACTGCCCTCCCCCTCAGGTTTGATCGCCTCCAACTGCCCTTCCTTGCAGGTCTGGTCCCTTCCAACTGCCCTCCCCTGCTGGCCTAATCGCCCACAACTGTCCTCCCTTGCAGGGCCTGGAACCTCCCAGGCTCTCCCCTGCTGGCCGTCTTGTGATGGCCATCTTGTGTCCACATGGGGGCAGGATCTTTGACCAGATGGGGGCATCCCTCATGTGTGTTGGAGTGATGGTCAATCTTCGTATTACTCTTTTACTAGATAGGATAGAGGCCTGATGCATGGGTGGGGGCCAGCTGGTTTGCCCTGAAGAGTGTCCTAGATCAGTGTGGGCGTTCCCTTGGGGTGAGGGGTAGCCTGGGTGAGGGGCCAGTGGAGGTTTGCAGGCTGCCCATGCCCCCCAGCAACCCAAGCAGAGGCCCTGGGATCTGGGATTAATCTATGTCTAAAATTGAAACTTTCTAGCCTGGAACAGAGCCAAGCCTTCTGCTCGCTCTAGGGCGGCAGCCATTTCTGTTTGAAACATTGTAGCCTAGAGTGGAGGCCTAGGTTAACAATGGCAGACTGAAAGCTTGGCTTCCTCCATTGCCAGGAAAACCCAAGCCTCTGTTCTCTCCAACTCAGTGACTGCCACCATTTCTGTATCTTTTATAACTGAAACTTTGTAACATTGAGTGGAGGCTTAGGGAGGCAGAAAGCTTGGCTTCCTCTGTTGCCGGGGAAACCCAAGCCTTCCTCCTGCTCTCAGTGGCGGCAGCTATCTTGATTGGGGTTTATTTGCATAATTTGTTCCTGATTGGTTAGTGGGCGTGGCTGTGGGCGTGGTTTGTGGGTGTGGTGAAGGTGTGGTCAAATTTGCATATTATTCTTTTATTAGATAGGATGGTGCATGTCACTAGAAATTCTGTTAATTTAATTGTTGGAGATGAGTAGAGAACAAAGGACTATCTCCTGAAATGAAAATAAATACCTCTTTCTTTCTTTCTTTCTTTCTTTCTTTCTTTCTTTCTTTCTTTCTTTCTTTCTCCTTCCTTCCTTCCTTCCTTCCTTCCTTCCTTCCTTCCTTCCTTCCTTCCAGTTAATTCACCAGATACTTTATTTATGATATTTTTTTTTTCAATAAAGAGCATAGTGGTCCATAAACTGTTGTGTCCAGGCTCATTTGAGGAAGCCATCTTCTGGCCTACATTGCTTTGCAATGGGGTCTGAATGCGGTACAAATAGATTCAATCATTACTAGCATCTCTATTTATATTGAAGGTGAAATATGACAGAGGAGATCCATGCTTGTCAACAAGGCTACTTAGCACTTCATGGTTTTCCTTTTCAAATGTGCTATTGCAAATATTAAACAGACAAATGATTCTACTGTGATGTGAGTAGAAGCCACACAGCTGTAACTCCGCGGACTCTGTGAATATGTTCCCTGCAATGTCAATTAATTTTGCTTCCTGAAGCATATTCTTTCATGTATAGTTTCATCCATGCTGTGTGTTCTGCTCGAAATGATTAGAGGCCTGCTAAACTGGATAAAAATAACAAATTAAAAACAGAAAAAAAAAACCCCATACACACACAACAAAACATAATGGCTTTTCAGGAGTGAGGCCAGAACTCAGAGTCTGTTTTCTTTACATTTTCTGTGTTTTAATTTATAGTGTAAATTAATCGCCTCCCTCCCACTCCTTGATAAGAATGGTCTTTTGCACTCTATTAACCCCAGGTTCTAGAGAGAGGCAATTTCCTAACAGGTGAATTAACAGTAGATAACATTACTTCAAATGCCAAGTCATTTAATGTATAATTGAAAAAAAAATTTAGGAGCATGTAAGGCACTGTCTTAACTTCTGAAAAAAACACACAACATTGCAAAGAGCCTTTACAAACTAACTACAGGCTCCCTACCTCCCGAGAGCGATTTGCCTGTTAAGAAAGCCCAGGAACAACTCCCACCACCAGCACATGCAGAAACGGCCCCCTCTTTCCAATTACTTTTGCTGCTGACAGTTCACTGGACTGTCAAGACGCATTCGGCACTATTGTGTGGATGGGGTAAAGCCAGGCAGCCGTGTGCGCCCCTCTTTTTGATTATGCTGTAATTAGACTGTTCCACTAATGGAAGGAGGGAAAAAAGTTTCTCGAGAAAATGACATCTGGCGAAGCTCGCTTAAAAAAAAAAAATTCACTGGCACAAAAGAATAAAAGAGTAACCTTTTTGTCATGAGCCCTGTGAACGGTTTTATGCGTTAACTAAGCTGCATTAAAAATGAAAAGTTGGAATCTCAAATTAGCACAGGCATAATTGTATGTTTGCTTGCAAATAATAAAGCAAATAGGTGATTCAGAGAAGCTCATTAGTCAATAATAAGGCCTTTCACAGAGGCACACAAGAGACTTTGTGGATGCAGGCGAGCATCTCTAAGAATTCCGGATTCTGTGCTTCTACTCTGGGAATTCACTGAGGAGCCCCTGACAGTATGCCGAGAGCGGAAACTTGCCCTTTTGTCCTTGAACTGCTTCACCGGAGAGCTCAGCTCTTCCTATATTAATGTATAAGTCACCCTGTAAAAGTCCTCTTGATTTATTTTTCTGGTGGAGAATTTAATTCCTTCTGCTCTTAAAATTAAAAACTCAATTTAGTCTCTCTGCTCTTTCACTGTTGTCCCGACACCCACAGTCTCTTTCTGTCCTTCTCTCCTTTTCTTCCTACTTTTTTTCCTCACTCAGCTTTGGATTGTTAGTATTTTGTGTGAATGTGACATTTTCCTTTTACCTGTAGTCTTTCCCCATTCTCTCTCCTCAGTGTGAATTGAAAATGGCAATTCTTTATTCAGTGCACTGCAAATGACTGGCAATCTATTGCCAGTACGAATATAACCAATGTCTCCCTTTTTGGTCTTATAAAGTCTTCGAAGCTTGGGTACCCTTTGCAGTTTCTCCTTTTTTGTTGTTAACAGAAATAGCAAAACGAGTTTGGGGGACGGAAAAATGTTGAAATTATAGTTAAATGTATTGCTATAATGAAAGAAAAATTGTATTTCTATATCACTGGTACATGTCTGATTTATACTTGATTAACTGTCTATATAATATAGTTTTCTTGTTCTGTTTCTCTTTGATATGACATTTAACAAACATTATAATTTTTAGCCTATTTCCATGGTGACCATATTTTTCAAACAAAATTTTAGGATCTGGAATTCGACAAAGTATTTTTTTGGGCCAATTCTGCCATTGAGAAGCATGTTTAGATTTCTATTGTGAGATTGCGACAGACTGGGACGCTGAGACGTTGTCTTGTTGATGGGATGATGGGCCATTTATAAAGAGAACACAGGATGGTTTTCAGCATACTTCTGCAATATAGGCAAAGTAGAAGCGCGTTATGTGC
This sequence comes from Antrozous pallidus, assembly GCA_027563665.1. NCBI lineage: Eukaryota > Metazoa > Chordata > Mammalia > Chiroptera > Vespertilionidae > Antrozous > Antrozous pallidus. The sequence continues at coordinate 83,618,335 of CM050518.1, read as the reverse complement.
AACTTTTTAACGTGCCAGTTATATCTTCATTTTTCCCTCTCTCAAGAGAAGGTATTTGAAAGAATGAATGACAGTGACATTGTTCATGGCAGAGCCTCTAAGATACTCTGTTTTATAAAAAAAATCACAGTTTAAAGTTTTTTTCCTATTAATTTCTAAATACTTACATGGCACATTAATATTGATCTTAAGGCCCTTCACAGCTGTTATGCACAAATGAGTATGCCATGACACCTTGGTTAAGAACTGGTGATTTAAGTTATGGTCCCCTGTGTCAAGGAACATAATGTAGTTTGAAATTGTTTGTGATTGCCAGTGGAGAAAAGGGGGCAGAAAGGAAGAAATGATAATGTAAAAGGGCCCATTTCAAATATGACTTTTTATCTTGCCTGTTTTGACTACCTCAGCCATGAACATTATTATTGTCATTAACGTCATTCGTGTGATAGCTGCCATCATCAAACCCTGCAAATCTAGGGCTCACACACACAAAAGGACCCCATATGTCTCCACTCTTGAGGGCCTTTGTATTGTCATCTTACATTAAAAAAAATTAAAGAACGAACAAAAATTTTTTTAAACAACTACTTGTAAAATATATTTTCAAATTTATTATATTACTCCAAAATAAATGTTCTTAGACTCCTCTGAACAAATTTTATACTGCATACTTCATTCATTATTAAGACACATAATACATAAACTAAAGTTGAAAAAGCAGAAATTGAACAACAAAAAATAGAGCCACTTCTCTTTATGAAATATTGGTGTGAGTTAATTTTTTTGTAAATAAGAGGATCATTTTAATGGAAACACACTTTTACATAAATGGGACTGCTCAATTTTAAACTAACCTTGCAGCAAGTTATCTATTAAATAGGACACATTTTTTTTGCAATAGAAGTAATTGCTTCTTGAACTTTTTAATATATGTTTTAGATTTTTTAAATTCATATTTTCTTGTATTGGGTTTTCTTAGTTTGACACCCATTCAATGTACAATCCTTTTGCTTCGTTGTATAAATGGGATTTGTGTAACAAAACACATACTTGAAAAGGGTTCTGATTTCAATTTCCAATAATGTTGACAGATCTTATAACACTGTGACCCAGGATATAGGTATATATTTATGAAATTATTTAGAACCTCAGACCTGGAGGGTTGATATATTTTTTAATATTATTTTTTATTTCAGAGAGGAAGGGAGAAGGAGAGAGAAAGAGACACATCAATGATGAGAGAGAATCACTGATGGGTTGCCTCCTGTATACTCCACACTGGAGATGGAGCAGCAATCTGGGCATGTTACCTGAATGGGAGTCGAACCATGACCTCCTGGTTCATAGGTGGATGCTGAATTACAGAGTCATGCCAGCTGGATGGGAGGGTTTATATATTTATGCTCTTAGTTTACAGCACATCATCACCATGAGTTCATGCAAAAACTCTTTCATGACTGTACCCTGCTCCTATAATTATACCTTTATACTATATATATTTTATTGTGTTTAATATATACCTTTTTTGTTTGTGCTTGTATAAGATGCATGTTTTAGTTGACTGCATGTTTGATGTCTCTAAATGGTGTTGGTATAACATTCTGTTTTGTTTTTTTTTACATTAAGCACAATCCATTAAAGATCCACTTATTTTGCTGTGAGCATGGATTGAAAGTTTAAAAGTTAAGAAGGAACTGATGAGCAAGTAGACCTCAATCTATTATAAAGAGAACTTTGAGGACTAGATTACAAAAGCATATGTAGATCAGAAACACAGACTGATACCTATAACATCATTATAGCGTATGATTAAGTACCAAAATATGAAGTACTGGTAACAGTTCATAAAATTTAAGAGGAGAAGGAAATTGGTAAAGGGTGGAGAAGTAAAAGAAATATGGAAATTGAAGGAAGAGAGATTTAAAAATGCCACAAGGAGAGACTTAGGTGTTGGAAGTGGGGCAAGGAAAGCAGAGTGGAAAGAGAATAATAAGAGTAAGGCATAAACTTGGACACTGCATGCTACAGGGTAGCAAGAAATAATTTAAATGACCCTTGATAGAGTTGTAGCAAGATTGCAAAGGTGGTTTCGTTGTGGACTTGAACTTCCTTCATTGTTCATATGTCCTTCTTTTCACTGATTGCCTCTTTCTCTGCTGTTGAAGACAGTGGCAAAGCTGCAGCCGCCATCCTCCCTATGAACGGTGATTCAAGAAGCGTATGCTTTCTGACCTAGAGTCTGCTAATATCTAATTTCATGGGTAGACTAGTTCTGGTTCTTCTGGGATGCCTATTCTTTGGAGCACTTGCTGAGGACCTGGGAATAGAATACCACAATTGATCCGGCTTCTACCACATGCCTAGGTCTGAGAATGAGGAGCAAACAGGTCTCCATGGCAGACAATCCCCAAGAGACATACACGGATAAAGGGAAATTCCCACCCAGGAAAGAAGGAACTAGGTAGAAGAGAGCAGCAGATACCTTTTAAGGTTTCCTCAGGGGTTCTCACAGCAGTTCCAAGAGGCAGATAGGACAGGAATTCCCAATCTCATTAATAGATGAGGAAACAGTGGTTGGCCCAAAGCCAAATAATTTGTAAATTATTGAGCAAACACTTGACCAAAAACCACTGACGATTTCAGAGCAGGAAAGTGAATGATGGAAGTGCTATTCAAGAAAGATTAACAATATGGCGATAAGTCCCAATAGTTAGATTTTATTTCTCAACAAAATTTTCTTCTGTTCCTTAACTTTGCTTTCCCCCCCCCTTATATTCATATATCTATGAATCATATGACAGTTCATAGAGGATGAATTTCAGAAAATCAAAGCCAAAAGCTTTTCATTATACAAAAAATTAGCGTATATCTAGATCTTAAGCACATACACAACTTGTATACACTCATGCACACCTTTACACACAGTCCTATTATTTTATTGAGAGTTTATTTTGTTCTGGGTGCCTCTCACATATTTTACATACATTATCTCATTTAATCCTCACACAGTGTCCTTCTGATGTAGTCTCTATTGTAATTTACATTTGTAAAGTCACAGAGAAGTTAAATAACTTTCCCAAGTTCATGTAGATAATAGGGGGTAGAGCCAAAATTTACACACAGCCTGGTTGCTGAAACAGATGTTCTTCTTATCCACTAAGCCATCCAGCTAAATAAGGCATGCATATGCAGGCAAAATGTGTGTATATTTACTATATAGATATATTTCACATAATTTATTTGTGATTGCTAAAGCCATACAATCTGTAATCAATCTAAACAGCATGTTTATTCCATTGGAACTCGGGAAATTCCTTAATTTAGTGTTCCACTGTTCATTAGAATAAATGGAGACACACAAGCCTGGAACAATGTAAATTTAATTGCCAATAGATGATCAGCTCCAATTCTTTTTGTATACATAAATCCCAAATTAGTCATGAGGGGAAATTTCAGATGTCAAATAGTCTGATATTCACAAATGCATTGCCTTGTATACCATTTCGTGACTTTGTTGTATATACACCCTTGCCAGGACTTAAATCTTATTAAATGTATTTTTAAATGTGTCATTGCAAATACAGTTGTTTCTGAGTTATAATGTAAAAGATCAGCACTTGGCAGTTGGAAAATAACATTTTGATGGTAGCCGCGGCTTGGGGGGAAAAAAACTCTACCAGGAATCCTATAGCATTCAGCTGACAGAGGCTACTCCTGCTTGTTTCAGGGGAAGATTTTCAATCTGTCTGCAACTAGCTGCCAAAACTTTTAGATGAATAGGGAAGAATACAGTCAATCACGCAGATGTTTCAGCTGTAGGAGACCATGCAACCAGCTACTTTGAAACAACCATGTGTCTGGAACATGAAGACAACACATCTGGAAGGGGTGTGTGTGTGTGTGTGTGTGTGTGTGTGTGTACTAACTTTTTGAGGGGATATATTGATGCCATTTAAAACAATTATTAACCCTTCTTATAATCAACTCTGATATAAAGTATGTGTGATATAGTTTAGGGGAATGTTTAAGTATAGCCCATATTATATGTTGGTCTTATTGACAAAATGTAGCTAATCCTCACTCAGGAATGGATTATCCATTTTCCTACCCTATTTAGATATTGCATATTGAATGCTTCATCTTGGTAATGGTTCATTAAACAATGTGCCCAATTCTAGTTTTTTTTTTGGCTTTCCCACATCTCCATCCCAACTCCTAACACTTTATGAAGATCATCTAGTCCTAAGTGAATACAAATGACCAGTAAAGATAAGAAAACCTGCCCTACCTCCTTTGTAATGCAGGACATTTGAGTTAAAGTAATAAGATACATTTTAGAGCTTTTAAATGAGGAGCGGGGGGGGGGGGGGGAGGGAGTTGAGTAGTATGATCACAATGCTTTTTAAAGGTTTAGCTCACGATGTAAATCATAAGGATCTGAGTTTTTGAAAAATATTAACAAAATGGAGTAATTTAATATGTGAAAATATAAAATGTACTAGAGTTGGGAAATATTGAAAGGTGGTATTTTAGCTCTAATCTTAGATGCTTTTAGGATATCAGAGTCCTCATCCTTGATGGATAGAGGTAATGGGCTGCTTGTGAAGACAAGGACATAGGATCAGGGTAGAAGAAAAGTGTACTACTACTGAGCTGGGGCATTGAGGAGGGAGACTTGAGGAGTGTGGATTGGGCTTGATGTACAGGCTGAAAGGCACTAACTCCACCTTGCAGAGCCTGGTGACATGGCCTGTGGTGATGAGTCAACTGGCAGTCGGGGTCCAGAGGGAGGGCTGCATTTTGCAGCTGATGTCCTATAGATCCTTGGACACACTGTGATACAAATGACTAAGGTTCAGATATCATGAGTGTTGCCTGTGCCACCAGCAGGTGTTTGTAATGGGCTTCCAGTTTCATTGGAGACAGGATTCCACATATAAAAATAATGCTGTTATTTAGAAAAGTACCTTGGTAAGATTCAGAGTGATCTTCATTGTGTCTACAGGAACCCAAGCCAAAAATGAAATAACCACACAGCTCTGAGTTCAAAAGATACAGACACTGAGATAAGAGAGAGAAGTGGGGAAGAGCCAGTGAAAAGATACAGGGCTCAAGCACCATAGGTGAGGTGGCCGGTAGAAAAAAATCCCTGGGTGGGTTAAAAACAATCGAGTGAGCAAGTTTACTTGAAAAATTGGCATTCGTTTTGAAGTTATTTGAAATTCTATAATGTAAGCTTCCCTTTGCCTTTCTCCAAGATTACGGATAATGTCTGATGGGATTTTTAATGAGACCCGAGAAAGGGGTTTACTACCTTCATATCTGAGTTGATAAGGTATAGATGCAGAGTATATATCTGAGAAGGTGAGAAGCAAGAACTCCAAGCAAGAGGTCATTATTAGGATACCCCACCCACCCACATATTTCTGAGAATTTAGAGCAATGGTTCTCAACCTCTCTAATCCCTTGACCCTTTAACACAGTTCCTCATGTTGGGGTGACCCCCAACCATAAAATTATGTTTGTTGCTACTTCATAACTGTAATTTTGCTACTGTTAATGAATCATAGTGTAAATATCTGTGTTTTCTGATGGTCTCAGGCGACCCTGCTGGCAGTTCTCAACCTGTGGGTTATAACCCACAGGTTGAGAACCCCTGCTGTAGAGCCTAAGACCATCAGAAAACACAGATATTTACATTATGATTAATAACAGTAGCAAAATTAGTTATGAAGTAGCAACAAAAATAATTTTATGGCTTGGGGTCACCACAACATGAGGAACTGTGTTAAAGGGCCACAGCCTTAGAAAAGTTGAGAACCACTGATTTAGAGAGAATGTGGAAGGGCTTTGTATTTCTACAGGACATTGAATGGAGTTTGAACCAATCAGATAAGTTCTAGACACAATTTCTGGAGTAGAGAACCATGAGCTGACATCTAGGCTACTATATAGGTATGGAGCTCTATTCTTTTCTTGTTAAAATAATAAATTATTTTTCTCCATTAGGAAATAGATTTAGTGTAACAGCTGAGCACTGTGATAAATTGTCTGCAACTAGTGTGGATCATCTGGCTGTCATGAATAGTCTTAAATAAATTGAACCAAAAGTAAGAAACCTAAGGAGACAGTAGTTTCCATCTTAAGAGAATGTGCAAGATTTGGAAAACATGTCCTGGTTTTCAGAGGCTTGTTCATCGCAATTGGAACATCAGTCATAGGTGATTATGACACCATACTAGTTCCAGGCAGTCAAAGCAAAAATAGGATTGTGAAAGGATTCACAGGTCTCAGAATATCAGAGAAACTCTTCAGATAACTTATTACTACTCTGCTGCTATAAATGTGTGTTCAGGGACTCTGCCTTGATTCGGCATTAATGGGAAATTAGTGATGTTTGAGCCACTATCTCCTGGTGATTTCTTTTTCTTGTAGGTTTAAATCTAAAGTATCCACTTATTTATTTATTAGTTCATTCTCAAGCAATTATTGAGTATTCACTATGTGTAGGGACTGTGACACAGCACTGAGGGTACACAGATAGACAAAACACGGTCCCTGTCCTCGAAAACACACGGTCACACTGAGTGGAATTACAAGTTGTGAGGCTTGGGCAAGGTTTCAATGGGAGCATGGTCAAGAGAGGTACTGACCCTGCCTGGGAGAGATGGAAAGGACTTCACAGAGGAGGCTATCCTATCTAATAAAAAAGAAACATGCAAATTGAATGTACCTTTGCTAGGCCCATAAGCCACACCCACCAGCCAATCAGGAGAGACTTAACCCAACCAAGATGGTGGTTAATTTGCATATCTACAGAGCAAAGACGGAAGACAACAGAAGGAAGCCAACTGCTACAGAAGGGAGCTTAGCTTGGGAGAAGGAAGCAAAGCTTGGGAGAAGGAAGCAAGCAGGGCAGCAGAGAAGGGAGGGAAGAAGGCTGGGTGTTGGAGAAGGGAGGGAGCAGGAGGGGCAGTGGAGAAGGGAGGGAAGCAAGCAGGAAGGTGGAGACCACCTCCAGAAGCCTTATTGCAGGAATCTTCCTGCAACAGGTCTCTAGTGTATGATAAAAACACACTATGACCAGCATCAGGGACTTGAGGTAGCTTCTGAGAAATACAAGAGGCTTCTTGAGCTGAAATGAAGCATAGACATATGGAAGGCCTCATTATATTAGTGGGCATTGTGTTTCTCCCTATTATTCTAACCACTGAATAATATAATCGATTTAGATGAAGACATATATCTTAGTAATAATCTATACTATCAATATGTTGTATATTATATTAGCTAATGTAAACTAAGCTTTTATAGTAAACAGACCCAAATTCAGTGGCTTAAGAAACAGTTTATTTCTTGCTTATATAAATTCAGGGCAGATATTCTTGGTCAGAAGGCAGCCCTTGCACAGAGATTTGGAGAAGCAGGATCTTTCTGTCATACCCATAGATTTTTTGAGGGTATAGTATAGTTAAAGTGAGTTGTCATGTCCAGGTTCAAGAATGGGATGGGAAAGAGAGGATGAAGCAGGTACGCTGCTCCTTAAAGCTCTCTAAAGTAATACACACTCTTTTTACTCTTACTCAGTGGGCTAGAAATTAGTCTCAGAGGTGCATCTAACTACAAAAGGGGCTGGGAAGTGTAATCCCGTGTTGTCCCCAGGAATGAAGAGAGACTAGGTTTTAGATGCCAGCAAGTGTTTGCCACAGATATAAAATTAAGAGTGATAAAAATCCCAACAGTCTGGGTTAGTCTAAATGGGTCTAAACCTAAAAGATAAAATTGCTCAGCATCTGTGTAAACTTTTTTCATTTAGACTAAAAATTTAATTGCACAACTGCAGAATAGGAAAATATTCATATGGGAAAATTGACAGTTTATATGGGAAAAAGAACTGAAGATTTAGCTTGAAGACTAATTGAGTATGAGCTTACATTTTGATGTGGTTCCTGAAAAACACAATAACAAACAAAAAGAAATACAATTGTGGGCTTTATCAATACAAGTGTAAGAAGGAAATACATTCCGATCCAAAAAGATTTAATTCAGGATCTTATAATAGTGTTCTTGTGCCCTTTTTAGAATGCATAGGAATGAACAGAAAGAGTCTAGGGTGATAAGATAACAGGATTTAGAAACTATGTTATTTGAAGAAGAACAGTAAAGAAACCAGGTTCTGTCCTAGAGGAAAAAAAATAGCATAAGAAACTGTGTGTGTGTGTGTGTGTGTGTGTGTGTGTGTGTGTGTGTGTAAGTGTAAAGTAGGGGAGGGTATGGATTAAAGTAATCCTAAAAAGTCAAAGAAATTTAAAGTTTCAATTTCAATGCTTGAAGTTTAGCCATATGGAAGAGAAAGTAGAATCATTCTCTTCTGCATCATGAAACCAAGGAAGAAATTTTTGCCTTAATATGATGAAGATCTGAATAATAATTGAAGTTCCCCGAGAATGGTGAAATAGGCTGCTTAGAGAACTGTTGAGATTCACATCACTGTAAGTGCTTGATCAGAAGCTGAATGACCTTGTGCTAAGCCTGCAATAGAGAGAATGTTCTCTAAACGTGAACTAGATGATGTCTAAAATATTTTCTAATTCTACGATTCACTAAATTTGGCATTATTACCATGATTATTTTGGATGACTCAAGCCAAAATAAAATTCCTATTGAGACATATGACTAAATGTTAAGTTGGCCAGGAGGCATAGACTGTGTGGTCAACATTCCGGACACTCCCATTTCTACTGGGAAAGCTCTTTTGAAATTGTTTAACTAGCAGTTGTTGTTTTTTTCTTTTCATGAGAAATCATTTTTCTTGAAACTGAACACTTGACAGTCAAATTAGGGTTATTTGGACTTGAGAATTTGGCTGACATTCAAAAAAATGAACCATGTGAACCTGTCACTTCAAGAAAACAATGATCAATATTTATTGCCATTGAAAATATTCGAGCTCTTAGACAAGCATTGATAGTATAGACCCCTTCTATCTGCCACATGAAAATGATAGCTCCCCAACATTTAAAGAATTTTCTGATGAAGGCAGTGGTGATATTATTAACAAATGTATTTTTCAGTATTGGATAATAAAATGTGTCAATATTTAGATGATCTAGAACTCAATTAGTATTTTCCCAATGACCAATGCTTAATATCATAAAATCATGCATGGATAAGAGATCCACTCAAAGTACACAATAAATCAAGATATTTTTATGTAGCAGAGTACGAAAATCTTTGATAAATCTGATTTGGGATTCCATATTAAAATTTACTTTAAAGAAATTACCACTTGTTAAGTTTTGGTGTAGTATCAAAGAAGAAAGTCTACAGTTTTCTAAAATTGCTATTAAAATATCCTTCCCCCTTTCAGATAGATATGTGCATATCTATCTGAGGCCAAATTTTCTTCATGTACTAGAAGAAAACCAAATCACACATTGTGATAATGAATGCAGAAGTAGATATAAGACTAGCTGTCTTCTGTTAGAGCATATGTTGAAAAGATTTGCAAACAATGCCACTCTTCTACCTGCATTATTTTGCTTTGGAAAATACAGTTGCTTCTCCCACAAATCTATTATTTATGTAACTAAATAATAAAGTTCTGCAGAGGGGTTCTCACATCACTGTGAAGTGTGGCATCTTTGGGAGCCTTGAAGTAGACAGACCCGTTTTCTTCACTTCTCTTTGTAGTTCATCCTATCAGAAGATGGAGTCTATTTCTTTATATCTGAACTGATTTTGTGATTTGCTGGGGCTGATTGACTGCAATGGAAGTGACAGGGTGCTAGTTGCAAGCTTGGGTCTCAAAAAAGTCTTGAGTGATTCTGCTCTTTCTGGGTACCTGGCACCATCATACGAACAAACCTGGGCTAGCCTGCAGGAGATTGGGAGAAGAACACAGCCAAAGAGCCCAACTGTCCTCCTGTGGTCATTCTAGATTTACCAGTAGTCAGGCATTTAATGAAATAGGGAACCCTTTTTCTATTTTCAAATTAAATTTAAGGGATGACATTGACCCATGTAAACAGATAGGTTTCATGTATGGATTTCTATGTTACAAGGTTAGTATATTGCCCCATGTGCCCAACACGGAAAGTCAAATCTTCTCTGGTTACCATGTATTAGGATCTCCTCCTCCCTCTCTCCTCTACCCTCTAGCAACCACCACCCTGCTTTTTGTGTTCACGAGTTTCAGTTTTATATTCCACATGTGAGTGAAAACATATGGTTCTTAGCTTTGTCTGACTGACTTAATTTACTTAACATAATGTTCTCAAGGTCCAACCATGTTGCAAAAGGCGCTATTTCATCTTTTCTTATTCCATTGTTTATATGTATAATTTCTTCTTTATCCAGTCCTCTATTGTAGGACACGTTGGTTGGGAAACTATTTTTTCTATTCTCTACCCTCAACACTCCTGATACCAATTTTTCCCACCCACATTAACCAATACCCAAATTCTCTGGACACCAAATGGGTGTCCTACAATTCAGTTATGACATTGTTTATCTGGAGTTAGTGTAGAAATCACAGGTTACATGCTCAGGCCCACAGACTGCTCCCATCTAGGGTACCATTGAAAGTTTCTGACCAACTGGCTATACATTGAAGTTTCCCACAACCTTCTCCTCAGGTTTGATAATTTGCAATAAAAGTCGACAGAACTCAGGAAAACACTGCTTAAATGTACTAGTTTATTATAAAGGACACATGAATCGCCAGATGGAAAGGCACGTAGAGCAAGGTCTGGTAGGGTCCCTATTACAGGAGCTCTGTTTGGGGATTTTGGGGGTGCTGCCTCCAAGCGTGTATGTGTTTACCAATCTTCATCGTTTAGGAATTTTGCTGCAGGCCTCATCATGTAGCCATACTTCATTATTAATTCAATTTCCAACCCTTTCTCTTCCCTAGACATTAAAAATTCCAAGCTTCTAATCATGGCTTTATCTTTCTGATGACTAGCTCCATCCTGAACCCATAGGAAGTTACTTCTTAGAACAAAAGATTCCTCTACTAAATAGAAAATTCCAAGGACTTTAAGGAGCTTTGTGTCCTGAACTAAGGTCAAAGACCAGCTATTAAATGATGCTACTAGCACTTGAATTCCTCGGGTCATTACAAGGGTTTTAGGAGGTCTGTGTTGGGAACCAGGAGAAGAGAACAAATACATGTGTCTTGTTATGCTACACCACTGCACACACAAAGAGCAGAGATGCCTACATGATCTCCACTGACCCCCGGCAGCTAAGGAGGCCTCACTAAGATTAAACAATCCCATTAGCTCATAGACTTGTGAACAGTAACTAATACTTGTAGTATAAAGCCACTACATTTTTGGGGTGATTTTTAATGTAGGAATAACTAATTGATTTATGTTTCAGTGAGAACCAAGATGAAAAGAATTCTTATAGTAAAATGTAGCTTGAAGGAGGAATAAGGTTGAATGAGCAGGCAGGGGAGGGGACAATGTCACCGACTGGGGAGAAGGGACAATCGTAAGGAAAGAAAGAGAGGTTAAAATGTATTATTTATTCTAATAATAAATAATGTGGAGAAATAGGCTAGAAAGAGTGAGTATGAGTCAGGCTGTAAGGATTTTGATTTTAGGGTGGGAGCTTCTTTTGTTGTCCTATATACAATGAAAAACAATTGAAGGTGGTGAATGTAGTTTGCTCTATCCCAAATTTCTTACTCTTCTCTTTCATTTCAGCCACCACTCAGGCTAAAATGTCTGCAGATGCAGAGTGCAGAGTCGATAGAAGCACCTGGGTTTTATTGCGCAGAGTAGTGCCTGGCTGTAAAAAAGGCATTCTCAACGTGCTTCTTTGTGACTAACCCCCAGCCCACATTTTACGGCTGGAAGCACAGTTTGGCAGAAGATGAGCCACGGTACTTCTATCCCGACCGAAGAGAAACTGATGGGAGAAATAAGTTTCTCTAAAAAAGAAGGCAAATGCAGAAAAAAAAGCATCTTGTTTAAGTAAAAAGCATGTTTCATTATAGTACACGACAGGCTTTAAGTCTTCTCTTTTCTTGAAGAGCCGTGTTAATTTTTTCCTGACCGCTAGATGGCACTTGTGTACAGCATTTGAAATCCATTCCGGCAAAAAAAAACAAGAGTACCTGTGGTGGGGTCAGAACAGAATCTGAGGTTTTGCTCTCAGGGTGTGGGCTTCCTCCCCGACTCTGTGTCAAGACGGGTATAGGAGAGAATGCCTAAACCTTTTTCTGTGCTTTTCTGACTTACAAAGAAAAATGAACATGGCAGACGTGGTCCTGATTAGATTGGGAGAAAAAGGATGGTGCATTTCGGCTGGATGAATCAGGAGAGATGATGTTCTGTCATTCTTTAAATATAGACCTGAAATACTAACTTTAAATTTATGGTTGCCGGAACGAGCCATATAGTTCTGTTTAACCCAGTTGGTACATTTGGGTAAAGCATGAATAGTGTGTCTTTCAATTGGTTACTTTATCAACATTGACGATTTCAGAAGATAGAATAACTCTTACCCTTTTGGGTGAAAATAAATGGATCTCACAAGTCTTCTTATCAGATCACCATAGTTTGATTCATCTTTATGAGAACTGGCTGTCTGGTTGTTTATTGCTGCCTCCAACTCATCTGGACATTTTCAGATGATGCAAAGGGTGATAGCAACTGTGAACAGCATCCACAAATGTATCAAGACCAGTAAATGATTCATCTCTAAAAGGAAAAAAAGAAAAGAAAGAAAAATAATAGCAAGCAAGCAAACAAACAAAAACTCCAAATGATGCAAGACATCCCAGTGGAAGGCCAGAGGAAATGACAATCTTGCCTAACCTGTGGCCCTCATTTCTCTGCCCCTGGAGCTGCTATCAACATTTAAACTATCCAGCAAACCACGACTTCTTTCTGGGAGGTAAGATACTGGCGATCTGCCAGTGGCAGCCCTGCCAGCCCCATTCGCTTGTCACCACAGTGCTGATGCTGATCTCTTTTGGGGCTCCTGTAATCTTGGCCTTTTGGTAGCCTCAGCTTCCTCCTGTACAGCCTAAGCTGCTGTAAGCACATGTTTGAAGCATCGTCAAATCTGACATAAAGGGGACCTCTGCCTCTGTCCTAAAGAAGATTAGGGTGGGCTCAGGGAATCCCAATAGGGAAAAAAAAAAGGCAGATTGAGTCATAAGAGTTAAGGGAAATCAGAAACAGATGTATGTTCCAGGGCGTGGGGTGAGAGGTGGAGCGTGTATGTGTGTGTGTGTGTGTGTGTGTGTGTGTGTGTGTGTGTTGGGGGTGGGGGCTGTTTGCTACACAGAGCTGGGCAGGAGTCCTCTGGTCTTAAGCCTTGACCTCAAGGATGACATCTTGGTTCTCTTCTCAGTTACTTGGAGCTCTCATGCTCTTTTACAAATTCCCTTATCAAATCCAGCCTAGGGAAAAGGATTGATAAACTAATTCCTACTGCAGAATGACATTTTAACAGGAGATAAAGCATACATGCAGTAAGGGCAATTGAATACTATTCTAATGATAGGAATTCAAGTTTTGGAGGGCATTTTCAGAGATACCACCCTCTTGATTGTGAAGTCACCACCTTGGGTATCTACTTTTGTATAATAGTTACAAAACTATCCTCTATCACATACATGGATGTATGCGTGGGAGCCTAGTTAGCTTCATGGTTTTGACAGCACCAAATAAGCTCGATCTGATTAGGAAATAAATAGGAATTAAATTATTGGTACAGTACCAGAGTTAGAATTTGGGGAGGACCATATATAAAAACTCCAAGCAAATACATTGAAAACTACACCTGAGAAGCTAGTGGGTCCTGTGGAAGAAGTGACAACAGAGGGCTTTGGAGAGGCTAGCTGAGTTAAGGGCATTTGAAAAATACCAAAACACCATGAAGGAAATAATTCATGAAGTAACAGGCAGGAATCACAGGTCTAAATGGCAGTCAGGTTCTAGAGCTGACAAGGTCTGAATAAGTCCATGCCCCACTGAGGGCAGACACTGTCAGGCACAGTGAACTGGCCCAAGAGTAGAGGCATGTTTGCTCCCTGCTCTATTAATTTTCTCCATTATCATGGTTCCCTGAGCCTGTAGGCATTTATCATTGCCAGAAGAAAGTGTAAGGATTTGGGTGATACCTACAACTATTATTAAGGACAAACAAAAAGGTGACCAGGAGGTTCCCATGTACAATGAAGTGGATTTATGACCATTATGGAAAATGATCATTATATTATTCATGGATTCCTGTACTAGACTTTTCTTTTTTTGCTTAGTATATCAATATTTTTTGTTGTTGCTATGAATATGTTCTTTCCTTTGAGTAATTAACCTATTCTACTCCATGTGGTCCTTTTTTAAAAAAATATATATTTTATTGGTTTTTCACAGAGAGGAAGAGAGAGGGATAGAAAGTCAGAAACATTGATGAGAGAGAAACATCAATCAGCTGCCTCCTGCACACCCCCTGCTGGGGATGTGCCCGCAGCCACGGTACATGCCCTTGACCGGAATCAAACCTGGGACCTTTCAGTCCGCAGGCCAACGCTCTATCCACTGAGCCAAACTGGCTTCGGCCCATGTGGTTCTTTTGGGTCAACCAAATACAGCATCTCAATCTTCTGGTATGTCATCAGGCCCCATCAACCATGTACCTGTTATATAATTGGATTAGGATCCAGAACCAGCCAATCATATCTTCTCTGAGATTTTAGATAGATGGATACATAAATTCATATATGGCTGACAGTTAAGATAAAATGCTCTTTCTCTTGAATAGCAAAACTGGGATGATGTACACCTGGTACTTTCTGTGGCCTTGTTCCCTCGTCTCCTCAGTCATGGAGCAAGACTTGCTGAAGTCATGGAGAATGAGGCTAATGGGCAGGAAGAAGCAGAGATGTGACCAGCAAGACAGAGGTGATTAAAATAGCTCCCTCTCTGATCCTCCCAGTTAAATGACCCAGTACATTCCTTTTTAGCTTAGACTATTTGAGCTGGGTGTCTATAACTGGAAGCCTTGCAAGTATTGACTAATATATTCGCCAACCAGTCTGACTGAGACTTCTAATATGGCATAGGTGTCGCTACTTGGAATTCCATTAATTAAATTATTTCACATCTCTAGCTCAGCTTGCCATCCCATTCTAATAGAGAAAGCAGTATCTTCAGAAGAAAATATAATGGTAATTCAAATTTTGGTCATCTTGATTCATGCTCATTTTATGTCCTGAAGCACAAGTATTATCTATTCCTGCAAGAAGTATTGTTTAGGGCAGAGTCAAGTAATATTTGCAACAATTTACCTCATTTTTGTAAGGAAACTTATAATGAATGGATTTTTCCATCAACTCCTTGGCTTTTTTATTAAATATTGTATTGACTCACAGTGTGCTGTGCTGGCCAATATTTCTCTCTTATGGTTTTTTCCCAAACATAGATCAACAAGGAGGGGATAAAGATTCCTTAGAATCCAAAGGCAGCATAAACCTAACAGCAAGATTAGAGGAAGGAAAAATATGCATCACAAGAGTTAGATGGTAACTTTGCTTCTAGATCCCTAAGACTATCCCTGACTCATATCCCACTACAGTAGAACTAGAGGACCTTAGTCCAATCCTAGTCCCTGGTTTTGTGGATGTGGAGAACCAGGAGGTTAATTAAGTGACCTAGCCAATGTCACAAAGCAAGTTGGTGAAGAACTGGGACTCTGTTCTCTTTTGATATACCAAATTGCATGTAAATACTTGCTTTAAGAGAATTTTTTTTTCATTTAAGGTGGTTATTTCCTTCAATTAGTGAGTCCTAGATAGTATATTTAAAAAGGAGTTAGGCAATATACACTAATAAAATAGAAATATGCAAATTGATTGTACCGTCATGATACCCGCCAGCCAATCAGGAGCGAGTATGCAAATTAGCCCAACAAAGATGGTGGGTTAATTTGCATACATAAGCGCTGAGCAGCTGGGGGTGAGATGCTTGCATCATTGCCATGACAACAATGCAGGTGGTCTGCACTGCTCCATCCACTCCAAGTCTCTGGGCAGCATTGGAAGGTGGAAAGGTGGCTCCAGGCCAGAGCGAAGGTGGTGCCTGCAGCCAGGAGAAGGAAGGCCCATTCTTGCATGAATCTTTATGCATCGGGCCTCTAGTCTTTATATAAATAGAAAAATAAAAAAGTGGTATATTTGTAGCTTTTTTTTTCCCCCAAAGCACTACCACACTATATATTGTTTTTTTCAGTCTCCTGAACATACCTTCGTTTTCTGCTTTCATTGTTTGCATAATTTTTCTGGTTTTACTTCTTGGACTAGCCTTTCCTATTCCTCAGTCTGATTCATTACACCTGTAGTAAGCACCGTCTCTGTGCCATCCACTCTCAAGACTAGCCCTGTCCAACAGAAACAGAATGCAAGCCACACATGAGAGTTTAAATTTTCTAGCAGCCACACACAAAAAAGTGAAAAAGTAGTTTTAATAATGTATTCTACTTAACCCAATATATCTGAAATATTATTATTTCAACATGTAATTGCTGTAGAAATTTAGTGGGATATTTTATATTCCTTTCTTTATAGTTAAGTCTTCTAAATCTTATATACATTTTATATACATCTCAAGAGCACATCTCATCTCAATTTTGATTAGTCACATATCAAGTACTTTATGACCACATGCAGATATTGGCTATCCTATTGGACAGTGGAGATGACCAGCCTTAGAACAGACTTATAGTATAGGCAGGTCTTAGGAGCTTCTCAAGATCAAAATCAAGCTTCATTTTTCTACTGTAAGTTTCCCTTTAATGTTCAGGTCAAAAGAATTTCCTACTCTGAACTACATTTCTGTTACTGTGAAAGCTCCCCTTCTGCCACGAGTACCACCAATAAAGAGCCAGGCATCGTGCTAGACCTTAAGCAGGTGTCTAATTCTTCCTGAGTCCCTGGGACAGTTTTCTTGCCTCTCTTGGGGCCCTAATATAATATTATATCTCATTCTTTGTTTTGCTTAGATAATGCACTTTACCAGATTTTAAGGCATCTGCCCTCCACAGCTATCTCTTACTTATTTATACTTGTATATTCCATCCTGTTTTACCTATGGTAGATCATTAATACAAGGATGTTGAATCATAGATGGGAGGGAATTAAATCCTGTATATTATGTCTTCCCAGTTAGAAAATACACATCTTGAGGGAGAGTCCAGACCTTATTTTTCTCTATGTGTTCTCAGAAATTCATAAGAAAAAATATGTACAAAAATATAATTACCAAGTATTATCAATTGCTTTTGATCTAAGGTCAGGTAGAAGATGGAGGTCTTATTCTCACTAGATAGTTGCCAAATTATTATTAATGAGCTTTATAACAACAACCCATGTTATTGGGTAAGATGATTGATTTTCTAGAATTAAAAAAAATAATTACAATTTCTATTTAGAAAGGTTCAAGAGACTTTAAAAAGGCCCAAAGATGTTCAAGTTTAATATAAGATTATACTGAAGTAATGCCTGTTGGATCCTGTGTTACTAAGTTTTCTGAATTTTCTGTCCTATGAAATTAGATTTGAATGGAGCACAGAGTTAGTGGAAATAAATGGGCTTTCAATTGAGAAAGACATGAATTCTAATATTAGTTTTGCTGTCTCTTATGTAGTTTGGTTCTATTATTTTACCTCTTTAAACCTCAATTTTCACATCTGTAAAAATGGGGATCCTGATATTTATATAAGCTGTACTAATGATGACATGAATTTATGGGTTCAAAACCCTTTACCAAAGTCTGACATGACCATAAACACACAATAGATGCTATGTTTTCTCCTTATCTCTTGCCAGAAGGAACACAATTAGTAAATGGTAAGCCGGGGTTATAAAGTGGTTCTGTCTAAACTCTGACGGTATGTTATTTCTCTTTCTGAGACTTCCCATGTGGCCTCAGGGTATAATGCCGCTACAGGGCAAACGGCCATTAATCTGGAGGGGAGTCTCTGAAGAAAGTCTCGGGGCTCTGCCCAGGACTCTCCCACTGCTTATTGAAGACCAGTGTGAGGACAATGAGAGAAAGCTGATAAAATTTGTAAGTGGCATGGAGCCAGGCTGAATATCTAGAATGTCAGATGTCAGAATCAAAGCTCAAAGAGGTCGTTAGATGCTGGTGTAATGGCCTAAATCCAATAAGACAAAATTTACAGGGAATAAGGTGAGGTCTTGCACTTCAGCCTGAAAACTCAATTGGGGGAGATGTAGCTTGACAGCAGACCTCTGAAAAAAATCTCAGGAGGGTCTTAGCTGGCAGTACACTTGATATGAATCCATAGTAATAGGGTTGTTCAAAAAGAGAAGTCAGCCTTAGGTTGCATTCGTGGATGTTTAGCATTCAGGAAGAGAGTAGCGATCAGTCCAGCTCTCTGTGCTTGCTGGACAATACCTGGAGTTTTCCAGTCCAGTTTGGGTGCCGTACTTGAAGAGCAAGAGAAGCAAATGAGGCCACGCTCATCATGGGGCAGAAACATTTGTAACCATCCAGTCATGTTCTCATTCAGTGCATTTTTACCATGTGCCCACTGTGTTCCAGGCACTTCCCTTGGCTCCTGGGTACAACAGCAAACAATCAATACCTGAGGAAATTCAGAAAATTTAGTCTTTAAAAAAGAAGTCTTAACAAGTGTTTGCTATATACTTTTTAGTATTTGAAGGGCATAGCATCCATAATCACAATGCTAGTGCTAATGTACGTATGTAAAAATGAAGCAGGTTCTGGGCCTTGACTCCATCAACTGAAAACACCCATGATGCAATGGGGTGCTTTGCTAGTGGGGTACACAGTGTAAATTGATCGATATCTTATAGGCTATAGGGGGAGTCAGATATAGTAAAATTCTGTGATAATGAGGCCATGTTAAAAGGCATTCTACTACAATGTACTCTGCAATTAGCCCCTTTATTTCTCTTCTTCAAAAGGTCTGGATAAATTTGTCTTCTTATGGGTAGAGGGAATAGAGAACTCATTTGAACGTGAACAGAGAAGAGAAGAAGGGAAATAGTGTGCCACCCTATCCAGTTAGCAGGCCTTTATTCTGCTGGCCCAGCCTCTGGAACAGGTGCCACTTAATTAAATGACTCCTGGAATTGCTACAGCAGCATTCCAAGTCCCAGCCAGCTCTGAAGCCCTGAACAGTCCTCATCAATATTAATCTGGAATAGATAACCACCATCAGGTGGTACGAAACCATAACTGGGGTCTGGAGTGATCCAGATTGTATCACCAGATGAAATGCCACACTTGTCATTTCATTAACATCATAGTAATCAGCCTAGACATCTTATGGGATTGAAAATTTTGAGTCTACTTTTCAAATCCTGGAGGGATTTAACAGTCCGAAAAGCATTGCTGGATTACGTCCGCACTAAACTTCCACCCAGCCCTCTGTTTATCTAACTGTCCCAATCCCGAGGTGATCCATTCAACCTTCAGGCCCAGTTTGAGGGTTATGTTGTAATGTCCAGCCTTATTGCTCTAGTCACAAATACTTTTCTCTCTTTATATTTTTGTGGAATCCTCTTATGTTTACCCTCAAACAGTTATTAAATTGCATTACAATTCCCCAGCCCCAATACATTCAGCAGTAAATATTTTCCAAGCACCTGCTCTTGCCTAAACACAAGGCAAAGAAATTGCACGTGACTTTAAGGGGCTTTTAGGACAATTGGGCAGATCAGATCAGTGTGTGACCTTAGACAGCATTGCACCTGGACTCCATAGTGTGACACTGAGGAGCGTGTGCACAGAGATGGGAGAGGTTTATGGGGACAGAGGAAGGAAGGTGCCCAAAGGAGCCAGGTGTTGTGACTGCTCAGGTGGGGGATGCCTGGGTCTTTCCCAGCATTATTCTAGCACATGATCTGTTTTCCCAGGTTAACAGTGGATCAAAGTAGTACTAGATGAATATATCTACACACACACACACACACACACACTCTTAAACATTTCAAGCAATGGGATAGAGTTTCAGGGTAATGATGATATCAAATGCTATACCTTAGCAACTATAGCTCCATTAAAAAACAAAACTTACCTACAGTCTAACAGTATTATTATCTTGATAATTAGAGAAAAGTGCCAGACAATCATTGCCAATATAGCTGCCTTTAAACACGAAAATTTGAAACAGAATCAGTTCCCCAAACACTATTTGCCTTTAAAAACAATCCAAGGCTTTGGTTCTTTCATTTTATATGAACTTATTAACTCTGTGCCTGTAAGCCAGCTGTTTTCTCTCTCTCCGAGTCTCAGAGTTACCGTATGTAAAAATATTACCCTACCTTTCTAGGCTATCAAGAGGATCAAATTCAATGCTTACTGTAAAATTACAGAATAAATGCTCTTTTATGGGTATTTTTTACACCAAGCAATTGCTGCCTCAGTTCTCTGTTTTCTCAGTGCTTATGTCTCACTTCCTACCTGCCATTGACTTTGCTTGATGAAGTTTAATTGCTGTTTTTCATGATCAATTGCCATTGGCAAATCTCTCCAAATACGTTGTGTTTTCCCCCATCAATAAATAAGGGATTAAAATTATTTCATGGAGTGCAGATCAGTGTATTGGTCTTTGAGAGGGCTTTGGGTAATCTAAAGAAGATTTGGTCCTTGCCCTCCAGAAGTCGATAGTCTTAAGAATATGTTAACCAAAACACACGGTTATCTATAAATACATATATTACGCTCTGTGTTCCTTCCACCTAGAATTTATTCTAGCAAAGCATAAAGTAGCCTCTGCCCCTTCTCCTTGGTGTGAAGGAGTTAGGAACATTGTCTGAATAATCAGATTCTTCTCAAGGACATCTTTCGATCTACCTATAAATACCTATCCATCAATTTTGAGTTCTTTTTGATTTTTACCTGATCTTACAACTTGTGAGATACCAATGACCATTGTTACAATGTAATAAGTATGTATTGTGTTTTACTATACTATGTGCTTCTCATGCATTGCCTCATTTTATTCTTGTAGCAACTTTGAAAGGGATGATTCTCTGATAACCCCCATTTTACAGACAATGGCATTGAGACTGTTTGGAAGGTGATTTGTCTTAGAACCTGCAGAGTAAATGAAAGAGTTGGGATTCCAATTTAGGTATTCTGATTGCAGAATTTATCTACACGACAGGTTTGCTAAATTGCCTTCATAACAATTTTATTCATCTCGAAATTGTTTCTTTCAAATGCTTACGTGTGTCTCCACTCTATCTTTCCCAATTCTGCCACTACGCAATATCATAAACCCTCTCCTCTCCAAAGCTTTTGTGAAAAAGATTTGTAAATGGAAGCACATTGGTCTAAAAATTAGAAGGCCTTCAAATGTTGGCTCCACCAACATTTATCCTGATACATATGGGAAACTTAATTTCTCTGATTTTGTTTCCACCTCTGAAAAATAGAGATGAATGATGTCTTCTGTGTAGGCTGTAAAAAACAATACCTTAATATGGATGAAACTATGGTAAACTGCAGTAGGGAAAACTAATATAACATAATAAAAAACATAATTGAGTTCAGCTACATCTTGTTAGGTTTTGCACTTCTTTCAGATCATTGTGCCTTGACATTATAAAGGAACTTTCCATTTTTCTTAAAAATTGTAAATGTTTTGTTTTTCGATCTTTCAGAACAGCATGAAAAATTTTGGGAGTAGATGTACCCAAGGAAAGATACCCTCATCTTTTTTTTTTTTTCATTTTCTGTTTTTCTAAATGCTCTTTGTTTTGATTTCTTCACAAGATTCTGAGGTGGGCTATATTCTAAGACGTGGAAAGATCATATCTGCATAGCAGTGAGAAATGGGGTTGCCTTATAAATGGTTGAGGCAGTGCTGTAAGCAAGAATCTGTTAGCTCTTTAAGAGATGTAGGTTGGCGATGACCCACTAAAACCATTTCCTCCTTTCTTGTACAGTCACTGCATTGGTTAGGGAGTTTTCCAATAGGTATTATGATTGGACCATATACTCCTATTGCTGCCCAGACCTTCAGGGATACTTTTGTCTGAGGAGTGACAAGATCTTTCAGAAAGGGTAGCACTCACAAGCCAGCCCTAGTGCTGCAAGTCTCAATTAAGCAATGTACAAAATGGCCATTCCTATACAGGAAGGTTGGGGATCATTGACTTCGTTTGATTCAGGGTGATGATTCTGTTTGGTGCTAAAGGATGGTTTCTTAACATGGTGCCATCTGGCACTTGTGTGTATTGCTGTCTCCCCAAGTATGTTAGTCCTGCCGCCATTCTCTACTAGCTACACACAGGACCTGTGGCATTACCAGCACAGATAAAGGGAAGGATGTGGGGTATTGTTGAGAGGGGTTCTAAATCAAAGGTTTTATGATAGCATTTTCCATGGGTTTGTGTGGTTTGGGAAACCTGGACTTAACACACTTAACACACTTAGGGCAGGCATACCCAGATCATGGGATGGTATATAACTCTGTTACTGTGCTTACTTCACACCCCCACCCCCCACGCATTCATACTTTTTACTCACTAAAGCATCATTTTGTAAAAGTATTAGAAGCACTGTTTATGAGAATGAATTGGTGTGAGTGAAAATTATCAAGTAGGAAGTTATTTGTATTAGTCACAGTATAATATCAATGTATCATAAAGCCTAAGCTTCCCTGTAACCTGCTGAAGATTATGACAGAGGAGGGCATTAGCAAAAATGTTCGGAGTAAGTTGTGGGCTGAGGTAGTAGCCAGGAAAGACTCATCCATTACACTAAGGAACCATGTATCAAGGCACAGGGCTACCTTATGAACACAATGTTTCTGGTAATTGTTTATAATAATATACACAAACAAGAGGCCAGGTGCATGAAATTCATGCACGGAGGGCAGGGGATGTCCCTTAGCCCAGCCTGCATTCTCTCCAATCTGGGACCCCTTGAGGGATGTCCAGCTGCCTGTTTATGCCCAGTCCCGGGCAATTGGATATCCTTCTCACAATCCAGGACTGCTGGCTCCAAACTGCTCTCCTGCCTGCCTCTCTGAATGCCCATAACCGCTTCTGCCTGCCAGCCTGATCACCACCTAACCACTACCCTGCTAGCCTAATTGATGTCTAACTGCTCCCCTGCCAGCCTGTTTGTCCCCAACTTCCCTCCTCTGCCAGCCTGGTCACCCCTAACTGCCCTTCTGTGCTAGCCTGATCGCCCACAACTGCCCTCCCTTGCAGGGCCTGGAACCTCCCAACGGCTCTCCCCTGCTGGCCATCTTGTGGTGGCCATCTTATGTCCACATGGGGGCAAGACCTTTGATCAGATGGGGCAGCTCTCTTATGTGTTGGAGAGATGGTTAATCTTCATATTACTCTTTTATTAGATAGGATAGAGGCCTGGTGCATGGGTGGGGGCCAGCTGGTTTGCCCTGAAGAGTGTCCCAGATCAGGGTGAGTGCTCCCTTGGGGTGAGGGGCAGCCTGCAAGGGGCCTGTGGAGGTTTGTAGGCCAGCCATGCCCCCCAGCAACCCAAGCGGAGGCCCTAGGAACTGGGATTAATCTATGTCTACAATTGAAACTTTGTAGCCTAGAGTGGAGTCAAGCCTTCTGCTCGCTCCTGGGTGGCAGCCATTTCTGTTTTAAACTTTGTAACCTAGAGTGGAGGCCGAGGCTGGCAACAGCAGGCTGAAAGCTTGGCTTCTTCTATGGCCCAGGAAACCCAAGCTTCTGTTCTCTCCAGCTCAGTGACTGCCACCATTTCTGTATCTTTTATAATTAAATATTGTAACATAGAGTGGAGGCCTAGGCCCACAACGGCAGGTGGAAAGCTTGGCTTCCTCCTGCTCTCAGTGGCGGCAGCCATCTTGGTTGGGGTTTATTTGCATAATCTGCTCCTGATTGGCTAGTGGGCGTGGCTTATGGGTGTTTGCATATTACTCTTCTATTAGATAGGATTCTTAAGATGGAACGTGAAATAAGCTTATATGCCGAAATTCTGGGAGCAGCATCCCTGCTATTTGATCAATTGCCCACTAACCTAGTAGACTTTTCTGTCACCTATGGCAGAGAGAGAGAATGCCTTATTACATCAAGAGAAAGAAGGAAGCCAGAAACTGGTGAAGGAACTATAAACTAACCTCCTTCCCCTGGCAGCCCTTCCTTCCTTCCTCGCTTCCTGCCTCCTTCCCTCCATCCTTCCCTGCCTCCCTCCCTCCCTCCCTTCTTTTCTCTCTTCCTCTCTCCATTCCTCCTTACCTCTCACAGCTTTCTCTCTTTTTCTTGCTTTCTTACTTTATTTCTTGCTTGCTTACTTCCGTTTATATTTAACTTATTTTTGTGTGTGGAGAGAAAAAATCTTTATAAAGTTAGTCTTGTTTGAAGCCTTGAAATTCAAACCCAGGGTAAAGAGCAGGTGCCAGATCCTATACTATGGAAACATAGGTGGTAGCATTGAAAGTTGGGATGGGAACAAGGGACCTACTTGGAGTAGGTGATGTTCAAGCTGGGTCCAGATAGGTGAGCTCTGGGTTTGCTGATATCACATTGGTAGCTTGAAAGCAGCTACAGTGGGTGTATTTACACAACAAAAATCAGAAAACACTAGAAAAGTGATGGAGAAGATGCCAAGAAAGCATATCAAACCTAAAAGTGTGTTGTCTCTGTAGCTGTTACATAGTGAAGAGAATAAAATTTGAGAAACTATCCTTGTATTCAAAAGCTATTATCAATTGATCAAAGGAGTCTCTTACATTACTGACCAACAAATGAAGTTAGAACATCTTCATTGTTTTAGTTTTGTCTTACTCATTCACATTTAATTATTTTTTCTCTAGATAACTACTTGTTAAACATTTACTAGCACATCTCTGCTCTCAGGCTATATTATTCACTGAAGAAGACATCGTATAGGAGGATACAAATGGGCAGTTGGGGAATGTTGATGAGCTAGTTTTGTACATTTGAGCATAGCAAGGAGGGGGTAACAATGTGGCTCTTGGACATATGCCATGATACATTTAAAAAGGGAGGTAGAAAGTAAAAACAACCGTAATTAACTGAAGCAAGGAAGGCAAAGTTTATGGATTAGCAAACACTTATGCAGAAAATGGTGGCCTTTCAATAGAGGTGCTAGGAAAAGACACTTCAGATTAAAAGAACAGTGACAATGGAGACAGTGGGATGAGGGACTATGGGATGATTTTAGGACACAGGGATCAAATTTGGTATGTATAAAAGGTAACTTGTAGGACATTTTATTAGGAAGGTAGATTTGGGTTACATTGAAGAGGACATTGATAGCCAAGACGAGGAGCATATTGAAGGAAATATAAGATAAGATAAATTATAAGTAAAGTGATTTTTGGATAATAGAACATGAGCAGTTTCAGGAAATCTTGAATAGATTTCCAAATTTATAATTTTAGAGATGGAAGGAACAGTCCTGTTCTTTAATTTTTTATATGAACAATAAAATAAAAATAGACAGATTTTTGAAGGTTCAACCTCCACCCCCCTGGCTCAGCCCCTCCAACTGAAGTCTAAATAATTGCTAAACTCAGTGTTTACTGGCCTTTGTGGTAATTGTTTGTTTAAATGAAATGCTTACAATCATACTGGCATTCAGCACAGTGGCTGGCACACGGTAGAGGTGCCATAAATATTACCTGAACAAATGCATAAGTATCCTGTAAAAGAGGGATGGCACGTTTAATATACATTGGATGGCCAGGGAAACCACAAAACTCAAAACACTTAGAGAAATGACTAAAGTAAATCCAAAGCTTATTTCTCTTGTGTGATAATAAACTAAAAGTGAAAGAAGCACAAGAGAAAAAATCTTGGGGTCAACAAACGGTTTTGACAACATAGGAATAGTAGTTTTCAAGCCAGGAAGACCATCAAATTAATGATGATGATAATGATGATGATGATGATGATGATGATGATATTTATATACATACACATCCAGTTGATCTGATACAAAATGACTATTGCCCGGGTGAGAATGCTACATTGGACAGGCCTAGAAAGGTCAAAGAATGTTCGCGGAAGCCTGGAGGATGGGAGTTTCGCACAGGTCTGCATGGGGCGCATTCTGACTCCTCACAGTGAAGGCTATCGATACCTCCAGTGCACACAAGACTCAGCAGCCTGACTCAAGTACAACTAGAAGCTTTTTCCTGGATTTAGCGCAGGATGAACATAGAAATGAATATTAGTGTCAAATGCCCTATAAAGCCTTTCTCAAATTAAGATTTAAATTTGCCTGTAGATTACTATTTGGTAGAATAATATTGCTTGTAATTAGAAGGTAAGAGGAGTAATGGAACCCCACAGGGAAGATTTTTTTTTTTGGAGGCAGGTAGAATTTTTCAGACATATGAGTAAAGGGGCAGAATTCTTTTTGAGGTATTTTCCACCAGTTATAATTCTGGACATTGGGCAGGAGGTATTTCTATATAGTTTGATCAAATTTCATTGAATGTACTAATTCCCTACTTTATACAAGCTGGTCTTCCATGTTATGTTGTTTCATAACCCCTTTCCTAATACATTTTAAAGGATCTGCTTACTAATTGCATGTTAGATATTATGTTAGATACTGGGGAATCAAATGTTAATACTATTTTCTTTATAAAATTGACCCAACTCATTTTTATTATTATTATTATTATTATTATTATTTTAGTTTGCTGTGTTGGGCAGTGAAAGGCAGGGCTGGGAATCAGGCATAGGAGTCAAATCCCATTCTGACTATATGGTCTTGGGAAAGTCATTTCCTCTCTTCCAGGTGGCTTTTCACTTTTCACTTATCAGTCATGACTCTGCCTCACTCCTCCCTTGCCCCCAACCACCTGGAATACTTTCTTGAGAGAAAAAAAAGATGCTTCCCCTCCATGCCTTCACCCTACTGTTTTCCTCCTTTCACCTTCACATACACACTTGATCTCTGTTCCCCTTAACTAGGCTCCTTTCCTTCTTCTTTTCCCAATTTCCCTATAGAGAGTGATTTTTTTCTTCTCCCTGAACATCCACAAGGTAGCTGAAACCTTGTTATTGCACTTACTTGTTTTTATATAGAATTGCATTCATTTGTGTATCTGTTAACTGATGCCAGATTGTCACATTTGGGGTTGGGTCAGGTGGGTGCTTGATATACATTAATGGGATAATAACCCTCAGTGTAATATTGTATTAATCTGTTTATTTTTTCATCTCTGTTCTATTTCTTTACATTTCTAGGCACTTACCTGGCTTTACCTTTCAAGATGTAGGATAGGCAAATAACACTGAGAGCAGTCAGTTGTTACTGAGCACTTGGCATATATACTGGGACTCTATCTAAATGTTTTTCTTTCATTCTCTCATTTAATCCTCATGACACCTTTATGAGGTAGGTGCTATTATTGTCCACATTTTACACTTGACTTTACTGATTCAAATAATAAAAATCCAAATTTCCTTCTGCTTCTGCCACTTTTGACACATTGATTTTGAGAATAAAATAAGCTGCTTCCTACTACCCCCTCCCCATTTTTGTCTGCTTATAATTACATTCTCTAGTCAATAGGTCTTGCTTCAAGTGCTTTGTGAAATGTCTTGATCTTTTGCCTTTGTGTGCATTTTATAATCCTAACTCTAGTGATTAGTATCAACATTGCCTTCTCTGGTTGGTGAGTCAATCGATCAGCACGTATTTATTGGATTGGTACAAACCATTTGACCTCTGTCTTGGCTGGAGAGAACTTAGGTTTCTTTTTGTTTTTGTTTAGGAGAAGAACTTGCTCTTAATTTCCAATTGGTCATAGGGAGTTGTATTTTCCAGAGAAATAAAACACATGTAGTGTGTGTATGTGTTTGTACGTATGAAAAGATTTAACATGAGGAACTGGCTTACACAATCATAGAGGCTGGCATGTCCCAAGATTTGTAGGGTGGTCCAATAAACTGGAAACCCAGGAGAGACAATGTTCCAATCCAAGCTTGAAGGCCATCTGCTTTAGAACCAGCAAGAGCCAATGTTAGAGATGAAGTTCAAAGGCAGTCTGCTGGAGAATTCTCTCTGGCTTGGGGGGAGGCAAATTTTTTGTGCTCGTCAGGCATTCTTATGATTGGATGGAGCCATCACCTTATAGAGGGCAGTCTGTTTTACTCTTAGTTCACTGATTTTATAGATGATCTCATCGAAAAGCACTCTCCTAGAAATACCCAGAATAATATTTGACCAAGTACCTGGGCACCCTGTGGCCCCACCAAGTGGATACATAAACTTACCCATGGCAGGAGTGTTCTCTATAGTTTTAACTTAGGTTTGTAGGTTGTTGGGAGCTCCCAGCAGAAAGAAAAGAGGGAGACTGGTCCAGTCGACATGTGGGGCAAGATGTCTGTGGTGCGTCGCCTTCTGATCACTCTGGGAGAAGCCAGAAATAGAAAATACCAGAGTTAGCTCAAGTTCAATACACGCTGATTTCAATACACACATGATATCATTTAATACCTACTGAAAAATGACATTATTTCTTTTTGTACTCATTTATTGTCTGCCTCCTCTCCGTGCACATTAAATTTTGTTTGTATGAATATCCATATTTCCTCACACACAGTAGTGCTCAATAATTTTTTTTTTATTGTTGTCGAAAAATGTGGGGTCTAGTGGAAAGTAAGGGCTTCTCAGTAGCAGCAGATTGCAGTTTCTGGCTCAGGGTTGTGTTTCAGAAAGGACTGTCCAAGTTGGAATAAGGAACACTAGACACAGGGGCCAGTCCTGGGATATAGGGTCAGCCCGAGAGGGGAAGACACACTTAGGGCCTCAGCTGACATCTTGGGGTTTTATAGCAAGGCTTCCTTCTTGGGGAAGGCCAGAGTTAAAGCAAGAAACCAGCCAGAAGGCTAATCAGATGGATAAAGAATCAGCTGTATACAGTAAGTGTTATCTAATGGAAACTACAGTGTAATACTTACACTAGACATGACTGTTTTTTATAACAATAAGGGATCTAGGGCTGCAGTCTATATCCTGATTTATTAGCTGGACATGTTTGCCTATTGGCACTACACAACTTTTCAAACCTCGAGGTCCCATTAGACTTCTCAGCCTTATTTCTTGCTCTACACTGACTTTCATATGATAATGGCTGTCTTACACAGTAATTACTAAAAACAGCATCACAAAGATATGATATCATTGAAAGAAACATAGTGCAATCTAATGTTTAAATTGATGTGGAGAATTGATGTTTTTCTTGAACATTTAATAAATATTCCAGAACACCCTCATGGGTTTTTAATAGAGTAAATTTTGAGAACTACTGATGGAAGGGTTTTAAGCAGGGCTTTCACATGACCAGCTGTGTTTTTGAAAAAACCACTCTCGCTAGTGGATTGGTTGGAACCAAAGATAGAATTAGGGGAGATGGATTCAGAAGCACTTGCAATATAGAAGGTACAATGATGGCAACTCAGTCTAATAAAGTGTTACTAGAATATTGAGGCATGTCTGAATATTATGTAAGAGAGAAAAAAACATCAAAACACTATGTTTGAAGCTACAGCAAAGACAGAGAAAACAGAAGATTGGAACCCGGAATTACTTATTTAGGAAATAATGTTTTTGAAACATTTCATGCTGTGATGAACTCTGATTGATCCAGGTTCAGGAATATATTCTTTCTCTGTTTCACATTTTGGACAGATAATTTGTTCACCTTTTCTGTATAAAAGTGGTCTGTAACTCTAGGTTTCCCCAGCCCCCTACTGTGGGAGAAGCCAAGATTCATGGGATATGCGGAGAGTCAGTCCCCTGTATTGGGTTCAGTTCCATGGTGGTTACAGGCAGGACTCCCTTCGTGAGAGGAGCGAGTCATCTGTTCCTCTTGCCTTTCTTCGCAGCATTGCAAACAACTCCATTAAGGCTATAGAGCAGGCTTAAGAGTCTCGGAGCCACAGGGTCCCTCATCCGGATATCTGGCCTCATGCTGCTGAGTCTCCAGTTCCTCTTGGTGCGCCCCTCTGCTTCCTTGCTGAGCTGGAACTCTTGCCAAAATAGCTCAGCCCCAGTCACAGGCTGCAGGCACTATCTGAAAGTGACCACTATCTGAGTGTGACAGTTTCCCCCCAGCGGTAGTCAGCTAGAATTCTAATTCATGCCCTTTCAAGCCCTGAAAGTTAGTTCTGGTTTTCAGGGTTATTGCTTCTTCTACGAAGGCACCTAGGAGGAAAGGAGGTCCTTGCTGATAGCCTCCCTCGGTGTCAGGAAGGAGAGAGATGTCACTTCAAGAATTTTGACTGTGACCCTAGTCAGGGCCAGACTCGATAACATCTGCTCTTGGGCCAGGTGACTGCCTGGCTGTGCATTCATGCTTGTGGTTGGGAACATTTATGTATCTTTATGTGTGACAGTATCTTAGTCCTGTGGTTCAGTGATCTAATTGTGAGACTCCAAGTTCTCTTCCTGGATCTCTGTAGACTAGGGTCTGAGGACCTGTCACTTTCTCACCAACATCCCATAGAAAGATGTAAATTATGCTACTCCACCATGAACCTTTCCAAAAGTTAAAGAAATGTACAAGGTTATTTCACCTCTCCTAGAAGACGGAATTTTTGAGCTCTGTGCCAAACACATTCCCCCGTGTATCCATTTCTCTCTTTATTTATCCTTAGGGACTTATTTTCTCTGGGTATTTGGAGCTAGAAGTTAGAACATCACAAATGCAGCCATCTTCTAAATGGAATGAAACATTTAGGAACTGATAGTTTCTATCCCCAAAAGCCGAATCAGTCTTAATGAGAAAGGCTCCTAAATTTATTCTCAATCTGCAATGCTAACACAAGCTAGATATGAACCCCAATTTATGGAGTTATGTTTGGGGAAGTTGTACAACAGACACTGCACATGCATAAGACACTTTTCTTGCAAATGTAGGTCCATGTGTGCTCATTTAGCTGGTTTCTTTCTTTCATTCAACATGAGAGTAGGGATGGCCATCAGTTGCATGGTATAGGTCTGCAAAAGTCCACATGTAGTCAAACACAGCCCCTTTGAGAGATCCTTTACTTTGAAGCCTAAGGAATTTGAAATGGTATTTGCAAGATGGAAGGAACCAACAGATCAGCCTTTGGGAGGTGCAAGTAAGATGACATAAAGCTGCAAAGCTGGGCCTTGACAGATTTAGCATCATTAGCAGGGGCTTGTTGAAAAAAAGAAGACTACAAAACTCTTCCTTCTGAACTAGAATGTTACATTCATCCTTCTGTTAAAATATCCGTTATTTGCTGACTTGTTTTCTGTCCCTACCCCACCCCCAGCCTCGTACTCCTTTGTGTCGGAGCTAATGTTCCCAGCGTCTACACTGCGTAGGCCCTGATTATTTGCGAGACAGAGTGAGTTAATGCAGATTTGCAAGCTGTTCCCATTTGTTAAATGTCAGAAAAACACATGCAAGTCACTGGCTTTAGCACTTAGCTGCCAGCTGGCTCTTCTGGAAGCAGGGGACAAATGACAGTCTATCACACAGCATGCTTTCAAAGAAAGAGGGGACCTATTCCAGAACAGCAGCTTCGGAGTGGCTTTTAACAACATAAGCAAAATAAGAAGCCAACATCAGTTTTTCCCCCCTCTCTCTTATTTCTCCCCCTGTTGCTGAATGAATGGCAGCACAACATTTGGGAGCTTTTTAAAGCCTTGGGGATATCGATTCCACTGCCCACCATCTGAGACAGTGATGGGATAATGGGAGCTTGCCAAAAGTGCTGCATACTCTCCAGTGGGTGATGACAGAGACACCCTTCAAGTCTCAGGGGAGAGGGTGCACCCCTCCTCACCCCTGTCCTTCAGGTGGTTGTACTTCCTTCTCACTTGCCAACCTGTCTGCAGGTGTCTGGATGAAAGCTGAATTTCTGCCGCCCTCTCCCTATTGGAATCATGCTGCAGTCCTTATCAGAGCCTTAATTGGATTCAACCACTCAAAGTCCCCCTTCCCACTCCCTTGTGAAGGTAAACATTATAGGGTGGAAGTAATGCAGGTATTTTTAATTAATTCATCCAATCAGTTATTTCCTGATAATCTAGTATATGCAGGGTACTGTGGAGGATGAAAAAAAGGAGGAGACATGGATTATTCTTGCATGCCAGGATCTATCAGCGTTGCTGATTATTTAAAAAGGTCACACCTGAAAGTAAAAGTGGATGCCAATGATTACAGAGGAGGAAGCTGTCATAATTCTCTGGTTTCAAAGGGAGACTTCACGAAATGAGTGGGTAATGGACGGGGCTGAAAAGGACATGCAATTTTAATAGGAAGAAATGAAGAGGGCATCTGAGGCCGGGATGATGCTGAAACGGGGAATGAGGAAGAGAAGGGGAGGAAGAGGTGTTGGCTTATTTATGGAAGAAAGTTAGGGGAATGGTGGGAGGAAAGGAAAAACTGGATTGGAGCCAGGCTAAGGAATATGAGCGTCCAGTGGAAGGTTTTGAATCAGAGAGTGGTGTTTCATATTTTTATCCACTTATTCTAGTCTGGTCAAATTCAGTACTCTGATTACTTCAGTGACTTATGCATGAAATGACACCAGGTTTTCTCCCTGGCAAGCCCAAAGAGGGAGTGTCAGGAAGCCTTTGGAGCAGTGGTCACGGACCATGGGTGGCCCGTGAGGTCTGAAAGGTTGGTGAGAACAGTCCAATGGTTTGCTTAGGACACTTTTTCCTTCAAGTTTCAAACAACGCTCTTTATGGAAACCTGCCTTCCTCCTAAAGCCACACTCTTCCTTACTCTGCGGAACTGCTTATCTTCTTACGTTTTGTTAATTCCCTATTTCATTTAGTTAATTCCTATTGCTGTTTTCAGATTACTACTCATATACGGCCATGGAAAAAAAGTCCCTCTTTTCTTAGGTTCATGCAACTGGCGGCTGAACCCTTTAGCGCCCCTCTTCCCTTAGGACTTTGGTTCTTGCCTTAAGTTACTGCTCTTGTATCTTAAATCCTAGGTGACTTCACTGCCCATAGAGACAATCTAGGTAAGAGATGGCAAAGACTTCCCATATGTCCCCACTTTTACTTCCTAAGGGCAGATATTACTATTGACTATGGCATTTTTTTTCTGTTAAGCCGAGATGAACTGCTAGAATTCTTGCTAACACAGCACTTTAGGAGAGAAAACATATTTGACCTTCTTGCGCTAGCCTTAAAACTGAAAACAGTGTTTATTCCTATTACTGCGGGCTCATAATTCTAAGGTCATACCCTGGGCTTTTGTTTCTTTTAATCACCTACAATCTTAAGCTGGCTCTGTGGTTTCAGACCCTTCTCTGTCTTTCCTAATGCAATGAACTTTAAATTCACTCTTTTATTTCAGGCTACTACCTGTCCTGGGTTCACCTCCTTCCCTAACCATCTAGGCTGCAAAGTGAGGATTGGCATCTTGACAAAGCTAACGCCTAATCCCAGAGCTTTACTATTCTGTGAAGGATTGCTTCTGGTCCCCAAAGTCCCCACCTCCAAATCTACCCTTGTCATTGCAGGTGACCTTGTCTTTGACCTTTGCCTAGTCTTCTCTTCTTTCCTGAGGAACAGGTAAATCTCTGCAGAGCTGCTCAGGATCCATCTCCACACTTCTCCCTTAAGCTGTTGTCATCTCTGCTTCTCCATTTTCAGGAGCTCCCTCATTATTGTGTGTGTGTGTTTCTCTCAATTGTACAGAAAAGCTCAAATCTTTTAAACCTTAAAAAGCAAAAAGTCCTCAAAAAACAATTTCTCTCTATTCCACATCTTCCTTTAGAAACAATTTCTTTCTCTCTTTTGGATGATAGTAGAGCTTCTTGACCTCATATTCAGGCTTCATCCACTGTCTTCTGATTTCCTGCAGAGAGCATGAAGGAACCACTGTGACACAAACCATCCGACATTTCAGGCCCCATGTTACTTGACCTCTCAGAAATGTTTTTTTAAAATATATTTTATTAAATTCTTACAGAGCGGAAAGGAGAAGGATAGAAAGTCAGAAACATCTATGAGAGAGAAACATCGATCAGCGGCCTCTTGCACACCACCCACTGGGGATGTGCCCACAGCCAAGGTACATGCTCTTAACCGGAATTGAACTTGGGACCTTTCAGTCTGGAGGCAGGTGCTCTATCCACTGAGCCAAACCAGTTTCGGAAACCTCTCACAAATGTTTGACCTTATTGAATATGCCCGAGGACAGGTGACTTGATAATATCCTTTTTTTTTTTTTTATAATGCTGATGATTATGGGTTTGGGCTATTATGGTAATAGAAGTGACTTACTGAAACTGCTTCAGTGTGAAGGTAGGCCTAGTTTATATACATTTTAAGAAAACCTACTCTTTGGGCTAATCTTGAGATGTGATATTGCTTATTATGTAGGTTTTGGTGTATATAACATAATAGGTGCTCAATAAATATTGGCTGAAAAAAAATGAGTTCAACAGAGAGTCTAAATACTGAATAAATTCATCAGACTGAGTTTTCCTCCTCTGAACTCTGGTGATTTCCAGGAACTATAAATACTAAATGTGGGGTGATGGGTGTGGAGTCTGGCACACTGGAAAAGAAGAGCATCCAAACTGGCAATTTCTGGCACTTAAACTGAGTTTTGGTGGACACATAGAAGTCAATCAAGTAGAAAGGTTATGTGGGCATTTCATTGAGGAAAGTTATAGTGGGCAGAGGCATGGCTTATGTGACGTCCCTGTTTCCTGATTCCCTTCTTATCTATCTCTTCAATCTTTGCAGGTTATTCCTCATCTTTCTGTTCTTTAAATATCCTATATTATAAAAGGTTAATATGCAAATAGACTGAATGGCAGAACAACTGAACAATTAATCAAAGAGTAATATGCTAATGATATGTATGCTAAGGCTGCTCAACCGCTCACTATGAGGGACACTTACCACCAGAAGACAGACAGTTGCTTTGATGTGCACTGACCACCAGGGGGCAGATGCTCCAACTAGTAGGTTAGCTTGCTGCTGGGGTCTGCCAATCGGGACTGAGTGAGATGAGCTGGATACACCCTGGAGCCCTCCTGCAGTCCCTTAAAGGCCCGATTGTGCCTGGGGTCCCTCAGCTTGGCCTGCACCCTCTAGCAATCTGGGACCCCTCAGAGGCTGTTGGAGAGCCAGTTTCAGCCCGATCCCAAAGGCACTCCCATTGGGCTCATAGCTGGCGAGCGTTGCTGTGGCAGCACAAGCCTATCTGGATCAGGACAGATTGGGTGTGGACACCCAGCATGCAGAGTGGGGCCCAGATGAGCTGGAGCAGCAGGTAGGAGTTGCAGGCGGTGTTGGACTGCGGATTTCAGCCTGATTCCTGCAGGCCACCCAGAGGGACCCCACCTGTGTGTGAATTCGTGCACCAGGCCTCTAGTTATAATAATAAAAATAGTAACATTGATGGAAGAATACTCATTCTATAATTTGCATGCATTGCATCATTTAATCATCAAGCCATTAATCTGTTGAGTAAATATTGGCCATCTACCACATATCTGACATTGCTTTAGGCAAATACAAAAATGGAGAGACACAAGCTAGCTCATTCAGCAAGTTCATGGTCTAGAACTGGGGGACATAAACAAATGTACCATATGATGCAGCTACTTTGATGCCTAAGAACACCAGTAAGAATCAATGTTTGTTAGATAAATTATTAATAGAACTCAATTATTTAGAAATGGTAAAACTGGCTTCCATTTTTCATTCCAATTTCCTCCTCTACTGCACACCAGCTATTAGGTATATGTATGCGTAAGTGTGAACTCTGAGTGAGTAGATAAAAGTGACACTTATGGAAAGAGGTTTTGCCTAATCTCTTTCTCTTAGTCAGGCATTGTTGAACCTTTGAGCTTCCCCAGGCAGCATTCAAGAGGTGATTCAAATTATTTTACCTTTTCCACCCATTGTTGTCCAACATATAGAAAATGCACCACTATGAGTGAACTTATTCTAATGAAAGACAGATTATTTAACAGCCCTTATAGAATTAAAAGGAATATAGTCTGATCAGAAGTAATTGGAAAAGGAGAGATCAAAGTAAGATAATACAAAAGGCCTTGTTAATTTCAGACTCCTGACATTCTTTCTGTCTCTGTCTCTCTCTATCTCTCTATCTCTTTCTCTTTCTCTATCTTTATCTTTCTGTCTCTGTCATTATCCCTATCTGTACCTCTATGTAAACCCACATTTATGTCTATATCTACATATATTATATCTAAATCTATATCCTTATATATTTATACTAGTGGCCCAGTGCACGAAATTTGGGTACAGGGGGTCTTGGGGGAGGGGTGGGTTCTTCAGCCTGGCCTGCACCCTCTCCAATCTGGGACCCCTTAAAGGATGTCCTACTGCCAGTTTACAGGGATCAGGCCAAAACCAGCAATCCGGGACTGCTGGCTCCAGTCACTCACCTGCCTGCCTGCCTAATTGATTGCCCCTAACCACTCTGCTTGCCATCCTGCTTGCCCCCAAATGCACTCCCTGCCAGCGTGATCACTCCCAACTGCCTCCCCCCTCCTGCTAGCCTGCTCTCCCTCAACTGCGCTCCATGCTGGCCTGCTCGCCCCACCTCCCCTCCCCATTGGCCTACTCATGCCCAACATCTCCCTTGCTGGCCTGCTCACTCCAAACTGACCCCCGCCGCTATCCTGATCAGCTCCAACTGACCCCCATTGATGGCCTGCTCACCCCCAACTGGCCCCCCTGCTGGTCTGCTTACCCCCAACGTCTCCTGCTATCCCATCTTGGCCTGATCACCCCCCAGCGACCCAAGGTCCCAGCTCCTCCTTTTTTCTTTCTTTTTTGAGCAGAGGCCAGGGCTGGCTGGAAACAAGTATCTAGGATTTATTTATCTTCTATAATTGAAACTTTGTAGCTTTGAGCAAAGACCAGGGCTGGCCAGCGTGGGCAGGAATCTTGGCTTCCTCCATTGCCCGGACCACCCAAGCCTCCTGCTTGCTCCAGCTCCATGGCCAGCCTCCATCATGGTTGGGTTAATTTGCATACACACTCCTGATTGGCTGGTGGGTGTGGCTTGTGGGCATAGTGGAAACATGGTTAATTTGCATGATTCTCTTTTATTAGTGTAGAATATTCCTATTAATGTGGCTTACAAATTTGTTTCCATAAATTACTCCAAACTCATTTCCTCTATTCCCAAATAATCAAGATGGTTAGATAATTCTGTTGACATTTGACACATTTCCATGCTTTTTATAAGTACAAAATAAATTTTTAGATGAAGCTGAAAAAAACATCATGAGCATGAACTTTTTTCTTCTGTGTCATGCATGCAACAGTACACTATGCCAAGATAAATTTAAAGTATAGAATGTAAGAAATAAACAAAAGCTCAGGATGGTGAAAGTGAGAAGAAAGAGTATCTAATTGAATTATTTTCTACAGATAAGGGACCAGGAGAGGAGAGAAAAATGCAATTTATACAGAGTCTATTCTATTGGTCTTTGTAAAAAAGGATTATGTAATCATGACAAATATTGGGTAAGTGGCCTTGAATGCTCAAGTCTGTAGGTGAGTCAGACTGCATGTGCAATGCTGATAACCAATGGGCTGGGTTCTCTGTGCTTGTATCCAGCATTCTCTTCCAAGGAAAAAAGAGAGTCCCTGGCAGGACTTTTATCAGTGAAGCTAATTTGTGATGGGATTTAATAACGATGACAATTATATTTATCCAGTATTTTATTATTTTCAAAGCCTTTGGGGGACCTTCTCTCTCTTTTAGATTAATTACATTCCACCTTCCTTAAGCACATTTCTATTATATGCCTTACCTCCAACTTTTTATCCTATATATAGCTTCCATTTCATCCAAAATTGATCTCCTCTGACCCTTGAAACTGGCTTGTACTTTTCAGCCTTTTAATATACCATTTTACTTGCAGTGCCTCTTTTCTTCTTTCCATCTTCCCAAATTCTTAAAAGTGTAGTCAGGCTCTGTTTTCTCTGGAAAGTCTTCCCTTGAACTTCTATCTTGAACTCCTATACCTCTTGTTATCTGTATACCTCACTTGGTAGGTGTCTCTAGCTTTTAGATCTCTTTCAGTTACAAATGGTAGAAACCCAACTCAAACTATCTTAACTAAAAGAAGCAGATCTTTTGTGGGAGGTCACAGAACAGAGAAATTAAAAATTTGGATGTAGCTCTGAGAGCAGCTGAATCTAAAAAGTTCAATGATATTGTCAGGACTCTCACAGTCTCTGTACTTCTCTTACCCTGGTTCCTTCTCAGATCAGCTCTCTGCATGTGTTAGTTAAGTTGCTGTTGGCACATTCTCCTAGTTGCTGTGGACCACATTCTCCTAGTTTAAAAAGTTTAGGAGTGGGGCAGGTGGGGACATGTGCTGGGGGGTAGGGGAGGATGGGGGGAGAATATTGGGAGGGGGGAGGAAAACATATGTACTAATATTAAAAATAAGTTATATTGTAAATAAAATTAAAAAAAATAAAAATAAATAAAAATTTAAAAAAAGTATGAAGAAATGGGGGGGGGGGGAAAGTTTAGGACTTTTTGGTGATAGAGGGAAGTTTTCCTAGAGCCTTCTAGCATAAAATTTCTAGGAGAACCATAATTTGCAAATTTAGACCATTGATTATTTCTGCACCATTTTCTGAGTTATTATTGGGTTAGTTCCATCTGAACCACAGAGAGAATATCAAGATAGGAATGAAGACTGAAACAAGGCAGGCCAAATCAAAGGATACCCACAATACCTATTAGTATAAAGTTCTCATATTGTTAATGGTTTCCCTTCTACCCAAGAATGCACACTTTTAAGTTTGAGACTTTGTCTCAAAGTCCTTTGTGTTCCTAACGATTTTTTTTCATATATTTGGTATTCAAGAATATGTTGAAATGATTTTAGAATAAACATATAATATGGCTGCAGATTGTTATTTTGGTTTGTCAGAGTATGGTTTGAAAGAGGCCAAACTGTTGAATATTATGCACACAAAAGTCACTTACCTGTTCATTCATTCTTTCTGGGACTAGGGAATACTTCTGAGACCTCAGGCAGCTGTCTCACAAAGACAGCCATTGGGATGAGGGTAGGGGGAGAGTACAGATGAGCGCCTGAAATGGATTACTGCAAATCTAATCCCTTCGTTGGAATAGCAGTTTCGTGTGCACATTCTTATGGTGTATTATCTTCACAAGAGGAAAACATGATTAATAGTGTAACATAATATATGATGCTAGGGTGGCTGTAAAAAAAACCCCACAATTTTCTGTTCAGCATTTGGACCCCCTTGGAAGTAAGTTGTAAATTCTAAAGAGTCTTGTACAAATCTGATAACATTTCTATTGGAATAGATGACCTAGTTCGTCTATGACATCTTCAGTTTCTACAATTCTGAGATTCCTTGGGGCGTGTGCAAAATGGAGCATTCAAAGAACAGCAAATTTCGCAGTGTGGTCCACCATCTGTATAGGGACTGCCAGAAAACTGATGGGATTTCTCTCCCTGGCAGATATTTATTTCTCAAGTGCCCTGAAAACAGGAGGTCTTTAAAATTCTTCATGAGTGGTTAAAACATGAAGATTGATTTACAAATGTATATTTATTAGGAAGAAATAGTTTACAATGTGCCTAAAATTTCCATGAAAAAAATCTAACACCAAGTATTTCTAGCTTCTCCCCAGATGCCTTAGCTCCCACAATTTTAATAAATCAAGAAACATTTGCAAGTGCTAAATGTTAAATGGTTATTCACAGTTAATTTTTAATCAACTAACAACAGTTATTTGTTAATTGAATGCCATTAACAAGCTATACTTGATGCATTAGCTCTTTTGTTATGCAGAGAA
The DNA here is from genome assembly GCA_027563665.1 of Antrozous pallidus. NCBI lineage: Eukaryota > Metazoa > Chordata > Mammalia > Chiroptera > Vespertilionidae > Antrozous > Antrozous pallidus. The sequence continues at coordinate 83,578,495 of CM050518.1, read as the reverse complement.
ACTTTTCCCTACAACTTTTATATATTGTCTGACTTTCTTTTGAATGGAACATCAATATCTAAAGACTGTGAATTTACCAAGTGTATTTGTTGACAGAAAAATGTATCTAAGTGTATGTGTGTCTCTGCACCCATTTAAAATACATCAGAATATGCTGAGTATTGAAAGTAAAAGAGAAATCCAAATTTAGTCCCATGCAAGAAATTAGATAAGCAGCAGCCAAAATAGAAATCAATTTAACATTTGGAATTCTAATCTGAACGCATTGTTTTTACTTTGAATTTTCAAGTTACTCAATACTTCTTTGGCTTCTATTTTCAAGAATTAATTTTGAAAAAAATGGACACAGACAATAGTGTGATGAAGACCTGGCATGAGTTGGGAGTGGGGTGGAGGAGCCCAATGGGGGGAAAGAGGGATATCTATAATACTTTCAACAATTAACCATGAATTAAAAATATTTTTATTAAGTTAGAGAGAGAGAGAAAGAGAGAGAGAGAGAGAGAGAGAGAGAGAGAGAGAGAGAGAGAGAGAGAGAGAAACATTAATTGGTTGCCTCCCATAGGCACCCCGACTGGGGATCAAACCTATAATCTGGTATGTGGCTGGATTGATTTTGATAGGGGGTATTTCTTCATCCTAGATTGAAACAGAAAATTAACAATGTTCTTACAACTCAAAAGACCAAGAAAAAGCTAATATATATCACCATCCTAATACGTTTCTGAAAATGTAGCATAGCTTTGTGGTCAAAAGAAGAGACAGCCAGGGTCACAGTATGGCAAATTGCTATGGCTCTGTGTGAAACAGGCTCAAGACAGAGCAAGGCCTTAAGATCCAGGGGTCATGAGGGGTGGGGAAACTGCTCCTTCAAGGTCAACCCGGTTTTTCACCTGTCCTGTCCAAACAGTTATTCTGCAAATGCAGCCATTGGCCAACTCAGACCAAACCGCAGTGTGGGAAGGTACTGAATTGGAAAGCTTTTTCTTTTCCACTGTGTATTTCCTGTACTTACACATATGCATCGTCATCCTTTTCAATTTACTTATAAAACAAGTTCAAAAATAAGATTATGAAGAATAACGTAAGAGCATTAAGGTAGGGGTGGGGCCCTTCTGAATGCGGGGCGCTGTGGGAGTGCCCACAAGGCCTGATTGTGACCAGGGCCTCTCACTGATTTCAAAGATGTATGGGAAGTCTGCAGGTAATGGTGCTTCTTGGAAAGAGTTGGGATGCAGCTAATTAAGGGAAAAGGTGGCGTTTATATCAAAACTGAACATATTATTAGCTTGATCCTTTAGATATTCTTAGCAATAAGTTTGAATTCTCCACAGTTATTAACAATCTATTTTTTACTTTCCTGGAAGTGGCCATTGACTAGTCTTAAGACTCCCTAAGATTCTTCAGAGATGTGGTGCGCTCTTTGAAGCATGGATAAAAAAAAATATAAAACATTGTGCATGTATTTATGCTCTAATTAGAAAATGCAATAGTTCTGTTGAAAGACATATAATTCTATTATGCTATGTAAGATCTAATTAATCAGAAATATATAAAAACATTTCTTGGTGCTCTTTTTGTAAGCATTTGCAGTATTTTGTCCTTCTGAAACCTTCTAGAAGGTTCAAGCTAACACCCTCTTACCCCTACCTCACCCATGCACTAACATTTCCACTGCTCGGAAGGTATATACAGAGAGGCTAGGCTGTCTTGCTGGAAGACAGATGCATTTCATACATGTGCTATCTTGACATCTGATTTTAGCTAGATTTTTACTTTTCCAGGCTGTAAGGTATTTTCAGAACAGACTAACTTAATTCTCTGTCCTGCCCTAGTGCTGGATGATTCCATCAGGCATGGTGGGCACACTACCACGATAATGGTGATAATGAATATTTGTGTAGCTCTCTCTAGTATTTTTAAAACCTTATTTCACTTAGTTCTTATTTTGGTTCTTTACTATTAAGTCAATCATAAAAATGCCCCTATTTGATAGATGAGGATACAAGCGAAGGGAGGTCACATGATTTGCCTAAGTCACTTGTATGTTAAGCAATGTAATCAGGCCTTGAAATTGGTCTAATTCATTTTGCTACTTCAGAGAAATAGGCTGAGGCTTCAAGGACCCTCCAGGGTTTCCTTCTATTCCTCCATGCCTGGGAAGTGGAAAAAGGACAAGATCATCAAGGTCATATAAAGACTCACCTCCTAAGTCCTCACATCTTCCCTTCATCCCCATCAACAGGACTGCTCACAGTCCTACAAACATAAGTTGTAGGTGTGGCCTTCCATAACGTCCTATCCCTAATCCTCAGCTATTGAAATTTGCCTTTCTTTCAAGTTAGGCTCAGGTTTAGTGACATATCCATAATGAATACTCTGCAGTAGAAGTAATGTCTCCCTCTCCCCTCCAAACCCACAAACTTATGGCTTAGGTTTGGCTTATATCTCCTGCTTGAACCTCATCTCCCATCCTCCTAAGGCTATTTGTGTACCGAGGCCAGCCTCTCTGTTAGGCTGTGATGGCAGTAAGACATCCCCATACTTAACCTACAGTCTTGGTCCTGGAAGGTTCAGTGACTGTTGGTTGGTCACACTTTCAGCCATTGTATTTTTGGTTGTTAGCTTTCTATAAATCTTGACTCTTTTACTCATTTACTACCTCTTTAAGGAGAGAAGCACATACCTTAAGTTGCCTTCTGCATCTCTTAACATAATTTAACACTAAATACTTGCTGAATGAATAAGCTTGTGTTAACCTATGCTTTTCTTGGTGACCACCAAAGACAAGCATAGTTGAAATTATAAAGCAGGCAGTTCATTTTTCCCCCCATTTATTTTCGCTCTTTAATAACTCAGCTACTTGCTCTCCTCAACTGGTGATCTGGCTTTCTTAGGATTCAACCTTATGCTCGCCCTCTCTAGGCAGCACCCGTGGCTCCAGACCCTCTGTTCAAGTATGGGCTCCAGGTCCCACCCCCTCAGGAAGGTCCTAGGCCAATACATCAGCGGCTGATATTTGATTCATGTTTTAGTCTTCCTAGAAGTGGCAGCATCATACCGGAGTTTTCTGAAGAAAAAATGCTTTAAAGTTTAGTGTTTTTAAATAACTTTTTAACTGTGAGAACTATAGACACCATGATAGGCAAATGACAGGGAAATGTTAAGACATAAAAGGTTTTTGTTTGATTTTTTTTTTTTTTTAGTTCCTGTAAATTGCACATCACAGGCATCTGCTAAAGCACAAACTGTGGTACTGCTCTCATTCCTGTCTTTTCAATAAAAATAGGAGGATGTAGAAGGAGCAAATCCTTGTAATCAAGTTTACCATGGAATTGGGTTTTTATATTGAACTGATTGTTGTTTTGTTTTTAGCTGGAACTTGGGATTTTCTCCCAGGAATCAATGAGGAGTAGGAGGAAACTGTAAGACTAGGGTGTGGCTGTGTGACCCTGGACCATTGTTTTGCCCATGTTCTCTCTGTTGCAAAGTTCACTCACTTTAAGGCTTTTAGGGGTGTCTGCCATTAACATCTTGCATAATCAGTCTAACATGGGAAGTGGTAGCCAGAGAGGCCTGTGAGTTTTGATAAATCTTGCCTTTGGGAGTCTCAGCTTTATCCTAAGAGGGGATTGGACAGTTGATCTATAAGGCCTCTTCCAACAACAAACTTAGGTTTACTTAAAGACAGTTATTAATTGTCCTTCAGATTTCCTTGGCTTTGTCATTTGGGGAATAATTCCATGGATGAAAAAACAAACAAACAAATTCTTCATTTTTTTCTTTTAAATATTTACGAAGCCTGGCGAGTGTGGCTTAGTTGGTTGAGTATCATCCCCTGCACCAGGTCACCATGCGATTCCTAGTCTGGCACATGGCTGGGTTGTGGGCTTGATCCCTATAGGGGACTTCAGGAGCAGCCAATCCATGATTTTCTTTCATCAGTGTTTCTATCTCTCTTTCCCTCTCCCTTTCCTCTTTCTGAAACCAATAAAAACATATTAAAAGTATTTACGAATATACTTCTAATTGGATACTTTTCAAGCTACTAATTACTAAACTGAAGATGAAATATTAGGCCTCTCAGATTTGACAGTATCTCTTTAAATTGCCTTTTCCTTCCACACAGCTAGATCCACATCTGTAAATGGCTAAGCTGTGCTGCCAGCCAATCTTGCCTACAGCTACTTGATGCTGAGAGAGCCTTCCATAAAACTGATTATAGCATCTCCCTGCCACACAATGAAAAAACAACAAGTGCCGTATGATAAAGCATGGATTGGATGTGGGGGCTATGAAAGTGTCTGTCATCAGGTTAGAGGGGGCAGAAAGAGTGGCTTTCTTTTTTCTCTGGAGGGAGGTAAAAATGAGGTTTGCAGAGCTATTCATTGAGATAAGTTCCTGGTCTTTCTTGAGAAATCACATTGTTTTCAGAGTTTTGCCCCTTTCAGCTACCCAGGCATATTGTCAACCTCCTAGGAGAGAGAAAGAGAGAGAGAGACAGACAGAGAGAGAGACAGAGAGAGAGAGAGTTAGTTGTAACAAAAAATGAAAGAGGATTAATATTTGCTAAGTATTCATTCACTGATTATTTCTATATATAAAGTGAGAGCCTAGTATCTCCCTAAGGGTCTGGCATTTAATAGGTGCCCAATTAAACCACTGAATGAGTAAAATAGGTTACCAATTTAATAAAAATGAATATTTTATTTTAGGATAAAAATATTTTATTTCAGGACAATGTATTGACTGGAATTGTGGTTCTGTGAATAGAAGAAGCAAGGGTTTGACCATGTTCCTCAGGTATTACACTCCCATTGCATACGGGGTCTATACAAAGTTTAATAACAATGTGATGAAGTAATCAACATTACAATAATAATACTATTTTAAGAAAATTAATTATAAATTTTGACTGTAACAGTAAGGGAGGAATTCAGAATAGGGAGCTATACCTGGAAAGGCATAGGAAACAGGAAAACAAAAAAGGAGGTATTTAAAGAAAAACATTTATTTAGCAGCTTTTACAAGCCAGTACTCTGTTAGGTCCTGGTCACACAGTAAGATTTAGGACATGGAAAAACTTACAACTTAAATTAGTAGTTGTCAAACTTTAATGGGGTCAGTATTCACTGGAAGTACTGTGACAATTCAGGTCCCTAGGATACATCTAAGGAGAATCATATTCAGGAAGACTGGTGTGGGATTTAGGAAGCTGCATTTTGACAGTTGCCTAAAATGATTAGGTGTAGATTACCTGGAGACTATGTGTTGGGACACACTGATATAGGGCAGTATTCAAATCACAGATTCAAGACCAGTAGTGGCATCTAACAATTTGTTAGAAATGCAAATGATCGGGATTCACCTCTTAAATCAGAACCTATGAGATGGGTCTAACAGTTTGTGATTCAGATGTATGCTAAAACTATGAGAACTTGTCCTAGGGGCTGTGGTGGGACTAGAGATAAATTTTGCCTCCTTCACAATTCCCCTGGGCAAACAAATGAATGAAGTTTAGCCCTTGACTATATATTTGTATTCTGTTGTTCAATCCAAAGATATAACATGTTGTCAAAAAGCCACCACATCATTACGTGAGATTAAAATACAGAGAACTTGCCTAGATTAAAGAAAATAAACTTAATTGGGTATAAGTACGTGTTCATCTGTTGGTAAGTAGCAGATCGGATGTTGATGGAGGCAAGAGGAGAGCTCGGTCAACAGGGTCAGTCAGTTTTCCCTCACGTGTCTGACACATGTGCACTTTTGCCCATGTTTGTGTTTTTTCCTCACCCCCTGTCAGAGGGACAGTGTTATCTCGGGTCAGAGTGGGAAGGCCTGAGGTCAGTGGCCTCTATTAGCTCTGACATTCTTTGCAACTTACATAATTTATCTCGGGGCCCCAGTTTTCTCTTTAATGTATAAATAATGTGTGCCTTATCTACCTTAGAGGGTGGTTGTAAAGATGATGATAGGAATAGCTAACAGGTACTGAGGGCTTACTCTGTGCCAGACACTGTGCTATGAGCTTTACATGAATTGTCTCGTTTAATCTTCCCGAGAACCCCATTATCATTCTACAAATGAGGAAATTGAGGTTTGGCTAGATTAAGCAAATTGCCTGAGGTCACACAGCTGGAAAGTGGTAGAGCCAGGATTTAATTTAGACTGTCTGACTCAGAGCTCAAGCATAGAACTGCCATGCTGAATTATAAAGTTTCAAAGGCTATAAACTATAAACTGTAAGGTGCAATTCACACTGAGGAGAAAGGTGTCCATGTGCTTTCCTTTGTTGAATCATAATCTCATCCAAAATATCCTGCGTGTAAAAGAACCTCAGTAAAAAGCAGTTGAGAGATGATAGTTAGATGTTCTTTAACTGTTTTTGCCCTAACCAAAAGGTCTAGTCTGATTATGTTCTCAATGTTATATAATGGCTTGTAAGTGAGAATTAAACCGAGAAGCTTAGGGTAGTTGCTAAGGGAACAGGCACAATGTTCTCTGAAGTTTCTGCCCTGTTATTGGCTTCTAACATCATCTCCACATATCTGGGACAGATGGAACATGTGTGATGTGGTTCTCTCTCCTTATCATAATTAGAGCTCTGTGGATTCATCTTTAAGGTCTAGGCTTTCATATCTATTGAGTAATCTTCAGAAAATTGGGTAATGCATACTGATCTTTCCATATAGAACTGTGCTAAGGCTTGTAGGAAATTAAAAAACAAAACAAAATGTTTATATCATGGAACTATTGAGCTACTTAGGGACACTATAATCTACTAGTGACCTGGTGTGTGAACTCATGCAAGACCCGGGACCCAGGGGCTCCTCTCTGGATTGCCCCAAAGAGGTGGGCTGGAGCCGGGGGCTCCGCCTCCGTGGTGAGCACAGCCATGGGATCCCCAGGCCTCACTATGCGGAGTGGCTGCCAGGCCCTGCCTTTGAACTACACATGCAGCATCAAGTCCCTACCCACCCACGTGCGCTCACTGCACACACAGCCTCCTCTGAAGGCATCATGGTGTGAAGGCGTGACAACCACCTAGGCTATTATTAGTATAGCTTGGGTAGTTGAGGTGAAGGATTAAATATGCAAAATGTAATTAATAGTGTAGTCTATAGTGGTATCTTACATGACAAAATAAAAAGGGAAACACAGTTATCAGGGTCATTGAAAATAATTCTAGAAAAGATTCTACATATACTAGGAGCTTAATAAATGTTTGTTGAATGAATAAGTAAGTGGGTGGGCAGCTAAGAATTGAAAGATTGAAACTCTAATTATGGTCCTTACTACTATTGTTATAATTTAGGAAAAGTTGTTTAATCTTTTTTCATCTCAGTTCTCTTCTTTGCAAAATGGGAAAATAATGCCAATCCAAGCATCCAAAGTATCTGTAATAATGGAAAGGTAATATGCTAATTAGACCGGACATCCTTCCAGGTGTCCTTCCTTCTGGACAAAGCTGCAGTGGGCGGAGGGCTGTGGCAGAGGCGGCAGAGGCCTCCGGCCATGGCAGCTGCAGGCAGGGGTTGGGGCCAAGGCCCTCGCATGATTCATGCATTGGGCCTCTAGTATGATGATAATTAAATACTCTATTGGGTAATAAAATACAGTTTTAAATCACTGTTTTAAAAGCTGCTAAAGGTGCAATAAAGGTAAACACAAAATATGAAAATAAAAGGAGATTGAACCTGTGGACAGATTCAAGTCAATAGGCTTTTTGCCTGAGGATGGGTTTAAAAGAGGGGCCCTCGTTCCTTTTCTAGAGTTTGATTCCTGCCACCTCCATAGCAGACTTGAAACTTAGGGAGCATCTCAGAGTCAGGAGTCCAGTATCTTTTGTCCAAGAACAGTTCTTGAAATGTTACCTTCAGATGCAAAGCAGACAGAAACAGTAGCAAGCTATGCAAACTCCTTCTTTTAACTTTGGGGATTAAAAAAACAACAACAGAAGGCTACATTGATTTCTTTCTTAAATATAAATAATTATATACACGATTTAGTTCTTTTTAAAGAGAAAAATTAGAATAGTAAGCTAAAAAAAGTCTTCATTGTTCACCATTTTCAGTTCTGTTCTTTTGTCTTCCTCACCACACTGGGTCACTATTGGAGGCTGATGCATGATCCTCAATTCATTCTAAAAGAACTTGTTTGTACTTCTTTAGCATCCACATACACAGTAAAGCATGTACATTGTTCTATGAGGTTTTTTCCCCTCCACTTATTGATTTGTTTTTGATGACCAGTCAAAAGAGAATTATTTAGCTAACACCCCTTCATTAGACAATGACCTATTAAAAATACATTTTAAAACCGTGTTCAACTTTGTTTCCCCAACAGGCTCACTGTATTTAAGAAAAGCACACATTTTTAGCACAGTCCTGAAACGCATTGCATTCCATTTTCCAAAAGGCAGAGCCTGACCAGAAAGGTGAAGAACTACTAAGGATGATTCCTAATCAATAACGTGAAACACAATTCAAACAATGGCTGGCCCTGACAACCATTGTTCACTTGACCTGAACATCATCTCTTCCAGGGCTCTCTTGCCTGTGCTCGGTTCTCCGCCCTTGTGCCCGCCCTAGTCTTTGTGTGCTGAATCCAAATGAGTTGAGGTTGAGCTCTAGCTGCTCTCCTCAGAGTTTTATTACTTTCCCCCTTTCAACATAAGGGTGCTAATTAATGGAGGGAAAGTTATGTGCCCAGTTTGCTTGGCCTGTGGTTTGCTTGGATTAAAGGCTGCTGGCAACTCCAGGTCTGTCAGAAGGACCAGTGCTGCAGTCAGATCCCCTGAAGGGGGACTTCAGCTCTTGCTGACTCAAGAAGACGTTAGCTCTTGATTCGGAGTTATTGGATATTGACCCATCACTCACAGCAGAGTTATGGACCTGCTGTCCTGGATCTGGGGAACTGGGCTCCGGCTTTGCCTGCAGCATCCTCCACCCTCCCTTTTCAGTTTCTGTTGAACCGAAGCCTGCAAATGTCAATTTCATTTTGTAAAGGGCAGGCAGTTGTCAGTTCTTCCAGGGGATTCAGGCAGAAGGAGCTCAGGATGATGCCCCCAGCAACATTTTACAGTATTTTACTGCAGCTCTCCAAATGCAGCCCTTCTCTTCTCTCCTTCCTTCCCGGCCCCAGCCTCACCCAACCCACCACTGTTTTCCCGTGCCCTGGAAATAAACAGAGAATCAGCTTTTTATGTCGCCTGACAACAGATATAACCTGGTTCAAACTACCCCAATGTCTGGCAGATCTATTATGATGCAATTTCCATGCAAAGAAAGTTTTAATGCAAAGAAAAGTAAATTGTTGTGGACAACTTCTTTATAAGAGACTGCTGTTGATAAAAACAAAATCCTAGCCCTGGTCAGTTTGGGTCAGTAGATAGAGCATCAGCCTGTGGACTGAAGGGTCCCAGGTGCAATTCTGGTCAAGGGCATGTACCTGGATTGCAGGCTCGATCCATGGCTCCTGGCCCTGGTCAGGGATGTGCAGGAGGCAACCAATCAATGTGTCCCTCTCACATACCAGTAGATGTCTCTATGTCTCTCTTCCCCTCCTTCCACTCTCTCTAAAAATTAATGGAAAAATATCCTCAGGTGAGGATTAACAAAAATAAACAAAAAATAAAATCCTAGTTGACTGGATAATAAAAATGATCTAAAATGGCCATTGTGATCATTTCAATGGTGAGGAAAATCCTTTTTAGTTTAGCCTTAGCTTCACCACTAGTCCGCAGTTACTTTTCTTTAATTCTGATTGTGGCAATATCCCAGTTCAAATGAAATTCCTTTATGTCTGCCTATAGAACACCTAAATCCTAGACTGTACCAGGAACATTTTGTGAAAACTAAACAGTCTTTTGGGAGAAAACCTGTGTTGAGGGACGATGGGACCAGTTATGATGGTCTTGACCCACTGACATAGCCTTGTGTTTGGAAGTATTGTTGAGAGCCATGAATAAAAGACAGCAAAAGTGGTTCCACCTAAACCTGTGTAACACAGAAGGCACAGGCAACCTGGTATTGAACCTCCAGTATGAGTTCCAAATGGTCCACTGGGCACAGCCCGATGATATCTCACCAGCTCTGGAGAGCTTGTGGAAGACAGCACCTGAAAGGACTGGAACAGAGAGCAGGGACCAATTTGGGAGACTACCCTGCCAAGTGCAGTGGACATCTTTGGGGAATCCAGCTAACACTGGCTCTCTATTCCCCAAATTTTGGTCCACAGTGACCTACCGCTTTATTACTTACTTTAATCAATGGTGAGCATGTGATCTAGGTCAGGCCACTCAGTCTGCACTAACCATAAATTGGCAGTTGGGCCCCAAGGAGGGATTTGTTCTCTCTCGCCTGGTATCTGGGTCTCTGAAGCTGTCACTGGTCACATGGACTGAGAAACAAGGAGGCCCACCGCACAGAGACCAAGAATGCAGTAGGGCATGGAGGGAAGCCCTGTACAATTCGAACTTGGGGTTCCATGAGGCACTCCTGTGTTCTTAGTGTATCCCTGCAATTTTTATTTCACAAGGTAAATCTGGTTGGGTTTTGTTATTTGCAACCAGAGTAGTATTATATTCGGGCAGATTTGAAGTCAAATAGGAGCAGTAAAGAGTCCCCAAAGTGAGCCCGGCTGGTGTTGCTTAATGGTTGAGCATTGACCTATGTACCAGACAGTTCGATTCCTGGGCAGAGCACATGAATGGGTTGCAGGCTTGATCCCCAGTATGGGGCATGCAGGAGGTAGCCAATCAATGATTCTATCTTGTCACTGATGTTTCTATCTCTTTCGTCCTCTCCCTTCCTCTATAAAATCATTAAAAATATATTTTAAAAGGAATGCAACCTTTAACAGAAGAGTCCCCAGAGTGAGAAAGAGCTCAGGAACCAAGAACAGGGAGAATTACCTCCATCGAGTCAAGGACAGGAACTAGAACCTTAGCTAGGAGGCTTGGAACTGATGCTGAGGGGAGACTAGCAGCAAGGATTGATGGTGCAGCTGGAAATGCTTGGTTATTATCTTTTTCAAGTTCAAATGACACTGTAAACTGGGTGGTAAAGAGTGCATGGGAGGAGATGGTGGAGAGGGCTGAAACCAGAAGTTGAGGTGAAGAGAAAGGCCTAGGCTGATTGCTACCCCACGGACACTTGAAATTTGACATTTAGTGAGCATCTGTTGTATGCTTCACATGTTTACATGTAAGACTTTTGCCTCATTATGATACAAATGTCCAAGTACTTATTCATTTTATGTATAGACCAAGCCAATGGGAACCTTTTGTGCCAGCTCTGAGAGCAAACCTATTTTCAAGATACCTGATTGTGTCAGCTTTCCCGTATTACAGCATAACGAATTTGAACGACTTGCCAGATGTTATTTACCAAGTTATCATTAGAACCAGACTAGACATCTCCTGAGATAAGGGAGACATGATTCAACTTCTGTCCTCCATATGACATGTGACTGCATTTGGTCTCCACAACAGACCTGCAAGGCAGGATTTATTGTTCCTTTGTATAAATGAAGAAACTGACTGTCAATGAGATAAAGATTTTTGTTTACCCAAATATTTAGGATACAAAGATGGGTCAAATCTGGATCAATCTTTTCAACTTGAAGGCTGCCATCTTTCTCCTATCTCAGTCTCTGTCCTCACCATTTTCTGCTGTCCTCAGAGCCTTGTGAGGAAACACTCACAGCTCTGACCCTGTAGAGGATTCTCTCGGAGTCTGGGAAGCTGGAGAAGTAGAACTGGAATACAGCAGAGCAAAGCCATCTGAAAGAAGTACCATTAGATTTAAGTTTGTAAGGGAGGTTGGAGGGGGCTGTGTAAAACATGGCAGGTGAACAAATTTAGGAACTGAGGGGGTTTTGAGGGCACCCCTATGATGGTAACCTTGGACGATGCCTGGACAGGGACAGAAGCGTTGTTAGCACTAAACACTTATCCAGTCATACAGTTTCGGAGGTTGGAAAAGTTCCCTCCTGATCTAGGATCGGCTTAAGCCTTGAAGCATGAAATGTGAATACCTTTTGCTCAGCATCCATTAAATAAATGTTATTCTTCTCCCTGGCAGAAAACACAAATTTCAATGCTCAGAGCTGTGGCGTAGCAGAAGGAACATAATTTACAATATCCCTCTTTACGATAATGGCTCTCACCTTCTAAGGAAATGAGCTTGGAGGAAAGGAGCACCATCCAGTGCCCAGTGACAAGTCGGCTGGGCTTACTGCTGCTGCTCATTGTCTGGCAGGGAGGAAAGGCTGTGTCCCTGGGATAGGAGAAACGTTTGTGAACTTTGGAGAACGGGCAAGGCACTTTGGCGCCTGTGTCATGCAAACTGGAGAGTGGCCTGACCTTTCCTTCTTCTCCAGTCCTGAGCAGACGTTTTTGGCCAATTACGATCCCAAACACGCTGAAAAGTACCCTTGGCCACTGACAGTTTGCGAGGGAGAAGCAATGCCTCTGGAATAATACCATGCCCAGGACAAAGAGGAAGGGTAAACAAAGCATTACTTTGTGTTGCAAATAGATGCCTTTGTTAAATACTAGAGAAATTCCCTAGGTGTCCACTGTACGCAGCCCTGATAAAAATGCATTTGCAATAGGCTCAGTGTCAAGAAATCACATCTTACTGGGCCAAGGAGGTTAAGAATATCTCCCCAACCACAGAATAAAACTCATTAAAATTGTCTTTCCAGCACGAGAAGGCCCAATTTCTTACCCTCTCCACACCTTCCTCTATTTTTTTTTCGAAACAAATGCATTGCAGAAAGAGAGACACGATCCAAATAGCCTAATCCACATTTGTATTTAAAATAATAAGCTTGGTAACAGTAGGAAAAAAATTAATGGTAAACAGCATCAGAAAATACAGCAAAAGCAGAAGTTAACTTAACAGGACATACATGACCGGCAGGTAACACATTAAAATGCTATTCTGGTAGACAGAATTGATAGCAGACTTGCTGAAAGAAAATCCGCTCTGAAAAGTCGACAAATACAATCCTAATCCCTCTTTTCCCTGCCACATGCTGCCGATAAGTGCAACCCAGGGGGGAGATTCTTATTACAGCAAATAGGTGTGAGTCCAGAGGAAAAATTAAGTCAAGTTGACAATTTACAAATTTCTTTCAAACATGAAAGGGGACTGGAAACCAGGTTATTTTTTTCTAAAATCCCAAGCCTGGTGTTTGGTTCCTGTTAATATGGCTGACTGCAAATAGGGGTATAAGTAAAGGCTCATTACCAACCCAGAAGTTATCTCTTGGAAATAAAGCCAGAATGAAATAACTTTTGTCAGACAAGCAATATTAGAAACCTAATTTGGGGAAGAGACATTGTTCCAGCTGCCCAGTGGGTGTTGGCAGACTGGCAGCTTGGGTTGAGCTATGGCACTGTTGATGAGCAGTAGGGGGGGGGGGCAGTAAGAGAGTTTCTGGACAGTTAACTATTGGACTTCCAGGGTCTCCTAACAACCTCAAGGACATCTGTTTTCCTTCCTTTGGGGTCCTGGCATAGTCTTTGATATTTACATGGGCTGCCATTAATTCTGCATAACTGGTGTCTTTGCTCATCCAAAGGAAAGGCACCTTTGATGTGTTTGTGAACTTCCTGGATGATCTGAGTGTCACAGGTGTGGTGGCATTAGAGTCCCAACATGGACCAACTAGAATATGGAGATAAGAAGTAGAGGAGAAAGGTATATTCTGGACCCAAAGTGAGGTGCATTTGAATCACACAGAGACTGTGTCGTGGGCTCATGAAGTCTGGAGACTGAAGTTCTAGTCTCTACTTTTCAATATTAGCTTTCTTTGTGATGTAGACAAGTCTTTTTTAAATAGGGTGACTGTATATTTCTGTATGTCCTGGTTTATTTCTAACCTGGTTTATTTCAATCAACGATCCCTCTTTAACTCAAAGTATTGTGTTTTGGCTGAAATTACATGATCATTTTACTTGTTTTGTGGTTTTTTAGAAATATATTTTATTGATTTTTTTACAGAGTGGAAGGGAGAGGGATAGAAAGTCAGAAACATCAATGAGAGACAGACACCGATCAGCTGCCTCTTGCACGCCCCCTACTGGGGATGTGCCCACAGCCAAGGTACATGCCCTTGCCGGAATTGAACCTGGGATCCTTCAGTTCGCAGTCCGACGCTCTATCCACTGAGCCAAACCGGTCTCGGCCATGATCATTTTACTTGTAAACTCTCTGGGTTTGGTTACCATATTTGAAAATAAAGAGGTTATTCTAGAAAATTTTAGCTTCAAACATGCACAGGTATTCCACTGTATTAGAGATGCTCTTAATCAGTTAGTATAGTCGATAAGGGTCAACTGATAAACTGTGGTAGGTTAGGATGCTGCCCCTCCCAACCCCATCAAGGATATTTGACATTCAGTAGGGGACTTCTGAAAATAAGCTTTTTATAACTCAAAATCCTGAATCTTTAGTGCTGAAACTGTAGGCAATCTCAGCTTATATCAGCTATTTGTCTTCTTTGAGAATCACTAACCACTGAACTGGTGATCTTCAGTGGACTATCCAGGAGATAACCAGTCCTGGGCAGACTGTATCCCGAGAGCCTGGGAAATGAAACCAAAATGTGTCCTTGGTCCCTAACCCTCAAGATTTTAATGAGGTCCCTACTATAGATTTTCAAATTGCTCCTAGGTATTTCTGGTACTCAGCTGACTTTGGAAACCTAATTCTATCCCAGGATCTTTCAAGAAGTGGTAGCAGTAATGACTGGTTTTTGTTTTTTATCAAGTGCATTTGTGAACAGAATTTTCTTTAATGCTCATCAGAGTTCGGTGAAGTTTAAAATACTGGTTCTGTTTCATGAGGAATAATATAAAACAAAATAAGGAAATGAGCCCAAAGTCACACAGCAAGTTAGCGGCAAATCAGAATTGGTATTCATATCTCCTGATACCCATTCTGGATCTATTTCTGTTACCCCATAATGACAGGTTGTTTGGGAAAAGCTTGTATGTCCTTGACTAAAATGCTCAGCTCACTTTCTTTCTCTTTTCCAGAGAGATAAACATTTAGGAGGTGGTGTTTTTCTTCCCGGTCTTGTGGGTTTTTTTGGATGAACTGTTAACTTTGCTCTCCCCCTCCCTGTGTGTTGTAGTGGGCTGCCTGGCAGAGATGGCAGGAGATGTTTTCATGGGCAGTCAAGGACATAGACACATTGGCTGCCAGCCTCAGGCAGGAAAACAGACTTGTCTCCCACCAGCAGAGCGATGATGCATTTCCCCAAAATGTTCCAAGAATGGCCTGGAATGTGACTAGACGAGGTCCATGCGGCCCTATGAATGGCTTCACACTGCACCAGCCAGAAAACAAGCACCACAGTAATTCTTGGATTAGCATGAAAACACTTCCAAAGGGGACTCAAAGACAGCCTTTTGTCCCTTCCATAAAAGAGAAGAGATGAGGTGTGACAAATGGCCTGTTGGATGGCGTTCGATGCCAGGCAGAGGTCACCTTTGAAGGGCACCACACATACAGTTTAATAGACAAGGAACGGACTCAAAGCTAAATGACAAAGAACATTTCAGAAGAGGCAAGGTAGTGTTTAAAGAAGACAATTTAACAGACAACAACATGGCAATGGCCAGACAGAAGGGGCACAGGGTCTGGACAGAGGGGGGCCAAGGAGAGGGGAAATGGTGACATCTGTGATAGTGTCAACAATAGAATAAAGAAAACAATTGAAGTAGTAAAGGGAGATAGCATGACTCCCACATTTTAAAAACACACACTTTCTTTGGCATTGAAACAGGATGCATATAAAACCAACAATACGGGAGATTGTAGTCAAGAGACGTAGGTATTGTAACCTTAGCCAAGGTGCTATGATGTTCTGGGCTTTAGTTTTTGCATCCATAAAATAAGGCTAATGATACCCACTTTGCCTGGTGGCTGTGAGGATTAAAGGAGATGAGATATGGGAAGTCAGGAGGATGTGGATGGTGAAGAGAGCATGTGAACACAGACACCTTGGTTTGGGGTCCTAGCTTCATAGCAACTAGTTGATATGAATCAAGTCCTTTTGCCTGAATGACCCTAAAATTTTTCAAGCCTTTTAGAAGATGTTTGTGGAACCAGAATTTAACAAATTAATTCTTAAGCAAAATTCTAATATGTGAAACAGATATGGACCTGCTCTGTTTGAAGTGCTGGTGGGGTGCGAGGAGGTGTCGAGGCTTCTCCTAACCCCTGTTCTCATCCCATCTTTCCTTCTCCCAGGAGAAAGTCTGAGGCAGCTCTCTGCTTCCAAGTTTCAGGAAACATGAACAACTGCTCACCTCTGCTGCTTGCTTAATCTTTCCAGCATGAATTGGGAATTAATTCCTCCAAAACCTCTCACTAAACCTCCTGAAACTGAAATAGAGTGGCCACATTTCTCATCTTGGATGATGGGAAGAAATGGAAAAGTAGATCCAGGTGCATGAATATTTAGGTGACAGAGTTAAATACCTCTGCTTGACTTAGTGCTGCTTCCTAGAGTGTGGGCACTTAAGAAGCATCTCTAGTTTCAGATATAAGATCATTGTCATTGTCCAAAATGCCCATCTGTTCATTTTAGTAGAAGGAGGAGTAAGAATCTAAGTTTACATCTCATAGCCCAGAGGTCACTTTGAACTTTAGTTAACCTAGTGACTATGTAAATTAATAATTCCAATCAACAATGCCACATAAAAAATAATTGTGATTTTGACTTTATTTTCATAGAATGACCTATCACATGTTGATTGATCTATTATTTTACATTGATATGTGTTGTGTGTGCACGCGCCTCATAGCAAACCCTCCATCAGCAACAGGAGCACCGAATCAGAATCTTATGAAATCTGAATGAACCTGAGGGAAGTCCTCATGTCATGTAACTTCAAAAGCATTTCCTTTGGATTTGGTTTAGGGTTTTCCTATGTCTTAATTTATGGCGATTAGATAAACCTTCAAAGCTTTGAAGACAGAGAAGGAGAATGATATATTTGGAACCATTTCGAGGAAAATAAAGGATCTACTTTTTGCATCATATAAAATACATGTGTATTAATCCTGTGTCGTGAATCCTGTTTCTATCATTATTTTATTGTGCAATCCTGGGTAATCGCTGAGAACCTGTGACTCAATTGTCCTCATCTGCAAAATGGGGAGAAATTATGTCTTGTGTGGCTCACATGAAGTTTTTTTTAAAAATATATTTTTATTGATTTTTTTGCAGTATAACTTATAATTAATAGTAGTACATGTTTTCCATTCCCCCTCCACCTTATCCTCCCCCCAGCCTCCCCTACCCCCCAGCACATGTCCCCACCCTCCCCCCTCCCCGCCCCAGTGTCCTTCATTCACTGGTTATGCTCATATGCATGCATACAAGTCCTTCGGTTGATCTCCCCCAGCATCCACCTCCCATCCACCCAAGCCTTCCCCCTGTAGCTTGACAGCCTATTCAAGGCCACCCTGCCTCTATATCAATCACTCTCCCCTGTTTCTTTTCTTCAAAAATATCTTGCCTCTGCATACTAGAAATAAATGTATAAGAACAAAAAATGTTTCAGTCTCAGTTTCAATGTCCAATTGTTCTAAGTCCCAGTTTCAGTGTCAAATAGTTCTTCATGTGTACATGTCAGCAATGGTATCCAGATGGTGGACACATCGTGGCAATGCAAGATCCATCCTCTCTGGTTTGGTGCTGGGCTGCCTGCAGCCATGCACAGCTGCCGACTGCTAGCATGGCAAGGTGTCGTCAGTGTCCCCCATCTCTGGACCATCCTCATGACTGGAACAGATCCGTCAGTTCCTCACAGTCGCAGGAACCCACATGGTCTTGGAGTTGTTCTCCTGAGGTTTGACATTCTGATGGACTTTTCTCAGTCTCTGGATCCATTCTTGTTCATCAGTCTATGTCATTCATTGTATTCCTCAAATGAGTGAGATCATGTGATATTTGTCTTTCTCTGCCTGGCTAATTTCACTTAGCATAATGCTCTCCAAATCCATCCATGTTGTTACAAATGGTAGGAGCTCCTTCTTATTTTCCGCGGCTCACATGAAGTTTTGAAAAGTATAAAAAGGCTAGTCAAATGTGATATTTATGATTAAAAATTATAAAATATAACTTGTTATTACCTGGGCAATATTTTTAAAAATAAAGTTATAAAAGGAGACCTGTCATTTCTTCCAGTAATAACAAGAACAGCATAGACTCATAACTGGTAATAAACAGAGACATTGTTGTTCAGTGCACATAGAATTTCATTCTAGCTTAGAGGGTTACTCAAAGTGTCTTGGAATGTAAGCACTGTGTTCTCTTGTTCAGTAGAGTTCTCTGAGACTTTTCTTGTTAATGTCTGGTTGGATCCGAGGGACTTAGAGGTACTAAACTGGGCTATATTCTGCAGCTGTTGCCTTGTGACATTTGGTGGGAAGCCTTGGGCCTTTCCCCAGCCTTGAGCTCTTGGGGAGGTAAGAATACAAACTATGCTTAGGGTCAGCGTCAAACAAAAGAAAGCTGTATATTTGAGGTTCCTGGTTCCAACCCACCTTCAAGCTGCTTGCCTTCCTGCTGTTAGTATTTCTGTTCACTAGAAGAAAAGCGATCTGATAAATTTATTTAGCTTGAAGGATTTGCAACTGAATTTGCAAGGAGGATGAATGGAGTCAGCAGTAAGGCCAAGTGCACCCAAACTGAATGGCTGAGAACAGGAACCAAGAAATGGGAGGGCTCCTAGGAACTGGAATGACTGCTGGGAAGCTTCAAAACACAAAAGCTCATTCCCTCTGGTTGGTTTGATTACAGGAACTCCTTGTTCCTGGTGCCAGCTTGAACTGGCTTTTCTATCATTGCTCCTGTCATGGACAGAGCTTTCCACTGAGTCATGAAACAGAGTCTCTGATTTATGGTCATTTTTGATGAGCTGAATGACCTTGGATAGTGTCATTTTACCTCTCTGGTTCTGGCTTTCCTTTTTTGTAAAATGAGTTTGGTTACAGAGATTTTTTTCAAGGTGCCTTCCAGCTCTAAATGCTGTAATCACATTACTGTCTATTGAGGTCTATAGATGGGGTGCAGCTTAATTGTGATATGTTAGGTTACTACTCAAAATAAGAGGGAGATGAAAAGTACCTCAATGAAAGTTGACCACTGTGCATGTGTCCTTCTTCTGGTTTCTTTTCACCCCCAACATGGAAGGGCAGGGGTGATTGATGTATTCCCTGTGTGCTACACAGATGAGTATCTGGCATCTGATTCTTGATCATTATAAGTAATGTTCAGATCAAGGTAGCTAGGGTGAGCATAGGATATAACTGGGAGGGAAACCTGAATGCTCTAGCAGAGATCATTCCTTTAGCTGCTGTGAAATGAAAAACTACTCCTTTCCAGAAATGTAAATGAAGGGGGGTGATGGGCCTTCCTTCTTGAATAGCTTAGATTGCAGCCTCAACAAGAGGCAAGGTGGAAGAGTTAACCTCTGAGAGTCCCATCTTAGTCCCTCCATTCTCCAAAATGCTGGCCCTGAAGGCAAAGTGTCACATGTCTTCTCGCATGTCCTGTCTCACACTGAGTAATGTTGCCCCTCTGCCCCCAGCAGAGAGTTTTAATGATAATGGCTGTCTTTGGGGACAGACAGTGACTTCTCTTTCAAAGGAAGATGGAATCTATTAAGACAGTTAGGACAGAAAAGAAAAGATATGTCCCTGAGAGGAGAGCTTTAAAGGAGCCCCTTTCTATTCCCCTCTTTACTGTCTCTTTCTGTTAGAAGACTGTACCCTTCAAACTGCTCTGCTTTGTGTCTGGATTATTGAGTTGTTGGTGTATAAAATTGCTGCTGCTGTGTATAATATATAAGCTCTAAAAAATGGTAAGTAACACCAAGCAAGAAGAGTGATTTGTGTTAAAGTCCTCAGTGTACTTTTGTAAAGAAATTTAATTTCTTGGAGAAAATTGTCTATAACTTCCAGTGGAATGTTAGTTAACTAGTTCAAAGCTGGGATTTATTTTCTGTTATATTTTTCCACAATTATTGATTTGGATAGGTTTACCTGGGCAAATGAGATTATATAGAAATTCTTGATGAACTGGGAAGCTTAGGGAAATAGAGCATCTAGTTAATTTACTTTTCTTAGTTTTGTTTCAAACCTATTGTTCAGGTCCTTTGGAGGTGTGTGTGTGTGTGTGTGTGTGTGTGTGTGTGTGTGTGTGTTTGCATGCGTGCACTGTAGCCCAGTAGTTCTCAACAAGGGGAAATTTTGCCATCTAGGAGCATTTGGCAATGTCTGGAGATATTTTTGATTGTCGCACTAGGGGGTTAATAGTGGCATCTAGTGGGTAGAGACCATGGATGCTGCCATACATCCTCTGATGCTAAAGACACCCCCTTCCACCACAACCACCCCACTGCAACAAAGACTTATTAGGCCTAATATGCTATTAGGGTCAAAGTTGAGGCATCTTCATGTAGACATTAGGCCCCAGAGAACGTAATTCTATATATATAATTTTTACCAAGGAATTTTCAAATTTCTACAGAATTCCACCATTCTTTTTCTCTTCAAGGATGGAGGCAGGGAACAAGAAGATGCTGGAGTTGGGCTAAATGTATGGGACCCATTATATATATAGCCCAGTGCTTTTTAAAAGAAAAATAACTACATGACTACATATGTTTTACTATCATTGTTTTGCATTTTTTAAATAGTTAAGCTCAGTTTGGATAAAAAAAATTCTGGCTAATTAAAGTGGCCAGTGAAATGGATTTTAATTATTTGAGGTATTACCATCTTAGCATTCTTGCACATACTTCTCAAGAAAGAATGGTCAAGCATTAAATCTAATGACCCTAACTTGCACTGTATGTGTACAACTATGGAGATCAAGATTAAAGGTTGAACAAAGGGTGTTTAATAGTGGGAGTAGCTCAGGTGCAAAGGTCACTCCTATACCCTGTGTACTTTCCCCAGCACTGAGCCTAGTAGTTATTATTGAGATTAATGGGTTGACTGAAAATGCAATAAGCACCATCTACATGTTAATATTTAACATGCAACTATGAACATCCTAAAATTCCTTGGCTTGGATCAAAACTTTCTACCATATGATCACAACTTACTTCTTACTCTCTTACTTGAGTTTTCTGCTCTACTCAACTATTTTTTATCCAACGCATCATACATTCAACTTGCACATTCATAGATGGTCATATACCCACATGTTGCTTATGCTAGTTCCTTTTCTTAATGGCCATTAACATTTCAACTATCCTTCAAGAGTGAGATTAAATTCTCTTGTGAACCAACCAATCAGAAATACTCCTCCTTTCCTCCCATCTTTCCTCTTTCCTTCCATAACAAAATGATAACACTTATTTATTGGGGTGGATGGAAATAGTATTTGTTTGTATTTTTCTGTAATAAATACTTTTAAAGTATACAATGATTCTGGGGACCTGTCCCAGTTCCAAATTGACCTTGATAAAACGTATCTAACTCAAAACATGTTACTTCTCTGACCTCATTTTTTTTAAAGTATAAAATGGGCAGAATAATACTTATTGTACTTCTTTCTCAAGGTTGTTTTAGATCAAATGAGATCATGAACACAAAAAGCCCTTTGAAAAATACGAAGAACTACAACATGTAAGACATTATTATTGTCATCAATTTACGAAACCAGAGTAAATCTCACAAAGTGCTAATGCTATAGATTTTCTGCAGAGCACTTAGCTGTAGTCTGTACTTAATGAATGAGAGCTCACACAAGTGAATTGTTTCCATAGTGAAGACAGATTGGCAGGGATAGCAGTTAGAGATGGGAAGCTGGGTAAGAGGTTACTACCTATATTGATAGAGAAACTATTAAAAGCAAAATGTGATTTTTAACATCCCCAGGACCATGATAGAAATGAATAAAATTTTGTGCGCTTTACCATTTGTGACCCAGAAAAGCGAACCCAGAAGGCATAAAAAGGTCTTAAAATAAATTATTTGTGTGCAAAAGGAGCCAACATATTCCACTGATTTGACAATTTTAGTTTCTCCATTAAGGGCACAAATAGGAGACGAGGTCATTTAAGCAAAATGCTTCCTGATTTTTTAAAGCCGTTCTCAAACAAAAATTCATATGGCTGAATTTATTTTTGTGGCTCATAAGTGGCTCAATGTACGAACTTCCCTTTGGAAGTTGATTGGTCGGAGGAGGGTAGAATTGATTGGATAAGTGTGGGGGGTGTGGTCTGAGAAGTGGGCAGAGCTGGCCTTCAGTTGCTCAGCATGGAGCCAAGTGAAATATTTCAGAGCCAGTGGCAACTCCAGGTGACAAGTACAAGGGGTAGAGAAAACAAGAATGGAATCAGTGGATGATGGGTAATGGCTAGTGGGTGGTAGGGAGCTACCTCAAACTCTGGCAGTTTAGCTAGTAGATATTCTCTGAGGCAAAGTAGGAGGGAGTTTTCTAAATTGCCTGTGTTTTACCCTTTCTCAGCAGTTGTGAGGAAACTCTGAATGATTTCCAGCTTTAAGAACATTAAATTAACAAAAGATCTGTTGCCTTAGAACTAAGTATGGTTATATTTTTGCTATGTGAATATAAAATAAGAGACAGAATAGTGAGTGTGAAGAGTTTAGGCTCTAAATTAGGATGTTTTTAGTTTGCTCTTGCCTCTGCCATGGATTAACTAGTTTATGCGACCTCCAGGAAGTTATTCACCCTCTCCAAGCCTCAGTTTTCCTATCTCTAAAGTAGGAATTATAGTCCCTACTTTACAGTGAATTAGAATCTGCATTTTAATAAGGGATATGATGATTCCTGTATTGATTAAAGCTTGGGAAGCACCTGTATAAAGCAATGCCACAAAAAGGTGTTTTTTTTATTGATTAAGGTATTACATATGTGTCCTTATCCCCCCATCGCTCCCCAAACCCCCACTCATGCCTTCACCCCCCCTCCCTGGTGTCTATGTCCATTGGTTAGACTTATATGCATGCATACAAGTCTTTGGTTTATCACAAACAGAGTTTTTTGAAAGAAAAAAAATAAAGGGTAGCCATTTACTTTTGAGCAGTTTGAAATTGATTGGTCCTAAGATATTAGATCAAAATAGAAAAATAAAATGATAGAATAAGAATGAGATGCATCACGAGCACCATTACAATGTATAACACTTATGATATGATTTGGTTAAAGTTGAGATAAACAAGAGTTAATGAGGATATGACATGTTAGAAAACAACCACTTGTTTCCCAAGTATCCATGTTCCTCCAGCAAAAATTAAGAAATAAAAAGAACAAAATAAAAGAATTAGGATCTGGTTACTTATTAGAAAAATCAAGAGCTGATTAGAATGGAAGTTTGGGGAAACTGTAGGGGTGAGGATTACCAAATGACTGTGTCATACATGAATTTATTTCTTCAATTGAGCCAGGTGCCTTATGATGATGTTTCAATCAATGACAGACCAGTATTGCAATGGAGCTGAAAAATTACTATTGTGTAGTGATGTCATCGTTGTAATGTTATAGTACAACACATTACTTATGTGTTTTTGGTGAGACTGGTGGAAACAATCCAAATGTGCTGCCAGTCATATAAAAGTATATCACATACAATTATGTACAGTACATAGTACTTGATAATGATAATAGACTATATATTTAATATATGGCTTATATATTTAATATACTATTTTAGACTGTACTCTTTCTACTTATATAAAAAGTTTTTTTCCTGTAAAACAGTATGTTGTGTTATGCCTGCAGCAGCCTCATACATCCTGAGTTTACAGCATCTCTTGATTGCATCATTTTCTATTGTGCTTGATTTAATCTCATGTTGTTCTGTTCATCACAGTCCCTAAGTGTACAAAATCTGCCACTAATGTTGCCAGTAAGAGGCTGTGTTGCGTGATTGACCTGGAAACAAAATTATAATTGATTAAGGGTTATGGAAAATCCGTGATGGTTATTATTCGCCAGTAAGGCATTTTCCATTCCACTGTAGCTATGAACTTTAAGAAGAATGAAGTGACAGAAGCCATTAAAGAATCTGCTTCTGCCCTAGCTGGTTTGGCTCAGTGAATAGAGCACAGGCCTGCGGACTGAAGGGTCCTGAGTTCAGTTCTAGTCAAGGGTACATGCCTGGGTAGCAGGGTCAATCCCCAGTTGGGTGTGTACAGGAGGCAGCTTATCAATGGTTCTCATCATTGATGTTTCTATCTCTCTCTCCTCTCCCTTCTTCTCTGAAATAAATAAAAAAATATTTTTTTTAAAAAAAGAATCTACTTCCTTGAAGATAAAACCACTAACAACAATTCAAGAAGGGCTTATATCAGATATGCAGAAAATTCTAATGTCTTGGATTGAAGACCAGACACAGAAGTGTATCCCTCTTAGCACCATTGCAATCATGGCCAAAGCAAAGTTTGTTGATGATGTTGAAAGAAGAGGCTAGACCCAACTATGATGTTAAATTTATTGCTAGCTCTGTGTGGTTTAAATGACTCAAGAGACATTATTCAATACATAATGTGAATGTGAGTAGTGAGACTGTGAGTGCTGTTGTGAAGTCAGCTGAAGAATTTCTGCAAATTCTGGATAAGCTGATTGTGGAGGAAAATTACTTGCCAGAGCAAATATTCACTATGGATAGATATTCCCTCTTCTGGAAATGGATGCCTGAAAGAACTTTCATCCATATGGAGGCCAAATCAATGCCAAGTTTCAAGGCTTTTGAGGACAGGATAACAGTCTTGCTTGGGGGCAATGTTGCAGGCTACAAATTAAAACCCTTTGTCATCTGCCATAGTGAGAACCCTAGGGCCTTCAAGCATATCAATAAGCACACACTGCTGTATACTACAGGAGCAATAAAAATGACACAGCTCCTCTTCTAAGATGTTCTCCTGAATTGCTATGCCAAAAAAATGAAGTACTGTTTGCAGAATAACACACCTTTCAAATTTTTTCTTATTGGTATGTTTTTTTCTTTTGTTTTCATTGATTTTAGAGAGAGGAAGAAGGAGATAGAAAAATGGATGAGAAAGAAACAGAGATTAGCTGCCTCC
This sequence comes from Antrozous pallidus, assembly GCA_027563665.1. Lineage (NCBI taxonomy): Eukaryota > Metazoa > Chordata > Mammalia > Chiroptera > Vespertilionidae > Antrozous > Antrozous pallidus. The sequence goes on along the minus strand of CM050518.1, from coordinate 83,553,401 downwards.
TGCATGCCCCCTACTGGGGATAGAGCCTGCAACCTGGGCATGTGCCGTGGCCTGGAATCCAACCGGCATCCTCCTGGTGCATGGCATGACACTCAACCGACTGAACCACACCAGCTAGGGATGCATATTGTTGATAATGCTCCTGGTTATCATCTTTTGTTGGTAATCTTCATCTCAATATCAAAGTGGTGTTTCTTTGTCAAACCTCCACCTCTTTGATCCAACCAATGAATCAGGAGTTATAGAAGCTTTTAAGGCCTATTAGTTGAGGTGGATTTTTGCTCAAGTTGTTACTACAACCAAGATACTGAGAAGACACTACTGGAATTATGGAAGAATGACATATATGATTGCATCAAGAACTTTGCTTGGGCTTGTATATATGGCATCTGGAATAAATGGCATCTGTGTATAAGACACCCAAGAGGTTCTTCCACAACTTCAAAGGATTTTCATGGCTAAAGAGGTTGCAGAAATTAAGAAGGAAATGACTATAACTGGGTGTGGATGAGGATGACATTGAGGGGCTCTTAGAGGTGGTCCCTGAGGGACTGATTAATGAGGAGTTATTGGAACTGGAACAGGAATGCGTAGCTGAAGAAACAAGAGAAAAGGAAACTGTAGCAGAAGAAAAAGAAGACCCTCCATTAGAATTCACAGTGAAGGATTTAGAAGTTTTTGAAGACCTCACAAAGTTCTTTAAAAAGTTTGAAAATGTGGACCTCATCAATGAAAGGTTTTCATTAACGGATATGAATACTCATGGTGCATTACATGTTTATAAGCAAATCTATTCTATAAAAAAGAAATAAACCCAAGCAAAGCACCATGGATGTATTTCTGAAAAGAGTGGCATTTCGTTATGAAGAATCCTAGGCTGTTCCTGCAGAATATATTCCAAAAGAGACATTGTTATCATAGAAGACAGCTGCATGTATGTTATTGCCCATGAAGATATTCCAGTGGAAGAAGATGTGGATTGGAAGACCGTGATATTGATGATCCTCTCCCTATGTTGGGCTAGGCCAGTGGTCGGCACACTCATTAGTCAACAGAGCCAAATATCAACAGTACAACAATTGAAATTTCTTTTGAGAGCCAAATTTTTTAAACTTAAACTTCTTCTAATGCAGCTTCTTCAAAATAGATTTGACCAGGCCATGGTATTTTGTGAAAGAGCCACACTCAAGGGGTCAGAAAGCCGCATGTGGCTCACGAGCTGCAGTTTGCCAACCACAGGGCTAGGCTAGTGTGTGTGTATGTGTGTGTCTGTGTGTGTTTGTCTTCCTTTTTAACAGAAAAGTTTAAAAAGTAAAATAAAGAATTTAATTAAAAAATTAAAAATGTTCTTATAGAGTAGGAAAACAAAAAATATTTTTGTGGAATTGTACAATTTGTGTTGTAAACTAAGTATTATCACAAAAGAGACAAAAAGTATACAAATTAAACAGTTAATAAAGTAAGAGTTAGAGTAAGCTAAGATCAATTTATTATCGAAGAAAGAAAAGTATTTTCAAATAAATTTAAGTCAGTCTGAGTTTACAGTGTTGTAAAGTGATGCCTTACGCCTCACATTTTACTTAACCATTCACAGACTGACACACAGAGCAACTTTCAATCCTTCAAGCTCATTCATGATACATTCTGTATATACCTGTACTTCTTTTTTATCTTTTATACTTTTTACTACATCTTACTATACTTTTTAAATGTTTAGATACATTTAAATAAGTAAATACTTATAAACACGAAGTGGGGGAAAGAGGTAGAAAAGAGAAATAAGATGGTCCTATCACCTCACCTCTGACTCAGGAGGGCCCAGAAATGCCATATACCTGCAGACCCTTGTATCCTTTGTGTTTGGGTGAGGGTTAATAGTCATAACTTAATTCTTTCTCTCTGCCTTAAAATGCTTCTTGTTTTCTACCTCTCTTGTTGAATTTCTTCCTTTGTAAGTTAACAATTGTCACCTTTCTTACTAATTACTTTAACCTCTAGGTTTTAATTTCTTTTTCTTTTTTTAAATAATGAAAATAATAACCAGTTAGGCTCATTGGATAGAGCATCAGTCTGCAGACTCAGGGGTCCCAGGTTTGATACTGGTCAAGGACATGTACCTTGGTTGCCGGCATATCCCCAGTAGGGAGTGTACAGGAGGCAGCTAATAGATGTTTCTCTCTCATCAATGTTTCTAACTATCACTCTCCCATCCTCTCCGTAAAAAAAAATCAATAAAAATATATTAAAAAAAGAAAATAATAACAACCATTATTACTTTTTTTACTATCTAATCTACTCTCTACCTAACTCAATTGATACTCCTCTGTGTTGAGAAGGGAAAGATTTCAGGATCTAGATCAATTGATTAGGAAGTTTCCCATTTCCCAGAGTTGGGGACTGGGGCTAGGAATTCTGGCCTGAATAATGAAAAGATCCAATCTAAACAAAAACAGTATAGGAAAGCAGAAATCTGAAGATCCAGACTGAGATACCAGAGAGTCATTGGAACCAAAGTGGACCAGAAACAAATTTTAAAGTCAGGCCATATAGGCGAGAATTCCAAAATGAGATAAATAAGAAAATGCAAGTGATTATCAAGATAGAAGGGAGAAATGGACATTATGGGCTCCAAGCAATTTTAGGATACTTAATGTTTTTCCATAGGTTTTAAAAAATTATTGTTATTACTAGAGGCCCAGTTCACGAAATTCTTGCACGGATAGGGTCCCTAGACCTGGCCAGTGATCAGGGCCAATCAGGGCCTTCAGGCTGCTGTCCAAGGCCTTCCTTCCCTGGCCTTGGGCTGCTGCCCAGAGCTTTCCTTTGTTCCACGCCACCATGTGGTCAGCACATGTCATAGCAAGTGATCAAAATCCTGGTCTCCTCCCGGTTGAACTCCTGAGGGGACAATGTGCATATTAGGCATATATGTGTGTGTATATATATTATATATATGCAAGGAAAGGCGATCTAGCTGAAAGGGCTCATGTTAGGATAGATATTGGCCATCTTCCTTTAATAGAATTTAGGTTTTAAAAAATGTTTATTGAAAGCCAATTATGTAGTAGAAGCTATTTGAGACTTTTACCCTCCTTTTAACTTTGTAAAATACAAATGTATTATAGTTATTATAAAAACCTCAAACAAATATAGATAGTTATATAGATATATACTAGTGGCCCAGTGCATGAATTCATGCACATTGAAAGGAACTTAATTAGAAGTATTTTAATATTGCTATTCCCCTTTCTCTACAATAAAAGTATCAACCAAATTCATGGTCAACAATGACAGATCAAAACAACATGTGCAATTAGAGCTCACTATATATATATTGTGAGCTCTAATATATATATTTGCTTAATTAGACTGACTTTATTTCTGATTCAGCTACACTTTTTTCCAGTTCAGTGAAGCACCCCAACTTCTCTTTCAGGTAATTGTCAGCAACACAGCAGTAAATATCAACACGAAGCAGATTATTATTGTAGATCACTCAGGGAGAACAAAAGGTAAAATATTTAACTACAGCAGTGTTTGATTATATTCTGTGCAGTGGAAAAACCTGAAGTCATTTTCAAGGTCCACCATTTCTTACTTCTTTTCAGTCAGGTTAAGTTTCTAAACTTTCTAAATATTCATTTTTCTGGCTAATGAAAAGAAAATAGGATTCTACCGAGTCTCCTATCTACCTACTCCAGGACTTCTGTGAGGATCAAATAAGATGAAGCAGAAGAAAATGCTTCATAGATATGTGGTTACAGTATAAAATGTTTGTACCTGGCTATAAAGCAAGTTGTGTTCCTGGGCTGAAGAAACTGCAAGGAAGGTAGGTATTGCTATGGACGTCGTTACCTATTGTCCACAGTGACTGTTTCCAGGCTGGGTTGTGGGCTGCATTTTGCACCATGGGGTCTTAGCAGCATTGCTTGCGATTTGATGGGGTGTCACTCTAGGGTGGTGGTGGAGCCTGTGTCCCAATTGGGGGAAGCTGAGTGTTGCTTTGTAGATGCCAGATTTGTGGTGCCAGTTCTATATAAATGGCTAATGTGTGTCACAGCAGCTCCTGTATTGAGCGCCTGCCCCATAGTGGTCAGTTTGTGTTATAGTGATCAGTCAGAGTGTCAGACACTTAGCATATTAGCCTTTTATATATATAGATTTTTGTGTGTGTACCTGTGAGTGCATGCATATTGAGAGGGAAACAAAGATGGGAGAAGGGTGCAGGGAAGAGTTCTTCATCTCAGCATGCTTCTACCCCAATCAGGTTCCCCTATAGAAAGCCTCCCTGGTGAACAACAATGTCACTATTGCTAAGATTCAGAATATTCCATTCATTTGATACTAGACGAGGCACATTTCTTTTTTCTTTTCTGATCACTGGAGGGGACTTGTTTTTTGTTCTGTCATGAAATAATATTCTCAAAGCTTCCTTTACTTATAACCTGTATTTTCAGATCACAAATGTACTCAGATTTAAATCTATGGACAGTCTTCAATTTATGAAAAGTGTACATGGTCTTCTGTGCTGTTTTGTTTGTTGTGACATTGAAAGCTTCTACATGGGTAGGACCTGGCTGCTTCATGTTGTGCTTTTCACAACAGGAAATATTGAGGTCATGAAAAGTTGCTTTACAGGTCAGCCAAGCTGTAACATATAAGCACTGCTCTACTGATGCCTTATTATGAGTTACTGACATAGAATAAAATAAGCGATTCTTTTAATAAAGATAAAATGCATGGTTCATTGAAGGAAGCAGAAATGTCACTTGTAATTTTCAAAATTGGAGCATTTGGTTGAATAATTTGTATTGCTTTATTTGCTGCTTATCGAAAGATTCAGCTAGGCATTGCAAATCCTTAGCTGACCACAGGGGGTAACCATAGAAAAAGAAAGTTTAAAAAAATAAAGTAAATTTTAAGAGGTAAACTTACTTCTCAAGCTCTGTGATTTCAATAATGGTCAAGCAGGCCACCTAGTGTGTGAGGGAACCTTACAATAACTTGAGGCTGAGATAGAGAAAAAGGGCTGGCCCAAGACATATAGCTGCAGTTGATCTCTGCAGTCCTCATGTACCATTCTCTGGTTTCCTCCCCGGGTTTGTTAATGCCTTCTCAGGAAGCTTTGCATTTCAATATCCTTGCATACAATCAAGAGGCTATGCAGACAATAATTACACTTTCTACCCATTTTTTCTTAGAGCCAGGAGAAATGGGCATATATCATATTAGTGAGGTAGATGAGATAGGTACTAAGCTTCTTGAGGATAAGGACCTGAGCTTCATTTGTTTTGTGAATTCCCCACCGCATTTAGCACAGTGACTGGCACCAGAGAGGCAATAATATGTATTTTGTATTGTTTTCACTTGTTGTTGTTAAATATAAAAAGAACTAACTTAGGAGCTTTATTCTGATTGACTTGGATTGAGAGCTATAAGAAAGAAGGCAGATTAATGTCAAACAGATTCTTTGGGAGGGTGCTGTGTGAAGGCTGCAGAAAGAGCCAAATGACCATTCAAATTCTCCTCTCATGTAAGGTATCCACTATTCAATCAAAGTACTTATGATAAACTGTGTAACAGGAGGAAACAATCATAAGCAGTCCTTTTCCAGTTGCTTCAGAGACAAGCATATTAACATTTTGTCACAGACCCATTTATTTTAATTGTTCTCTCCTAGGTAATATCAAAAAATCAACATCGGTAGAGGAAACAGAAAAAAACCCCAAAATCACACAATTTGTTCCTCATTAAATGTTAGAAAACTCTAAGATAAACCTATTTAAAATTGATCTGATAAGCCCCAAGAACTGTGATGCACTGATATGTTTCCCCCCGCTAATGGTCTTCAGCTAATATTTATCCATCGCTTTGAGGAACCATTAATCTCTTGTGTTGAGAAACTCCACCAATGCAATTCTAGGGCATTTTAACCTTTCCATGTTTCTCTGTCTCCTGAGTTTTGGTGACTCGGTTGTGGTGTCTACTCAATTTTATTTAGTTCTCTTGGATCCCAATTGCCAAGATAATAGCACCAACTCCATTTAAAATTAGTCTTCCTCCTTCCACTACACCGCACTGCGTTCCTGAGGTGTAATGAAGTTAAATTCATTTCGCCTTCCTACACGTCCTACACTCTTATCCATTACCACCTTCTCTTCCCTGCAATGCCACCCCTGCTGTTTTTCTCCTCTGTAATTTGACATCAGGAATGACCACACAGAAAACAGCTAAGCAGTGTAAATGCGTTTCTAATGATCTCAAAGCTTCACTGCAAGCTTAATACTATCAATGTCCTAAGATCAATCTCTAGATGGGTTTTTTATTTTATTTTTTATATTGTTGTTGTTGAAAATTTTTTATGGCTTAAATATGCAGCCAACCCAAGTTCACTTTTTAACGTAAAGGCATCACCCACCTTTCTCCTCCTTCCCCTTCTCTTTTCTCTTTCCCATTCCCTCATTCACGGCCTGACAAATAAGGCTTTTGAAAAAAATGACTACAATTCTGAACAAAGCCTGTTGTTGCAGGTAATTGTTGAAATATCAAGGGTATTGCGTCCTCCGTTACTTAAGCTCTCATTTGTGGTTTTCATGGTTTTGAGGAATGTTTATGCCTGACAGTCCTTTCTTTACAGCCCTGTCCTTCAAGCTGTGGCTGAGACTGCTCAGAATGACCGCTTGAGTGACTGATAAAATGTCAAGATGCCATTATTTTCAAGAGCATGTTTGGGAGCAATAAGATCTTTTTCAATTTATCTCATCCACCTGAATTTAAGTCTTCAGGTTTAATTTCATTAGCGGCTACAACCAAATTGTCTCTGGGTTTTGAAAGAACAGCCATCATGGAAGGCAGAGAGGGTTGTAACAATGGTCACGCCATGACATTTGTGTTGTATTTCACTGTGCACATTGATGAAATATTTTGGACTTAATTAATACACTCCAGGAACCTCAGTTTATGGATGCCAATAACCATATTTTAGGTCCTGTGAAACACTGCAACAGAAATTCAATTCACGAGGCAGATGGCAAAGCCTAGTTTGAAGAACAACAAAACAGGAAGATTTACAGTGAGTTTCAGAACTCTTCAACTGGAATCCAGCCGCTGCCAATGCTCTAGTATTTCACTGGAGGGTCACAATCTGTGAGGGTCATTAGTGCCCCCATAAAAACAGATTACAAAGTAGTCAGTTGAAGTGAATAAATAGTCAAGGCTTTGCCTGCATGGTGGAAATCTAAAAAGCATGTTTTCCTAATATTTAAAAAAAAAATCATTCTATAGTCATTTGTGTTCAAACTGAAATTTACAAAAGGAATATTTTTTAATAAAACGAGAAGGATCTTGTCCCTTTCTCAAGTGTGCCGCTTTCAAAAAAACATTTCATAAGCAGGCATATTTTATCTCCCTCTGCTTCAGAGCTCAGAAGAGAACTCAGGGTGGAAACAGTTATGACAGAGAAGGAAAGCTAATGAATAGACTGTTAATAATACTAGTGCCCAGTGGCCTTGGTATATCTGATTTAGGCACTGCCACAAGTACCAATATAAAAGTGAAGTATGCTTCATATAGGCTTTAATCTGACAAAGCACCAAGTTCATAAATAGTTTAGATGCCTTTTGAGTTTTCTGAGGCTAGCTAAGGAAGGTTGCGGACACTGAGATCTGACCACCCACGGACTCAGCCAGCACTTTGGCTGAGTGTAAAAGAGAATGGTGCAGTGAACTAAAATTTGTTAAAAACTGTAGTAAGAGGCTTCCAACATGATAGGATTTTAATTATTTCAGGATAGAGTTTTATGAGTGCTTGTGTGTTTGATTGTGTAATTTGTAGCACTTATTCACAATAATAATTTTTATATTCTAAAAAATCAGAATTCTGTTTGATTAGCATGAAAGTTAGTGGGTGGGGAGGGGAGGGTGGGATAAAGCAATAATTTTCAAAAGCTAGAAATCTTGGAAAGATCTAACAAGTAGAGACATTAAGTAGTTTTGCACAAGACAAATGAAAATCTCTTAAGCAGCCACCGTTTGCACCCCATAAACCCAGAGGGATCAGCCTACCTCTAACCACTGTCCCTGATCAATTGGCCAAGAAAATACAAGTGCCTTATGGAGAGTCAGAAATTCAGCTGTTACTCATGTAAATCTGTTGTTTGAGTATGTGGACTCTAGACCAGAGCTCCTCCTTGATGTGCCCTTGGCAACACTGAAGTTCTGTGAATGGATTATAAGTGTGCCAAGATATTGATTATAAGATATTGGTGGCCAAGCAGGGCTGAGGGCAGCCAGTTTCCCCCAGATGGCCATGACCAGCCTTTACAGATTGTACCATAAACATGTGTTCTCTTTCTATGTTGTCATGACATGAACATGGTTGGGAAGTAATGCTCTACTATTTCCTATGAAATGAGGGGATTGGGCAAGTTGATTCCCTTGGTCCATTCCCTTCCTGTAATTCTATGAGCATCTATCAGCCTGCTGTTAAAACACCCAGAACTCCGTGTTTCTTTAGCCATAGTTTCCTAAGCCACAGAGGCTCATAAAAATTGAATTGAAAAACATGGACAAATGTAGTAGAGTATATTTCATGTACTGGAAGTCTACTACTGATTTTTATTGGATTCTGTTCAGAAAAGGCAATCCTTGTTTCTCTGGTAGCAAAGGGGCCCACAAAACTATAACATGATCCATTATTTAAAAATATTGTTATAATAAAATGCCTCTGTGACATATCTCTGAGATCCATGCAGTCCTGCGCCTCCTCTATATGATTTGCCATTCCTATCAGCTAGCTAGATGAGCTCCCAAGTTCTCTGCAGAGAAGGCCCTGAAAAGATAAAAATAATTATGGCCCATTTGATTAGTAACCAAGGGGGAGTGTGTATGAAGAAAGAACATAGAATTGGCTGACTCTTACACATTCAATAATATTCTCTTTCTAAAAAAAAAAAAAAGAAATTTAGTTATTTGTTAAAAAGATACAATCATTTTCTCCTAGATTCAGGGCAGCGGGAGTAGGGAAGATCTTTATTGTCTTCATTTTACTTTTCATGGCCTTTCAGAATTTCATGTCAAGTTTGCAATCATCTTCTAACATCTTCAAAATCCTCCATATTCCCTTGGAGAGTCATCGTTCTTCATAGAGCTCATAGAAAAAGACAAAGTGAAATGATACCATTTTCCCTCTATAAAACTTCACTTTAGCACATAATTACTTCTGAAGCCTTCCTTGACTGATTAGAATAAAGTTGGTGATTCATTTCTTAATATATAGCTTCAATGGCTTTTCAATTACTCTATGTTCCTTGGTAATCTTTTTATAAGATAAATGAGATAATGGTTATGAAAGGGCTACGTAAGCCATATGACACCTTAAAACTTTATTATTATTACTATCATTTAGTTAATTAGAATATAAATATAATAAAACACTATATTAATTTATTCAATACCCTTCCCATTTTGCCATCATGCTATTTTTTTAAATGTTACTCTAGAATTATTTCATGTGTCTTTGTTTACAAAGATATTGAAGGTAAATGTAAGCTCAAGACTCTTATACACTGCTGAGTCAGGTATTCCTCTCTCTGTTCGATGTTCTTGCTGTGTGTAAGAAAAAGGGTCAGGAAATGTGTTCACTGATTTCTTACCCACAATGGTATAATTTCATTGAGGAAACAAGATAAACATCTGAAACCACCATGGAAAATTATGAGGGGGAAAAAAAAAAAGTTCGAAAGTGCCCCAGGCATTTGGTGTCATGGGATCTTGAAATGACTTGGTGGCTCACAGATGGCTTTGACCGTGGAGGATTAGGGAAGGTACCTCTACAGTTGGTGCCCACCTGGGACTTAGCAGAGAAATACGATTCATATTGACTGAGGGGAGAAAACTGTTTAAATACTTTTCTTAACAAGAACATGACAATTGTGAATTCTAAAATGTGTACCTTTTAAATCAGAATCATAACTTTTGATATTGTTACAGATTCATAAAAAACTTTTCTGGAAGAATATGAATAACAGTAATATGATATATATATATATATATATATATATATATATATTCACACACACACACATATATTAGACCACTGCCACCAGAATGTGAGTTAAATGTCAAAATCAATAAATACTTCTAAGCATTCACTATTTATAAGGGTCTGCACAACATGTTATCCTATCTAATAAAAGGGTAATATGCAAATTAACTGTCACTCCATCACAAAGATGGAGGCACCCATAGCCACAATATGGCAGTGCCCAGTTTCCTCAGCCCTGCTGGAGTCCCCAGTCCCAGTGGGGCAGCCACTGAGAGCAGGCAGCATGACCAGCTTGGCAGAATGCTTGCTTTGTCACTGCGGCAACAAGGCAAGCATTCCCCCCCCCCCCAGCCATGGAGGGCCTCTGGGCAGTAGGCACTGGGCGGCCAGGGGAAAGGGGTGATGCTTGCATCATCACCCCAGCAATGAGACAAGCATTCTGTGCCTGGCTACAGATGGGCTTCTGGGCTGTGGAGAGCCTCTGGGTAGCGAGTGCAGAGCGGCCAGGCCCCCCAGAGAGCTACTGGTACACGGATTCGTGCACAGTGCTACTAGTGAGGATATAAAGATAAATAGTACTTGATCACTATATTAAAGATTATAACCTAAGAGACTGGATATATCATTTTAATAGAATAGAGAAAGTGAAGAATGAGTTAACCTGAATTTTATTTCAGACTTTGTCCTGATTTTTCAGAGAATAGGAAATAGCTCTTATCCTTTTAAGGTTTTAGCTGTCCCTCTTACAGATGATCTAACAAGTTGGGTTAGATCAATTCTCGTTGCCATCACTGTGGCTGCTGCCCTCCGGCAGGTTCTTGCCATCTCTGAAATGGACTTACCATGGATACCTAATGGAATTCTCTCTTCTCTCATACTCTCTTCTCTCATCATCTCCACCCTTCATCTGTATGTCAGAAAAAAATAAATTATAGCTCTAATCTGATCATTGAATTCTTCTTACAACTCTTGAGGGTCCCCTTAAGGTCTCTGTGAGGGAAAAGTTCTAGTTCTTTACATGGTATATAGAAGGCTTTCAAATCTATATTCTTCCTCTTCAGTCTTCTAACCACTCAAGAATTCTGGGTCATATAGGAATACCTGTAGCTTCCCAGAAGCACCATGTTGCCTCTCACTTCTGGGAAACTTGTTTGTACAGTAGCTCCTTTTATAGGCAACATTCTTTCTTATTCCTTTGAGCTGGTCTCACTTACTTCCTGGGGGCTCTCTAACTCCTTTTCTCTAGGCCATCCCTTCTCAGGTAGTCACCAGATCTCTGTCTTCTCCATATCTTGAATCCTGCCAGTCAGTAATTTATTTGAGTTTGGACACTAATTCATTTTTTTTTTCTTGGAACATAGAAGGCACTCAAGCACTCAACAGATATTTTGGAATGAATTAATCCATGAATTCAGAGTCTATGTTGTATCTCAGTGGTTGAAAGGGCTATGTAAGCCATATGACACTGCCTAAACATGAACCAGGAAGTCACAGTTGGATTCCCAGTCAGGAAAAATGCCTGGGTTGCAGGCTCTGTGTGGGGCATGCAGGAGATAGTTGACCAGTGATTCTCTTGCATCATTAATGTTTCTGTCTCTCGCTCCCTCTCCCTTCCTCTCTGAAAACAATAAAAAGTATTTTTTAAAAAGTCTATGTTGTATATCCTATACCAGTGGTAACTCATAGAAGAGATATTAGTATGGCCTTGGAAAGAAGAGATGTTAGTGCTTGCTAGAGGGGTTGAGTTAGTTAACTTTTGATAAGTGAGAAGATTTTAAAAGGCAGAAATATGGAGGAATGTAATTCCAAGCAGTTAGGACAGGAATGAGAACAAGGATAGAGTTAGAGAATTTGGCTTATTCGAAATTATCCTCAAACTCAGTGGTATTGGAATAAATTTCTTGGCCTGAGATGGAGCTATGCCTGCCTGCAGTGCCTGTGAGCAAATGTAAACTTTGATAACTGTCTTGTCCCTGTAAACACAGTATATCCAATTTCCCAAATAAATACTTAGGCAAGCCAACTCGGCTCTATATTTATTTCCTTGTTCCTTCTCATCCCAAACAAGCTTGACTCTGGTCACAGCCAGTCAGATGTTTTCTATTTGTCATTTCCTTGTTCTTTATTCTTTGTCTTATAAAATGTTGCCTTGCATTCATTTTGCAGTTCTCCAAAAGGAGGCCGTGCACTTTAGAAAGTATTAAATAAAGTATGTTCGTGTCACCAAAATTATCCTTTAAAATCATCATTTTAAAACAACATCTTAAAAACATTTTATGTTAAGATTCTAGGGGTGTTTTAAGCAGCTGTATTTAGAAAGCAGCTGGGACTGTATTATCTGAACTGGATGCCCAATATGACTGGCATTTCTCCTACATGTCTGGAGTCACAGTACTTCTTCCAAGTGTCTCCCTATCAGAGTAGCATGGACTTCCTACAGGACCAAAGAGGCAAGCCTTAGAAGGTGCCAACCTATTTAAGGATGGTGCCAGGTATGGGCACATCATCACTTTGCCCTGTGTTGTCAATCAGCACTGCCTTTGGGGCCATCCAGACTCAAGGGGCTGGAGAAATAGCTACCAGTGCTTAATGGACTGGGGCAAGACCACACTGCAGAACAGGTGAGACAGGAGACACTGCTGCGGCTCTCTTAGAAAATACATTTTGCCATAGACTTCTCTTCTGGAAATAGTAAGGCGCGTGTGCAGGTTAAAGAAAGGGAAATGTGGAATCTTATGCAGTAAGGAAATTGGCCTGAGCCCCGAGAGCTTTGAGAGCACAATCTCACTGGAATTTTAATAAAAGGTGTGTCATTCTCTTAGTAGGCAGTTCATATATTGTTTCATCCTGCTGGAGTGGTTGCTCACTTTCAAATCTATTGAAACTTTTTGCTTTAGCATAGGCTTGTTCTACATTGACCTATTTTGTTGAAAACCGTGTATTTTAAGATAGGAGATTAAAATGTCTACTGCTTTTTTTTTCTTCTTTTTTTTTACTTTTAACACAGTCATTCATCTTGAGACAAAATGCAAGCTGAGAAAACTTATCAAATAGGCATATCTTCTGTAATATTTGATAGATTTCAGGGAAATTTAGTGCACATGTAGGGGTTATAGAAATAACAGATTGCTTTGGGTGACAGCCACAGTTTACTGAACTGCTAGGATAGTTTTCGTTGAATACCTTCCAAAAAATAAAAATAAAAAAAAATGGCTTGCAAGTAATAGATGCCCTGGGAGAAGAGAATGTATTGGCAGGGCGGATAGAACTTTAAGGAAACTATGTAGTGATTTGGCTGATGACAGAGCCAGACTATATAAATTTAGACACAACTGCCATTTTAGTGAAAAAAAGTTACTTTTTTCCCTGCCAAAGATTTTAAATAATTATATCTCCACTTCAGGATGCTCTGATAGGTATAGCTTCTGAGTCCAAGAAATCTTAGGATGCTCTTCAAAAAGCCAGAGCACTGTAAGTAACAGTCTACCTGTCCCTTGATTTTAGAGGTGTTTTTTTTTAAAGAAAAATATCTTCTGAGTTTATGATAAGCTGTAATGCAAGTGATGCAGCAGGTCTCCCTGACAGATGATGATAAACAAATGTTACCTGTTAACCTCCGTATCCATTGCCTAACTTATCTAGGCAAGTAAAAGCAGTACCACAGAAAACTGCTCTTAGAATGTTGAACTTTGGTGCCATGTCAATCAATGGTTATACTAAGAGACTTTTATTTTATTTTATTATTTTTTTCTAATATCAGTTACTTTTATTAGATTTTATATCATCACAGGTCACAAGCTTAGAAAGTTACCATATCATTTAATGTGGTTTTCTTAAAAAAATTTTTTTTATTCTTTAAAGTATTACAAATAGTAGTACATTTCTTTTCCTTCCCCCCGCCCAATGTCCTCCTCCCCAGCCTCCCCTACCCCCCAGCACATGTCCTCACCTGCCCCCCTGCCCCAGTGTCTTGTATCCATTGGTTATGCTTATATGCATGCATACAAGTCCTTCAGTTGATCTCTTACAGCCCCCGCCCCCGAACCTTCCCAGCCTTCCCCCTGTAGTTTGACAGTCTGTTCAATGTTTCTTTGCCTCTATATCAATCTTTTTCCCCTGTTTCTTTTCCTTAAAAAGATCTTGCATCTGCATACTGGAAATAAATGTATAAGAACAAAAAATGTTTGAGACCTCATTAAAGCTCACCCTGTTTTAATCAGCAGCATCTCATCTAATATATTCCCAAAATTATGTGTGTAAATTGAATTGTGTGCTTCAGTTTCAATGTCCAACTGTCCTGAGTCCCAGTTTCAATGTCAAATAGTTCCTTATGTGTACATGTCAGCAATGGTATCTGGATGGTGGACATATGGACTAAGAGACTTTTTAAAAAAATATATATTTTATTGATTTTTTACAGAGAGGAAAGGAGAGGGATAGAAAGCCAGAAACATCGATGAAAGAGAAACATTGATCAGCTGCCTCTTGCACGCCCCCTCCTGGGGATGTGCCCGCAGCCAAGGTACATGCCTTGGACCAGAATCAAACCTGGGACCCTTCAGTCTGCAGTCCGACGCTCTATCCACTGAGCCAAACCAGTCTCGGCTGGACTAAGAGACTTTTAAAGAAACAGCCCTATGACTGCTTTCATAATGGAAGAGAATTTTTTAAAAAGTATGTTATTTGAGCCAAAACCGGGGTGGCTTAGTGGATAGAGCGTTGGCCTGCGAACTGAAGGGTCCCAGGTTCGATTCTGAGGTGAAGAGCATGTACCTTGGCTGCGGGCACATCCCCAGTAAGGAGTGTGTAAGAGGCAGCTGGTCATTGTTTCTCTCTCATCAATGTTTCTGACTTTCTATCCCTCTCCTTCCCTCTCTGTAAAAAATCAATAAAATATATTTAAAAAATAGTATGCTATTCGATACATGATAGTGTTTTTCTATGAAGCATTTGTTCTTATCACTGAGAGAAGCAACTTTTTATGTGCACCTGGTTTACCTTCCAACACTATGTGATGTGGCTGCTAGCTTTTCTTTTTTATTGTAGAAAAGCTTGGAAACTTAAAGACAAATTTGTATTCTATCTCCAGTAAATGTGTTATATTATAGTATATATACTTTCGAATTCTACTTTCAATTCTCAGGTACAAAACCATCAGTTATCCAGTGAATTAATCTTAAAATGATGATTCTAAAATCCGTTTGTCATTAGAGTTGGTTAATCCTACTTGTGGACATCAACCTCAGAGAGTACTGGAGAATTAGGAAGTTGCAATGCTCCTTCTTGATTCATGCAAGCTCATTAATCTTCAAGATGAGGTAGAATGCACATAGGTTTGGTTAGCCGTTATCCTAAATGTGTGGTTGTGGAGATGGGTTAGGAAACAGCCAATGATTTGAAATATTGTGTGGCAATATGGTTAAAGCTTCTGGCTTCCCCATATGGGGAATTTACTTCCAAATCGACTTCAGTTGGTGAATATCATAGAAAGCTGAATTCTGGCAGGAGCTCTAAATTACTTTTCTGTTCATTGACAGAATATCTACACTAACCCCACATTTTTTATGGACTGTCTCACATATCTTTCCTGCCTAGGCTGTCATGAATCTGTGAGATGTGAAGCCAAGAACAGTGTCCCCTACTAAATATGTGCCAAAGGATGTGGGGGGAGGATTTTGATGGCACATATAATTAATTTTTGCTCCACTGCCTGATATAAGTGAGGAAAAAGGCTAGATTAAAGAGAACAAATCCGCTGAATGAAATATCTAAATTTGGATACTAATGCACAGTACTCACTCTAGAGTGTTCATACTTTTATTTGTAGAATATGTAAAGTATTCCTGTTGTTTAGCCTATGGGTCTTCTTACATTCTAAAAACAACAAATAACAATTTATGATGGAAATAAAGCACGTCTGTGATTCACTACCACCCAAACACTGATGAGACTGACTCTCAATCTCTTTGACTGTGGGTTCAAAACACAGTGACAAATGCTACCAAGCTGCCCTGTCAGAAATAAATTTCTGGATTAAATCAACAGGGCTTCAACTCGATCCAAATAAAATTGTGGCTATGTTGACAGCATAAGGATATGACTTTAGGGAGCTCACCTTAAATGCATCGTCACAAGAGACTCAAATAGTAACTCCTCCGAGAACCAAGGCAATGCAGATGTGTTTTGCTTAGTTTTCTGGATAAGCAATGAATACACTCCTTCCTCATCCCAGACATGTGTTCCACAATAGGGAACATGTGTGGTTTCTCTGTGGAAATCTTTTGTGCACAGGACATGATAGAGCTTTGAATCAATTACTCAAGTGATGACTAAGCTGTAAATGTCTACCAAGGCCCAGTAAACATCTCACTGGCAGATACTAATATGTATAAGACATTATTCTTCCTTTCGACCAGTTTAACATCTACTTTGAAAGATGAGCTTTAGGACTAAAGCAAATTACAGACAAGTTGTATTAAGACAAAGTCTCTTGGGATTTTTAAAAGGGAAGCGAAGAACCTGGTAAGGCAATTTAGGTTCTACTTCAAGAAGGGAAAGTGGATTTTTCCACACCCTTGTCATCTCTCCTTTGGTTTACTGGCGCCAAGGGACTATGTGTCTCTGAACTTCTTGTGCAATAAGCAATATAGGGTACCTTAAAAATCTGAGCCACTTTTAGTTGGGTCTTCTGTTATTTGCAGATAAAAGTATCCTGCCATGAAAATCAGCTATTTTAGACTTAATTTCACGAGCGTACCCGTGTGCTCTGGCTGGTGCAGAATCATCTAAAACATTCCCTTGGGATATTGCCATTTTTCAAATTCTTTGTGCTTTAACCTAGTTAGAGCATGTATTTACTAATTCATAAAATACACTTTTATTGACTTATCTTCTAGGAGATAGGCTCCATGCCGGACACTGGAAATTTAAAGATTAATGAGATGTCTTTCCCTTCACAGAACTCATAAGCAACTGGGTGTGGGGGATGGGCAAGAGGCGACGCAGAGCAACTAATTTTAGTGAAGTATGCTACGTTATGACAGAAACATTGTAAGTAAGGTGCTCTGAGATAAAAAAGAAAGAAGTTGCATGGATTGGATATAATGGGAATGGCTTCCCTGCAGAAAGTTTCTCCGGGATGTTTTAGGGCAGACTTTTAACGCTGGGAATTATAGACAGACTGAAGCCATTATTTGGCAGCCATGCTTTTTTTCTTGTCTAGGAATAATGATATATGCAGGGCATATGGATACATTTCTTGTTCAATAATGCAGAAAGATCTCTCCCAGGAGATGAGAAGAACCCTGAATACAAGGTTATGAGCTTCTGGGATCTAGTTCCATCTCTGCCATTCATTTACTCTTCAATTGTGGCAGTCACTTCCATTTCTGAACTATTTTTTCCTCATTTCTGAAGTGAAGATTATTAAGCCTACTTTTTAGGCACAGGTGTGAGGCTGACCTGGAGAAAAGGAGGGGAGCACCAGAAAAGTAGCTTCTAGTGACAGAAGGATGGCAACAGGGTGTTAGGTATTATAGTAGGCTCAGGAAAATTATAGAGGGGAGAGATAAACCAACTGAAATAATAATAGAAAAGGCCAACAGAGTTTGCCACGTGCCAGGCATTTGCCTAAGTTCCTTACTTGTCTGAACAAATGCTGTCCTCACAATAATCTTTTGAGATAGACACTATTCATATTCTCATGTTAATGATAGGTAAACTAAGGCCCAGGAATATTAAATATCTTACCTCACACAGGTAAATATTGTGTCTAAGTCACACAGTAAATATTGTAACCTAACCATACCTGCTTTAGAGCCTGCACTTATAACAATTTTCTGTATTCTTGAGCACTGGTTAATTAATACCATGCAAAAATTGAAACTGCAAATGAGATAAAAGATAAATTCAAACTGTGAAATTAAGGATAGCAGGGTATTTATTGTACACACTCTTGTGATGCTCTTAAGTATATGGCTTAATTTTAAATCTATAACCAATTCAGAGATCAAGGTAAATAAACTACATAGAACCATTGCATATGTGAGCTGATGGAAATAATTTGGCTATAAGAAGACAGTAATGATTCCATTTCAGGTCCCATTCTACTCTATCTTTTAAGGTTAAGCATGAATTGAAGGCAATAGTTCAGGTGAAAGAAGCTGATAACCTGAGTTAGGGTATCAGCAGTGGAAATAGAGAGATATAAATGGATTTTAGTTATGGAAACAAGAAAAGCAACAGGATTTGACGATTGGTTGGATAAAGGGAATTTAAAAGAGAAGAAAGAATTGGGGATGACTACCAGATTTCTCCTTCAGGTAAGTGGATAGATGATTTTACCATTCATAGAGGTAAATAGTACAAAACAGGTAAATGGTGTTTAGGGGAGTGGGATATGAGTCCATTTTTTGTCATATTGAATTTGAAGTGCCACTAGGATGTTCAAATGGAGATGTTCACTATATGGTCTGTTAGTTCTAGAGTTCAGGAGAAAGATTGTGAAAACCATCAGCATGTAGGAACGTCTGACTCATGGAAATTGATGAATTCACTCAGGAAGACAAAGTAAAATTGGAAGGGAACTGAAAACAAAGCCCAAATGTTTAAGGTGTTGTAAAAGAAGATAAGTCCCTGAAAAAATGGCTAGAGAAGTAGAAGGGAAATCAAGAGACAGAGGTTTCTGAGAAGCCAGGAAAAGAGAACACACAATCTCCTCAGAGGAGTAGGGATGGTACCCATTGTGCAGAGGCCACAAAATCTTCCAGGTGCATTGTCTACTGGGTCATGCAGCAGAGACCATTGCTGGCCTTGGGTGAATATATTCACTGGAGCAATGGGGTAAAGAGGGACTGGATGCAAAAAGCAAGTGAGGATAGTAACTATGGACAACACTTTCAAGGCATGAGTGGTAAAGTAAGAGAGAGGGAGGTACCTAGATGGAATAGACTTGGGCATTATTTTTTAAAATATGTCTTTATTGATATATTAGAAATATAGAAAGGCAGAGGAGCATATATAGAGAAATATCATTGATAAGCTACCTCCTGCATAGCCCCTGTTGAGTATAGAGACTGCAACTAGGGAATGTGCCTTGACCGGGAATCAAACCAGTGACTTCTTGGATTATGGGTTGATGCTCAACACTGAGTCACACCACCTGGGCCAAACTTAGTTCTTTTTAATGTTAACTAGAACAGCCAATAGCAAAGGAATGTTAAGTGATAAAGAACAGAGTGGAAACATTCTGTGTAATAGGAAAACAGATGTGAAATAAACATTAACAAGTGAAAAACAAATTATTTTATATATGCCTCTGTATCTGGACATCTGCCTAGAACTGCTTTCCTGGATGCTCCAGAGGACTTCTAGAAATGGTACACTGGTGTGCTTTAGAAAACATACTTTCTCTCTCTGAAGAGAACCAGAAGACCCATATGCCCTCCAAATATTCAAGGTTTTCTCTGTGGAAGTGAAGAGAGATGGAAGTGAAGAGAGTTGGAAGGAAACAACCTAGCACATTCTGTAAAGATGAGTGTAGATAAGAAATAGAAAACTATGAACAAGGGTGGTTTATTAGCAATGCTGACTAAAACAATGAGCAAGGGAGGGGAATGTGAAATGCTATCAAGTTTAATTAATCTGGTCTGGCAAACTTTGGGACTGTGAAGTGAAGTGTTTTTTTGTCAGCAAGAAAATAGTCCAGTGAACTGTGTATATAAAGATGGTTCATGGATAGAAGGAAGAGGGGGACCAAAAAAAAAAAAAAAGAAAGAAAGAAAATCGGCCCTGGGATGGAAAATCAGACATAAAGATAGACAGTCCCTGTGCATTGTGGTAACTGTATTAAAGAACTTTGGAAGAAGTGGCTCTTGTGGAAGTGAGACCTGAGCTAGCCTTAGAGAAGAGATAGGATTCAAACTGGCAGGTGGTAATTGAGGGAGAGTGAGTGCATTTCAGGGATCATTGCCACAGGAAGAACCTGTGACTGGAGAGAAAATTTATTTTATTCTTTATAATAGTTTTGATATTCTTATTTTAATCCATGTGAATAACTTTGAGCAAGTTACTTAGCCATTCTGGTCCTCTGGTTGTTTTTTTCCTTTCCTTTTCCTTTTTAGCAGTGAGGAAGAAATAACAAAGCAGAGATGCATTACAGGGAAAAAAGGAGGTATCCTGAATATAAAGCATTATAAAGGGTTTTAGCCACATAAAGGGGAAGGAGAATATGCACCACAAAATTTTACAGCCAGAATTTCAAAGTATCCTTGTTGCCTAATGATGGTTTTTAGCTTTGCTCTTGGTGGATATAGAGTTGGAGGTCTGCCGCTTAAAATTATCTTTGTTATGTTTTGCCTGGATCAAAGCACATAGAAAGCCTGGTGGAATGGGAAAAGCAGCAGAAGACATAGGCAAGCACCTCAGCATGACAATGATCTGCCCTCAGGTTTTTACTAATGCCCTGATGGGCTCAAATGTTCTGAAAACTTTGTAAGTAAGGACTGAAAATCCAACAGAATTACCATATATCATATTCAGAACAGGTTCTCATGCCTTACTGAAGATCAGAGTTGCTACCGATAGAAAGACCAACACTTTGAGCCTTCTCTTGCACAGGGCATGAGGCCAGGTCTTCAGATCTTTGTTAGAAGAAAAATGAAACTGCAAAAAGTTGGAAGATTGTAAGAGAGGGTGACGATAAGGAAATCCGTTTTAAAAAGAATGCATCCATGTAACAAAATCCAGAATTTTCAGTTTTAGGTACACAATGAGGAAGTTTTATGAACACATGAAAGTAATCTTCTAAAAATTTATTAGTGGTTTACATATAAATGATATTTTAAATTAGAACTAGAGAATCCTTTCTTAAAATGAATGAGATTAGTATTTCTGTAATTTCTAATGGCACCCATATATACTGAAGAGCTATCTTTTCTCATAATTCCAGAGCTGTTGCTATTAGTTCTGTAAATACCTGGAAGTCTTATTGGGAGTGAAAATTCTTGATACATGCTTCTCTAATTATTGGTATCTTCTTTAAATAAATAATTAGTGTCTAGTTTCTAAGCCTTTACTTTCTTAAATAATTCTCTCAAGATTTTCTAGCAACATCTTGCTTAAAGGACAATTATTTGGGGTCATAAAGTCCCTTTCCTACATATGGGCTATGTATAATAACACAGATGGGAAAGTAGATAATTCAGCTTAGAAAAGGTGTATGGCTCTTGAGCTCTAAAATTAAAAAAAACAACAACACCTAATTTGATTAGCTTGTTCTTTCTTACTAGGATGACTATTTATAGAATAAAATTCCACTGCATTATTACCTGCTGAGGGCTAGAAAAATTTTCTTATGCTTTCATTTTATTTCTACCTCATTTTAATTTCCCTCACCACCTCAATATTTAGCATACAATCTTATCCTTAGGAAATGCTCAATAAATACCCATTGACTGCAGTTATTTATTTACCAAATTGGGTGGTTTATTAAATTGCCATAGTCATGGAATAGTTGAGGGGTTTCAGTGGAGACACAGGGAGGCTTTCAGGAGCCATGCCATATCTATCTTCATCTTCCTTTTAGTCATTAACCTGATACTTTACCCAGTGCTTCCTGTAAGGAGATGGTTCATTTCTGTTTATTGAATAAAAATACCTTCTGTTGGTGAACAGTAGCTCCCCAATTAAGTTCTATTATAAGAACTCTTACCACCAGATTAAATTTAAAAACAAAACAAATTGTTGCTCTATGACCTGGCCTTTCAGTGCTAAGAATCTAATGTAATAATAAGAGGTTATTTTCTTCAGGGTATATTCTCTCTCTACCCAGATACTCTCTGTTACATGCACAATAGGCTCCTGCAGGCTAAAAGGCTCTCCGTTACGTGGATGGAGAATAAAATGAAAACTATTTGCCTGGTCAACATTATTTCATAGGGTGCTGAGGAATAAATCAGGCCTGGCATGACCTTCATTGGAATTTCAGATTTATTTACAAAGGTTTGTGCTGATCGCTTTATCTACCAGAGGCTCCGTTTCCCCTTGGTGACTCATAAGTAATGTGGTCCATACAAACCTGTGTAAATAGAGCCAATATTTCAAGGGAGGTCATGCTATATGCTCTTCCCCAGAGAATAGATGATGGCTGACTGCTGGGCTGATATGAAATTTATCTTTGTGAGGGAGAAGAGGGATTGTGTGGCCCAGAGGGCAGGATCCAGGGTATGTGAATCCTAAAGAGGGGTTGAGATATACTAGAATCCAAGTGTGTTTGTGTTCTGTGTTTCTACTTATGGGTAAAGATTAAAAAACAAAATAACTCACTCAAGTCAAGTCTTTTAATAGTCTACAAAGTCATCATTGATTTTTCTAAATTTATTTGTGTATGTATTTTTTGAACTACTAAATCCAGTGGTCCCCAAAGAAGAGTTTGGACCCACCAACCAAACAGATCTTTAAGCTGGTTGCCTCTGTGAATTCCTTTTCTTCTTCTTCTTCTTCTTTTTTTTTTTTTACCTTTATCCTACTTTCAGTCCTCCTACAACTTTCTTACCCTGCCTTCCAGTGTATTTTGCTGGTATTTCTTGCACATAAGTATCTCCTTTACTCCATTTCTACTTAGCCCTCTACAATCAGTAGCCCTCACAATTTACCTCTCAGAGACTTCTCCATACACGTCAAAGAGATACCCTCCCACCTATATCACATACAGGCTGAATGTAAGGCTTTGGAAAATAAAAGCAATTTTTTTCTTCATAAAATGTTTGTGTAAACTTGAAATCCTGTGCTCTAGGATTTTTTTAATCTCTGCTTTATAATATATGACTGTATTCAACCTTATAAATGTTATTGATTAAGATGTCGAAGAGGGGGCCAGATAATTAATCAAGAAATACAGAGTAAGCACATTCCGTGGCCTCAGCATGTTGCTATTTGCTATGTGAGATATTGATCTTGACTTCATGTAATGTACAATGTGTTTAGAAAAATAAGACTAATTCTCTGGGGAAAAACATACTGAAAAACACAAGTCTGTATAAAATTAGCTCTGTAGTATTTACTGACTTAATGACATTCTAAATACATATGTGGTCATGGCACTTTCCTTAAAACCATCCTGGAGGATAAAGTCCAGACTTCATTACAGCTCTTGGGTCCACGAGAGCTTCGTGACCTGGCCTCCGCTCATCCAACCATATGTCCTTCCTGCCCCAGAAACTCTGGATTGCAGCTTTACTGGACACATCTCAACTACAATTATATCTATTTGGGGATGAGAAAGCTAAAGATAAATAACTTGTATATGGTCCTAAGGCATTCTATATAATAATAGGCTAATATGCAAATTGACTCCTCAGGAGTTCAACTGGCTGGGAGTTCGACCACTGGCTCTGATGTGTGCTGACCACCAGGGGTGGCACTGAATGGAGAAAGGCCCTGGTCGGCAGCCTACCCATGCACAAATTTTGTGCACTGGGCCTCTGGTATCAATTATAATAATTTTCCAAAATATTACTTTATTACCTTTATCTTCTATCAGCTTGGAATACCCTCCACCACCATCTCTGACTAGCAAATATTAGTGTCTTAAATCCTCAAGAGGTGATTGAGTCATTCCCTTCCCTGTGCTTCCCTAGCACTTGCTTTTACTCTGCTGCATTTTAAGTCATCTCTGTGTGGCACTCCTCCATTAGATCATGAGCTTTTTGAGGGCAAATACTCTGTTTTACTGACTATGGATTCTCCAGTACCTAACACCGGAATGTTTTATGGGTGTTTAAAATAAATTCTCACCTTTAAAACATGATCTATGAGAATAGAGAATTCAGCTACCTCTTGAGACCTGAGAGCTACTAAATAGAACCTCTACACTAAAACATAATACCATTCTCTCTGTCATCCCGTTCCTGTAGTGAGAGAATCCACTCTTATCCCTTGGTGCTAGTGTGGGTTGGTCCTGATCCTGGGACAAATTACCTTTACTTTTATCATAGTGTCTTGTGTTATCATTATCCACATCACCATCTTCAGCAACAGCAGTAAGGCACCTTTACTGAGTCTATGAGGCCAAACTCCAGTCATTGTGGGTATGGACAGTCATATAACCAGTTTCTCCCTGGAGGATCTAATATAATAGTAGAAAATAAGAAGAAATGCTATGGAATAGTACAGAGGTTTCCATGGAAGATTACTAGTGTCTCAGAAATCTTGGAAAATGAACAGTGCTTTGGACAAATAAGGTGCTATTTCTGGAGATTTATAATGTACAATAACATGATGGAAGCTTTTTGAGGTTTTGTGATAAAGATATCTATTTAAATTTTTCATTGAGATATTACATACAAAACATACAGAT
This sequence comes from Antrozous pallidus, assembly GCA_027563665.1. Taxonomy (NCBI): domain Eukaryota; kingdom Metazoa; phylum Chordata; class Mammalia; order Chiroptera; family Vespertilionidae; genus Antrozous; species Antrozous pallidus. Next base: position 83,529,001 of record CM050518.1, on the reverse strand, counting down.
TTTAAGTATACAGTTTGATAAGTTTTAATCAATGGATGCATTCTTAAAACCCCAAATTAAACTGTGTGTAGAATATTTCTATCACTCTAGAAAGTTTCCTCATGATCCTTGTCAGATAGCCCTCTTACCCTAGCCCAGTGGTCGGCAAACTGTGGCTCTTTGGCCCCTTGAGTGTGGCTCTTTTACAAAATACTACGGCCTGGGCAAGTCCATTTTGAAGAAGTGGCATTAGAAGAAGTTTAAGTTAAAAAAATTGGGCTCTCAAAAGAAATTTCAATCATCGTACTGTTGATATTTGGCTCTGTTGACTAATGAGTGTGCTGACCACTGCCCTAGTCTACCCTTCCTTCAGGCAACTACTATTCTGATTTCTATCCCCATGGATAGAATTATTTTGCCTGTAAAATGGAATCTAAAATGGAATGAAAATGCTTTGAAAAATACTAGGTTATCAGTGTATAACTTTCCATGGATAATCATAGCCATTATGTGATTTAATTCAAAATAATAATATAAGGCCTGGCTGGTGTTGCTCAATGGTTGATCATCGACCTAAGAACGAGGAGGTCATGGTGTGATTCTCCGTCAGGGCACATGCCAGGGTTATGAGCTTGATCCCAATTGTGGGGCGTTCAGGAGGTAGTGGATCAATGATTCTCTCTCATCATTGATGTTCTGTCTCTTTCTCCCTTACCCTTCCTCTCTGAAATTAATAAAAAATACATTAAAAATAATAACATAAGGGTACTTGCAGTGCCAAATGAATGGTTTATACAGAGGTTGCTTTAGGAATTTAGAAGAAAACATGTCACTTAAGGTTAGTTTGAATTAGGAAAGCTTCCCAGGGGTTGCCAGTCAAATTTCCACTGGACTCGTGATTTAGAGAAGCAGTGTGCTCTGTGCATGGTTTTCTAGCAAGGTGGAAGGATATATTTTTTTCCTTGCTCTGGAACTCCATCCCCCAACCCTCTACAGAGCAGACTCTCCTTCATCTCCTATGTCTAAGGAAAAATATACCTTATTGGAAAGACCCCACCTCCACCTTTGTTGCAGTAGGGCCCTGCCTTTCTTCATCACACATTGTACTTCCAATTAATTACCTATTAACTGTCTCCCTGTGAGACTGTGGCTGCATGAGGGTACAATGCCTGGCACATAGCTTACGCTCAGCAGTACCTGATGGTTGAATTAATAAATTAATAAATATGGATTGCCCAGATGGTGTGGCTCAGTGGTTGAGTGTCTACCCAAGAACCAAGAGATCCTCAGTTGGATTCCCAGTCCATGCACATGCCCAAGTTGTGGGCTCAATCCCCAATAGGGGGTATGCAAGAGGCAGCTGAATGATAAAGTTCTTTTCTCATCAACATTTCTATCTCTCTTTCTCTCTCCTATTCTCTCTCTCTAGAAACTAATAAAAATCTATTTTAAATAAATAGATAGATAGATAGATAGATAGATAATTAGGATTGAACCCTCAGGTAGGTGTGAATGTTTCAGATGCTTTCACAAAGATGCATTGCACAGACATATAGACATCGTGTTGTTATTTAGTGTGGTTTTTAAATTGTTTTTTGTTGTTGTTACAGGCAACTCTGGCTAACTAAAGCAATAATGACATTTAATGGAAGGATACTGCTCGCTCACAGAAAAGGCTGAGAACCAGGCATGGGAGAGGAACTGAGATAGCTGTGGGGGAGTTGAAAAGGTAATGACTGAAACATCTCACAGCAGGGAGCGCTGGGTGAGAGGCCATGGCTGTAATCGGGAAAGTCATTCATTTAAAATCTCTCTGTCTCCATGAACAAGTTTCACATGTCTGGAAGGAGTCTAAACTTAGCATTGGTTGACTTTGCTCCTTGGCCAGTTGGGAAAAGAGTAAGTTTCTCAAAAAGAAGATCCTATTAGGAAAGAGTAATGAATGGTGAGTGACTGAGATAGGAAAGGAAAAAAAGACACGGGTTCACTCCATGCAGACACTGATGAACTGCACTCCAATCTTCCTATGCTTTCACAGATGGGGTGAGGTGCCCCTCACACTTTAGGTACCTCTCACACAGGGGTGCGGTTTTGATAAGATGCCTGCCTTCCCTGTGAGTGTGTGAGCTCCTGAGGCGTGGCTTATGGTTGATATATGGTAAATGGGTGTTGAAGAAATGAAAGAATGAATGAATAGGGGAATTGCTGTTCACTGGAGATTGCTAATTTATATATTCGGGGATGGATGATAAGGCAGAGATGAGTTTGGGGTATTGTAAGGGAACAAATGAAGCCATTTGAAAATAATGAGGGGTCTTGGAAATGAAACTCATGCAAAGCCCCATGTTTACCTATGTGAAAGTGAAGGGAGTATCATGTGTATGTTTGTTTAAAGTGGAACGTTTAGGTAGAGGTTTCCTTGGGACTAGAACTCTGAGAGATGGAGAAAAAAAGAAGGAGGATGTGGAGTCTTCTAAAAGTTCCATCTCATTGCTCCTTCCCTGAATATTGTTTGTTGTTGTTTTTGAATCATCATTTCTAAGGAATTATTGAAATGACTTTATTGTTATATTATACTAGAGGCACTGGTATAATTTATCATTTATATTATAAATTCATGCACTGGGGAGAGTGGGGATTCCTCAGTCTGGCCTGCACCCTCTCACATTCCAAAACCCCTCAAGGGATTTCTACCTGCTGGCGTAGGTCCGCTTTCTGTGGGGATCAGGCCTAAACGGGCAGTCGGACATCTCTCTTGCAGTCTAGCACCCCTCCCTCTTTACTTGCCCGCAGCTCCTTACTGCTCAGCTCCCTGCTCCTTAGTGCTACTGAGGAGGCAAGAGAAGATCCCACCCCTACAGCTGCACTCGCCAGCCTCGAGTCCGGCTTCTGGCTGAGTGGTGCTCGCCTGGTGGGAGTGCAGTAACCACCAGGAGCAGCTCCTGGTTGTTATGCTGTAATGGTCACTTAGGCTTTTATTATACAGATTAGTGGGCCAGTGCATAAAATTCATGCACATTAAAAGGAAATTACAGGAAATATTTTAATATTGTTATTTGCCATTTTCTCTATAATAGAAGTGTCAGAGATGAAAAAAATTAATAAAATGTATATGAAAATCTCCCTCTTGTCACATTCTGGGGCATGGCACAGGACCCAGAGTCAAGTCCCCACCCACCTACATGTGCCTTGAAATCATGTGAGACCCGGACCAGGCCAACCTCACCCTCATCAAGCTCTGCAAGGTGGGAGGCACAGCCTCAGGTCCCCTGGCACTAGAGCCAGGGCAGAGGATGTGGCCTTTGGTCTCCTGGCCCAACCTCAGGTTCCCCAGCCCCAATGCAAGGGCATGAGGGCCTAAGGGCATGATGATTATTTGCATATTGGCTCTTTATTATTTGGATAATAAAGAGCCAGGGACATAATGGCCATGGTGACCCAGTGCTGACTGGGGCTGCTTCTGGTGCCCTGACCTAGCACTGACTGCTTAGGAGGCTGTGGATCAGGCCCAGAGAGAGGCCTGCAGAGAGAGAGACCAGGTCTTATCTATAGCCTCTGTGGCAGCCATTGATCAGCACTTGCCCTCTTTCTCTCCTGGCCTGGCCAACAGTTACACCTCCATTTTTTTCCAGGCCTCCACTGGGGCTGCTGATCAGCCCCACCTTTCTGATCAGGCCCCATTAATAGGTCCAGAGACACTGATAGGCATAGAAACTGACCAATCAGAACCAAATCTGGGTGAATGTATGTAGCCAATGGCTTCCTAGGAGGTGGAGCTTTTGACACTTACTGGCATAGAAACTGACCAATTAGAACCAAATCTGGGTCAACTGTGAGGAGCCAATGGCTTCCTAGGAGGCGGAGCTTTTGATGTTGACTGGCATAGAAACTGACCAATCAGAATCAAATTGGCTGGCAGAGGAGGGCAGTTGGGGGCAAGATCAGACCAGCAGGGGTGGACAGTTAGGGGTGATCTGGCAGGCAGAGGCAGTTAAGGGTGAGATCAGGCCAGCAAAGGAGGGAAGTTAAGGGTGACCAAGCAGACAAGGCAGTTGGGGTGAGTTCAGGCTGGCAGGGGAGAGAAGTTGGGGGCTCGATCAAGCTGGAAAGAGAGGGCAGTTAGGGTAGAGCAGGCAGGCAGAGGCAGTTAGGGGCAATCAGGCAGACAGGCAGGTTAGTGGTTAGAAGCCGGCAGTCCCAGATTGTGAGAGGGGTGTCCAGCCACTGGTTTAGGCCCAATTAGTCTAAACTGGTGGTTGGATATCCCCCAAGGGGTCCCCGATTTGAGTGGGTGTAGGCTGGGCTGAGGGAATGCCCCCCACCATGCACAAATTTCATACACTAGGCCTCTATATAGGATAATATACCCCCAGCAAGAACAACAACAACAACAACAACAGAAAACCAATACCAATTATTAAAAAGAAAAGCTTGTGTCATTGGAGAAACAGCTTGTGGAAAGAGAGGACTCATTAAAGACACATTTAAGATATTTTAAATTGAGTAGTCATGTAGTACACAATTATTGCTAAGGTTGAAAATCCTTTTACAGAATACTCAGGAATACCTAAAAATTGTCACAAGATTTTTTGGAGGGAACAGGGAAGTTTCTAATATTGCCCACAACATAGTTTGTGATCCTGTGATTCTCCTGGATCAGGGGCAATGTGGATATTTGCTCTAGCAGCCCACCCGGGTGGGTTACCTCACCTCCATTTATTGATTAGATTGCACTTCATATTGTGAAAGGATAATTGTTTGTAGAATTCTCTCAACTCCTAGCTTTGGCAATTGAAACAGAAGTTTCATATTTTAGTTTCAAGCCAAGTTACTCTCAACTCTCCGTTCTGGGTTAGACTTGTCATCTTTAAGCAGTATTTAGAAATTTAGATTATGAGTCAGGCTACCTCTGAGGATTAATCAATGAAGAAGGAAATAGAGTGTGAGCAGTTCACACCTTTGCTCTTTCCTAATTTACATATGCATGTGCATGTTCATTTTGGTGAATTAACTGTTATATGTAAGAGAAAGGAGAAGAACAAGGAAGATGTCAAAGCAAAACCTATGATTAGCCCTGGTTCTCAAAGGTCAGAGGAAAACAGTATTGAAGTTTCCCCAAAAGTTAAAAGTTGATTCAGCCATTTATCTTCTGGGTATATATCCAGAGAAAATGAAATTAGTGTCCTAAAGATATATCTTTACTCCCATGTTCATTACAGCCAAGATACACAAACAACCTAAATATCTGTCGATGAATGAAAAGATAAAGCGTGACTGTGTGTGTATGTGTGTGTGTGTTTGTATGTGTGTGTGTGTGTGTGTGTGTGTGTGTGTGTGTGAGTGTGTGTGTGTGTGTAATACTACTTAATCTTCAAAAAGAAGGACATTCTGCCATTGCCATTTGTGTTAACATGGATGAGCTTGGAGGGCATTACGCTCAGTAAACTAAGCCAGACACAGAAGGACAAATGGCTATGGCATGATCTCATTTATATGTGGAATCTAAAATAGGCAGACATAAATATAGGGAGTAGAATGGTGGTTGCATAAGGCTGCAGAGGGGTTAGATTTGGGCAAAAGGTGCAAAGGTTCAGCTCTGTGGTATAAATGAGTTCTGGAGATTTAATGTACAGCTTGGTGACTATAGTTAATACTGTATTGTATACTTGAAATTTGCTAAGAGAGTTGATTTCTAATGTTCTCACCACACACAAAATTTCCTAGGTAGATGAGGTGATGGATATGTTAATTTAACTTGATTGTGACACTTAATTGTGAGCACTAGTTGATCTCTAGTGTTCTCACCACACACAAAATTTCCTAGGTATATGAGGTGATGGATATGTTAATTTAACTTGATTGTGATACTCATTTCTAGTATATACATACTAGAAGCCTGGTGCATGAATTTTGTACATGAGGCAGGCAGGAGGGGGAGTCCCTTCAGCCCAGCCTGCCCGCACCCTCTCCAATCTGGGACCCCTCAGTGGATGTCCAATTGCAGGTCTAGACCAACAGTCAGACATCATTCTCACAATCCTGAACCACTGGTTCATAATTGCTCACCTGCCTGCCAGCCTGGTTGCCCCCAAATGTTCCTGCTACTGGCCTGGTTGCCTCTTACTGCCCTCACTGCTGGCCAGGTTGCCCCACACAGCCTGCTTTTTCAGTCATTTGGTCATCCCTCAGGCTAGCACTGGTGGCTGGGCAGCTACCATCCAAGGTTTGCCTGTGCCTCAGGCTAGCTCTGTGCGGATGGAGGACTGAGGGGACTGGGGGACTCTGGATGCGGGCACATAGAGCAGCCAGACTTGCCTAGGGGCAGGACTGGCTGTGCTGTGTGCCTGCTGCCCTGGAGGGGCTGAGGGAACTGGGCACCTCCATCTTGTGGCAGTGGGCACGGCCATTTTTGATGGCATGGCAATCAATTAGCATATTCCTTCCTTATTGGCTGTGAGTCTCACCATCTTTATGAGGGTGTGACAGTCAATTAGCATATTCTCTTTTTATTAGATAGGACACACACACGCGCACACACATACTGGGGGTGGGTGGTCCCTCAACCCAACCTGCCCCCTCTCACATACTGGGAGCCCTCAGGGGATGTCCAACTGATGGCTCACCCCCAGCTTGCCCAACCATATCCCTGTTGCACCCAGCCATATCCCTGTTCAGCTCAACCCCTGCTGCTTGCGACCACCTGGCCCCAGGGGCTGGGCACTCCCTGCTGCTGCCACCACCACCATTGCTGCTGTCGCCGCTTCCCCTCACAGCACCTGGGGACTGGGCACTTTTAGCCACCACTGTTTCATCTCCACCCCCCGGGGCTGGTGCTCAAGCCACTTGGCCCCACCCCCGCTCCTGATAGGCTGGTAGCATAGCCAATCAGTAATGAAGGTATGGTCAAATTTGCATGTTTCTCTTTTATTATATAGGATGTGTGTGTGTGTGTGTGTGTGTGTGTGTGTGTGTGTGTGTGTGTGTGTGTGAGAGAGAGAGAGAGAGAGAGAGAGAGAGAGAGAGAGAGAGAAATAGAGAGGGAGAGAGAGAGATTGTATACCTTAAATATATACATCTTTTGTTTGTTAAGTATACCTTAATAAAGCTAGAATAGAAAAAAATTGAGATTGAAACAAGCTGATTCTCAGTGATTGTATTTCTGGAAGCAAAAAAGTCACAGAAAAGGCAAGAAAGAAAAGAGAGCCAGAAGCAAATGGGAAGCTTGGCATGAGGCAGACATGACCAGTAGGCAACAGTCTTTGTTGGAAAAGGGGTCCTAAAGAACAGGAAAAGAAAGTTATCAAACTCCAGTCCCATTGGATCCTTGAGAAACTTACTCTCCAAAGAATGTGCTATTTAAGGGAGATGGTGTGGTGGAAAGAGGAGGAAGGGAGGGAGGGAGGGAGGGAGGGAGGGAGGAGAGGAGAGGAGAGGAGAGACGGAGGAAGAATGAATGAATGTCAGGATTTATTGGTAGTGTTTTAATAACAAAAACCAGGTTCTATTCAGAGATTCATCAAGAAAAAAAAGTGTTCCATTATTTGGCAGTTTGACAACTATTGTAAAGAAGGAAAAGTCAACATTTAAGTTAGTGAGTTTATCTTTATTCTTTAGTTCTCTTAGCCCATTTTTGAGGCAAAAGAATAGTCACACATCCTCTAAAATACTAAAATTCCTGCAGATTGGAAGTGTAAAGAGTAAAGGATTCCTGAGATGTATGTTTTGCCTTTCTGTAGAGCGCAAAATTAGCATTTAGCCTCCTTGTTACAAGTTCCATTTTTATCTTTTTTAAATTGCCAGTGAAAAAAGTAATAAAGAGCAATTTTAATTTAGCCACAAAAATCCTCTAAATAATAATAAAAAGGCTGAACTGAGAGGTCTGAGAAAATGACCACGTCTTTCCTCTCATTTTGAATCTAACTACAGCTAATAATGGTCCAGAGCCAACCTTTAAACTGTTTGTGCTGTCTTTCATCTGGAGAGTTCAAAGCCCTTTAAAAACAAATAATTAGGCCTCAAAGTAGGGACACAAAAATCACACTGTACCCATTTTACAGTTGACTAATGGGTCACCACAGTCCCAGAGCTGCCCATGGAAACAATCTTATCCGAGTCCTCTTCCTTGACTTAATATATTTTTATTGATTTCAGGGAAAAAGGGAGAGGGAGAGAGAGATAGAAACATCAGTGATGAGAGAGAATCACTGATTAGCTGCCTCCTGCACGCTCTCTACTGGAGACTGAACCTGCAGCCCAAGCACGGAAACTCCTGGGTCATAGGTTGACGCTCCACCACTGACCCACACAGGCCATGCTGTCCTTGACTTCTTTCTCTCACTTTGGGGGCATCTCAACCTCGCATCTCTAGGAGAAGCCACCCTCCACATTTTCACCTTTAACCGGTGCCAAAGCCACTAATTTAATCCCCTCTCTTTCATCTCCTGTTTTTCATTTCTGATCATCCCTCCCTTTTGCTTGTTTCTCGTCCCCTCTAATCATTGTCTCTGCTCCTTTGTGAGAACCATTACATTTCTGGTGGACCCTGAACTTCACAAATGACAATAGGGCTTCTACTCTGTTTTAAAATGCAGTTAATGAGTAAGTACTTCTTGATGACCTCCTATGTCTGCAGCAGTGGCCTGGACACTGCAAGGGCTACAAGAAGGAACATGAAACGGAAGGTCCTTCCTTGGAGAAGCTGCAGGCAGGGGAAGTGACAGGGCTCAGACCAGGGTCTGTATACTAGTAGCAGGGAGCCAGGCCCCACCTCAGAGGCTTGACTGTGTGTCCCCCAGTTTGTGACCCAATTCTGAGGCACACAGGAATTCAGAAGGAAGTGTGTCAAGAGTCAGACAGGATTCTTGGACAAGTTGGGTTGGTGGAAATTATGAAGATCGGGTGAGTAGAAGATTTAGGAGAGGTAGTTTAGATGCTCTGGGGTGAGGGAGATTCCAGGTGTTAGGAAGACAGATAAATAAAGTTAGAGTGCATCTTTCTCTAACATGCAGCACAGGTCTTTGCCCATAGTAGCTACTCAAGAAAAGGGGTTGGGGGGAGCGGAGGGACTGACCTAGAGTGGCAGGCACAGAGCTCAGGGTAGCCCTTTTCATGGTGGTTGGAAACTCAACCTGCTATCCTGAAGAAGAATTTTTTGTTGTTGTTAAGCAAACTCAAGCTAACTTTCTCTTAATGAAATTCTTTACCCTCACTTTAACTTCACTCTTAACAGCTGGTGCATGTGTCTGCACGCAGAGGCAGGACTCTGCTCTCTATCCGTATTTGTAAATGTTATCTGTAAATATAAAGCCACTCAAGATTGCCATTCCTATGTAAAGCAACTGTTCCCTGTTGGAGGCTTAGTGCAGCACTGGCTTTGGGAAGAAGTCGATAGTGAGCTGGGTTTTGGGAGGACCGGGATGAAGACGCACAATGTGGCTATCAGAGGTGGTTATACACTGAGTAGCCAGATTGTTATGACTTCTGAATGCATAATAATCTGGCCACTCAGTGTGTGTGTGTGTGTGTGTGTGTGTGTGTGTGAGACCCAGTGCATGAATTTGTGCTTGGGTGGGGTCCAGCCAGCCTGGCCAGGGGGAGGGGACATGGGCGGTTGGCCAGCCTGCCTGCTGGTTGAAATCCTGGTCGAGGGGACAATTTGCATATTAGCCTTTTATTATATAGGATATACACTGAGTGGCCAAATTATTATACATTCAGAGTTATAATAATCTGGCCACTAAGTGTAAATAAAAATATGTAGCACTCTGCAATTTTCAAAAACTTTTTCTAGCTGCATTATTTCAATTGATCTCAGTAACTTCTTCGGGAAGTAGGCACCACTGGTTTTATGACCCTATTTTACAGACGAGAAATGTGAGACACGAAGAGTGTAGGTCATCCCTAACGATAACATAGTTATCTCACAGCAATTTAGGTCCAGAATCTCAGACTTACATCCCTAAACACAGGGCCCTTCCCACTAGAGAGCTGTGTCAGGCATCCAGCAGGGAGGCGCAGTTGGAGAGACCCCCGGACCACCCTGTCATGAGGATATTGTGTTTCTCTTCCTGATTGTGGGAGCAGAAACGCGCCCAACAATCCAGGCGGCAAAGCTGGTCCAGGCTTTGTCTCCGGTTGAGCTAATATTTTAACGTTTCCCTGCTAGCCAGGGAACTTAGTGCAGGGCCATGCACACAGTAGGTGTTCCATAAATATTTGTTGATGCTATGGATTCAGCGCAACTGGCTCCCAGCAGGCCCACCGTACCTAATCGCCTCAGAAAGGCCTGGCAAGAGATTGAAAATAAAAATCTCATCAATAATAGAACCTGTTGTTTTCCCTTCTCTGCCCAGGGAGACTTTGGTTCCTCAGTTGCATTTCCAGTGTTTTAAGACGGGAATCATTTTCCCTGTGGCAGGTACAGCTGGTGAGACGCTGCTTTATTATGAAGGAAAATGGTAGAATAGAATTTAAGAATATTAAGAAGGGATTTGGTTTCTGACAAATATTAGCTGTAAAGGCCAGTGTGAAGATTTTAGAGAAATTTAATTAAAATTTAATCTTCTTTCTAATTAAAGTTTCCTTTAATTAAACTTAAAATTAAATTTGCTTTAATTGGAGGAATTTAAAGTGTATTACCTTTTGAGTGTCAATCATTTTTGGAAAAAAAATTATGCTGCTTTGTCTGGTTTAAAATGAGAGTTGGTGTCAAATTTCCAGGAAAGTAATAAAAGTAATGTGTTTAAATATAAATCAGCCTTCTTAGGTGTTTGGCTCCCCATTTGCCTCGTCCATGGACATTTGGCTTAAACTGCAGTTTTCCTCTGTGTGGGAGACCTCTGTAGAAGGTCAGGTTTAGACTGTCAGGGGCCTTAATTGGAAAGTTCTGTTTCTTTCTCCATTATTCAGGCTCCCGTGGAGCTGTGGAGCTGTCTCCCTTCTGTCTGGATCCCTCCAAGCCTCCCTCAGGCCTGTTTCAGAGAACCTTGCTCGATTGAAAAAGCTGGGGAAATGGTTCCTTCCTGTTTCTCTATGTAGTTCCAAGCCCCTCCATGCTTATTTCTTTCTCAAAGTCTTTTTCTGTGTGATGTTTTAGAATCCTGTCAAGCCCTAGATACCATCTCCTCCAAAACTGAGGCTGAAAGTAAGTTAATGTCTTCTCCCAGGATGGCCCCCTCTTATGACTTCACCATTTTCTATGCCATCATCTCCAAAGAGGTTCTTCATCTGCCCTTTCCCTCTTCATCTGCCCTTTCCCTCTTCATCTGCCCTTTACCTCTTCATCTTTCAGGGTGGCCAGCATAGCCCCTTATCTCAACCCTAGGTATGTGAAAGCAATAAATAGCTTCTAAGCAGTTCTGCCATTCCCCCACTCTATCTCTGATCCATCCTGCATAATCTTAGCAAGTCATTAGTCTAAGAATACTGCTCCTTGTCTCCGGGAATACATTCCAAACTTCTGACCCTGGGATCCCAGGCCTCCAGCAGGGTGACTTCATCTTACCTTTTCCACATTCATCCCCCTGGACTCTGCTGGCATACTGAGTCTGTTCCAGCCCTGCTGTTTCTCACTGCCCCTTAAACACACTTCGTGCTTTCTGGCTTCTGTGCTTTTTGCCACACTAGTCTTCCAGCCTAGAATTGTTTTCTCTTTCTTCAAGATCCTGATAAAATTCCAAATTGTTCACAAAACAACCCCTTATCCATCTGTCCTGGCACCATTCTTCTGCAGCCCAGCAGTGTTTATTCTGTACACTAATATTTATGTTCTTTATTCACGTGGATCCTATATTTGACATTTCTGAATCTTGAATGTGTTCTCTTTTTCCATTTGATCACCGGAGGCAGCTGGGATGCATGCCACAGAAGTATTATTATTCATATTTCATATCCGACCAATATGAGGCTCCAAAGAGTTTTGGCTTCCTTAAGATCTCACAGCTAGTGAGTGACGGCGTGAGGATTAGAAGCGGGTTCTCTCCTGGCTCATTTCTGCAGGTGCACTTTACCTTTCTCTCCTTTGATAAAGTTTCCGGCAAAACTATTTTTCTGCTGTTCTGTTTAAATAGTTCAAATACTTCAGAAGAGAGAAGGACAAAGACCTTTTTAAGAACTCAGATTTGAAAACTATAGGGACTTGCTAAGCTAGTATAAAGATAATCTTTTGCCATTTTATTCCAAGCAAGTATGACACAAATAAAGATCTTCAAAGGAGGATAAATGACTGACTGCCTACTGACTTGTCGTCACTAATGGAGACACATACTCTCAAGGGCATCTCTCTCTCAGCTTCTTTTCTCCCACCCACTCTCCCTCCCTCCTTCCTTCCCGTGTTCCTTCTTTTGGAAAAGAACAAAATAATTGCAGTAAAAGCTACAGAATGCTACAGAAAGAAGCGGTTAAAGCAGTAGATAAAGTGGACTAGGCTTTTAGGACACACAATTAGAATTCAGACCTGGAGCTTGTCTTTCTTTGGATACTTAGGGCCAATAAGATATTTGGTGTAGCCATGAAGCCTAGAGCAGGGCGGCCAGAGCACAGCTGCTGAGATGCAGGCTCCACTGAAGTCAGAGTAGGGGTGGTGCTTGAGGTAGCCCCGTCTGGAGCAGGCTTTTAACTCTCACACAGGGAGGAATTCTTAAAGTGCTAAGGGGCTGTTGCATTCACATCTCTCTTCAAAGGAAAGTGCCTCAAGCGATTCTGGTGCAGTTGCTGGAGTTTCTGCTCTGATTGCTGAGAACAGAATCTGATTTCCTGCCCTTGTCTGGACCATGGAAAGGTCTCAGCCAAGGGCATCTGTGGACAGGCTGGAATACAGGTGGTTAGCTGCTGCTATCCTTTTGGGAATGAGGCATGCTCCACATTAGATTGTAATGAATCTATCCAACATAGTCTTTCTTGGGGAAATGGATGACATAAGCCCTGGGCTGGTGGCTTCTCTGAGGTCATGGAGAGTCCTGAGGTAGATGAATTGCTTTCCTTGAAGCCTACAAGTCCCAGGACCCAGGCTGAGCCTGTTGCCCTGCTGACTTGCTCCCCTTTGTGAACTTAGTAAATAATCATTACATAAGACATTTGAGAATGTCTTTTCTTTTCACTCTTAAGTCTCAGGTCCTGGTTATGTAATTTTATGTCTAAAAATCTTTCAGTATGCTGGATCCAGTACCTTTAAGGTTATGATCAAGCCTGTTTTTAAAGACTCCCTACCCTTCTAAACATCCCTCTGTTAGTTCTCTAGATCAGGACTCAGTAAACTTTAAAAAAAATCCTATATAATAAATATGCAAATGATTTTTTGTTATGCTGTGAAGCGTAATGACCGACCACATAACAACCAGATCACAGATCAGCAAGAAGGTGGAGCAGCGAGCTACAAGTGGGTAGCAGAGAGATACAGGAGGGGGCAGGGCAGTAAGCTATGAGGGGGGAACAGAGAGGGAGGAGTGGTGTGGTGGGGGGAGCTTCAGGAGGGCAGGGCAGCGGGTGGAGAGCTACTGGTGCATGGATTCAAGCGCAGGGCTACTAGTATTTAATAAAAGATGAGATCATGTCTTTGCAGACCCCATAGTCTATGTTTAACTACTCAGTTCTCCCAAAGTAACCATAGATAATACACAATGAATGAGCCTGGCTGTGTTCAATAGAACTTTATTCATGGACAGTGAAATTCCTAAGTGTATATACATTTCATATACTTTTCAAGGATCATGAAATAGTATTCTTTTAGGAACTTAAAAAAAAACCCACACACAAGCACATTCTTTAATTACCAGTTGTACAAAAACACTCAGTAGGTCAGTTTATCAGCCCTGCCCACACATAGATATTCTGCTCCTTTTTCTCTGGGTCCTCTCTGCCCTATAGGTATCTTATTTTCTCACTTCCACATCTTTGTTAATGTTGTTAGTCTCTTAAAGTAGAAAATCTTATCCTCAGTCCAGGTTTGTTGAAATTCTGCCTCATGCACAAAATCTGACTCCAATATAGAATTGAGGTTACATTTCAGATTTCTTCACCTCAAGCCAACTAGGAATGGGAAATGGTTAGGATTTTGAAATCAGACTCCCTGGGTCTGAATCCGGTCTCACAGCTTACTAACCCTGTCATCTTGGGTAACTTAATCTCATTAAGCGTCATCTGAAAAATGAAGATAATAACAGTCCTGTACTCAATTCACAGTTCAGAGGGCTATTGTAGGGATAAAATATTATAAGCAGGTAAAGAGCTTAGCACAGTACCTGGCCAGGATGAAGTAATCTGTCCATGTTAGCGGTTGTCAGCTTTGTGTCTTGGGTCCTGTGCTAAATGGTATACTACCCTTCTGCAGTTTAGAGATGAAGCAATTTTGCAGTGAGAACAGAGTCATATCTTTTGCATTAGCAAATACCTTCATTCTTAATTTCTTCCCCTTTATTTAGAAATAACTTAAAAGAACAAATGCATTTTTGTCTCTTCCTTGTCAATGCTCATTCCCACAGAGGGATAGTAATTTTCTCTTTCAAGTTTTTCAAGTTTTAGATTTATTTGTAATGGTAGTTTCTCTCTCTAACAAAAATTTATGCTATCAGAGCCTTATCCTACCTCCACATCTTGGTTTGGATACTAGAACCATCAATTTATATATACCCAGTTTCAGGAATAATGTTGGTTCATTAATTTTTCCTATAGAGTATAGAAGCAGGGCCAGAAAACCCTGTAGAAAGAATTTATTTTCTTTCCATTGCCTTTTGGTAAAGTATAAAGAATATCATGTGATTAGGAGTGGGAGAACTTTTTTAAATTTAAGTTCATTTTAAACCATGTCTGGAACAAGTTGGAAACCAGTTTAAACTTTGGAATTCAAGTGTAGTTTTTTATAATCAAAGATATTTACCTTCTATGGTTACTTCATCTATCATTTAATTCAGGGCACTTAATGAACATTTAGACATCACCTCAGCTAGGTTATTAAGGGGAAAGAAGATGAACAAAAAACACTCATAATTAATTCAAGTAATTTCTTGGCCCCAACAGTGTACAGATGTACAAACAATCTTATCTAATAAAACCCTAATATGCAAACCAACCCAATGGCAGAATGACTGGTTGCTATGATGTGCACTGACCACCAGGGGCAGATGCTCAATGCAGGAGCTTCCCCTTGGTGGTCAGTGCATTCCCACAGCAGGAGCACTGCTCAATCAGAAGCCGAGTTTATGGCTGGCGAGCCCAGCAGCAAGCCTCTCTCGCCTCTGCTGCAGGTGGGTGGTAAGGAGCAAGGGATCCTGGACTGCGAGAGCCCTAGACTGCAAAAGGGATGTCTGACTGCTGATGGACATCCCCTGAGGGATCCCTGACTATGAGAGGGTACAGGCCAGTCTGAGGGACTTCCCCCTCCAGTGCATGAATGTCATGCACTGGGTCTCTAGTACGCTATAACATCAGGCAGCCTGAGTGGTCCTGGGTGAGGCATACAGCCACTGTGTGATAGTGATGGTGCAAAGGGAAAAGGCTCCAGGGCAGCTAGGTTGGTTTGAGGATTGATGAAAGGGCATCCGCACTCCCACGCTAATGGAGCAGCATGAGTGTGAAGGTGTGTGGCAAGTTTGAGGGTTTGGGGGCAGGACAACAACTCTGGCTTGTGTGACTAGAGCAAATGATGTGTAGAAGGATATAATGAGAGATGGGACTGAGAAATCAACATCTGCCTTTGAAAAGCACATTGCAAAGACCTAGCTATCCTGGAAGAAGGCAAGGTAGTTCAGTTAGAGAAAATAATTATCTTTTTAATTCAGAAAATGTTAGAAAACATTATTCATTAGAACTAGATATGGAAATATGAAAATCCCTGATTTTCTAAAGGGAAATTATGGAAACTGTCACCACCAAAAGGCAACCTTTAAGAGTGAAGCACACACCATTTAAAAAGCATTGTCTAGTCACCTTACCCTACTTCAAGTCAAAGAAACACAAAAGCGTAGACTATAAAGGGACTATAAAAGTTCTCTGATTTGATATTTCCAAACAAGTTTTGTGTAATAATCCCTTCAGTATGACATAAAATTTCCCAAATTCTCTGTGAATAGTTGTATTCTCTGATTTTAAAAAATATATAATTTTACAAAAAGCACTATGGGTTTAGTGATATTTTTAAGTGAATTTGAATCTTATTCATCTCTGCATCAATCTCATGTCGGAGGAAAACTGTCATTAAAGTGTTGTGTACAATATATTATTTATTCAGGCTGTAGCCAATATTAGTACCCAATACAGCTGTGACCTTGAGTAACTTGAAGAAGACCGTGTCCTTCCATAGCCCAGTCCTGTCACTTCCACTGAGTCTCATACGTGGCTTGTGCATAGTGACAGAGTCAGGACAAGAGTCCAGAAATATTCAGTTCGGTTCACTTTTGATTGATCAAGGACTTCCCAGATGTTAATAATTGTGCCAAGACTCTGATGGGCACATAAGAGCCAGAAAGAGTTTGTGGCTTGAGTGCTCCATAGATATCCTTTCCATAGCATATTATTTTTAGTTTTTTGCTGTAAAGATTCAATAGTAACTAATGGTATAGATCAACAAATGGTAAGGAACATTGAGACCTTATTTGGAGGTTCTAGCAGGGGAGTGCAGCTACTTGTCTACCCTTGACCAAAGACCAGTCCTCTCGTCTAGGAGGAAGGTCATCCTCTTCGACCAAGCGTGCAGCTTCTGGAGGGATGCACATGGATCAGTGAAGGAGGAGGGGGACACCCACCTAGCCGGCCAGATCAGCCAAATCAACCCATCTGGGATGACAGATGTTGCAGCCAGATCACCCTCACATCCTGTAAGGAACATTGAAAAAAAAGGCTTTGTGGGGTTTTTAACCATGGATTTAGTGTGTAACTAGAACCTGCAAACACCTGCCCAAGACTTCAGGAGCAGTGTCACTCTGGCTCACCACCAGTTCCTATAACTGGCACTCCAGACATAGCATTACTTCTTTCTTCACCAGAAGTCACTTTTAGTGTTGCTATGTCAGAATTAAAAAAGCGGTTCAGGAGCAGTGTTGAATTGCCTTGACAAGGTTGGGTGAAACTTGTATGGACTCAGGGATAGACATTGAACAAAACTTAAATAAAAAGAACTTCTAAACAATTATTTAATATATATATATATTATTGATTTTAGATAAGAAAGGAGAGGGTGACAGAGGTAGAAACATCAATAATGAGAGAGAATTATTGGGATAATAGGGATAGAGCCTACAGCTCGGCCATGTTGCCAGAGCAGGAATGGAACCCACGACCTCCTGGTTCATGTCAATCTTCAACCACTGAGCAACACTGGCCAGGCTCTAAACAATTACTGAATAAGCAAATTATGCTGTGGTGAGATGGCATGGGGCCAGATACCTGAGGACTAGATTTTCTTCTTGAATTTTCGGTTGCTTTATCCTAATGGTGAAGAGCAGGGGCACCCGGATGAGACCTAGGATGACAAAGTCCCAGCTCTGCTCCTTACAAGCTTCCTGGCCTTGTCCTTTGATGTCTCTGTATGTTGGTTCCTCAACTGTGATATGGCTGCAGTTCACATAGGAATAGTTCTTGCATCGCATGGGAAGCACTTAGCCCAGTGCTTATTCCATAACATTCAGAGATGTTAGTTATTAAGTTAGCTATTACTGTGATTTAAAATAATACTGTTTGGATTCTCTCTCTGACCATTGGAGCTGGAACAGTGGCATTACGCGAGTTTGAATTCTGGCTCTGTCACTAACTGGGAGAATTTAGGTAAGTGTGTGTGTGTTTGTGTGTGTGTGTGTGTGTGTGTGTGTGTGTGTGTGTGTGTGTGTGTGTTTAATTTCTCTAAGCCTTAGTCTCTTCTGTAAGTAATATGGGTACAATGATACCTAATGCATTGTTTTGAGGATGACACAAACTTCTTAGTACATTATCGGACACATGGTGCATGGACACTGATTAGTGCTCATTTTAATTTATAATAGCACTTGATGATTTTGATTTAGGGGCATATTTATGGTTGGCTACCATGTAGAAAATGCAATGCTAATTTTTTTTTAAAGAATTGAGTGTCTTGTATTCTCAAAAAACTTATTAGCTCACCAGGGAGGTAAGCAGTACAAATTACTAACGATATAAAAGTGAAAAGTATGTCATGCAAATGATGGTGCCAGACAGGACATGACTATCAAATGGCATACAAGTTCCAATAAAGCAAAACCCAGAAAAGACCTGTGATTCCATGAAAAATCAGGACTTTTTTCACAGAAATGTGTTTATGGAAGATGGCAGCAAGCCATATTGAACCACTTACAAGTTTCAGAGTTCTTCATCAAATGTACAGAAAATGAAGAGCAAGTTTTCCCCGGATTAACATCTGAGAATGACAGAGGTCCAGACAGGGAAATCCGCCATCACCACATGCTGACAGAACTGGGCCCTGGTGTAGAATGTTACTTCTGGTTTATTTTTGCACTCGGTTGGGTTTGTCATTGATGATCCTGCTGCTGTAGC
The DNA here is from genome assembly GCA_027563665.1 of Antrozous pallidus. Classification (NCBI taxonomy): domain Eukaryota; kingdom Metazoa; phylum Chordata; class Mammalia; order Chiroptera; family Vespertilionidae; genus Antrozous; species Antrozous pallidus. The sequence continues at coordinate 83,510,524 of CM050518.1, read as the reverse complement.
TCCTGCCCTTCCCCACAGAAGCTCTCTCACAGACTTACGGACCCGTGGTTAGGAGCTCTTCCCTTGCACCAGGGCATATGCTTACTTTCTCTCCATCTCATCTCTCATCTCCTCTCATCTCATCTCATCTCATCTCATCTCATTGTTCTAATGCCCTCTTGGGTGACATGGAACTATACTTCACCTCTTTGGGGACTTGGGTTCTTTCCATATTTGCTCACGATTCCCTCCTGAACACGGTCACCCCATTTCGATAGCTTAGCTTGTTATTAGTATAAATGTTCCCCACTTAAGTGCTAAATCAGTAGGTTATTTTTAAAAACTGTGTCTGGAGAAGTGATGCAGGAACAAGAAAAAGCTGTTGATTCAGAAAAAATGATTGCAAGCCTGTGGAGTTGAATGACCGCGTATAGCTGGTGAACTCCCTGCTATGTTGCTTAGCTGGGGAAGAGGGGAGAAATGGCAGGAGTCAACCAGAGACCAATTAAAGCCTGACCTCCTTATCGGCACAGGTCCTGGCTGCAGGTATCTGGGCCAGGCGGTGGCCTCTAGCTACCTCTCCACCTCTGCACTGGTTTAGAAGCTTCTATTCTGAGGTTAGATAAAGGCAGGAGTGGAGGGGTGTTCTGGAAAGAAACCATAGCTTGAAAATGTTTTTCAATAACATGCACCCCCACCCGCACCCCCCAAAGCAGACTGTGAAGACAGCTAACACCTTCAGGGTAATATGCAGAAGTTTTGGGGAGGAAAATGTGCCATGGAGCAAACTAGGCATTGCCAATTTGTTTTAGAGAACAATAGGAAAGAATTTTCAAGGACGAAGGGTAAGAAACAAAAGGGAAATGAAAAGACACACACACACACACACACACACACACACACACACACACACACACACACACAAGCATGCGCGCACGCCCACACCATATTCAAGAGCTCTCTGTTGTTCTGTGCTAGGGGATTGACAGGTTCCTGTCTGCAGGCTCTCTGTCATCCGAAATCTGTCAAACAGGCAGTTGCAAGAAGGCCCTTTTCTGGGATGACAGTGTTCATGATTAAAGACTCTCTCGATGAGTTTAGCTTTCCTGACAAACTGGTGTTATCATAATTAAATGCACAAGTCTCCCTCCTACCCTTCAAATTACCATGACACGAGGTTATTTTTTTTTTCTGTTTGCTTCAGAAAAAAATAACTTCCTGGCATCTCTCTCCTTGAACTCCTTTCTTCAAAAAAATTTCTGCAGAATACACCCCCCCACCCTGAAATATGACCTAATTTCCTTAGTCCTGCTGAACACAGGTTGGGTTGTTGAGTATATCCAACTTTATTGTGCTAGGCGCATTTCGGTCTGGCCAGAGCACCTCCTGTCAAAGGTGACTTGCTCAAGGTCCCACTAAATTTTCTGAAATCACAAGCCTAGGCTGTGAGGACCTCAACCTCATTATTAATTATTCCTGCATTTTGACCCTATTGAGTAAGCACATTACAGCATGAATTAGTAAGGTGACTGGTGATACCATTTTATTTTACTTGATTTTATTTTGGGGATCAGAGTATTTTTTTATTTCTTAAAGTATTACATGTTTCTCTTTTTAATCATTTTTATTTTTTATTGATTAATGTATTACATGTGTACATATCTTCCCATTACCCCCCCCCATCCCACTCCCATACATGCCTTCACCCCCCAGTGTCTTGTGTCCATTGGTTATGCTTATATGCATGCATACAAGTCCTTTGGTTGATCTCTTATATCCCCCCACCCCTCCCCAACCTTCCCGCTGTAATTTGATAGTCTGTTTGATGCTTTACTGCCTCTATATCTATCTTTTTGTTCATCAGGTTATAATGCTCTTTATTAACCATAAATGAGTGAGATCATGTGGTATTTTTCTTTCATTGACTGGCTTATTTCACTTAGCATAATGCTCTCCAGTTCCATTCTGGCTGCTGCAAATGGTAAAAATTCATTCTTTTTTGTAGAAGCGCAGTATTCCATTGTGTAGATGTAATGTAGTTTTCTGATCCAGTCATCTGCTGCTGGGCACCTAGGCTATTTCCAAATCCTAGCTATTGTAAATTGTGCTGTTATGAACATAGGGGTGCATATATCCTTTCTGATTGGTGTTTCTAGTTTCTTAGGATATATTCTTAGAAGTGGTACATGTCTCTTTTTTCCCCGATTGACCCCCCTCACTCCCACCCGCAAGGGCAAGCCCCTACCACCCCAGTGTCTGTGTTCATTGGTTGTGCTAATATGCATGCATACAAGTCCATTGGTTGATCTCTTGACCCAGTAATTCTACTTCTACAATATTGCCATTTTAAAACAAGAATTTTATCTTCTAATTCATCCACTTTTCAAACTTATTTCCAAGTACTTTCTAATATGCTCCTTTTGATAGACTGAAGATAGCTTCTATGAAGTTCAAACATTTTGGACTCCTGACATTTGATCATTGCAGTTTTTTGCTTTTATTAATTGTATACCAATTGGACCCCCACTCAAGTTCCCAATCAAGATGCACCTCTTTCAGGAAGCCTTCTGTGACTCTCTGCCTTGTTCTATTCTAAATGAACTTCTACTTCCCTATTTTTCTATCTTCTATCTATCTATCTATCATCTATCTATCATGTATATATCTATTATATATCATATCTAGTTACTTATAGACTATGTTTAGAGAAGTTTTAGGTTTATAGGAAGATTACATGGAAGGTATAAAGAATTCCCATATACATCTCTTACCCTCATACTTGCACTCCATTTATTTATCATTTATTTATCATTTATTTAGAAAAGGCTAATATTTTTTTTAGCTTTTTTGTGTATGTTTAAATTTTATCTTCCTGGTAGGAGTCTTGTCTTCTCTAAGTGTCTTGGGTGACATTAATGCATAATAGGATGATAGTTGTTCAAAAATATCACATTGGTTGATAATGTCATTGTTCTTTCTTAAATGTAGAAAGATTAAAATATATAGTGAATTGTTTTTTTCCTTGTAGCTTGCTTTTCAATGTTTTTATAACGCCCAAGAAATAACAACTGCATGACTGAATGTCCATAATGTGAAGTCTCTAGCCACATTTAGTCCTAGGGCAGACCCCAACCCTGCTCTCGGCTAATTATTTGAAAGAGAAGGCTGTTTGTCATAAGCATACCTGTTATACAAGAAACTATGTAGTTGTTTCTCTTCAGATTCATCCATCCTTTCCTATTTTCTGGAAAAATAATTTTAATTGCTCCACTCATGATAAAGGAATTCCTTTGTATGCCTATGATTATGCCAAATGAAATGAAAAACTTGAAACAGTATTTTGATCTCTGCTGCCTCACTTGGACAGACAGCTTTAATCTGTTCATGCGCAGAGCAGAGGAACACTCACTCAGCTAAGGACCTACGACTGACTAAGGACATTGAAAGGCCATGCAAATATGATGCCCTCACAAGGGTAAGATCAGAAATGAACTAACTTTTGAATCTTATGCCCCAAATGGGATTTAAAAAATCCCCATCCATACAGCTCTTTTGTTGTTGTTGTTGTTTTCTGAGCAGAAGTTTGTGAAGTAAGTCTTTACAATCACATCTGTTCACCCTATGTGACAGGAAGGCGAGGCGACTTCTGAGGCAGGGTGATTGAAATGGAAATACATTCAAATAAGTGGACTTTGGAGCTCCACTTTGTTCTAAATAACCTTTGCTGGTAGTGATTAGCTGATTTGAAAGTATTATGGGTGGGCTATTGGGGCAAGACTGTATCTGATTTTTAAAAAATCATTAGTCTATCTTCCTTTTTCATTCAACCTTTTGGATAAAGTCTCATACTCAGGGCAGATCAGGGGGTGGGGAGCTGAGTAGTCAAAGGACATGGCACATGTTTCTAATGGGTTTTCAAGTGCATTCTTCTCCCCTTGGACTGGGCTTCTTTCAGAAGAGCTGGATTTTAAATTTGATGTATTCTTGCTAGGTAGTCAGAAACCAAGGAATGCTGATCTATATACGAGGGGAAAAGAAATTTGATTTTTCCCCCCCTTAATCAAGAAAGCCATTTGCTCAGCACCCTGGAGCATGAACAATTGCACTGTGCATAGCACAACTGGGTGCCATGGTTGAACACGTCTGAGCTACATGGCAACAAAGGATTAATTACAATAATATGTACATATTTGCATATGATCAGTTCTGATTTCCCTTTATAAGTCTCTGATTACACCTTGAATCAGACTTATGTTTTACTTAGTTCGATCTGTACTTAGTCCCTGTCACCTGCATTACCTCTTCTACCCCTTTGTTCAATTGAATGCCACTTTTTCTATTCTTTCAAGCGGAAAGGTGGAGAGAACTTTTCCCTTCATTAAAAACATGGTATATTTTAGCCATTATGTTTGAGGTTTTAAATACTGCATCTTATTTTATACCTTTAGCAAAACTCAGAATCATAAAGTATTATTTTTATTTTATAGTCAGGAGATGTGTAGCTTAGAAAAGATTGAATGACTTTTTTGATGTATATAACTCATAAATGGTGCCAGGATTCTAATTCTCTATAAAGTTCAGTCATGTCTTCCTTGTCTCCTAAATTTGATCTATATTTTATAATTTATAAATTCAATAAGATTTTTTCAGTTTCTGGACAAAACTGCCTTTTCTCCTTTTTGGATTCTTTTCTTCTTTTTTCCCTCTTTCCTTTTCTTCTAACTTAGTTTGTATATCTTTGTCTTAGGGAAGTTTATAAATTATACGATGTAGTCATATCACAGACGTATGTTATAATGCTCTTCCTCTGCTTTCTGGATTTAGTTTTACATAGGAAAATCTTTTCTAGCCCATTATTCTTTTATATAGTCTTTCAGTGTTACTTATGCCTTTGTTTTTATATTTTGTCTCGAATGCATGTACATTATATGTAAGTGGGAAAGTACATAATCACAAAAGACCTCAAACTTGTACGTGCTGGTCCATATTTTCTCTCATTTTACATGTCTAAAGGCTTCATACCTTGGACAGCTGAGTTCATGTCATTTAATGCCTACTTTTGTTTTCCACCCAGAAATTAAATTCAGTGGTTAGAATGGGAAATGCTTTTGCTCATGTCATTGAAAGATTAGGGATGTTGGCATTTTTATTTAGAACATGCAGTTCTTTATCAGAAGCCACCTGGAAGAGGACACGGTGTCCAAGTAAGAAAGATACTAGTATTACAGTGATACCTCTGCTTTTCAACCATATGCTCTAGGTTTGGGTTATCTTTTACCTGGTTTGTGCTAAAAGCAGAATGTCCTCATTTCCATCCTGTAGTCTCCCTGACTGTTTTGAGTTATCCTTTCAGTTTTCCTCTGGACATCAATAGGCCCTTGAGAGTATCACAAAGAATCTCTGGTAAGAGCTAAACTCTATTTACTTCTAAGATCTTGAAAATTGTTTCCAATCAGGGAAACAAGAACTCTATTTAGTTGAATGTGATGTCATTTTGAGAAGCATCTTCTGAAGAATGTTGTTGTCTTTGTATCCTGGGAAAGGGGGTTCCACCTCATTCCCCAGTGAAGCTTAGACTGCTTCTCCCTGGGGAGAGGCAGAAGGGTGAATGGTAATCACAGCTATGACCCTTTTAGTAAATACTGCATGTGTGATGTTTCACATGTACTTTCAACAACTTTCTAAGGTAGCTATTCATATCCTCATTCTGAGTCCAACAACCAAGGCTCAGAATGGTTAAGTAATGTGACCTAAGTCATGTTTCTAGAAAGTACCAGAGATAAGTCTCCAGATCAGTTCTGTCTTCCTTCAAAGCCCACTATCCCATATACTGCCTCTCATATGCATGCATTTGGAAATTGTCTCACATTAGTAAAAATAATAACAATATATAATCCTTACTGAACACACTGTTTTATGTTTTTACATACAATGACTCCTTTAATCTTTTTATGATAACCAGGTGAGGTAGTTTCAGATGCAGAATCAGAAATTAAGTAGCTAAGCTAAAATTTCCTAGCTATAATTGGTGGACTGTGATTCCAATATAGTCCCAAACCATAAATTATTTTAAAGAGTTAATTCACAAAGTATGGCTCTGTCAACTATTATTCCAGGGAGGTTGATCTTGAGGCTGCATGGCTGCATCCTGTGACTGACTGTTACACTGCCCCTCCAAAGGCCCCCATGGGCCCTTCTCAGAGGCAGAGTTCCGACCTGGCTGGAACCAGTATGTCAATGTGTGCATCATTAAGTTCTGAGCTTACTCATAAACCTAAACAGAGGAGTCCGGCTACCTCCCCGCAAATCTGCTTCATCTCGAGCAGCAGGATCCTCACCTCACCTGAAGGATCTAATTAACCTGCCTAGTCTTCTCACTGTGGCCAGATGAACACAGCCCTGGCCGAGCAGAGAATGACCTCCGGCCTGTTGGATTGTGGGGAAGAGGCAGGGCACCCTGGGAAGAGCTTGTTGGGAGGTCAGCAGAATTACTGGCAAGCAATTTCTCTAACAGAGGGAGGGAATTTGGAATTGAAAAGTTTCTCCATTCCAAGCTCACACGTTACAAGGAGGTAATGTCCAGTTGGGACTATGGGCTTAGATGCCACATTTATAGCCTCAGCATGGACAAGGCTCAGCCTTGAGGCCACACTACTATTGTCAATGCAGCTTGTGAAAGAAGCTGTGGAGGAGCAGTTAGCAGATGCTACTGCTGGGGAAATAGCTCCAGCTGCAGACTCCTGGCTTCAAAATGAGTGCCCACAGAGGAAAAGGAGTGAATCAGTGGAGTGACAGGAAACATTCTTCTGTGGCTTCAGCCCCATTGTTAGAATAATAGCCTTTCAAAGTTAGCATTGCCATAGGCCAGAGTCTTTCACCCACCCCCTCATTTTTTTTCAAAGAAAAATTAGAAGTTTAAAAAAACAAACAAGATGCACAAGTTTGTGTAACAGTTAAGAAGTAAAAGCAGACCTGGGACCCACAGTTGCTCTATAACTACACAATGAACTAGCAATTTTAATAAATGATATAGTTCCTCATCATTCTTCCATTGTTTAAAAGAGTAGAACCCAACTAAATATAATCCTACTAATTATAAGACTCATTGGTATTTAAAAGCATGGCCCTATGATAACAAGACTGTGAAGTAGTATCTCATTTGCGAAAGATTAAATTATACCTAGTAGATCTATGGTCTAAAATACATTATTTTTCTGAAGATTTTTAATCCCTACACAGCATGAAATAATTCAGAAGCTTGGATTAACTAATATAGCCCATTTCAAGTAAGTTGCATGAACAATGAAGTTCATTAAACTCAAAAGCTATATTTGGGATCTTCTGTCAGATGACATTTGGACAAGGTAGAGCAAGTATGAACACCTTGTACTATATTCCTATTTACCCAAAGAACTTCTTAAGGTATAGGCATTGCTATTAAAAATATCCATGGCTCAACTGGTTTTGATAGAAATTTAATTCTAACAAGGGTCCCAAAGAACATTGATTCAAAGAATATAGAAGTCAATATTTCTCTCACATGAAAGCCAATGCTAGTCTAGAAATTCTGAATGCCCACAAACCTATAAGGTGCCTCGAATGGTTTGGAAGAGTTCATGTGATGGAGAATGTTATTGGGAAGGATTTTTGGTTGTCCCCTCCTCTCCTGACAAGATGCCTCTTTCACCCACGTATTTCAAGCTATACACACACACACACACAGACACACACATACACACACACAGACACACACACACACACACACACACACACACACACACACACACACACACACACACATTTTCCCTATAGAAAGGAGCTCTACCATTTTCTTAAGGGCACAACCCAAAAGTTGTCAACATCAACTCCATTGGTCAGAATTTAGTCATGTGGTTGGGAAAGGTGTGTCTAGCTAGCTAGCCAATTGCCCAGCTGATAATTCAACTATCATGTAAGAAGGAGAGAATGAGTGTTAATTAGAAGTCTTCGTTGGCACTCTATATGAATAAGAGATATGAGTAAATTCTTTCATTTTGTGTCACTGACTGCTTCTGAGGCTATGCCCTGTAGCTGCCTGTTAGCATGATGGAGATATCTTGTGCAGCTTACCTTAATTTTGGTCCTATGGTATTAGTTCAAAATGTACTTGGTCCAGACCAGTGGTCGGCAAACTCATTAGTCAACAGAGACAAATATCAACAGTTGAAATTTCTTTTGAGAGCCAAATGTTTAAAACTTAAACTTCTTCTAATGCCACTTCTTTAAAATAGACTCACCCAGGCCATGGTATTTTGTGGAATAGCCACACTCAAGGGGCCAAAGAACCGCATGTGACTTCCAAGCCTCAGTTTGTTGATCATGGGACCAGACTAAACTATGAAGGGAGGGTGAAGGAGATGCATGAAAACTGTTCATACCTGAGTGTCTATATTGGCTTGCATTACACGCTGATGTCATGGTGTAGAGGCATGGCCCATGATTGCTGAGGGTATCTTACCCAGATAACATGGTCTCTGGGACTTATACTTTTAGCTATCTAGTGTTGATATGGGTCTTGAGTTTGGTTACTTCCTTAGTGTCATAAATAGATAGATAGATAATGTAGGTAAATAGGTAGATAGGCAGATAGATTTCATGACGGATTGACTCACATGATTACGGAAGTCCTGTGATCTGCCATCTCTTCTAAGTGTAACTTGGCCCAGGAAAGCTGGTAGTATAGAGGTCCAATCTAAACCTAAGGACCTGAGAACCAAGGGAGACAATAGTGTAAGCCTTGGTCTGATACCCAAGAGCCAGGAGTACATATAGCCAAGGGCAGAAAAAGATTAATGGCCCATCTCAGCCAGAGAACAAATTTTACCTTGTAGTTTTGTTCAACTCAGGCCCTCACAGTATTGGATGATATCGACTCACAATGGTGAAGACAATCCTCAGTCTACCCATTTAAATGCTAATCTCTTATGGAAACACCGTCACAGGCACAACTAGAAATAACATTTGATAAACCACCTGGACATCCATTAGCCAAATCAAATCGACACATACCATTATCCATTATATTAAGTAAATCTGGTTTGACCCAAGTAATGTCTGTCAAATGTCAATCTCATTTGTCAACATTCTTGATGTCAACATGTTTTTATTCTTACAAATGTATTGGTGGGAGAGAGTTTACACAGTGTAACTTGGTTAAGAACAGCTCTGACTTCTGATGATCCTAGAGGTATCTCTTTTAGTTTCTATGTGGAACAGATTGCTGAATAAACTCTAGGGACTAGGTCAAGGCTACATGGCTCTGTCTTCGCATTTAATAAAGGGTCTGCCACAAAGTAAATGCACAATAAATAACTGTTTATTGAATTTGTGGTACTCAAATATAAGAACATTGTAGAGGCCACCCTCGAGCAATATTAACACCCCTTTAATTTCTGAACAAGAATTTGACTTCAAAGACCCTAATATTCCCTTTGTATGGATCTTGCATTTTTCACTTATTGGTGTAAACTTTGCTGGAAGCCTGTTTATAGGGATATGTATTTTCAGTGTTTATTCTTTAGAGAACAATGTGGATAACCCAGTGCTATTTTCACCCCAACATTTAGACAGTGATGATATTTGAACTTTGTGTTAATAAATCAGAATTATACCAACAATGATGGATTCTAATCAATGAATTTTCATTGAGAGGACCTTTTGCGAATGAACTCAAGCCAATTTAATGTCTTGTTCAATTTTCTATACAGTGCAATTAAGCCGCTTATAATTTTTTTCTAATTCTATTTTATTTAATTAAAATTATTTTCTTCAGAGTAATTCTTCATACATAAAATTTATAACAATGATTTGATTCATTAATCATCTTTAAAAATTCTTGCAATAATGCTTCTGCCAGTCTGAATTATCTTTTATAGCAGTTATTCCTACCAGGACCAATTTTCCTGGATCAGATTCTCCAGATCAAAATTTGAGCAAGAAAATTAGATTCTTCTGTCAATTTTTAGTTGATAAGACATTTTTCCACAATGCAGTTTCAGCCACTGTCAGTTTGACTTTGCAATGATTATTTCTACTAAGTCTAATTTTCCTGCGTCAATTTTTACAGTTTTTGAACTTATTAACATGATGGGATTTTTCAGTCAATTTTTCTATTAATTTTGCTGTGTGCAATGTTAATCTTTTTCAGTTTAACTTTGTTGACTTTTACAAGTATTTACTTATTTCTTGGAACAAAAATTCTTAGTATGTCAAAAGCCTTGCATAGTGAAGTTAAATGATGGGGTTAATATGCTAGCATTCCATTTCATCTAGAAGTACCTCCTTGATGTCCTGATGGAGGTATGAAGAGAGCCCTCTTTACCCAAAGTTCATGGTAATTATTACTTTGTGACTTTAGATTTTACTAGAGGCCTAGTGCACGAAATTCGTGCACAGGGGCAGGGGATGTCCCTTAGCCCAGCCTGCACCCTCTCCAATCTGGGACCCCTTGAGGGATGTCCAGCTGCCTGTTTAGGCCCGATCCTGGTAGGGTTGGTCCTAAATGGCAGTCGGACATCCTTCTCACAATCCAGGACTGCTGGCTCCAAACTGCTCACTTGCCTGACTCCCTGATAGCCCCTAACCGCTTCTGCCTGCCAGCCTGATCACTCGCTAACCACTATTATGCCAGCCTAATTGATGTCTAACTACTCCCCCGCCAGCCTGTTTGCCCCCAACTTCATTCCTCTGCTGGCCTGGTCACCCTAACTGCCCTCCCCTGCAGGGCCTGGAACCTTCCAATGGCCCTCCCCTGCTCACCACCTGTGGTGGCCATCTTGTGTCCACACAGGGGCAGGATATTTGACTAAAAGGGGGCAGCCCTCTTGTGGTTGGAGTGATGGTCAATCTGCAAATTACTCTTTTATTAGATAGGATAGAGGTCTGGTGCATAGGTGGGGATCAGCTGGTTTGCCCTGAAGGGTGTCCCAGATCAGGGTGGGGGTTCCCTTTGGGTGAGGGGCGGCCTGGGCAAGGAGCCTGTGGAGGTTTGCAGGCCAGCCATATCCCTCAGCAACCCAAGCAGAGGCCCTGGGGTCTGGGATTAATTTATGTCTACAATTGAAACTTTGTAGCCTGGAGCAGAGCCAAGCCTTCTGCTTGCTCCTGGGCAGCAGCCATTTCTGTTTGAAACTTTGTAGCCTAGAATGGAGGCCAAGGCTGGCAATGGCAGGTGGAAAGCTTGGTTTCCTCCATTGCCAGCGAAACCCAAGCCTCTGTTCTCTCCAGCTCAGTGGCTGCTGCCATTTCTGTATCTGTTATAATTGAACTTTGTAACATTGAGTGGAGGCCTAGGGTGGCAATGGCAGACAGAAAGCTTGACTTCCTCTGTTACCAGGGAAACCCAAGCCTTCCTCCTGCTCTCAGTGGGGGCAGCCATCTTGGTTGGGGTTTATTTGCATAATCTGCTCCTGATTGTCTGGTGGGCATGGCTATGGGCGTGGCTTGTGGGTGTAGTGAAGGTACAGTCAGATTTGCATATTACTCTTTTATTAGATAGGATTTTCCCTGGAAACAGAACTGAGAACAATATGACTAAGGAGGCAATATTATTTCAAGATAAGAAAAAATGTCTATCAAATAAATTGGTTCAAGTTAAAATGGTACTGCTTAGTTTCTCCCTAGTACTCAATCACATTTGGGTAAAAATCTGTCAGATTCTATTGGCATTTTTTTTAATATGTGTTTTTTTTTAAACCTGCATCAAATATTATTTTGTTGCCCTAGCTGGCTGGTATGCTCAGTGATTAGAGCATTGGTCCCCACACTGAAATGTTCCTGTTTGATTCCTGGTCAGGGGTATGTACCTAGGTTGCAGATTAGATCCCCAGTGCTGGTTGGGGTGCATGCTGGAGACAACTAACCAATGTGTCTCTCTCACAAAGATGTCTCTCTCTCTCTCTCTCTCTCTCTCTCTCTCTCTCTTTCTTTCTCTCTCTCTTACTTACTCTCTCCTTCCATTCTGATCTCTCTAAAAACCAGTAGGATAAGTATATTCAGGTGAGGATTAACAAACAATCAATATTCTGTTTATCAGTTTATATTGCATATAGTCTCAAATTATGGTTTCAGGAAATATTTGCATTTTATCTCATGTTTTAGCCTTTATCTTTCTAAATTATAGAGAACTAATTATTTTAATCTATCTTACTTTCATGATAAGTTCTTGTTTTCTCTCCTGCTGCACTTTGTCTTGCCCCATCCAGACTCTTAGGCCCTATTCTTTAGTTGTGAGCATGCTGCACTCTCTGTCACCCTCTAACCCCTGCCTTCCTCAGGCCCCTCTGAAGGTAGGCTAGGTACTTCTTCATTATCATTCAGAAGTTTAGTAACAAGTGGAATGGATCATCTATATGACTGATTGATTTTCAAAAGTTTTATTATTGATGCTGTACAATGATCAGTATAATAGACTCTGTCAAAATTACACAAATAATTTTGTGAGGCTTAAATGAGCATAGTATGCAATCCTTCTTCAAAAGCTTCAATGCTTGTTGAGGAATCAAAATATATCTTTGTAAACATCTAGAAAAATTATAGAACATTAATTAGCCATGTAATTCCATAAGAATAATCCTATATAATAAAAGCCTAATATGCTAAGTGTCCAGTCAACCAGGTAGCCATTCAACCAATCAAAGCATAATATGCTAATGATATGCTAAAGCTGCTCAACCACTCACTATGACATGCACTGACCAGCAGGGAAAGATGCTCCCATCTGTAAGTTAGCTTGGTGCTGGGGTCCAGCCAATTGAGACTGAGTGAGATGGACTTAAAACACAAAAGGAGCCCTCCCACATTCCCGTCCCAGCTGGCCAACCTTCTCCTTTTCTCCCTGGCACTGATCATGCACTGGTGGGGGCCCTCGACCTAACTTGTAATCTGGGACCCCTCAGAGGATGTCAGACAGCTGATTTTGGCCTGATCCCACAGGCTAGGCCTAGGGACCCCACTGATGCATAAATTTGTGCACTGGGCCTCTAGTTATAGATAAAGCTTACAATAAAAGTTTAGGAAATAGAGATCCATGTTGGCTAGTGTTCTCAAAAAAGGTTTAATGGAAGAGGTAAATTATTAATTAATAAGAAAGCTTTGATATTTGTGTTTTATTTACCACAAAGGGAAATACTGTTCAGGGAATCCTGCCAGTGTTTTGATTTAAAATTTGTCCATGAGTTGTAATAGGGTGAGCAGTTAAGTTTTCAGCTGGCCTTTGGGGTGTGTGGCAATCACACACACACACATACATGCTCGCGCGCGCGCACACACTCACACACACACTCATTTTACAGAAAAAAATACTAGTAAATCTAGAAGGAAATTGAGAAATTTAGGTTGAATCCTAAATTTCCAGGAAGGCTTAAAGAACAATAGTGAAGAGACGTCCCATGCAGGATGGGATATATTTATTCCTGTCACAAATATTTGCTTAGTATCTCTAATGTGTCAAATACTATCCTACTTACTGGAGAGGCAGAAATGGACTACACAGATGCAATTGGGGCTTTTCATTCCAAAGGAGGAAAACATCCACATTTCTCCCCTGCTCCCATCACCTATTAATAACAATTATTCTGCCTCTAACTCTACCTTGCATGTAAAACATCATTTTATCATGAAAAAGCAAGTGAAGGGGGAGGGTATGGACCTAATAACCACTGCATTAGTGACCCATGATGCTTTCCAGCTCCTGTGAGTCATAGTCCTGGACTATGTCTTCTCCACATTTGCCCTGGAACTGGGCTATCCCCCTCCAAGGCTTGCAATCAGCAATCTTTTAATAATGATTTTTTTTACTCTGAACCTGAGATTGCTCACTTTACAAAATGACCTGAAAACCCATAAGCAGGGTCATTCTCACTGTATATGTGTTTTTTTTCTTTTGAAGGTAGCAACATATGGAGCAATAATTATAGCAAGATTTTCTCACTATCGTATTTCATATTTTTTTCAACATGGAATATATTTTTTAAAATTATTGGCCCAAATTCAGTGTTGTTCTTTCAGATAACTAAACCTTTGTTGAGTTGAGTTCTCATGCACTGTATTATATAGGTTTAGCTCATCAGCCTAACCCTGCTCTTACATCATAGCAAAGTGTTTCTCAGAGCAGCTCGATCTGGTGGCAATAATGACAAAACTAGTGAATTTAAGGGCCCCATTTCAGATGTACTCTTTAAAACTACAGGTGTAGCCGAACCGGTTTGGCTCAGTGGATAGAGCATCGGCCTGCGGACTGAAAGGTCCCAGGTTCGATTCCGGTCGAGGGCATGTACCTTGGCTGCGGGCACATCCCCAGTTGGAGGTGTGCAAGAGGCAGCTGATCGATGTTTCTCTCCCATCGATGTTTCTGACTTTCTATCCCTCTCCCTTCCTCTCTGTGAAAATTTTTATTTTATAAAATTTATTTAAAATAAAATAAAATAAAACTATAGGTGTAATGTTTATGAACTAATCATCTTTCTCCTCTTTTTCTTCCCCTCCTCTTGCTCTCCTCCTTTTCTTTTTGCTCTTTATTTCCCTCTTTCATCTTGCTGCTTTCTGCTTTTCCTCTTCTTCCTCTTCCCTCTCTGTAAGGACACAGCACAGGCAGAAATTGCATCCTTGAGTACCTTTAACTAATAAGCAGTGGTAAGTAATTTGAATCCTCTGCTTCTTCTAACAGTCTGAAATTGGTTCAACTCTCCCTTTACACAAGGAGGTTGGGACAGAAGAGTCAGAGTTTCCCATCCTCTCTCCTGATTTAATTCTAGTTCAGTTTCCACCATATTGCAGAATTATTTCCTCACCACTCCAAGTTGACTAGCATTCTCAAAATTATGCATCCCTGACTTCTCTGGTTTGCTTATCTGGCCCTCACCATGTTCTTCACTGCATTATTCATCAACTTTCTCATGGATAAAATTTAATCTACCTAGGGAAAGAAGGGGGAGATATCTCATGGTTTTGAATTTTTATTGTAAGCCAGACATGTTAGAAACTTTATATAGATCATCTTTAATTCTAATAATAGCCCAATAAAGTGGGTCTCATTATCCTCTTTCTAAGCTGAGAAAACTATAAAGTTCAGTAGGATCCGAGATATTGGCTATTGCTATTTGGACTTGAACGAAGGTCTGTTGACGCCAAAGGAAATGCTCTTGTTTCTAAACAAGATTCTTTGTAGTCTTCTTATATCAGGACAGAGACTTTTCTATGCCTAGGATAGCACCTTGCATTTAGGAAATATACAAACATTCTTGTTGCCTACTTCTAAGTTCTCCAATATCCCAGTATCTCAAAATAGGTGCTTTCCCCAAATAATTATTGGTTAATTAATCCATTGATTGATTTTCTGCATGACCTTTAAGTATGCCCAGATATTATACATTTTTAAGATGCATGTACTGATTATTCATAAAAATCAACATATCCTATTATTGATCACAAAGATATTGTTTATCATCATTCCGCTTTCTGAGTTTTAGATAATTTCTTTAAATACATATTTTGTATTTGCTTTCTTTGTTTCTATGCTCTTAACTTTAGTCTTGTGTTTTATAAATCTAATTTCAGTCCTTATCACCTTTAGGGATTTCAGAATGAAGCGTTCGTGCCTCATTTATTCTCTAAACTGGGAATCCCTCTGGGATTGCTATAGGAGACAGATATACACAAAACCACAGTAAGAATGGAAGATGCAATGTTATCTGCTGCGATCTAGGCTACATTATTCTAATTTCCAGTGCAGGGCTCTAAGAAGAGCTGAATATGACGTGGACCAGGGAAGTCCTTGCTTCTTCCATGGTCTCCTCTGAATCTCAACTAGTCAAGCATTGCCAAGGTGGTTCTGGACCCAGAAGGTGCTCCTTTTGTTCCTTTCTTGCCCTTCCTGGAGCAGATGCACGAGGAAGTTAGAGACGGATAGAAGAGCTGTTTCTAGGGAAGAGGCCCTGAATATATCTGCTTAGCACATTAACCATATAGAGAGTTAGAAAGGTGAATAAGATGCAGAGTGGCTGAATGAGATACAGAGGGGCAGACCCTGCCCTGGGGGCTAGCATGTGGGGTAGGAAGTGGAAGTGCTGCCTCAGCACTTGGCAGTTTGGTATGACACAGTCACCTTGATCGCTAATAAGAAAAATAAAAATGGTTGCCTATTTCAATTTCTTATCAATTAAAGTATCTCTTCCTTGTTGGAAAGGAGTTGAGGATGAGAGCAAGAGGCCTGGGTGAAAGCTTCCTTTACAGGGAGCACTAATTCCCATTGTTCTCCCTACACTTCATGAGACTCCATCTGAAAGCTGGGCACTGGGAGGGACACCTGGCTTTCCCTGTTAACTTGTAGCGCCATCTGCATTTATTTATTTTGTCATTTTGTTGTTTGAGTAGGGACAGGAGAATAGCAGTTCGGAGCTGACCCTTCCAGGAGGGCAGCTCAGTGAGCTGCAACCATAGGGACATTCCTGCCCAACACAGACCTGGTCATTCCAGTCTGCTGACCCGAAGCATAGTCCAATAGGCTCATCCTTGTTTCTAGATGTCACCGTAAACTGCATTATCCATGTAGAAAGAGTGGCATTGTTTCTCAACATCTCGTATTATTTCTTAACAGTGACTAACCAACAGACAAATCAGCCAGGGGAAGTCAAGGAGAGAAGAATAGGTGGATTTGGAGCAGTGACTTCCAGAATTTGAGGCTGGTCTGAGGTCCAGGATACTTCTGTGACTTCCCTTGTCCCTAGGCCTTGGCATGTGTCATTTGTCTTTTGCCTTATGTCCTCTGTCCTTCCAGCTGGCTTACATAACTCAGTGGTCCTGACTCACCTTCTGGTGATCCTCCCTTGAGCCTCTCTTCTCTGCTGCTTCCTGCTTCTCTAGGCTGGGTTAGGGAGAACCCCCTGTGTCTTCCTGAAGCCCTGTTCCATCTCAGCACACTGTTTTGTAAATATTTATTTAATCGCTTCTCCCCTGCCCCCTCTCTCCCCCTTACCCCCTTGGCAGTGAACCCCTAGGGCAACTGGGGGTGGGGATTAAGGTTCACTGAATGTCTTCAACTTGCCAGACATTGGGCCAGACACTGGGCCAGTCATTATCTTAATAAATCTCTACCTCTGCTCTATGAGAGGGTTTTATTATCTTTATTTTATGGATGGATAAATGGTGGCTTAGAGATATTAAGTAACTAGCTCAAGGCCATTTATTAAGTGGTAGAGCTGGGATTTGAAACCCAGTTCTTTCTGACCCACCAGCCCTTGCTTTTCTCCTGGCTTTGCCCTTCAGATCCTCTGGTATAGTTCATGGGCAATACTGATGCATACTTTCACTGCCGGCTCAATTCATGTTACTGTCTTTATTTCACTTTTCTGACCTCCTATGGGGGAACCCCCAGCCATGCTGAATCTGTCAACTTTTCTCCCTTTCCCATTTCTGCTCTTAGGTTTCTCCTGCCGACAAGAAGATTTGCAACTCGAGTGACAGGGAGTGACTGATATCATCCCCACTCATTTCACTGTCAAGGGTTGGGCCTGTCAGCAGTTGGTGAATAATATGCTGGCGATGGGCTCTGGTCATAAATCGTTCCCCATTAGCTGTCACGGTCACACTCACCTCTCCAAGTCACGGAGTTCCAGTTGGGCCACTTCCTGAACTTATGCTTAAATTAAAAAAAAAAAATAGCTTCCCTATTTGGTCATTTAATTTTTCACAGCAGGAGGCTCTCCGATTCCCCAGTGCTTTGCACTTTTGTATTCTAAGAGGGAAATGTGGATGGCTCATGATGGAGTACATAGTCCTTTCAATACTTATCATTAATTGACACTTATCAGATTAGAAAAGCAATTAGCAGCTTTTCTTTTCTCTCTCTAGATATCTAATCAAAACTGTAACTGTTTTTGTTTGTTTTTTTCTTGCTCTTCTCTGCTTCCTACTTCTCCTCACCACTCTTTTACCAAATCTCTTGTGACAATACTTTACACTCATTGAGTGTTTATTAGGTGCTAGACTCTGGTCTAAGTGCCTCATGTGGATCAACTCATAGAATCCTCACAACAGCCCGGTGGGGTAGGTGCACTGTACTCCTCCAGTCACCACTCACACACATGCAATGTGAGCAACATCCCTGAATGTATGTAATGCTGCTATCCTGACAGGATTTTCACTTCCACTTGAAAGATCAGGAAATGGAGAAGCTGTGGGTAGTGCATGATGGTATGCCAACTCAGGCTGCCTGGCTCAGAATCTAGCGGCTTCCCTCCTTGTACTGCTTCTCCCACTCTCCGGTTCACAGTAGAATCTAGGAAAGAGAAGATTTTGTTTGGTTGTGTATTCTGGGTAACTGAGAATATTTAAACTTTTTTTGTTTCAACAAATATTCATTAAAACTCTTTCCAGAAGGACTAGGTTGATTTCTTGTTCTAATGAGTGAGTCCTCAGTGAACTGTATTTTCATCTGTGTGAGGGTTTTGTGAGAACATGAACCCATTTTGAAGCTCTACTTTCATCTCAGAGGAAGTTCCTTGTAGATGGAGAAAGTGTAGGAGATTAAGGAATCTCTCTCTAAAAAAGGACCTGAGTCAGACTTCTGTTGTAAAAGTTTCTCATCTCTGTGCATGAGCTCCCCTGAGTCCAGTTATATAGTAGGGTTCCTTATTTTGATGTTATGTTAATTTATATCTGGTTACTGATGGACTTGATGAAACTTTATTCCAAATCACCTTTCAATGTGAGTTAAATAAACATATACTGGTATATTATGACGATGAGCTAAAAACATGTTTTATCTATACCTTGATTATGACACTCCAGGGGACTTCATACATCATATAGTCCAACCGAAATTAAAAATCACTTCACTGCATCTGTGGACTTTTTAAATGAAATCTCTGCTTTGGTATCTTTATTCACAAGGACCTCACCACCTCTGAATATTGCAGTGGTCCATTAAAAGGGCATTCGCTTAGATTAATTCTGGTTAAGCCAATTCCTACCACCACTCTTAAGCAGTGACAGAGGGGCACTGTGTTTAGAGTGACCTACAAATCACAAATACCTGCAACATAATAAATTAACTTTAAAGTGTTTGGGTGCCTCTCTTTGGAATCCAGTACTGGTACCATGACCCATGACTCTTAACATCTGCTCTCACAACTGAAAGTTTTCTTATCTGTTCCCGTGCATCCTTAAGCGCACAGTACCTGTGTCTGAGACCAGGAAGGCAGAATACTGTGGAAGCCAGAGGGAGGCAGTGCCCTAGAACAGTGGTCGGGTTAGCAAACAGCATCTCGCGAGCCACATGTGGCTCTTTGGCCCCGTCAATGTGGATCTTCCCCGAAATACTACAGCCTGGGCAAGTCTATTTTGAAGAAGTGGCATTAGAAGAAGTTTAAGTTAAAAAAAATTGGCTCTCAAAAGAAATTTCAATCGTTGTACTGTTGATATTTGGCTTTGTTGACTAATGTGTTTGCCCACCACTGCCTTAGAACATGGGAAATGCTGGAGCAGGGAAAGCTTGTAGTAAAAGCATATAGCTAAGATAACAGACAAATTAATTAGTATGTCAAAGTTTTTCTCTCAGGAGACATGGGGGTAATCAATTTCTGCAATATAATGAGGGTCTATTTCCTATTTCTCTTCAGGTTCCACTTCATGATTCCGAAAGTACTCACAAATTTTCAAGGTGGCTGGAAACATTTGCAATATTAAGAACTTCATATTATTTTCAAATTTCTATGTAGATCGTTTTAGTTTCATGTAACATATATGAAGAGTGATACTGATACTTTATGATGACAACTAGATGAACATTGAAAATTAGTACAGTAAATATTTCTGCAGTGTCTATTTCAAAATTATAAAATAATAATTTCAAAAAATTTATTCACTAATTATAATTGATACTTTACTTTTTAGTTTTTGGTATTTTAGAAGAAAATAAATTTGAAAAATATGTAATATTTTAAATGTTTATATTATATCAACTTGTATTTTATCAAAATACATTAAAATGTATATACTTTTATACAATTAAATTTAAAAATTATAGATCATTATGATCAATAGCATACAAAGTATATGAAAATATTAGTAACAACATAATGAGTAATTTATTAAAATGGAATCAAGAAAGTACATTTTTGTGGATTATATATATTATGAATTATCTATATCTGTCATAATAAAAGCATAATATGCTAATTAGACAAGACATCCTTCTGGATAACTTTCTGGATAAAACTGGTTGCAAGGGAAGCCCAGGTACCCGGTGCCTGCCAGCAGCTGGAGGAAAGTCCAAGTTCCAGGTGCCAGAGGAAAGCCAGTGCTGGCAACTGGGGGAAGGAAGGCCTGCTCTTGCATGAATTTCATGCATCAGGCCTTTAGTATATCTATATTTGTAAAACACTAATATGTAAATAGACCGAATAGCAGAACAACTGAACAACGAAATAACCGAACAACTGGTCAGTATGACATGCACTGAGCATCAGGGGGCATACGTGGAACATGGTGGGGTTCTGCCAAGGTGGGATGGTGGAGCAGGTGAGCAGGAGTGCCAGACCATGGCAGGGCACCCATCACTCTCATTGGGGCGAGCCTCTGGTGGTTACTGAAAATTCTTTCCTCCTGTGTGCTGCAGTCCTGCCAGGCGCTCACACCTGCGGCCGGTGTCAGAGCCTCTGCTTGCATTTGCTGCTGGTGCCTGGCACCAGCCCGATGGTTCAGCACTGTCAGCAGGTGTGAGCAGCAGCTGCCAACCCCCATCGCCCCTCAGGACTTCTCCACCTCCCTAGGGGCAATCAGAACAGCAGCCACCACTCACACCCGCTGTTGGAGCTGGACCCAATTGCTTTGCACCATCTGTGGGTGCAAGTGGGGTCGGCTCTATCAGGACTTGGGAGCAGCAGCAATGAAAGTGGGGCTGCTGGCAGACGGGGGACTGGGGACCGTGGTGGTATGGGCTAGGCAGTGGCATGGAGGATGGGCCAAGACACACCCCTGTGCCCACTGTAGCTTTTGTGGCTTACATTTCCTTTCAGGGTGCACAAATTCATGCACTGGGCCCCTAGTATATATACATATAAAAGCCAAGCAACCAGAATGATGGAACAACCAGAATGACCAGTTCTTATGATGTGCACATGGTTGCCTTGATCAGTCCCCCTCAACTGCCCATTGCCCCTCCCCTGGCTGGCCCTGCCCCTGATAGCCCCACCCCCAACCTAATTGGGGGCAGGGCCGGCCAGATAACTGCCTGCAGCCCCTCTCCCCCACCAGCCTGGTTCCAATCAGCCCCCTTTGGGCCTCTAGTGAATATATATTTAAATATCATAGGCCCATCCATAGAACATTCAGATTCTAATAGTAATTATTAATAATTAGAGGCTCAGTGCACAAAAATTTTTAAAAATATATTTTATTGATTTTTTTTTACAGAGAGGAAGGGAGAAGGATAGAGAGTTAGAAACGTTGATGAGAGACAAACATTGACCAACTGCCTCCTGCACAGCTCCTATTCGAAATGTCCCTGCAACCAAGGTATATGCCCTTGACCAGAATAGAACCTGGGACCTTTCAGTCTGCAGGCCAATGCTCCATCCACTGAACCAAACTGGTTAGGGCCCAGTGCACAAAACTTCTGCACTCATTGCGGGTATCCCTCAGCCTGAAACCTCTTGCAGTCTGGGAGCCTTCAAGGGATGCCGAACTAATGGCTTAGGCCCACTCCCCAAGCTGACAGTTGGACATCATTAGTGCTGCTGTGGCTTTTGGCTGAGCAGCACTCCCCTTTTGGAAGTGCACTGACCATTAGGGGGCAGCTCCTGCATTGAGCGTCTGCTCCCTGGTGGTCAGTGTGCATCATAAACTGGTCATTCTGCTCTTCTGTCAATTTGCATATTAGCCTTTTATTATACAGGATGATTAAGTCTAGTCATCTTTTATATTTTGCCTACTTTCAATCATAAAAAGTGTATTTTGTTAATTGTGATTAAAAAATTATTTTATTGATTTTTTTACAGAGTAAGGGATAGAGAGTTATAAACATCAATAAGATAGAAACATTGATCAACTGCGTCCTGCACACCCCCTACTGGAGATGTGCCTGCAGTCAAGGTACATGCCCTTCACTGGAATTGAACCTGAGACCCTTCAGTCCACAGGCTGCCACTCTATCCACTGATTCAAACCGGTCAGGGCTGTTATACTGTGATTTGAAGATACATTTTCCAAGGTAGGAGGTTAGGACATATTTAAGTACAATGTATGTGGATCTCCAGTTGTACTTGTGCCCCAAGTCCTACAAATGTGGTATCTTAGGACCACAGATGAATCTCTGTAGCGCTCATTCTGTTCATTTATGTACTGAGCTTTCATGGTGAAAACTAATAATGCATATAAGAAATTTTATAAATTACAAGATACTATTGCAATTTGTAAGTTATTGTTTAGTATTAACTGTCTAAAACACTATTTAAATATTGAATAAAAATCTATTTCCACTCAACTCAGAATAATAGAATCTTTAAGTTGAAGAGACTGCTTCTCTTTGCTTCCCTCTGCACCTTCTGAGACAACCCATTTTATTCATTGACTAGTGGCCCAGTGCACAAAATTTGTGCACACAGGAGGTAGGGGGGTATCTCTCAGTCTGGGCTGGATCCTCTCCAATCTGAGACCCCTGTGGTATTGGGCCTACACTGGCACTTGGACAACCCCCTCTCAATCTGCTCCTAACTGCTCACCTGCCTGACTGCTTGATCACCTCTAACCACTCTGCTTGCTGGCCTGATTGCCCCAACTGGTCCCCTCTGCCAGCCTGCTCAGCCCTAACTGGCCCCCACCACCAGCCTGATCACCCTCAATTGCCCTCCCCTCCTGGCCTGATCACCCTTAACTTCCTTCCCCTCCTGGCCTATCACCCTTAATGGCCTCTGCCTTGGCCCCACCACCATGGTGATCTGGGACCCCTGGCATGCATGCCGAAGCACAGCAGTGGCCAGTCTTCCCCTCAGGCTCCAGTGGCCCCACCCTTCTTGCAAGCACCAGCGATCTGGGACTCCCATGCACGCGCCCTTCCCAATCTGGGACCCCCGGTGCCCGCAGCGAAGCGTGGCCGGCCTTCCTGCCAGCCTCCACGTGGCCTGGGGAATGGGTGCCATAGGTCTGCCAGGACTGCCAGGACAGCTGTTAGCCTTGTTGTGGGTGCCGAGCTAGGGGGCATGTAGGGATCTTTGGGCTGCGCACAGCAGCAGACATCAGGGTCTCTGCATGCTTTAGAGGCCAGCATCCAATCCTGTTGTGGGCACTGGGCTGGGGGAGTGGATCCAAACTGCCTTTTGTCTTCAGAGCTCTTGACCCAGCTCCTGGGCCTGAGGACTCACAGCCCCACCTTGTGCTCATTACCCAAGATGCCCCGGGTGCTCATTTGCATGTCCCATGCAACAGGTAAACCCTGCAGCTCAGTCGCAGCCTAACTATCAGAGCAACCAATATGAGAGCCTCGTGAGGGGATCCTGTGGCATCAAATTCCCCTAACTATCCTGAGATCACCGCAAAAGGAAGCAACTCAGTCACCATAACTGTAAAGGAGGGATCTTGGTGGCCCTTAAATACCGTGCGGGCAGAGCATAGAGTGCTTGCTTTGGCACCACATATACTGAAACTGGAATAACACAAAGCCTCCACAGGTTTTGCACCCAGCTCTCATGCAATAGGCCTTCCTTCCCCTGGCTGCCCAGTGTCCTGTTCTGTGCTGAGGCCATGCTCCATGCCAGCCTCCAGTCCCACACTCCACCACAGCCCCCACCCATGATTGGCTGGTAGTATAGCAAAGGTACAGTCACATTTGCATGTTTCTCTTTTATTATATAGGATAGCTCAGTTCTTAGAGTTGAAATGTGCCCCTCCTTCCATCTTTGTAATCTGCCCTCAGCAGAGGCCTCATTACTGCTACAAATTGTTCTTGAATGTTACCTCTCACACACCTTTAAAATTGAGCTAATTTTCAAAGGCATAATAAATTGAAATTTAACACTTCCATCTCTTGCGAACCTTATTCTTTCTTTTAAGAAGCACCCACCAGGGCACAATATCTCTCTTTCCCTGACATTAACATTCTCCTCAAAATATATATCTCTAAGTGCTCTTTTTCTTTAATGCAATGAATTCTAGGCTGATATAATCACTTTCTCTCCTACCCTATTTCTAAATTATTAGTTTACTTTTTTCTCATTGGTAAGAAGTAAGCCCAGAATGAAAACATGCTTGTTTGCTTCTTCCTCCTTTTGAGCAACCCTATTCCTGAATAAGATAAGTTCAGTGTGCATCAGATACTGTACCTTTCACATGATTAGATTATTTCTTCTGAATATATAAGCAGCCGATGTGAGGGAATTACTGAAATGATGCATTACTTTTCATTTCTCATGACTGTGAAATCGTCCTTACCCCTACTCTCGCAGATGTCCTGAGCAAAGAAAGATGTCCATGAGGAGCTAGAGAGATTTCCAGATATTTGCTGTAGTAAAATCCTGCCCAAACCTGAAACACTTTGTTTTCCTACCCCTGCAGAACATTGTATTCAAAGATCTACATGGAATAAAGAAAAGCACAAGTGTATGAGAGAGCTGACAGTGTGTGTACATAACATTAACTGCGTGGGGTACCCTGGCAGCAGTTTAGAGGAAAATTATGGAGCCTCACACCCTCCCCCTGCTACCTCGTGTCTGCGTTATCAAGTGACATATCATTTGAAGTCAAAAGTAAACCCTGTTGAGCTTCTATATCCAACTTAGGGTTGTACCAGAAATAATTATACCTTCTGCTGCTTTGTAAAGGATTGTCACCAATAAATTCTAATAAACAGGAGAAGGAAGATTTTATTCATGCCATTCCAAAGAAATTAGAAGATAGTAGTGTTATTTAGCAATGCAGATGCTATATTATTGAGTTGTTTATATGAAAATGGATATGACATGGAGAGTTATATCAAATGAGTCGGGGAGAGATGGGAGCTGGGCTACTGTTTTGATTATGCATATTTATTCATAATGCAGAAGTCACTTCATGGAACCTCTCCTCCTAAGATGGATTACCTATTTTTGGAAGCCTTATTCTGCTTTTTTTTTTTTTTCATATTTAGATGTGTCAATACCACCTTGGTACAATATTTATGAGTGCCTTGTTTAAATTGTACCTTAATTGGTTTAGTCTCCAGAGTTGTAAGACATGATGCTAATACCCAGCACTGAGAGAGCAGGGAGATAATAATGTGTGCTGTCGGTTGGCTGCTGGGGAACGGGCCTCTGTGCATAGTCTGAAAACTGTAATTGCACTGTGACTCTGATTTGTTGTCCTGGACATAATGTTGTTTTGCCACTAGATCACCTCATTTTCTATTATGATTACTCTGTCAGGACCATATTCCCATGCACATATTTTATTTTATATACTCAATAGCAGTTTGCAAAGAAATGAGTTTTGTTAACCTAATTAAAGAATTAAAACAATTAGATAGAAGACCTCCCTGCACACATACACAACACCATCTTTCACTCTTTTTTCCTTCCTCTATTGCTTCTATATGTGTGTGTTGTGTGTGTGTGTGTGTGTGTGTGTGTGTGTATGTGTGTGTGTGTATTTTCTTGCTTGAAATATTCATGGCATTGTAGTCAAAGTGATTTAGTGAGTACTTTGAATTATCAATACCATAACCCAATATTATGATCCTTTCTTTCGTGGAATAATCACACCCAAGTAGTCCATATGTGTAAAAAAGAAATATAAAAAGTAATAAATTATTACTTCACAAATTATTGCAACTTGGTACAATAATTACATCCATCTTTTGAAACTGGGCCCTACAAACATTTGACAAGGCCTTATACTTTGCAAGCTCATTCCCACTTCATATTATTCCCTATGATATCAAGCTCAAAATAGGACATAGGAGTTTCACAATTTTACTAGTTACATCTCACTTTGACTCTAACATGCTAATTCTTCCAAGCCTGCTCAATCTCATTCTTTAATCTAGGACACCTTGCCTGTTCTCTGTGTTTATAATACCCAACCCGTGTGGGGGACGCCCCAGGCAAGACCCCTTGAGCATTCCTTAACTGTTTGTGGGCTAAATCCAAGGCACCTGGCTGTCCCTTTTGTTAAGACTATGGGATCGGCTCATAGCCTTTAGCCAGGAAATTCCAATGACAGAAATATACAAAAACCAAACAGGGGTGGAAGCTGCTTTAATTAACAATGTTTCAGCTCTGACCTTTCTGAGCAATTAAGGTTGTTTACCAGCCTACAGGGCTTCCTATCCACATCTTTCTATTAGCAGAGGGGGATTGGTTTCCGGATTGGTTTCCGCACCTTTGTATTTTTGGAATATAAATAAACTGCTGCTGTTTGGGTGTCAGATGCTATCTCTCCATCAGAGAGAACAGATATCCCACCCGGGCCCCAGATATTTTTCTATTACTACATCTTTGTCTTCTATACTTTTATTTCTTAGTCTCTAGCTCCTCTACTCAGAAACTGGACCCAATCTATCTCCCCATGCTGGACGTGGAAAAGAGAGAAAAACACCCACAAAGGGGTCTCTCATGGGCTATAACTCCCATCACAGTTCTCCTGTGTGTATCTTTTATGAATGGTGATACCTAGCAACAAGGTCAAACAAATGCTGTATAACCCATTTTTTGTATCAAAAGTACGCATTCATTTTTATTTTCATTTCCAACAGTCTCTTATCTAAGCAGGTAAAAGAAAGGTGGGACCTTGTTGAAAGACTTACTCTATAATCTCAACTCTTCAATGGTAGCTGGAACCTATCAAAACAATGGGAAGAAATGAGGGGCGCTCTTGCAATCTCCAGATTCTGTTAAGACTCTGGGTTCTTTACTTAAGTCTGCGGGTCACCTTCTTGCAGGCAGGAGGCAGGTAGCATTTCTCCCCATGGGTTCCCATGGTGGCAGTCACCAAGGCCTGTAGTCAAGCTGCCCTGAGGAGGAGATGTAGCATCTGTCTGTTCACGAAGCTTCTGATGATGTATCAGCAGTTTTTACAAATTACCAACAGATGTGCCCAGGTGCTTCACTTCTTTGACAACTAAGTGATTCCAGTTTAAAAAAAAATCTAAGGCAGCACTTGCATTGTCATAAAAATGTGATAGAAATTTTAAACATTTTAACAACAAAGTCTTCAATTAATTTATCCAATGGCATGATAACTTACACCATCCGAAAGGGAATCTCACTACACAGTTAATATAAGGCAGGAATATGGAATAAAAACAAAGTCAGAGAGACTTTCCAGGATTTTTTCCTGGCTGTGCTTTTGTTGCTCCAAGTCCCAAATTCCATCTTCTCCTGATGCCCTCACTGGCCATTCCAGTCACCAACTTTAGCATGTGTGGCCACTCAGTAATTTTTGCCTTTCTTACACACTGAGCATATCCAAAGTTATCTGAGTGATATATATATTTTTTGCATCTTTGCTTTTTTTTTTTTAATCTCACTTAGGATATAAGCTACTTGAATGCAGGAGATATATAGTAAACTTAAAAAAAATTGTAATATTTATATTCTATAAAGTTGTCATAGTAATAGTGATAATGATAGGAAATAAACAGAGTGTTACAATGTTATAGCAATAGACAATAATTGAAGAGTGTTATAGGAAATGTAGAAAAATATTTTTTGTGTGAAATACTTGCGTGAAGTGTTAAAGAGCACAGGGAATAACCACTCTGGCCAAACCCTAGCTGCACCATATAGATAAGACCATAGCTGAATGCTACCCTTAGGAATGATGTATGTAAACTGGATAGACACCTTCTGAGTGACACTGTGATTGACAGCTAGCTTGTACTCTGATTAACACTTGTGTGATAACTTATGTTACTGACAGCCACCTGAACTACTGTGGGTCTCCGACTTCAGACATCGATCATCCCCTTGGTCCAACCTCCACACTTCCTTGCTCCACACCGGACATCAGAAGACCAGCCGAACCTCCCAACTTGAGAATTTGGTCACCTTCCTCCCACTGACTCGACCCAACTTGATGGCCAGCCACCCAAAGATGGATCCACCGCTGCCTGCAGAGGACGCTGCTCTTCTCTGGGGACCCCGTTATGTCTGAGCCCCTGGCCCCAGGAACCTGGTGAGTAATAAATTTGTGCTTTATGAGTTGCAACTGCATATTCTTGTGTGGTGTAATTCCTCCGGCAGTCTTAACTATAAACGTAAGGTCAGATGATAATGCCTACCCTCGGTCCTGCTTGCTTTGAGTAGTCTCTTTGCTAGCAACTACTTAACGTCTGAACACCTGCACGGTTAAGTTTTATCTCAAGGGACACCTTGGATAATGCCCCATTTACTCTACTCAGACAAAAGTTATCCAAATCCTAAATTAGTAAATACCAAATCATTGTTCTTAGAGCAAATATATCAGAAATGTTAAATGACTTGCGGTGAGGCCACTCCAGTAGTAGATGCCAGAGTTGTATCTCCACCCAGTGGTCATCTTTGTATGATGATGGAAAGATAGCCAAGCATCTTTTTATCTGTCTTCAGCTGAGAAAGGCAGGTGGGAAGACAACTAAAATTATTAATTACCACTCTGGGCATGCCCATACATGCCTGCACATGATGCAAAAGCTAATAAGTATTGATTTGGGAGTTAGAAATAAATTTTAGCTATATAAGAATTTGCAAATTTGAAATCTGTCAATAATAAGGGTTATTTGCATTTGTTATATTTCTTTGGATGCTCAAACACTGAACACAGCTTTTTGCCAGTAGTAATTATTCAATGGAAACTTGTTCAGTAATGTGTTGGGTAAGTGAATGACTCAATAGCCCCAAATCAAAGAGCTAGGGCTGGGTTTCTTTCTTTCTTTTGTGGTATCCCTCCTAGTGTTTTGAAAAACACCTGGTGACAGAGAGTCTGGGTTTGAGTCCTAACTCCAGCATTGAAGAGTGTTATAGGAAATGTAGAAAAAAATATTTTTCGTCTACCTCAGTTCCCTTGTTTATAAAATTGGAGATAATAATAGTAGTGACTTTCAGGAATTGTTATAAGGATAAAATGAGTTAATAGTTGAAAAGAATTTAGAAAATACCTAGCACATTATGCTATATAATGTTTGGTAAAATAAAGTAAAAACAAACAAAAGTAAAACCCAATATAATGTTCTGAATCCCTAGCATTGCAATAATCAATTTTTTATTATAGTTCTAAAAATTAACAACTTTCAGTTTCCATTTCCCTGTCTTTATGGAGATTAAAAAAAACAACTATCTTCCTTCTCATAAGAAGACTAGGAGAGTGCACAGATAATTAAACTTACAGAAATTCAAAATATTACTAGGATTGCTTTGTATGCAAGTTTGGCAGTCTTCAAAACCAGGATGTGGCCTCCTGGGTCTGTCCTCGCACTGCTGGGACAATTGTACTTTGCAGTTCTCCCAGCACATGGACAGGTAGCAATTTTGTTGTGACTTACTCACACTTAATATCTTTGAATGAGCTGACAGAGCTCACTACTGCACTGCCAGGATATAACCGTGTAGGGTGGAACTATATACATTTTTTCCCTTTTCTACTAATCAACAGGTTGTAACTTAAGATAGAAATGAGGGCCCTGAGTTCGTGCTGGAAATGGGGGGGGATTTGTAAGAAATGATAGGTTGTCAGTTTCCCTGAAGGGTGCAAGGCATCAGAACTGAAAATAAAGACTTTATTGCCTTGCAAAGAAGGCTTGGTAGCATTCAGATATTACCTGCATGGACTTTAATGATTCCATTTAAGCTGTCATTTTCTGCATTTACCTTGCAGCATTCAAAAGCAACTATACTTACATGTTCGCAGCCAACGCATTGCCAGCATTACAAAAGAGGGAGAGTGGGGGAGAAAATAGTATATGATGTATTTCAAAGAACAGTTTACTTGCAGAAAATTAGCAGTAATTTTGAGGCCACTCTTAAAAGGAAGTAAAGTTTCTTTAGAGATAAAAATGCTGACATTGAACAAAAAGGTGAGAGAGTGAGAAAGGATTCTCTCTCCTGTTTTTTCTCTCTCCATCCATTTGCTGTTTGCTGGGTCAACTAACTGGTCAAGCACTTCTGTGGGAACTGCAAGGAAGCTGGGCATGAAGTCATCACACTTTTATTCCCAATTTGACCCGTCCCAATGGATAAAGGGAATAAATAATGATGGTTTTCCTGGGGGATTCATCAGGCTGCTTGTGGAATGGGGGTAATGGAGACTGTAGTTTCCACGGGGCTGTGAAGGAGGTCCCAAAGTTTTTTCAAAGCTCCTTAAAAGTTTCCAATGACTTGCAGTCTAGAAATACAGATCTTTTGATTATGGCACTGTTGTTATGGCTGGTCAAATATTTTGATTCAAATGCTGCAGTTTCTTCTCCAAATAAGCTTAATTTCTCAAGTTTAAATGCCACTACCAGTATTTCCAACCCCTCCGTCCCTGGAGAAGTCTCTTTTTTTAGGTGCCTGTGGTTGTGGTAAACCTGACTCCAGGTCTGCACTCTGAGTGTGGGACTAGGACAAGCATATGTTCATGGTGTTTCTATATTTGTGTTTACTTTCCTAGCTCTTCAGAATTATACTTCTTGGGACCACTCACGACTCCTGCCTGGCACATCGCAGAGAGTAGGTGTTTGAAACAGAAATAATCTGAATGCTAGTTTTTACTAATGGTGAGCCCTACATCCACACAGTGCATAAGACTATGTCTATTTAACTTTTAGATTCCTTCACCTGCCTGTTTTGCCTGTTAGGAGAAGTACCTGCTACATTGAGCATCTAAATGATTTCTAACTCATTATGTTAGCACTCCAAACAACCTTGAGCTGACAATTCAGACTAAGCAAACTTGGACCCATGGAAAAAACATTGACTTCTGACTAAACAGACCTAGTCCTTCTGCCCTGGGTTTTCTAATATAGGGATCTTTAGCATCAGGTAATGGTTAAGGCAACTTTATGGTCCTCTTTAGTTAGTTCTGAGAACATAGACTGTTCATGATTACACAAAACGGGACTGCATACATCATTTTTTTTAAATGAATGCATTGATGAATTAATATACAAATTCAGCATCCTTGAGCAATTTACTTAGTCCCCTTTGATCTTCTATAATCATCGGGATAGTGCTTACTGTTCTTTTAATCTGAATGCATAATTCAACAATTCTCAAGAGAAATCATTTTTAGTCTCTCTCTCATTTTTTTTTAAAGAAATGAATATTTTAAAAGTAAAGAAAATTAGGAATTTTAAAATAGTTGGTGGGGCCAGAGGCAGAAACAGAGGAGGGAAATACATTTTTATTAATGTTAGTCAATAACATTTTATTTCCTAGAAGGTGAGGGGACTCTAAGGAACATGGGCTAGAGTTGTTGAGTTATGGATTTTAATTCTGTTTCTCTCTGGATTGAAGGGAAGAGATCTTGTCTTACTCTGCTTTTGCATTCAAGTGCCTAGCATGGTGTCTTAAATATGGTAGGTGTTCAGTGAGTACTTTTTGAGTAAATGAGGAGGAAGCACTAAGATGCCAGTGTCAGAAAGGCAGGTCAGGTGGATGGAGGTATAGAACCTAATGGAAAACGTGTCTGTGTTTCTTCTTTTTGCAGACATTATTCCATGTAAGCATAGGGGAAAACAGAATATATTTTTTTACTGCTACCAATTTCCCCCCATATCTCTGTCAGCTTCTGGCTCTAATTCCTTCTGTTTAAAAATCAGAAGGTTGACTGCACACTTCACCCCCAACTTTTCACATTGCCTCAACTCTTTTGTGCCTGTGGAGAGTATTTGAAGACACAATTGTTATGGTAGTGTTAATAATTGAATGCAGATTCCCTCCCGCCCGCTACAAATATTTTGTTTTATCAGGAGACAAATCCCGATACCAAGAATATTATGTTTAATAGAAGTCGAGATAAAATTTATCAAAGTAATTAATCATTGATTTAAAAATATGTGCAGACATTTTTTCTACTTTCAAGTAAATTTGAAAAGAGTGGCTTGAACACAGTTAAACATATCCCAAGTCTCAGTTTTCTGTTTTTAATATACAATATTCTATGTGAATTTCCACATCTCTCAAAGTTATTTTCCCAGGGGACATTTATTTTTCAGCAGAGTGTTTTGAGAGATTAGCATTCTATGCCGAAATCTTTAAAAAAAAATTGCAATGAGCCACCTCCACGTGTTCATTCACAGAGTGAGGGCTATACGCCTCAATCCTGAAAACAAGCTGAAATGAAATACTTTTCTCATTCTTTTTTTTTTTTTTGCATTTCAGAATTCACACAGCATGATTCATCTGATGCTACAAGAATGTGGAGCACCACTTTCCCTTTCCCAAAATAAGAAAGGATACGTTACAGGTATGTTCACGAAACTGCAATGAAAACACCTGCCCTGCATAATGACTGGTTTAGTTATTGGTAAGATTGGCGACAATAACACTATGAACTCTGTGCTGGAACATTGCTCATAAGCCATATCTTCAAGTTTTTTTTTAGCCTCTTCAAAACCATGAATCAGTAAACAAGTGTATCCTAAACATAGTAAGTTCTAAACAAAGAGCACAGAGATCAGATTGAAAGGATGCAAGCTGATCAAACTGTAATATTATGTTTCTTAAAATCATAGAGATTCATTTGATTAATATCAAAATTTAGACTTTATTTTTCTCCATGGCCAAAAGGAAATTTCAGCCTGAAGTAGCAGAAACCGGGGAGCGCTGCTCACCATAGGGGTTTAGTCATCAGGGTTGCTCTGGGGAATAGCACTGATGGCTGGCCTCCATCAACAGATGGGGAAAAGCTAGTGGATGGAGAGAGGCAGGTTAGAGGAATAACAAAATCTGGACAAGCTCCAAAGAAAATCTCATCTCTCATTTCACACTTTTGCTATTTGCTGTCAGTCTCTACCCAGAAAGCGTTATTACTTTGCAGCACTCAGTGGGGGTTGATGGGTAACCTCGGAGCTTCCCCTAGGCTTCGCTGCCTCCAGAATGGACTTCTTCATTAAAGCCCACACCACACTTCTCCCGGTTTAATGGGCAGAAACATAGCTACTCAGAGAGGGGAAACACTTTCCTATCCATGAAAGTATTACATCCAAGAGACAAAAGGAAAACCTGCTAATTGAGAATCGCACTTTAGTTTAATTACACAGATGTCAAAATAATGTAACCGAAGTGCTTTAAAAATATAATTATCCACTATGCAATGCTTGAGAGCATGTTTTATCATTTTGCCTTTGATGTACATGATCAAGGAAGGGCCAACAAAAGAATCGTTCCTGGGTAATTTGGAGAACTGGGACCTGTTTGGGTTTGAAAGATGTTTCAGAAAAGTGTCTGGCATTTGGAAGGAATCATCAAAGGTATTTTTTGAGTTGCTATTTATAAAATCCTTCTTTACCTGTATGTTCTTCAAAGACACCTAGGATTAAAATAAATAATAAATTTGAGGGTAGCTCAAA
The DNA here is from genome assembly GCA_027563665.1 of Antrozous pallidus. Lineage (NCBI taxonomy): Eukaryota > Metazoa > Chordata > Mammalia > Chiroptera > Vespertilionidae > Antrozous > Antrozous pallidus. The sequence continues at coordinate 83,477,013 of CM050518.1, read as the reverse complement.
ACTGTATCCAATGATCTCCTGCAACATGGTCAAAAGAGAGGACCGCTGTGCATTTGAAAGGACATGTAGTGTAAATGGTGTGACTTGAAGGAGGTCTGGAAAGCACCCCTGACTGTGAATATCTTTCCAACTTTCCCTAACCTTAAGCTCCATCCTGTTGAATTTATTGTTAATGTAATATTGGCTTATAAATTCTTCCAAAACAATTCCACAGAATGCCAATATTGCAAAACACTGTTAAAAATAAACCTGATTATGCATTGCTTTCCAATGCTATTTACTTTGTATTGATACCTGTATGGTACTTTGTGTTTTTATGTGTGAAAAAATTGTATTCTCCTTCTATATTCTGCCTATTCTTTAAGTAGTGTTTGCTATGGCTTGTAATAAACACTGGCTGATTGATGCTAATATTATAAATTTATGATTAACATGGTGGGTAGTACATAATATTGCTATCCTTCTAAGAAAGATTCACAGCCAAAAATGTATAGTAAGTTAGCAAAGGAAGGGCTGATAAAGCCTAATTATATATAGCAATCTAGAGATGGTACTAAAAGAACTTCTTAACAAGAGTTAAGAAGTCTTAGCTTTTGTCTTCAAGAGGTGAGAAATCTTCTAGAGAATGGAAAGAGATGGGTGTAGTCCTGAGAAGAGAAGGAAGGAAGCATGAGATAGACCACATGGAGCTTCTTATGGCTAACATGAGGAGGATGACTGTGGGTTAAGTCATGTATCCATTTGTAAGTTCATTTTAATAATGTTACTCTCATTAGAACCTTGATGAATAGGCTGCAGAGGAGGGCATATGAAAGAGTAGGGATAGAGCCTGGGCAAGATTTAAGCTGAGGGAGGTGTTGGTTTCCCCCAGTAACTCATGAAGTCCGAGAGCTGTGAATAACAGGGGATGAAAGCTCAGACTCTGGAGCTTTCTATCTCCATCTGACACTAGCTGTGGAGCCTAGGAAAGGTGACTCATCTGTCTAATCCCTCAGTTTCTTCTTTTGTAAAGTCAAGTTAATAATAGTGTCCACTGGGTTGAGCTGTGATGATTAAATGAAATAATCCAAGTGGCATATGTAGAAGAGTACTTAGCCCTGTTGTGAACACTCAAAAAATTATTTGGCATCTGTTTTTTGAAGCTCAGGGTGATTCTACTTTGCCAAACCATGTACACGTTTCAAACTCTTTATGTGTGAACACACAGAAGGCATATAGCCTGTAGCTCTCAGAACTTTGGAGAAGAAAGCAAATTCTGCAAAGTTTGAGGAATCTTGGATTTTAAATTCAGTGCCCAGCAGTCTGTCTGCTTCATCTTTGCTCAACTAGGAAAAGAAAAACATCATAGCTAAGAAATGGGGCTAGAGCTGTACTGGACAGTTCTAAGGTTGGATAGTCACAGATGTGTTTACATTCCCATTTAGATAGTACATGGCTCATTACCTCAGGGTGAGAGGCTACTGTATACATGTGCATCCGCTAATGAATCTGGACCTGCCCCAGCAGACTGCCTAGGCAGTTACATTATTTTTTTTGGATGATGTGTATGTTTTGAGTGGAGTAAGAAAAGAAGGGGTATTTTGTTAATTGCTGAACATCTTAATAGTTGATTTTCCTAGTCAGTATTCTCTAAGTTTTCTTATTGATAAAATTATAACAGCTTATATTTATAGTCTGTTTTATATGTGTTATTACTTTTATTCTAAAAAGAAATTAGGAGCATTAATGGCATCTTTGTGAAGGTGAATTTGTAAGCTCATGTTTATAATGTTACTCTCATTATTTTCCCCACTCTTTGACATAGTAAATTTCTTGATAACCTTTTCTTACCTATGTTGTTTTTGCCCTTCTAGTCTTGTGACAAATGAGAAGTCACTATAAAGAGAGAGATGTTATAGTATAAATAAATTTGATAGTTAATTGGACCTGGGTTGAATCTTAGCTCCATCACTTATTATTAGCTCTGTGACCTTGAACAAATTAAGTTTTTTAAGTCTCCAATATGGAAATATTAATACCTACATTTGGGCCTCTATAAAAGTTAGAACTAATATATGTAAAATGCCTGGAATATAGAAGGAAATAAAAATATTAGCCACTTGGTAGGTTTAATCTTGATCTTTTAACTACGCTCATGTCATGCATAAGGATGTATGTGTAACCCCACAATAGGGTCCTGAGTTCCCAGAACGTAATCTGAAGCAGCAAATACAGAGAACCAAGTATATCAGAATTTATTCTGACTTTAAATTATATTGTAGACTTTCTTGCTTCTACGCTTCTCCACTCTTCCATACAAGGCCAAATCACCATCATCTCTCATCTCAGCTTTTGCAGTAGCCTCTTCACTAGTTTCCCACTTATACTTCAGTCTTCTCCATTGTGTTCCCTACCAATAGTTTGAGTGTGACTCAAACATTTTAAATCAAATTATGTCATTCCCTTGCTGAAGACCTACCTATAGCTACCTGCTACACTTGGAGATCTAGATTCTACTGGGAGGTACTTCCTGCCCTATCACTTTTTTTTCACCAGTTGAATAAGTAAATTGGTTCAGGTAATCTCTAAATTCTTTCAGTTCTATGATTTTAGAATTTCATTCTGATTTTATTTTAAATACCAAAGTTCTTCCAGAAGTAAAATTGTCATTTTGTTTAGTAAGTGTGATTAATTATAGCTGCTATAACAAACACCTTCAGTTTTCAGAAGGTTAACCAGCAGTGTGGTGGTAAATGTTTAACTTACCATCTAAACAAAAGTGAGAAAAAAGAACAACACCTTGATTTGTAACATTTGCTATTTGTATGGGGCAAATACTTCCACCATGGCTGATATTAAGACTTAAGTTACCAATGTTATGTTACTGCATATGGAGTTGGAAGAGATGCCAATGATTGGTTTTTCTGAGCTGGTAGGAACTGTCTCTCATGCACCATTAGACTGAACTCAGCAACACTTATTTCTTACTTCTGTGTCAGTTCAGTGTGAGCAGTGGGATGCAGAGTGAGGCTCTGCTGCTCACAATCACTCAAGGATCTCAGTTGACAGAGCTCTGGTATATTCACTATGTTGCTCTTTAGGCAATGCAGGGTGTTGACATCCTGCTCCAAGGCACAGGACAGGAGAGAGAATAAACAATCATGGCATCTTTGGGCTGCCAAGCCTGGAATTTGCAACAATACTTTCTCCAATTTTTCTTTGATTTGAAGTCAATCACATAACCACATAACTGCAGGGGAGACTGGGAAATGTAGTCTAGTTGTGTGCATAGCAAGAAAGAGAAATAGAGTATTGTCCTTGACAGAGACTGGCCTCTGGTAACTAGGGGGCTCAGCTATCTCTCCTTTCCCCCCACTATCTCACTTTTCCCCATACTTTTGCCTTAAGAGGTGGGAGTAATCTGTACAAGACTATCTCTTATCAGCTGACTGTATTAGTGTTGTAGGTCTATCATGAGAAGATACCACACACTGGGTGAATTAAAAAGAAATTTATCCTCTTATAGTTCTGAAGGCTAGAAATCCAAAGTCAAGTTGTTAGCTGACTGTACTCCCTCCAAATTTCCTAGGAAATAATTTCCAGCTTCTTGTGATTGCTGATGGTTTTTAGTATTACTTAGCTTGCAGAGGCATCACTCCAACTTCTGCCTCCATCTGTACATGGCCTTCTCCTCTGTATTTGTGTCTCTGTGTCCCAATTTCCCGCTTCTTTTAAGAGCACCATTCTAATCCAATATAGTCTTATGTTAACTTGATATATTTATAAAGATTTTTTTTACTTTTACTTTTACAGGTTCTGGGCTTAAGGGCTTAAATGTATCTTTTTTTGGGGGGTGGGGGTAGGCACAATTAAACCCATTAATAACACTAGCCTCTCCTAGAGAGTTGGCCTCTTACAGATCTCTGTAGAACAAATGCAATCTATCTTGGTAAATTCCAAGGCTTGAAACCTAGAACCACATTCACCCCAAAGGAACAACTAGCATTTTCCCCATCCATAAATGCCAAGCCAACAGGAAAGGGTTGAGGCCAAATTTCTGTCATTTTCTACTATAATTGTTTCATGCTCAGGGGAAGTCTGGTGTTTCCCTGTGGCTGAGCTATGGTCCTGCTAGGTTTCTGTGCATTGTCCTATAAAGAAAGGACCACAGGGGACCTGCACACTGACTACTGACTTTGTCTCTGGAAGTTTTCACTAATCAATGCTGTTTCAGGGTGCAGTTGTGGGGACTGTTTGGCCTTGTGCCCTGGTTTACATGATAGTTCTTCTTAAATAGGAAACTCAAAATTCCATTCAGTTACTGAACCCAGAAGACTGTCCAGTGTTGCTCATTGAGCATCAATACAGCTCATTTGACTCTGCATGAAAAGAGAAAAATAATTTTACACCTCGCACATCAAAACTATACACAGTGGTTGAGAAAAGATAGGGATATGTTCATTAAAACCCCCATTTGGAAAAGAAACAAACAGACATAAGACACAGATATTGGACTGCAGTAAACTAAAATTCTTCAGGCCAATTGTTGTGAAGTTTTCTGCCCTGGCTGTGGGGAAATTCTTGAAGTGTTTCTGCCTTCCTGAAGTGCTTCCTTTGTCCATTTATCTGCGTGGATCCTGGCACCACACCATGGGGGAAGAGTTTCTTCCTGTTCATTATCCTTCCTGTAATAGCTGAGATAGGTGTATTAGAGATCTGCCGAGAAAGAACCAATAAAAAAGGAGATTTATTATGAGGGGTTGGCCCACACAGTTATGGAGTTGAGAGGTCCATGATTTGCTGTCTGCAAACTGGAGACCCAGAAAAGTGCTGGTGTGTTTCAATCTGAATCTGAAGGCCTGAAAACCAGGGAGTTGATGATGTAAATTCCAGTCCACAGCGAGACTAGATGGCCCAGACCAAACAATGAGGCAGAAAAACAAAGGGGGCAAATTCTCCCCACCTCAGCCTTTTTGTTCTATTCAGGGCCCTCAGAATATTGGATGAAGCCCATCCACATTGAGGAGGGCAGTCAACTTTACTGTTTATTCAAGTGCTAATCTCCTCCAGAACCACTTTCATAGATACACAGAGAAGTAACTTTAAAAAAATATATTTTTATTGATTTTTAGAGAAGAAAGGAGAGAGGGAGAGACATAGAAACATCAGTGGTGAGAGAGAATCATTGATTAGCTGCCTCCTGTATGTCCTCCATGTATGTCCCCTGCATGTGCCCTGACTGGGAATTAAACTGTGATCTCCTGGTTCAAAAGTCAACGCTCAACCACTGAGCCATGCCAGCTGGGCCCCAGAAGTAACTTTGTTCTGTCTGGGCATCTCCTGATGCTGTCAAGTTGACAAAAATAAAATTTGCTATTAGTGTAAGCATTGGGATGTATGTCCTTGGGGGTGAGGAGCTTTCAGAGCCCACTTAGAAGGCAGAGGTCACAAGGATTGTTTTAAATCTTGAATGTTCAAGGGATTCTCTCTTAGTCCTGTTATTTAGTTTCCCTAGCAACACAATTCCCTCAAAAATTTAGGCTGCTGATCTGTTTATTTAAAGTTGGTCTCACATGCCAGTATTGAGGTACTCAAGGTATTTTCTTGGAGTTGAAACCTGCATTATTTATTTGTTTTCTCCATGTCATGCATTCCTCTTGCAGTTTAATGGCAGCCATCTGGATGCTATTGGGTTATTTTTAATCCAATCTTTCCACAAAGCTGGGTTGTAGTGGGACTCTGTTGCTCAATACTTTATTAGGTATTTTTTCCTACTTCTTGTAGCCCTATAAGCAGTCAATTGCTGTAATCCAAGTTCATGTGTTTCTGGACTTGTTACTCAACTAAAGGGGTACATTTATCCATGTGCATAAAAACCCAATCAATCATGAACATGAGTTTGCTGCCAAGAAAGTAAGGGTTTATTAGTTGAGGAAATGGTGCAAGCCCAGAGTCACAGGTGAGCCCCTGTCCAGAGACCTGGCTCCCCAATGGCTTCCAGGGGATGGGTTATATGGGGAAATATCATTAATTATGGTGGCTAAAGGAGTTGCAGTCCTGGACTCTACTGACTGATTGGAGCCATTGGATTGTGTCAGGTCCTCAGGTCAGCCATGGCATTGTTCTGTCTGGTTTCATGAGGGTCTTTCTGTTTTCATCTGTCATGGTATTAAACACAACTAAAGTCAAGATGTTATCTTTATATTGACTGAAACTGTTTCTGTGGTCAACAGATTTTACTGAGTCTCTTCCAGTATGACATCTCTACATGTCAATTATAAACTAAACATGCAGGGTACCCCAGGATTGTGCCACTTAGTATTCTCTTGCTTTGGATGTAGAAATAAATCTTTGCAAGGTGTTAGGATTATATTTTATCATGAAGGAAACTTGTCCACAGATTCTCTATTTTCTAATGCACTACATTATTAACCCAAAATACAAGAGAAGATGCAAATATTATTTCTTAATTAAATCTCTTTTAGGCTCAATTACATCTCTTTCTTGCCCTGAAAACATAGCCATGCAATGCCCAGGTCCTGGGGCACTGACACTCATCAGCGGAAGCTGAGCTGAATAATGCATAAGCGCAGTCACTGGTACCCTCCCTGCTCTCACTGAGTGAAGTGCTTTGTTTTTCAAAACCTCCTCTGGGAGGCTTCACAAACAACTGCTATTTAACTCATAGATTTCAGAGATGATAGACAGAGGCCTTTTCCTGCAGGTATAAACATCTTCCTTTCTGATGACAGAAATTTGCACCCTCCCTGCAAATGACCCTGTCAGAAATCAAACACAAACCTGAGATATTCAAAACCGAATGAAAAAAGACTGAGAGTCTAGCGAATTCAAATTAATGCTGACCTCCACTAGCAGAATATATAACATGGTATACTTGTTAAGAGGCGCATTTGAGTCATTTGGGGTTGAGAATTTTGCTTTGCTGATTTTGAAAGAAAGGAAAAAACAACCCAGGCAGCTGCCCTAGTTTCTAGTTGGACACAAGAGTATTTGCTCAGCACAGAGCCAATCGGAGCTAATGGTTCTGAGTGCCTCTAATGGGCCTCCAGGTTGGGCAGAGCCAATTTTGGTGTGAACAGAGAGGCATGGCTGTCTGAGAGTGGGCAGTCTCCTCATAGGAGTCCACAGCCTACTCTCTCTGAGGGAGCGTTCAGATCCTCCCACACTTCCAAAGCTCAAGAGCTTGGATCAATACCTAAAAGTTTTGGAGGTTTATGAAATCTTCCAAATTGGAATGAAAACATCTCCCTGGGTATTCTGCAGTGCTAGTAAATGGAAATGAAACATCTGAGCGAAGGCAAAGCATTCCCCAGACCTTCATCTGATTTCCGCTCAGATGTAATCCAAAATTAACACTTGCTCCAGACACCCAGCCTATTAGCACCCGAAACAATTCCTCAGCTTCAACAAGAAGGGCAGCAGCTGGGGGGCCAGAGCGGATGGTGAGGGGCTCCCTGACTTGGAATTCCGCTCTGGTAACCCAACAAGAGACACACATTACCATTTAATTATAATGACGGAGCAGATGCGATAACAAGGTTGTCTTCTCTGGCTCTGTTCCTGATGTCACCACAAGGGTTTCCAGTTGTTGCTCTTTCTCATTTTGGGCTTCCTCGTTAATCTCAGCTCCTCCAACTGCCTCCTGCCCTCCTGCTCTCCGCCCTGACACATCTGATGCGCCTTTGTGTGAGGCAATCGGTTTTTCAGAGAAATGGCTGCGTGGGGCTGGGTCTTCGCTTAGTTGGGCTCCAGCCATCTGTACTTTTCTGCAGGCCACCTCATGCTCCCCTCTGAGCCCTGTGACTTCATCTTCACCAACTTAGTGCATTTTTTAAAAGATATTTTAAACCCCAGTCAATGATCCCTTCGTGGTATACATGAAAGGCCATTTTCTTGAATCCTGTGACTGTTATTTGGAATTTGCTCCTCATTAGACTCTTGACTGCTCTTTGGTCTCTTTTCTTATCTTCCAACTTGAATACGAATATAATCATTTAAGTTTTCCCTGTGTTCAGCTTACTAGACCCACACTAAGGAACAAAGAGTGGATTCATTAGTGTGATACAGGCTGGAATTTTATGTTGCTTCCTGTGAGAGTAAAGCTTGAGGACAAAAGGGGATGTTGCTACAGTTGTGTAGGAATAATTCACTAAATTTATTGTGCTTGAGATTTGAACACTAGTCATATGCATATTTTCCAGGGTTTTTTTGGTGTTTTTTTTTCTCTTCTCATCCTTGTAGGGCAAACAGGTGGTGAGGTAATGAGCAAATATGGGATAAGAGAGCATGGTTAAGCTCTTTGATGAAAGAAAACATGTCTTTTTCTTTTTGTGTTATTCCCAGCACTTGCCTCACAACCAATTCTATGGTGAATATTAATAAATTCTTCCCTTTTCTGAGCAGTAGTATATATCCAGTGCTATGCTGAGCTTTGTATCTATAGAATCTGATGACACTTCTCTAAAGCAGGGACCGTTATACCATCCCATTTTACAGATATGGAAACTGAGGTATTGGGGAGTTAAGACTTGCTAAAATTATAGAGAAGGTATTGTTGGAGGCTGGCTGGAAACGCAGGCATGGTATTCTAATACTTGATAGTCATTCTTTATTCCCATCCTTGGGAGTAGAGTAGCTTTCATGATGAGAGTTATACTCATGGAAGCAATGCTTAAGCTTCATAACAAAGAAGCCTGGATACGATGCAGGTGATCAAAACTATAGAGTTCCAGAGATATCAAAGAATATGGTTGTTGGTCTTGTAAGATGGATAGATAGGAGGGGATACTTTAGGTAAGGTAACACCTGTTTTAAACAAAGGAAGGCTATTTGGTTTTGGAGGATGAGAATGGGTCACCTTCTCATGCCTAGCCTGTGATTCTGCACAGGTAGTCAGATATTCCTCGGCTTTTCTGAGGACACGTTAAAAGCAATGGAAAGACACATAGATGTGAGGACTATGTTACTATTTAGAGGGCTTATTACTGCTGCCCATTTCATAACCCATATAGACCGACTTGTGCTGTATGTGCAGTTCAAGTCTGAATGCAGACACATCTTTTATACTCAGGGGCTGAACTAAGGCGAGGAGCTGGAGTCCCTTGGCACTCACAGGTGAGCTTTTCTTCAAATCCTCTGCTTGCACTTTAGGCTGGAGTTGTGGTTGTACCCAGCAGGCATGCTCAGCTGCAACGTTGTTGATCTGAGGCCAGCTGTGTTCTTGATCGATCCCAACTAGATGAATGCAAAATACTCCCATCGGAGGTCATTCCTTAAAGCTGCAAGTTTAGGTCAAATCAAAGGAAATATTATTACACATAAAAATGGAGAAGTTACAGATTTTTATAAACAATCACATTGCAGAGTTGAAATATGAAAGATTTCAAGGAGTGAAATATATTTATCAATACGTAGACTCTTAGATAGTTAATATGAATGCCTTCTAGGGATTCTTATTCAAAGAGGCAATCACTTTACTGATTGTAGACCAAGGTGAGGTGTAGTGATGTTCCTGAGTTTGGGTTATAGATACCCAGGCATCAGCGATTACATATTCATTGAGCTGTGTGGTTACAAGACTATCCACAGAGGGGTGTGGGGAGGACCAGAAACAAAGCACTTAACCCATTTCAAGTTTATTGTCATTCTGGTGGTATGGCTCTTGGTAATTTACGAGACTATCTGTGGGGTTCAGGAGCTTCAGGAGCTCTTGAGACCTCCCATCTAATAAAATAGCCATGTCGTTTTTCCTGAGCGAAGGAGCCGACATATATCAAGAAGTGCAATTTGTTTGATACCCTTTTGTGTAGAAAAAGGAAAGGTTGTGGCATTTGTAGGTTAGTAAAAAGAAGGAGGAAGTTAAGGTTGCACAAGTATATGAAAGAGACCTTGCAGGTGTAAGTACATAAAGGTTCTTTTGTATTTGACATCTTGGGGCATAGGACATTATACTAGGAATACGAAAGTTTCATACTGAAGTTGGAGATGGCAGTTTAAAGATTTAAATGTAGCCCATTGAATAGTCCTTCAGATTTTAAAGGCATGCAAACAGTCCTTTCTAAGAGTTGGTTTACCCTTACCTGAAGAGACAGGTGAGGGGTGGCTTAAAAAGCTGTAACCCTGATTATGGAAGAAGGCATTCTGCAAGTCTTCATTCTCAGGGATTTTTCATTTTATAATGGAGCTCCCCAAAGAGGGGTTTGTGATTACGGATCAGGTCATTGGATTCAAAGGTTCTGTCTCAGAATGAACAATCTTACTCAGCACACAGATAGCCCAGGAAGTGAAGATCTATTGAATCTATTGTTTAAATAATAAAATTATGATATTTACTTACCAAAAAATAAACCTGTGCCACATAAATTAAAGACACAAATATTGAATTATCTATTATCCTAGGCAACAGGTAGGCCTGGATAATTTGACACAGCACATTTAAATGGAAGTATGTCTACATGCTTATGATGTGTGTATACATATACATATATGTGAATATGTGAGTACATGAATGCGATTTTGGCATTGTAAGTCTGAGGATTCAAGGGGGCACTGCAGCACTGGATACAAGGAGGTATTGGAGCATATGGGATTGTAAGTAGGACAGTTGAGATTTTCTGACTAAAAGCTTGGATTTTCTTGTGGGCAGGACATAAATGTGCAAATGACTGTGTACTTGACCATGGGCATTTATAAGAGCTTCTTGGTGGCAATGGTATCATACATTCAGTACACACTTTTCATGGCAGGGTAGAGGACAGTGTTCTTCTTCAAAAGGTATTTTTCCCCTCTGGCTAGAGCTTCCCTCAGCAGTGCTGGGAGTGTGGTGAATGTACAGTTTGGAGTAAAGAGATCTGGTTTTTTACAGCAACTGTTGTTTCCAGCATAAATCACTTAGCCAATTCCTTCCTGGGGGATTCTCTGCTAATAGCAATATTGAATCATTGGGGAGCAGTTATGGGAGGAGCCCAGTTGCATTTTTCTTGGGGTCTTTGAGATTGGGGACACCTGGCATTGAGCAAAATACTACTAGTGACTTATGAGAAGCTCAGACAACTTTGCAATAATTCTTCCAACTGTTTGACTCAATAGCAGCCTATGGAAGGGTATTTTTTTTTAAAATCTATGACAGTTGCAGCTTTCAGTCCTAGATTGGATTTCTTCCTGTCCTCCCAGAAGATGTTTTAGTGATGTACCAGCTTTAGTATATGATTGGTAAAGCCTTGAAATAAATTCCCAGCTAAAGAGAGGCACAGTAGAGTAGGATAGAAAAGGGCGTTCAAATTCACTAGTAAATCTAATATCTTATTAGCACTATTTCTAAGACAGGAGGGACTTGTTCATTCCTGCATTCTAAGTTCCTTAACTACCTTTTCCTCTTTTCTTTTTCACTTTCATTTATCTTTAGAATGGTTTTATCAGATCAACTATCACTCTTCTGAAACGTGTGACATGTGGTTGCTGATGTCTGGTTACAATTGAGGTGGTATGTGGAACTCATCAGTGACAAAGTATTCATGGGGGCTGAATGTCTGTCCTGATTGCTACTCACTTTCTGTGGCCTTAAACAAATACCTTTCCTGCCAGGGCCTCTACCCTAAAAATACCTGGTGTCCTAGTGTTATCTCTGTGCCATCTAATAAGTAGAAAGGGGATTAAGAAATTAAACTTGGAGAATGATGAATAGATGAGAAAACATCTAGTGAAAAAAATACATTCAAGGCAATGATCAATGAATGGAACTTTGTAGAGAAAGTCAAAAGGAAGGGCAATAGGAAATGCTAGGAAAATGGAGAAGTGAACAGAAGAAATAAACTGCATTGAAACAAAGAAGAAAGAGAACACATTGGTAGAAAGGAGGTTTGATAAGAGAGGTGCATAGAGGGAAGAAAATCAAAAGTTCCTTCAGTAGGAACCTTTGAAGTTCTCTGGAATATGGAACCTCTCTTGGGCACAAAGTAACTCCTTGGCCAGTGTGCCACATAGTCAACAACCACTTCTTCTGGTACCTGGGTTTTCCACGGCAAAGTGTAGGTGAATGTTGCCAGGCCATTTCTACTTTTAAAGATGTCTTTCCAAGCCAGACTGGTGTGGCTTGGTGGTTAAGCACTGACCTATGAACCAGGAGGGTTAGGGTTAGGGTTGGATTCCCAGTCAGGGCATATACTTGGGTTTCAGGCTCGATCCCCAGGTGTGGGGCAGGCAGAAGGCAACCAGCCAATGATTTTCTCTCATTATTGATGTTTCTATCTTTCTCTCCCTTCCCCTTCCTGTCTGAAAAAAATATATCTACCCAAGACCTTCCAGAATTTTTGATATTCTCAACAGAGATATTAGATAAGGGCAGAAGCAGTATCTCCTGAAGATTCCAAAACAATCCATATTACTTATCTAAGAATCCACAAAATTATCCTGTTAACCCTAAGGTGCATCACCAGCAATAAGCCTGGCATAGTGAGGGTGAGGGGCTAAATATGTGGTGTGTCCTGCTTTTAGAGTTACAGTTAAGGGAATGCAAACCCAGACTTATGACAAAGGTGGTAGAAGGTCTTTGTGTGTGCACACCCACATGCAGGACAGGTTTGAATAAATGCGTTTTTTATGATGTGGTTTAAAAACTTAAAAGAGAGTATTATGGACTTGAGAAATCAGAGAATTCTTCATGGAAGAGGTGGAACATGAGAGTACTATAGAAATTTTAAATAAATGGACAGGCATGATATGTAACGTTTCTCCTGGTGAGAAAGATGAGGACCTGCCACAAAGCATGCAAAGTCCTGGCATATACAGGTGACAATTAAGAAACCCTGCTTATATTAGAAAAAGAGTACATAGATTCAGGTGAGGAAAGGCCTTCAATATCAGGATAAAAGATAGCATCCTAAACACACAAAGTAAAAGCAGCCTGTGATTTGACACTTTATTCAAAACTATAGGGCCTGTATTTTCTTTCTTAATATAGTTTGCTTGGCATTTTAAAAATAGTATTCAATTAATTCACGCTTTAGATGCAGAAAAAAATTCTTCTTTTGGCTTTATAGATTACCATTATATGTGTTCAATTATATTGATTTTGAGATCTGTAGGTGATGGCTACTCAGACTCCAAGTTCTTAGGAAATTTATAGATTTAGTCAATTATATTGTATCAGGGAGGATTGCATTCAGCTGCAAATTATACAGACTTGATTGCAGATGCTTATTATACAAACATTATTGTATTTTTCTCACTCAGGAGTTACAGGCATTGGGTCAGTGGTTTAGTGATATGGGGATTGTGCTCTCTGTGATTTTCTTAGCTTTCCTCTTATTGTCTCAAGATGTCTTCAGCCATCATATCCACAATAAAGACAGAAAGAAATGATAAAGCAAGAGGCCAGAATTGGGTCACACAACCTCTCTTCGTCAAAGAGGAAGCTGGGCAAGGGGGGTTCTTGGCTTTCCAGTATTTTAGTCAAGGGCAGAAATGAAGAAGAGGGATAGGAATAGTTTTTCATTGCCACAAATACCTACCATGATCATCTTGGTATTTAGTGATTAAAAGCTTTGTTGTATCTTGTAAATATGAAAACAACTGTACAAACAAAGTCTGTGGGGACTATTCAGTGTCCAGATATGAATATTACGTAGCAACCAAGTGGATGTTTAAACTTTCATCCAAGGCTTATTATTTCTAATATATTTATAAATTTTATTCACAAATTTTTTGTTTCTATTTTCTGGTGCACAATTTACATACCAAATTTAAGATTTCTTTGAAAATACTAATCAGTTTTTCAATATACTATCTTTATAATACTTTTCTGATTTAAGTTATTGATCATAATAATCTTCCTAGTTGTCAACATTTATTTTGCTCTTGATATGTGAGTTCTTTCTCTTTTGTATTCTCATTTTCTTTATGCTTCCAAGTTATTGTTATCCCTTTTTAAGGGATAACTGATAAGGAAATAAGGAGACTGAGGTTCAGAGAAAAGTAAATTGACTTGCTCAAGGACACATGGCTGGAAAGTGGCTGAATGAATTTAGAACTAATTCTGTGTATGCCAATGCCTTCTTATTTGGTTGGTTTATGTTCAGAAGGCTGTTGCTAACTTTCTTGTGCCCCTTGTAGTTTATACTATCTACTCATCAGAGCCCATCTGTGTTAAAGCTACGAGGTTGAATTCAGGGACGAATCTTACTCTAACTTAATCTTGAGTTATTGTTACCTGTTATAAAGTTCAAACTCCAAGAATTGTGAACTTGGGAGCTAGAATAAATATGTCTTGATCCCACCATTGGTCAGAAGATAATAGTTAGGCTTTTCATAACTTTAATCACTCCTTGTTCTCTGTTTGTAGCTGCTTCATTTTAAAGGTACAATTTTTGTTCTGGAGAAGAATCTTCAAGTCAGCTTTTCATTCAGGTCTTGATTGAAAGGGACTGGTCAAATGTATTTCTATTAGTGAACTTCCAGGTTGTGTCTGGGACAGGGTTCTCAACACACACATTGGAATCACCTTGGAAGTCTTAAAAAATATGGAAGCCTGTGCCCGCCTCCAGAAAGTAGGGTGCCATTGGTGTGGAGTGGAGCCCAGACATAAATTTTTATTTTTTTGCTGTTGTTTGTTTGTTTTGGCTCCCCTGGTCATTCTAATGCTCAACTTGAGGAGAAAATCATTGGCCTAGATGATTAATAGAGGCACTAATGGAAGGGAGGGAAGAGAGAGCCCCAGTGTGAGTGGTTCTCAAACCTTTTGGTCTATGGACCATTTTATGGGGTGTTGAAAGAAATAGGTCTCTTCAGAATTAGTAGGAATAATTGCCTGGCTTTTGATGAGACACCAATGAGTGAAAGGATAAGTAAATGACTAACAAGAGAGAAGTTATATGTAGAGAGGAACTTTATTGTGTGTTTCCATAATGCTTTAGTTTTTTAAGTAGCATCATCCAAGTTTACTAGTAAAAAACACACACACACACACACACACACACACACACACACACTTTGGGGATGAATACATTAAATAGAATATACTCTTAGTTAGTGGCAAAACTTGAATTAGAACTTTGGTATGATAAAAGTTAGTCTAGATTATTTCTCATGTATTCTGCAGATCCTAAGGAGCCACCCAGTATAGTGATCACCCTTCATGAACATCTCTGGGAGATATCACCGAATATACAGATTTGTATTCTGGGCGGGGAGGGGAGGGTAAGCAGGAGGAGAATAACTGGTCTGGTTTGGGACCAGATTTCATCTCGCAGGATCTCTGTTCTCAACAATCTTTTTTTTAGCAGTTTGAAAGCCTGTTGTGTGCTTTAACACAACACTGTGTGAGCATGAATGTTTGCTGTGGTTATTTTCAATTTCCTGGGACTAATGTATTTCCTTTCTGTTTGTTGGCAGATGCCTCTTTGTTCCCCATAGACCATTTCTTCCACCTTATTTTTCTGTTTTAAAATTTGATCCATCTGAAATCTATATATTATTTTACAGAGATCAGTGGCTGTTTTCCAGATTAAATTATTTAATCGCATTGTTTCCTCGAAGTCTTCAGATTAGTTGCTGACACTTATTGGCAGAAAGAAACAAGTTTTTCCTTTGGGATAAACATATTTTTATTAGAGAAAAGAGCAACTAAATTGAATTTCTGTCTTTGAAATCCTAGCTGTGGCAAATAAAGACATGGAGTATTTTAAAATGACAATTTACCTTTGAACCAAAATTAAGCATCGGTCACCCAGCCTATATTTTCCCCCTGTTCTTCCCTCCTACTTTCCTCTTGCTGTTTCCCTCTCTCCTACTGTTCTCCTCTTGGCTTTCCTTCATTCCCCACCCCTCTCTCTTTCTTCCTCTTGACCACTCTCCCTCCTGCTTTTCCTCCTCTCCACTCTCTCCCCCTTCCTCTCCAAGTCTCCACCCCTCCTTCCCTCATCTCCTTCATTTTATTCTCTCTCTGTGCTTGCTTCCCTCTACTTTGCCATTTCTAATTTACTCTATTCTGGTTGGCTTATTTTACATCTTCTTAGTCTTTATTCCTCTGGGTTTGGAGGTTTTAATTCCAAATGTCACTCATCTCAGGGAGTGAATAAGTTAGGGATCTGAATGTAGGGGGGGAAAAAGAGATCTGATTTCATTTCTTTCTTTTTCTGTCAAGCACTTACCCTGGGAATTTTATAGAAACAAATGAAAAGAACGTAAACTTTGCTTGTTTTATTCCAGGTGATGAAATGGGGTGAGATGAGCCGCTGCCTGAGTACTCTTGCTTAGAAGTATGTAGCTGCAATTAGGCACCTGTTTTCCAGTTCTTTCTAGAGATTCGATCTCTCTGTCTGAAATCCTATGCACTGCACTATCTTTATGTACTTGCCAAAATAACTCCATTGTTACAATCTAACATTTATCATCATCATAACTTTGCTTAAGCCCATTTTCCAGATGAGGTCAATGGCCTAAGTAAGCACTGGTAGGAAGAATCCTCAGCTGTTGAAGAGGAAAGTAATGCATTATATTGCAGAGCACAAAACAGGTAAAATTGGTGTCTGGAATCATATCCTTCTGGATGCCATGTTCAAATGGGGCCTACTGAGTTGAGGAAGAATGAAGCAGAGATCTGCTTAAGAAAGGAGGGGGTAGGAGCAGAAGGATGTGCTCAGGAGGGATTTGCTCAAGTTAATTAAATAATTCTGGATGTGCATAGAGCCTCCTGGGTGTGCCTGAAGATGTTACAAGGTCAGCCTAGCAAAGGTGATTCTCTGGTGGGACCAGTGTCCTCTAGATAAAGACACTGGACAAGAGGTTTAAGGAGGTTGAATGAACTTCAGCCATTCTCACCTCTTCCAGGTGGGCCAAGCTCTAGAGTGAGAGGGGCCTTTGTTTTGGCAGATAGGTCTCACAGGTTTCCATTATCAGGAGCAGCAACTTGAATTTAGGAAGCTTTAGTTGACAACTTGGGTCTCCTAACAAGTAAGAGACTGGCCCAAGGCCAGGAATTGGGACCCTTGATTCTTAGGCAGATTTCATATATTTCTTGACCACTAGATACCACTGTGTATTGTGATTACAAAAAAGAATTAAGTGCAAAAAAGCAAACAAACAAAACCCTTAAGTAGCAACCTCTTCTTTTCAAAAATGGTTTGAGAAGGCAACCTGAGAAATTTATTTTTTTAAGTGAAGAATGTTAGTGAACTTGTGGAGAGCAGGCATTTCCTATGCCTGATTTAACCAAACACTTCTTAGTCATATGGTGATAAAGGCAGCACTTGACTGCTCTGCTACAGGCTCTTGGTCTTAATGCTGTTGCCACCTCTGCTTCACTGGGATCTCTCAGAACTTGCTTAGCCATGGGTGTAATAATTGGACTCAATTATTCATTCCCAATAAATGAGCCGAGTAACTGGGAGTACATAGGCTAGAAGTGGGGGGCCATCACCTTGAAAATGACAGGCAAGAAAATAACATGAAAGCCTTTGTGAATGTAAGGAAAAATAAGAGTATTTTAAGGATGGACGTGTGGTCCTTGTTTGATCTCTCATTCCAGCTAAACTTGAAACAAAGAGAGCAGGGATTGGGAGAGGAGGGGATGGAAGGTATTTATTTAGTGCAATGGATTGTTATCAGATTATCAGCTGAAAAATAAAATCATTACAAACACTGAGTTGGATTCTGGAATTAGAAGATCTGGAATTAGGAGACCCACTAGATGGATCTATTCTGTAGATGTCAGTTTTCTCCTCTGTAATATAATGTGTATGTGCCTCTACAGTGGAGTTCTGTAGAGCCACATATAGGATAATACCTGGTTTGGCTATATTGCCAATCATCATGATACTCAACTGTAAAAATGCATGCAAATGTACAGTTGAAACTATAGTAAACTGTGAACAACATAAAGGCGTTTTTATAATTTTTAAATTTCTTCTTTGTTCTTATTTTCTTTTCTAAGTCTTTTCTCGTGCTTTCAACATTTCTTCTTTATCTAAGGGCTACAGGTGATCTGAGAAGTGAATCTTGTGCAAATGGTACAAATAAATAGCGGTCTATCTATTTAGATAATGACACACTCAGCAGTAGAAGGAAAGGATGAAAGCATTTGGGCCACCTTCTTTATAGTGAAGGACCATAGAACAAATCCATTGGTGCATTACTATATAAATTTTACTCATTCATTAAATATTTATAGAGCATCTATTGTATTATAAACCCTGCACTAGATACTTAGGATGTGGTCGTAATTAATACATAGTCATCCTCTTGAGGATGTGAGAATCTAGTACTTTCTTGGAGACTTTTGTCATATGTTCTCTAAGAGAAGTCCAGAAATTTGAGAAACTATATAGGGCTTTTCTAATAAGAGTGTGTGTGTTAACATATGTCAAAGTGACTGCATATGTTGGGAGTGCCTTTTGTATTTATTGGCTTTGCCTTCCTTTCTATCCAAGGAAGCACAATATTGGTAAACCAGGAACCTGAGAAGTGAACCCATGGTTTTTCTTATTCTCTTTGTGAGTCAACTAGCCACTGTGTTGGGCCAAACTGGAGGAACAATGCAAATTGCCAGAAATCTAACTAGGTTATAAGCTATTTAATTACATGAGCAGGATAAGAACAAAAGGATGGAATAAGTATAAAGTTGATCAGGAAGGAAGTTGGGCAAATGGAGTGAAGAAGGAAAACCTATACAATAGCCAGTGAGGTACAGAGTTTCAGAAATAAAGGGGAGGATTATATGTTAGGATATGGATGCATTTGCCATGGCTGGGTTGACTCTTAAGTTACTAAGCATGGTATTTAGTAAATACTTTCTGAGTTAAATTATACCTTTCAGACGAATTCAAAATACAATTTTAATATTCTGTGTCAAAAGTAATAGATAATTTTCATTGATTTCTTAAGTGTCCACCCAGATTTTTGCTTCTTTTAGAACTAATCAATAGCAAACTAATTAAGCAAATATTTACTGGAAACCTCTTTGTGTACGAGCCTTAGGGTTTCAAAGATACTGAAAGTCTTGAGATTTTCAAGGGTAAATCAAAGGTTTTGAATAGATATTACCCGCATGGAATTAAAGGAATAACAGAACAAATAAAGCACATATAAAGATGACTATAGAATGTGAGAGCCATGGGAGAGATATGTCTTATCTTCAATGGGAATTCAAGGAAGGCAAAGATCCAGTTGAGAATCTCAGGGAGTATTGGAGAATGGCACATGAAGGAAGTAACATTTGACTAAGAAAGTGATGAAATGATGAGAAAATGAATATTTCATATTGAAGGAAGTGTGACACATATATAGGAAAAATGAGCTCTATAAGAGCAATGGTAGGAAATTAATATTGGAAAGGTGAGAGTTGAGTTGGAGCTCAGTTGCATGATATGAAATGACTTAAAAGTTAAAAAGCTTATACTTTATTATAGTCAACAGGGAGACACTGATAATTGTGTGTGTGTGTGTGTGTGTGTGTGTGTGTTATGTTATAATTAGATCTGAATATCAGGAATATTATTAATCCAGCTATCAATTAATACATTTGTTGGACAATGTGTTGTAAGGTATTATGCTAAACGCTGATTAGAATATAAAAGGAATATATCACATAATCCCTGGGCTAAAATATTTCCTTCTGGGTAAGAAATAAATGTCTTATTCAATGGTGATAACTAATTATTAAGTTACTTTACAATCAATTCTGGATACATAGTGACACCTATAACACTTTTTGGTTTCCATTGAATGAATTCTGGAATCTTTTATGTTGAAATTTTTGGTTGCAAATTTGTCTTTGTTCATAGTTTATAATCTGTTAGCTGGTTCTAAAGTGCTACTTGTAGAAGGGACATTACATAGCAAATATGAATGCTGCAAACCCACTACCCTGAGCAGCTTTATAAAGAAAATCTTCAAGACCCTCTTCTTCCCCCAACTGTGAAGTGTATTTAGCTGAACAGAGATTATTTGTTTCAATGATTCATTGTATATTGCACTGTCCTAGAAATTGATATTTAATTATCCTAAAATGCCTTATGAATATAGATTATGTGTCTTCAGGATCATACAAGTGGGCCGAGGATGTTTGTTGAGGGATCTTTTTTCTAATCAGGGTCAATTTTGCCAGAGATAGGCAGTGACTTGTTCATTGTCCAGCTTTGAGCTACGTCTGGAGAAAAGGGCATACTACCATCACGTGTCCTTTACCTCAGGCCACAACTGGAATTTGGATGCTGACACAGTCTCAGTGATAATTCTGGCTTAGTTTCTTGTCACTTAGCCACGCATACATGCACACATGCTTAAAAATATATGGCATAAAATGAATTTTATTGTTGTTTCCTTGTTCCATTTTACTTTTATTTTTGAAAGAGGTAGCCACAAGGAAATTTCTTGCCCTGTACTGATAGTAATCTTGGGGAAGACCTTCCTTATTGTTAACATCATCACCATCACCCTCATCCTCATGACATTATTGTCAACTTCATCATCACGATTTTACTGCCCTGGCTATATAGCTCAGTTGATTAGATCATTGTTCTGGTGCACCAAAGTTGCCGGTTTAATCTCCAGTCAGGACACATACAAGAAGCAACCAATGAATGCATAAATAAGAGAAACAACAAATCAATGTTCCTCTCTCTCTCCCTTCCTGTTTCTAAGAATCAATTTTTTTTTAACTAATTACTATCTATGAGTTGGGTTCTGTGTTTGGTGGAAATTTCATTCAATATGAAAGAGAGGTATGAACAACCTTTACGGACAGAAGATGCTGCCAATATCTTTGTATCAATAGATAATTCTGTCAGGTAATAGAATCAGATTGTGCTCTTGGCCAGGTAACTTTGCAAGATGACTAACTGGGATATGGAGCTTAGCCTGAGGCCACAAGACATAACATGTGTAAAGTTAGGACCTATACTTTTATATGAGTTATGTCTTGTTCATTCTGTACAGATTCCACAGGGCTAATTGCCTACAGGCAAAAAAAAAAAAAAGAAGTAAGAGTTAATGTAGTAGGTGCTTATGAAGGCAAAACAGCTGCCTCCCTCAAAATCTTTCTTCTTAGTTTTCCTCCTATGGGACATTATTCTCTGCCTTTTTCAGCCATACATTAAACCAGTGTAAAATTGGCACAGACACAAGCCCAATCTGGCCGATATTAGTCTTTCCAAAAGAACTCAACCTGTGAACTGGTAAGAATTTAAAGAAAATATTTGAAAGTTAGATTCCTTTCCTTGATCTAATGTTTCTTCAGGTATTTATATTTTCTGGTTAGTGGTCACATCACTCAGTATTGTTGAGTGTGGAAAGGGTGTGTGAAAATGTTATGGGCTGACAGATGTTTTGAACTTCTCTATCTCCCCAGCTGCAGCAGATCTATCAGCCTGAAAGTGATTTTCCTTTATGATATTTCATACCACATTGCAAATCTACATTGAGGCCTGTTTCCTAAATACACTTAAATATTAGCTGAATGGAAAACTGTGAATACAGCTAACAGTCCATGAATACGCAAATATATTTCAAAACATTCTTCACCCTGAGAATCAGAAAATGGTATATCTGGGACAAATGAAGATGGATACAAAAGACCAAATGGAAACATGCCTGTCTGTGTATCTAAGCATTGCTATTGTGTCTATCACCATAGTGCCTGTGCCTTTTGTTAAGAAAAATTTCTCCTCCTTAATGATGATAAACTCAGGAATATGCAGGGACAAGAGAGCTAATTTATAAATACCACGAACCTCATCCATAATGGCCAGTATCAGGAGGCCACCACCCAGATCATTAAGTGGCAGGATTGGCAACATTACACATTCTTTATCCATGTACAGAGGCTGGAGAAAATGGGAGAGGAAAAGAAGGGGTGAAGGGCAGGTGTTCTTTTTGTTTTGACAATTCAAAATCTAATGAGAAACTCTCAATTTCAGATTTTAGCATTGCTTGCAGTACAGGCCTTCTTTGTGAGAATGATTTCTAGGAACAAAAAAGGTCTAGATAGATTCAATAAAAAGCACATTACTATGCCATGGCTTTGTTGTTATGGTGTGTTACATAAAATTTCCCATTTACATAGTTAGTAATGATGCAAGTAAATCCACACTGATATACTTAATCTGAAATATGTAGAAATCCGTCATGACTGATGACTCAGCCAAGATTGAGTCCAATTCATTGTATTCCTTTAACTTTTTAATAGAAAACCTTAGTTCCCCATTTTTCTCTATTGAGGCAGTTTTCAATGTACACTATACAGGATAAGACATTTTAAAAAAAATGTTTTTAAATTTATTTACTGATTTCAGAGAGAGAGAGAGAAAGAGAGAGAGAGATAGAGAAAAGCATCAATTTGTTGTTCCACTTATTTATGTATCACTAGAGGCCCGGTGCACAGATTAATGCACAGGTAGAGTCCAGCTGGCCTGCCCTGATGGGGCTGATTGGGCCAGGCCGGTGAGGGAGAGGGGCTGTGGGTGGTTGGCCAGCCAGGAGGGGCTGTGGACAGTTGGCTGGCTGGCCCTGCCCCTGTATGTGGTGGGGGCGGCTGAACAGGGGCTAGGTAAACTGGGGGGAGGGGCTGTGGGAGATTTTGGGCGTGCGTGTGTGTGCGATCAGGGCCCCAATCAGGCTGGTTGACCATTGCAATGCATGTCATAGTGACTGGTTGTTCCAGTCGTTTTGTTGTTTCAGTGGCTTGTCTTATATATATAGATTGGTTGCTTTTGTATGTGCCTTCACTGGGGATTGAACCTGCAATCTTGGGATATCAAGACAATGCTCTAACCAGCTGAGCTACTGGGCCAGAGAATAATAAACATTTTCTAATCAGCTTTCAGTATAAAGCAGATCCTATAAATAAATATTGATGGAGTGATATTTTAATGGGCATGAACTACTGTTTTTTTTTAATCACCCAAAGATCAAAAGCAATTATGGAATGAATTCTATAACTTGAAATATTTTTCATCTTATGTTTCTATATTATTTTCCATTTTATCTCTACATTTCATTGGAGATTATTACCCAAATAAAAATTCACTTTAAGAGAGCTTATAATGTTTTTGTTCTCTTTAAAGAATGAATAAGGGTTTATCTTCAAACATCCCGAAAATAACTTGGGGACACTTCCATTCTTCTGGCATTTGTCTAATGTAGTCTATACTTCTACAGGGTAGGTAGGAGCAGGTGTTCTTTGTAGTTGATAAACCCAAAAGGAAAAGTGTCATTCTGCTCTGTGTGGCTCCCCAGGTGCTATATCAAATTCTACAAATGTAGTGGTGAACAAATGACTGATTCTGGACCTTCCTGGGCATAAACTCTAGAGACGGTGCTGCATTAGATGCCAGAAAGAGGACGAACTGTTTAAAACATAGCTCTTGATCTTAAGGAATTGCATTTAGAAAGGGGGGAAAAAGGCCTATTTATATTTGCAGATAATTAATGAGGCAATGTAATATGTGAAATGACAGTGGAGATATTAAGTATTACCAATACTCATATGAAGGCATTTCGTATTGGAACTTTCAAGGAAAACTTGGGAGAAGTAGGGGCTGACTTGGCAATTGGGGCAGATTGTCATTGGTGGAAAGAAGATTGTAGTGGATGACAATTAGGGGACAGTGTGGAACAATGTGTGATAGCACATTTGCATAATGTATATCCAGAGGGCATTATGCGAATCGACATCAGTAGAATAGAATTTATGGGAGGAGAGTATGGGGAAAATTTGTCTGACCATGTTTGGGTTAGAAGGCAAAGGGGCTCTGAATAGCCAGTTAAGGAGCTTAACCATATCGGCCATACCAGTCCACTCAAGGTTTCTTTGAACAAAATAAATTGCTTCAGAATTATGTATCTAAGAGCTAGCAGGAATCTTGTGAGACCATCCACTCCTAGCCCATGTTCTCATATAACAGATCTGGACAGGTAGTATTATACCAACTTGGACAGGTAGTATTTCTTGTGGAGCATTCTAACTCCCTGGTCACTATGTTCTTTCATTTAAGACGTTGAATCTTTTTGCAATCTCAGGCAGACAAACCAGGTTTTCACAAAGCCGAGGCCAATCCTCTTCATCTTGGACACATTAATGGGATAACTTTGATTACCCTGGACACCTAAAAGCCTGACATTTGTCAGAAGTCAATATACTGGTCACCCAGCTGAAATTCAGCACATTTTATAATTGTGACATATGGACGCAAAATGAAGTAATAACATTCCACTCCCTCACATGAAGATCCTCTTTACCCATCTGCTCTGATGGCCCTGTAACAATGTTATGAAGTTGTGTGTGACATGATGACCCAATGATGATCAGGGTGACCCTCAGTGCAGCGATTCCAGTCTCATCTCCTGCATTCCTTTTTACTCCCAGACACTGTGTGAGTTAAAGCCAGGTAAGCACTATTTCCTTTTTTAAGTACATTAAGGATGGGTAGTGGCCAGCCAAGAGGATAAATTAATTGTCTGCTTAATACAGCAGAGTGCATTATCTTACCCAGAAGTGGAAAGAAATCTTTAGCTTCCAGGTAGCAATACGATGGGAAAAATCAACCATCTACTTCTCAGGGATTCAAAATACCCTAAAGTGGGGCGGCAGGGAAGGCCTTGGATAAAAGTGCAGTATGTACACTTGTTGAGACATATGGGCCATGTTCTGGACTCCTCAGTGTTTTCTTCTCTTTACTCTGATGGCTGTCCTCAGACCATTGTCTGCTCCAGATGTGGGCTGGCCTCACTGTTCCCAAGGACACTCATTTCTGCCTCTCCAAGGCAGCTCTGACCCTCAGAATTTGCAACCTGTTTTCCTGCAGGAGCACAGAATGCCTGCATCCATAGATACCCGCTCCTTTGTTCTCACTCCGTTTATCTCCCACCCATCCTTGAAGGTCTGCCCTCTCCAGGACACTTTCTGTGTCTCTAGTAACACTCACTCGTTTTCGATTTTGCCTCTCATCCCCACACGGTGAAGGTCCGTGTGGCATCAGCTGGATCTGCATTTCACATGTGTGTTCTCATTTCTGGTTGCTTAATAGCATCGCCCATGCAAGGATTTCTTTCTTCCTTATGTTCCTTCTTTTTTGGAAAAAAGTACTGAATCATTGGCTTTCTACTTGGCTCTGCATCAGGATTAGCTATAAAACTTCATAAAAACAAAGAGGCCGCATCCAGAGATTAGGATTCTAGGTGGCCCATTCCTCTGCATTTGTGTACAGGTGATTCAGAGGCATAGTTATGGTTCAGAAATTTTGATTTGATGCGTTTTGCATAGCCTGTTTTTGTTTTATGGGAGTAAATCTTTTCTTTGTAAGTAAATTATGAGGCACTGCAGTTTCATTGGAGTATTTTATCTTACACAATTTGCATTGTCACTAGTATAGTATATGGCTTTAGTAATTTACTTGGCAGAGATGTTGGGAGAAGACATGGTTCTGACGGTAGATCTGCTTTCCCAGGGAAATTATTAAACAATTCTGATCACGATAGACATGCAGAGACCCCCATATAGAGGACCCCTCCCAGGGCATACACACTTCCAAAGAACACTGTTTATTTTGCTAGGAACAGAAGCCTGAAGGCATTTTTAGATACTTTTGTTTCAGAGTCCAGAATTTATATGAATAACAATAACCCTTGATGAAAATAAAACTGTGGGATGATCTGGTGTTCTAATCTACATCTAAGCCCTGGAAAACGACGGAGATGCAGAATCTTATCAGAATCTCCAAATAGACTAAAACAAAGCAAAGAGAAATTGGTGTCCAAGCATGTCAAACTTGCAGCCAGTGAGCCGCATGTGGTCTGCTGGCTGTGAGTTTGACATACTTGGCCCTTGCTAAAGTGCCTGTGTCCCTATGCATCCTGAAAAGAATTGAGATTAGGTGGGAAGAATTTCATCCCACCCCACACATGGTCTTCCCTTTTTGTTGTTGTGGGGTTTTATTCTACAGTAGGAGAGCATTACTGTAGAATGATCTGGAAACTCACCAATATGGGGAGTGGTGGTAAAAATGCACCCACCTTTGGGAGAAGGACAAGTGACCATCCTTATTGCCTCTTCAGTAGCCAGGCTGGTCAGAATGGGCCTGGACATGCTACTTGTGCTCAGAAGGAGGTGCCCTTGTTGGCCTGTAACTGGACACTGTGCCTCCTACAGAGGTGAACCAGGTAAGCTTACAACATAGACTCCTGATGGTGGCCCCTCACACTCTTCCTGCTTGGCCCCTATGTCCACCCACCATCCCCTCAATTTCAGCTTGGCTGTGTGAGAACTTGTTTAGGCTGCACTCAGGGAACTGAGCAGGATCATGCATCTGAAATTTATTGCTCTTGCCTGGATTTTAGGTCAAAGAGTCTGCTCATCTATCTTAACCACTTTTAGGCCTCCTTCTGTCCCCCCCTCCCGCCCACCCCTGCATTGAGAGGAAGCCTGTTTTCACGTATGTGCTCAGACATGCAGAAGCAAACACCAACACGAATGAACTGGAATAGCTCTATTAATTTATGCCCCGGCAGGAATGACCTTTAGACACAGAAGAATTATATATGAATTTGTTTCTAGTATATAGCACTGCTAAGGGAACACATTGAGGAACATACAGGTCCCTGTCTCCAGCTGAGAGGGGTGAGTGAGGCGGCTGTGGCTGCAGGCGGAGTTCGGGCAGCATCCCACTAGATGGCAGGGTGGCCTCAGGGATGGGCTGCGCTGCCGGAGGCGGCTGCACAACACTTTGTTTGCAGTCATTATTTGATTTTTCTCATGCTGTTCATTTGGAAATTATATTTAAACTTATTTATTTATGCAGGCACATACATAACATGCGTATTTACAAACAAATATGTCTACACTGTCTGCAGTAGCGGCGTTTAGGAAACAATGCATCCCCCAGCCAGGCTGGCGGACTTCTGTGAGGTGCCCGCCCTGCAGACACCCCGCTGCGCTCCATGCCAGCGTGCACACCATCAAGCCTTATTGATGCTGGGAAGGGGAGAGATGCCTTTGAAAGTCAGAGGGCATAATCCCTTCTGGGCAGGAAACTGTTTTTAACACATGGTTTGGTCAGTTGTGGGCGCTTAGAAAAAACAAAAACGCGGAGCAATCAGCATCTTACATTCTACGCCCCCTCCTAAAGAGATTAATAGTAAAACCAGATTAGAGGATTTGAATTGTATTCAAAACCTTTCTCCCCTTTCTTCTCCCTTGTCCTATAATCTCTCCTACTCTTTTACCTCCCCCCCGTCTCTCTCTCTCTCTCTCTCTCTCTCTCTCTCTCTCTCTCTCTCTCTCTCTCTCTCCTATTTCTCTCAAATCTCCTTTCCCTTTTCTCCTCCATCTGAATTGCCACATCTCCCCTTTCTCAATCCTTCCTTTTCTCAGAATTTGATGCTACCTGGCAGCCTCTGATCCCACATTCTTTTATGCAGTCTTTTCTTCCCCTTCGCTCCTCCCCTCCTAACCCCTCTAAGGATTTGTTAAAATTTCACAGGAAGAGGTGACTGCACTTCTCTGCTCCTGGACACGGTGGCTCGCAAGCCGCTTTCCTTAGAGCAGTAAGGTCACAGCTATGAGTTGGCTACCTCTTGTCTGCAAACAGTTTCCCAGGGGGTAGGCAGGCCTTCAATATATCAGAGAGTCTTTCTGTCTTTCTTTTCTCTCTCTCTTTTTTTTTATTTCTCGTCCAAGTTTAGGTCAGATAGGAATGTCAGTGAAGGAAGGCTTCTGGAAAAGGAAGACTACCCCTGGCAGAGGAAACAGGTTCCAGAGGTCTCAGACAACGCCTGGCTTTTGCAGTTGTCTGCAGGGGGGAAGGTTTCAGGAAGTCTTTGACGAAATTTTCAGAGTGAGATTCTTGGAAGCACCTCTGCCTCAGCTGCCTGGAAGGCAATTTTTTATCAAAAAATTGTAACTTTTGATATATTTTATTTCCAGCTAAAATTAAGATAATCTTCTTTAGAGTCCTCCCTCCAATTATTCACCCATGGGCTCCTGTGGTTCTGTGTGCCTCCTCCCTTTTCAGTTGTAAGATAATTGCCTTATGGATAATGTGTGGGTAAGGAACAATAGAACAAAAAGTGATCTATATGTTTTAGTCTAGATTAAAAGTGAGGTTTCCCCCTTAAATGTTTACATATAGAATGTGTAGGTGATTTAGTTTTATGAAATTCTCTATAACAGGTATGAATATGGTTATGGCCTGCTTTGATATTTACATAACGGTATGTACCTTTCTGGAAAATTGGGTTGTTGTCACATCTCTGACCCACTGTAAATTTAAAATTTTACAGATGTGAACCACAGAAACAAACAGATATTATGAACTTGATATTACCCCCACTTTATTACCTTGCCAAATTGTTGTTCATGGTAATTAACGTATCCTAGGCACTTGAAATTCTGAATTCCTTTCAAAAGTTTTCATAAAAAGTAATGTTTAATTGAAGTTTCTTTATTAACTATATTAAGTTGTGTATTTAGTATTAAGAAAGACATGTCTTCATAATAATGTTCAGTTGTAAAAAAATAGCTTAGATAAATCATCTCATCTCTTAAAGATGTTGGGTAACTCAGATCAATATTTAATATCCTGACTCCCCCCCTGTTTTTCTTTTTTTAAAAGTATTTTTTTACTAGTGGCCCAGTGCATGAATTCATGCACCAGTGAGGTCCCTCGACTGGCCTGTGGGATCAGACCGAAATAGACTCTCTGACATCCCCCAGGGGGTCCTGGATTGCAAGAGGGTGCAGGCTAGTCCAAGAGACCCCACTAGTGCATGATCAGGGCTGGGGAAGGATGCAGGAGGTTGGCCACCCAGGTAGGGACTATGGGAGAGTTCCAAGACATGTCTAGTATATCTTGCTCAGTCCCAATATGTGGTACCCCAGTATCAAGCTAACCTACCAGTTGGAGCATCTGCCCCCTACTAGTCAGTGCAGGTCATAGCAAGTGGTTGAGCAGCCTTAGCATATCATTAGCATATTACACTTTGATTGGTTGATGGCCAACCAGCCAACTGGATACTTAGCATATTAAGCTTTTATTATATAGAATTGATTTCAGAGAGGAGAGGGAGAAAGAGATAGAACATCAATGATGAGAAAGATTCATTGATCAGCTGCCTCCTACATTCTCCACACTGGGGATTAAGCCTGCAGCCTGAGCATATGCCCTGACCATGAATTGAACTGTGACCTCCTGGTTCATAGATCGATATTCAACCACTGAGCAACAGCAGCTGGGCCTGACTTCCCTTTTATTTTCTTTTTTACTTCCTTCTCCCCTGCTTTTTTCTTTTCATCTTTCCTATATGTCAGTGTAATCATTAATGATAAATTCATGTCAGCTGTTTATAGAATTAAAAAAAGAAAGCCATTGAATTTCCTTCTTCGTCTTATCATTTTCTTCCAACTGTAGATGCTGACCATCTCAAAATCAGTAGATAGGTGCTGACATTTTAAAGATTTGTGCCCTTATTGTATACCTCCACAAAGTCCTCTAGATTATTTCATGGAATACTGGGCGCATTTAGAAATCTAAGAAAAAAATAAATTGTTCCTCTCCTGGTCTGCTGTGGCATGCTTCCTGTTGTTAGGTGAATAATTGAGCAGTTTGTATTAATCAGGGGCTTTTTGCAGAGGAGGGTCTGGAGAGTGTAATTGCTAGGGTAAAACAACTGCAGAGTTCAGCTTACTGGGGTGCTAATTGGGTAACAGGTGAACATAAAGAGTGAGGAGAAGCAGGAAATTATAACATGGGAGGGAAAATGAAGATGTTAAGTTCCACAACTCTTATAGATGCATAGGTGTACTTAAGTCATAATCAGTACTACAAACTGAGTAGCTTCCTAAATGTGAGGTTACTGTGCTATGACTGGAATTGTTTTGGGAGAGAAAGGGAGGTGGGTTTCTAGGTGATCACAGCTGCATCCAACACTTGCACTCTAGGCTTTCCAAACCATCGTTGTGTGGCCCAAGTCAAGAACGTTGTGGGTGAAGCCAGGCTCATCCTCAGGTATGGTTTGACCAAGAAGAGCAAGAATGGCCCTGTTTTCTTATATCTACTCAATGTCTATATGTCCTTTGAAAAGGTTAGAGAATGTACATCTTGAAAATAAGCCTTTGACTTAAATAAGCAACACTTATGTAAGAAGAAATATGGGGATTGTTTCCACTTTTAGGTGTATTGAATTGAGATCTCTAGAACAGGTTTGAAAGAAAAGAACTTCTAGGTCAGTAATCCTCAACCTTGGCTGTGGGTGAGAATCACCCAGGAAGTGTTTAAAACTCCCCATACCCAACTATATTAGACCAATTATATTAGAATCTCAGCTGATGGGACTCACACATCAGTTAATTTGAGAACATCACAGGTAATTCTGATAAGCCAAGGTTAAGAACCATAAATGAGAAAAGCAGAATTTAGAAAAGAGCAACTATCCTGTAACTATTGTGACATAGTGCAATGGTTTTGTATTTAGTGCCATATTTTTGAATGCCTGTGAAGGATACTGTGAAGATTGTGTGCAGGGACTACAGAGTTATTAAAAGGTGATATAATTCATGTACTAAATGCTTGGGGGAAGTAATGATCTTTTAGACTAGGATTAAGAACTAGGGAAGGAGGGAGCTGTAGAAAATGGGAGTGAGGATTTCATTTCCCTTGGTCCAGAGTGATAAGGGTATAAATAACTAAGAATGTTCTGGATTGCAAACCACTAGAGATCTCAAAGTTCTCATTTCATCGCTGGGTGAAATCTCTGCCCTCGCAACACTGATTTTAGTGCAATAATACTGATTTTAGACTTCTGATTTCCAGAGTTTTAAGAAAATAAATATATATTGCTTTAAGACACCAAATTGGTAATGATTTGTGACAGTAGCCACAGGAAACTAATAACTAATCACCACAGGGTAAATGAAAGATACTGAGAGGATGATAAATTTGCTAAAGTCCAAATACATGTCCCAGACTGGTCTAAGACTTACATTTTGGAGTGGCCTGCTTCTTTCTTTGGTCTTTCCTTGCCTTCCTTATTCAGGGGTCAGTTTCAGATTTCACCCAGGATGCTAAGGAGTTTGCTAATCAACAAGGTATTTAAGTATCCTTAAAATTGTATGTAACCTTATAGACTATATATTGTTGCTTTGTATGAATATGCAATTTTATTGTTTCAAAAACAAAACAATTGTGCTATGGGGTGGGCTGATAATGTTTCTTAATTTTTAAATTCAGCATTTTGATTTTAAGATCTATTCACTTTGATGTATGTATTTTTGCTGTAGCCATTGCTTCTAATGACAGTGGAAATTTTCACAATATTTATTGATTGCCTTTTACTCTCCTGTTACTCCAATAATGAATACCTAACTTGTCTCTACACCCCTGCTACAAGGCATATCCTGTCCATGTCCTAGAGATTATGATGAATCATAGAGTACTTAATTGGAACAAGCATTGCCAGATTGCTCCCAGAAATAGCTAGTCCAGTCGCTCCTGCTATTAAGAATGGAAGAGGTAATTCTCTATATTCCTAGAAATATTTGGCATTATCCAGTGTTCTAACTTTTATTATTCAAATAAGTTTAAAGTACATCATCATTTTGATTTCCATTTCTCTGATTATTATTGAGCTTGGATACCTTTCATATACTTGAGAGGCAGTTGAGTTTCCACTTGTGTGAATTATCTGTTTATATCCTTTGGCCAATTTTAGTTTGGTTTTCTGTCATTTTATTTCCTTTTTTTCTGATTTGCAGGAATGCCTTTTATATTATAGAGCAATGCTGTGCAAAGACAGTAACAGCTTGCCACTTATGACTGTTTGAATTTAAATTAACTAAAAATTAAAAATCAGTGCTGTGGGTACACCTACATTTCAAATGCTCCATAGTCACATTTCTAGCATATGGCTACCATATTTGACCACACAGAAAGTATTTCCGTTATCACAGAAAGTTGTTTAGGACAGTGCCATTCTAGAGATATTCGTTCCTTTTTGGTTTTAAACGTAGCTAATACTTTCTTCAAATCTACATCAACACGGTCTGCGATGTGACAGACTAAAGATGGCTGTCCATGCTCTGAATGTCCTTAATGAAAAATATGTTCTATATTCCAACCCCTTGAATCTTGGACTCCCTTTCAGTAGAATATGGTGGAAGTGATGCTGGGCCACTTTCTGAGTGAAAGACTTGGTAAAATGGCAGCTTTCAATGTCTGTCTCTTGGAACACTGTCTCCGAGAGGCCTGAGTCTCTGTGTAAGCAGCCTGACCACTCTAAAACCTTCCAAATTAGAGGGGCACATGCTGGTGCTCTGGTCAACAGCCCCTGCTGAGCCCAGTTAGGCAGGCATCTCTAACCACGCAGCGGGCATTTTGGTGGAGCTGACTTGCTGAGTACTCTGCTGAGTACTACCAACTGGTTTCAGACAATGCAACATGAATAGAATAATCCAGCTGAGCCCTTCCTGAATTCCAGACCTACAAAATCATAAAATATTATAAAATGAATTATTCTAATCCATTAAATTCCATGGTAATTTGTTATGCCGCAATAGTTAACAAGATAGCCTTAAAAAGAAGATGAGTTTTGATGTAAGGAATGCAATTTAATGTGTCTATCATTGCACAGCAGCTATGAATTATGGAACCTTAGCAATGGTCAGATTGGAGTTTAGGCTATGGCTCTGCCACTTGGATTATAGGTCTTTTGTCAGGTTGAATCCTGAATCATGAAGGGGTTGTTCTAATGGGGGGATGTGCAAAGTATAGATATGGCCTAAGGATATATGAATAACTCCGCTTCGCCATGTGAGGTGGGGAGCAACTGTCAGGCAAGTGTTGTCAGACTTAAAAAGTTAGCTATTAGAGGTAATTCAGGAATTTATCAGACTAAGGTAAGGAGGAAAAGACATCCAAGGTATAGCAGTTATGGTGTACTAAAGCACACTTTAAAATTTATTCAAAAATATTTATATATATATTTAGTATATATTAATATATACTTAATATATCTGTATATACTTAACAAATCTATCTGCATATATTATACACATAAATATATATAGCTTTGTACACACATATATATGGCAGGTCCTCGAACATTGCTTTGTTCAGTGTTGTGTCATTATGATGTTGATGAGATGTTGTAGAGACTTAATACTTGTTTATAGCAATTAGCCTATGGTAAAATTGGTTTTGTTATACATTGTTTCACTACATTTTCTAAGAACTTATTGACAACATTAAGTGAAATCTTAATGCACATACATTATTGTCTTTTGATGAAAACATATACCTAATATTAATATAGTTAAATTTGTAATATGTTTCTTTATGGTTTTGCTTTTGGCACCTCGTATTAAAAATATTTTGCTACCCAGAAATAATCAAGATATTTTCTTATAGCATCTTCTAAGCTTTATAGTTTTGCCACTTTATGTATAAATTTTTAATACATCTGGAATTCATTTTTTGTATGGTATAATGTAGGGATTTGATTTCACTTGGATAACCAATTATCCTAGAACAACATTTGAAATAATTCACCCTTTCCCATTGATTTATAATGCTCATTGTGTCATAAATCAAGTCTCCAAATAGACACAGGTCTATTTTTTCAACTACTCTGTATGTTTATTGATACATTACTACCACATTGTACTATAGCGATCATGTCTTAATATTTAATAAGGCAACTTTTCCCTTCTTCCCTCCCTTCATTCCTTTCTTTTTTAAAATTAAAACTATTTTTAGCTTCACCGTAAACTTGAGGGGAAGATACAGAGATTTCCCATGTCACCACACTCTATACATGCATAGTCTCCCGCACTACAAATCCCTCACCAGAGAATACATTTGTTACAATTAATGAACAGAGATGAAACTGTATTTTTATTTTCACATTTTGAAGGTTATTTAATTATGTAGGAAAATACTTATATTCTTAAGTGAATAAAAAAACCCCACATAGCAGTTAGATTCCTGAATTTGTTAGAAATTGTTGTTATTTATATCACTGGAAGAATAGGAGAAAATGCCTTAAAATTTTACCATTATTATTTCTAGGTAATGAAATCATAGGTTGTTTTCTCAATTATCTTCATACTTCCTGCATCTTGAAAAATGTTATGATGAACGTAATCACTTTTACAAAAACCAACATAACTCAACAGATAGAACCTTTATTTTGAAGGGTGATTTCAGGCTTCACTTAGTGGGTGACAGGGTCATCTGGGGAGACACTGAGGCTTTTTCATGCCCCCAAACTCATGTGGAGAAGGAGGCAGCTGCTGCTCCAGTTATGAGGGGGATTGATGACAAGCTTGAGACTCATTGTCTTCTACAGCTTGTGAGCAGGCTCTGAAGGCAGTTTCCATAAAAGAGTTCAAAGCTAAAATAGGTAATTAGCCCCCTGAAGAACATACTTTGAAGTGCGATAGCCATTTTTTGTATGTGCTCTGGTGTATCTAAAAGAGTCCTATTAAATTATTTCCCTCCCAAAGGAAGATGATCACATGGAAACAAAGAGGAGGAAGGGCAAGAGCTTTGAAGAGAAAGACAAAATTGAGACTGGCTCTCACACTTACTAGCTGGGTGACTTTGATTTAATCTAAAAGCCTCTGTATGCCTCAGTTTCCATTCCAATAAAAAGGGAATAATAGTACCTATTATGTCAGGTTGTCTTAACATTTATTTGTAAACACTTCATGGAACAACGCAA
The DNA here is from genome assembly GCA_027563665.1 of Antrozous pallidus. Classification (NCBI taxonomy): domain Eukaryota; kingdom Metazoa; phylum Chordata; class Mammalia; order Chiroptera; family Vespertilionidae; genus Antrozous; species Antrozous pallidus. Next base: position 83,442,312 of record CM050518.1, on the reverse strand, counting down.
TGGTTGTAACAGATAGAATTCTAAAATATATAGAAGAATGAATAATATTTACAGTGCTTGTTCAGAATTGGCAAATGATGAGTGCAGTATTTGTGAGCTCAACCCAGATCAATTGTTAAACATAAAAATAGGTTAAAAATTATTTTGTTTTGATGCTTTCTTTAACTAAAATATAGTGTTAAGGAGAAACAGATTTTTCTTCAAGAAAATTCTCAATCCCATCCACATTATCTGTATATTTAGGTTGTAACATTGATAGCATTTTTATTTTCTGAATCTGATTTTATGTAATTACTATAGGCTTAGTGCATAAAATTTGTGCATGGGTAGAATCCCAAGGCCTGGCCAGCAATCAGAGCTGATCTGTGGGGTGACTAGCAGGATGTTCAGGGGTCCCCACTGGCACCCACCTTGGCTGGCCTGGGGCCTCTGGGCTGAAGGCAGCTCCTGTATTGAGCATCTGCCCCCTAATGATCAGTGCACATCATAGAGGTCATTCTGCAATTCAGTCTATTTGCATATTAGGCTTTTATTATATAGGATTTTTCTTACAGTAAAGGATGTATATATGTAAAAAAAGGAAAAAATGTTTATGTGCAAAGACATCCCACGTAAAGAAGGAGATCTTTCTACTGAAATGCCTCATAGTTCTTCCCTTTCCTCTCATTCTTTCCTTTCCCTATCTGTGGCTGCCCCATTGGACACCTACATATCTGATATCTTTTTATAATATTAGCATGAAGGACAAATTGTTGCTTATCCCATCTAACAAGCAGTTTTTCAGCTGTTCAAATTAGGTTTGAATTCATACTTAGTTGGATGCAGACAGATGTTATAGAATTCTCTCTCAGGGCTTTGTCTTCAATCCACCCTCACTTACTGCACCATTTCTGCCTCTGGGGATCACCACCTTTGCTAGGAGATTACCTCATTTGAGTTTGATGTTTTGGGACTATTTTAAAGAAATGTTCCTAAATAATTATAATTATTTCTTTGTATGGTCTCTGCTGATGTTGACTTGTATCCTATAGGAATTTATTTTTCGGTCTGACTACTAAGTCTCCACTCATGCTTCTTGTTCTGAGCAGAAATGCCTGTGTTTGTGGGACCCAGAGGTCACCACATGCATGTGGATGGTAGTGGCATTCAACCTCTCCCTTGAATCTCAATTAGTTGGCCCCGACCCCCATTCTTGAAGAGACATTGTATTGATCAGGAAATCTTCACTATACTAATTTAGTATTTTATAGTTTTAAAGGTCAGAAATCTCACTGGGTTAAAATCAAAATGTAGGCAGAGCCCAGCTGGTATGGCTCAGTGGTTGAGTGTTGACCTATGAATCAGGTTCGATTCCCAAACAAGCACATGCCCAGGTTGTGGACTCAAACATCAGTGTGGGCCATGCAGCAGGCAGCTGATGAATGATTCTCTTTCATCATTGATGTTTATATTTATCTCTCCCTATCCCTTACTCTCTGAAATAAATAAAAATATATATTTTTAAAAAGAACTCTCTACTATCAACTACCAAATTAACTCTAATCTTAGGTCTTGGCTCACAGATGGAGATGATAGGAACTCAGTAGATGCCTGGTTCAATGCTTGTAGACAATTTCTGAAAGTCATTACTCCTTTCTTCTTAATTTCTTTATTGATTACTGTGTTACATATGTGTTCTTATTCCCCCATTACCCCCGATTCTCCCCCTCATGCCCTCATCCCCTGTTGTCTGTGTCCATTGGTTAGGCTTATGTGCATGCATAAAGTCCTTTGATTGATCTCTTCCCCTTACCCCCACCCTCCCTCCATTCCCTCTGAGGTTTAATGGTCTGATTGATGTTTCTGTGTCTCTGGATCTATTTTTTTCATCAGGTTATGTTGTTCATTATATTCCAAAAAAATGAGTGAGATCATGTGATATTTATCTTTCTCTGCCTGGCTTATTTCACTTAGCATAATGCTCTCCATTTCCATCCATGTTGCTGCAAATGTTTGCTTTTTGTCATCAAGTTCATCCTCAAAAGTGAAATTCTGGATTCTGGAAAGATGATTGAGAATCATTGTGGTTTGCAAAGATGTTGGGGCCAGATACCTGGAGGCTTCTATGTAATTTTCATTTTTTTCCTGTCCTTTTGCCCATTGACTATGCATATTGCACTTTTTTTTTTGCAGATAAAAGAAGTTTATGTACCTCACAAACTCTTGTGATATTGATGATCCTCTGCTAGATTTTTTTTTAACTTCATTTCATTTAAAAAAATATTTTCAGCAGAGTTTTGCATTTAAGACTCAAGAATATGTCACCATCCTTCAGTGTCTTTTCACTATATCTCTTTTCTTATACTTTGGATCAGTAATTGGTCTCATCACTATTATATCACAATATCATGTATACCTTTCAGTCTTATTCACATGTTATTCTCTTAGTCCAAAATATCCTTCACTGGGTTTAAAAATCTTAGAAGTCTTTCTCGACCCGGCCCATGTCTGAAGCAAATTCCTCTTTTTCAGCAGCTCTTCCCTTCCCTCCTTCCACTGTATCACTGTTCCTGCAGACATTTAGATTACTTCTGAAAGAAAGGGAAAAAAAATTTAGAAATGCTTAGTTTAAAAATAACCTTCCCTCTTTTAAAAAACAACAACCCACAGACCTTTGTGTATATTGACGAGCCCATCAGATTCTATATGGCAGGAAATGAATCACACTACAAATATTGATCAAGAAACATGCTTGTTGCTGATCAGAGATAACATTACTTGTAGAAATGTGCTTTTTGGTCAATATTTATTCCTTCCTAAAATTACACAATTATGTTTTCTTCTGTTAAACTCAATTTGTCCAATTTGGTATAATGTAATTTCCTGTACCTATGTATAATTTATTTATATGATTAGTGTATCCTCTGTGGGAACTTAAACTGATATAACTTCCTCTGAACAACATATCTGGGGCAGTTATGATGTGTTATCACCAGCTAAGGGAAATATATTGCTCACGAGTCACAGAAACAAATGTGAGCAAGCAATTGACTATAGTGTTCAATTTTCAAGCAAGGACAAGGGTGAACAAGATTTATGCTGGTCATATAACTAAATTCCCCCAATCTTAAACATATTTAAATCTAATCTTTGGTAATAAGATAATAGTAGTTAACAAAGTAAAGGTTTTTAACTATTTTTTATTATCTAAGACACATTACAATCATTAACTGACTCATATAATATATATATATCATTTATGCAGGTAAAAGAGCTGCTAAATGAAAAGCTGGTAACTGTGAGTGTAGACATTGTTTGCTCAATGAGTATTTATAAGGTGTATGGAGAATGTACAGTGCTGTGCTTGTTGCTGATAGAACTATAAATGAGTTAAGATATGAGAGGATAAAATTTACACAAGATTTTACATAGAGCTTAAAATAACCATATGATAAGTGATATACTTTAATTTCCACACCTGAATATGATGAATACATATTAGTGACTATTATTATTACTAGTAGTAACTATATAAAGTAGAAATGAAAAGAAGTCTTAGGTCCCTATAGATATAAGAAGTAAGCAGTTAAACTTGAGATGGTTTTGAAAATGGATGGTGTTTGTATATGTGGAGAGATAGTAGAAGATGTGTGGCTGGGGAGTTGTCTGCTGCCTCAGCAAGGTCAAGTTATTGAAAGTGAAAACTGGATTTGAGTGTTAGGCCTCCTGAAGGGAGACCAGGCTTATTTATTGGAAGACATTAGAACGAATACTAGAAATATAGAGTGGGTTTAATAGGTAGACTGTCATGTGGGAGGGTAAAATAATAGAAAGTAATAATGAATTGGAATGAGAATAAATTATTTTAATCACTTTGTAGATTTGAGCAAGTCATTTAGCTCTTCTGTTCCTCAGTTTCTTCATCTGTAACACATGAACATTGTGAGCTAAATCTAATTTTTTCTTAAGTATAATAAAATTTGGTTTGTGATAACTCTCATAATATATATAACAACCTGCACACAGAGCACAACACTGCTTAGTGCTTTATACTTGTATTTTATATTGTTGTACAAATATTTTATCATGAAAATCATCATCATTACAATTATTATAATGTAGAAGCTCATTGCATGAAATTTGTGTACTGGGGGAGGAGTTATCCCTCAGCCCAGCCTGCACCCTCTCCAATTTGGCACCCCTTCAGGGGATGTCCAACTGCCAGTTTAGGCCTGATCCCACAAACCAGCAGTCGGTCAGACATCCCTCTCACAATCTGGGACTGTTGGCTCCTAACCACTCACCTGCCTGTCTTCCTGATTGCCCCTAGCTGCTTCTGCCTGTCAGCCTAATTACCTCCTAACCACTCCCCTGCTGGACTGATTGATGCCTAACTTCTCCCCTGCTGGCCTGATCGTTCCCAACTGCCCTCCCCTGCTGGCCTGATTACCTCAACTGCCCTCCCCTGCTGGCCACCTTGTGACAATGTGGGGAAGGCCATATGACAATGTGAGGCCTTGTGACAATGTGAGGTGGCCATCTAGTGATGACGTGGAGTGGCCATCTTGTGATGACATGGGGGTGGCCATTTTGTGATTATGTGGGGGCAGCCATCTGTGGCAGCCACCTTGTAATGATGTGGGGGCAGCCATTTTGTGACAATGTGGGGCAGCTATCTTGTGACAACATGAGGTGGCCATCTTGTGAGGGCATGAGGGTCAATTTGCATATTACCCCTTTGTTATATAGGATAACATTTATAAGTTGAGGTATTGATTTCATTCTCTAGGTGATAAAGAACAAAAGCATTGTTTTATAATAGGTAAATATCCCTCGGAAAGAAACACAGAAGCAATTCTGACCCTAAAATTTATCAACATGTCAGGTTGAGGGAATATTTTTAACATATAGACAAAAGTATTCTTATACTTACTACATAAGAAAGGACCTATCTTTTCCAAGAAAATTGGACAAACAACACGAATTGGAAATTCATAAAGAATTTCAAGTGACTGATAAATTTATGCATTTATAAAAGCTTTAAATTTATGCTCAATGGAATATAAATAAAGAATATATAGGATTTTCAATAATTATAAGGAGTAATATTAAAATAAGTTGTGGTTTTGGTGAGGATATATGAAAATAGTACTTTCATACATTGTGGTAAAGGTAAAATTTGGTATAACTTCTGTGGAAAAACAATTTGGCAATATTTATTAACACTCTTAGAATGTTTTTTTTCCCCCCTTTCATCTGAAACTACCATTTTGAAGAATTTAGTCTAAGGAATTAATTATAGAGCATATGTACAGATTAACATCATGGTTGTCATCACCATATTTTTTAAAGAGAAAAAAATGGAAAACAAATTACATTTTCAATATGAGAAATTGTTTAACTAGATAACACAAATCTATAGAAAGAAATATATTGCTGGCATTTAAGTCATGTAATAATAATAATATGTGATAATATAGAAGTATACACACAATTAACAAAAGCAGTTTCAAATCTAACTATTATCTCTATCTACAAAATATAAATTTATAGGTATACACACAAATGAATGGAAAATACATTATAATATTAATAATGATTATTGTGAAATGCTGATTTATATTATTATATCATTTACTTCTTTTGAAATATCTTTTTGAGGTTTTTCTCTACCGACCCAATATTCTCTAATGTTAAAAAAATAGTAACAACTTTTTGGCAAGAATAAGATCCTAGTCTGTCATGGTTAATCTTTTCATTCTGGCTCACTGATAGGACAAAGTGAAACTCCTGTGACTTTTGACCTGTGGTAAACTCAGGTTTATCATGCATTGATCTGTATTTGATTTTCTGTCCTAATGGGGACTTCATCTGAATTTGAGCTATCGGTCAGTTATTAGATGACCTCACCATGCCTGTTCAAAGACAGAGTGAAATCACTACAGTTTATTTTGTGACAGTTGCCTATACATTTCAAACTTCCATGATAGAATAAAATCACGAAAGCACTGGGAGTTAGTTAGTATTCTCATCTTTTAAAAATGCTGTAATATAAATAAATTCAAAAATGTATTACCTGGTTGATATGGACTTATTCAATTTATTTGTTTATTTAGATGACCAGTTTACATGGCTTTTTGGCCAGTTTGATCAAAGAATTAAAGTTCCATTCTTCCAAACAATTGTCCTTGTACCCCAATTGTTAAATGTCTATGCATAAACACACGGATAATTTATGAAAGCCTTTTTAAATTACATTATGGCACACAGAATAACAAAGAGATTTTTAAGTGTAGCTGCCCTGATGCAGCACCCAGCATTCCATAATCTCCCAGGAATGATTAAAGACAGTGATGTGGGTAAATGTTGAACAAATGGTTATCCAAGGGGTGGGTAGAGAGTTCTGATTTATGTATTAGCTTATTCTCATGGTGCAGATATTCCCAGTAGTGTCAGTCTTGAGATCCTTGTATGAAGTCACTGAGAGCTGTTGGGAAGAGAAGTGTACAATCAACACCCCAGTCAGTATGGGCCAGTTGTACTGAGAGAATACCTCTAATGTGCTTACATCTATTGTAAGCTCTAAATGGGTTCATTATGCCTGTCTCTTCCCACTTAATGAAGCGTTCTTTTTTTTTTTTCTCCAGTGCCTCACATAATGCTGACTACACAATCAGTAAGGTTTACTGGGGGGTGGGAGTGGAGAAAGGCTTTCAGTAAAATTACCGAGTTAAGAGACATGGGGAAGAGGGTATGAGCAAAGTGTGGACTAAAGAAATTTATCTATATTTAAAGTATTTTTGCATAGGATATTTTGTATATAATTACTCAAACATCAGCCTTATTTAAATAAATGCAGTAAGTACCAATTTTTATTCGATGAGTTATATGGGAGAATTTGTCTTAGAAACAAAGAAGATGAGATAAATATAAAAGCACGGTTTTCGTAAAAGAGAAATATTTCTGGACTAAAGCTAAATGCCTGGGAAAAAAAAGCAATTCAGTTTCCCAATATTAATTATTGGGCCATATCCTGCTATTGATCTGTGCATGTGAAAATCAATGTAAAGATAAGGACCTTCATAATTGACAGGCGTAATTTTGAGGTATATACTCATTGACATTCAAAGAGCCAGGAAACAATGAAGACATTATGGATGAGCAAACTTTGGATTTATCTGAAGTTTTAATGACTACTTTTCAAACTTTTAAAAGAAGTGGGGGAGAGAGATATGAGAAGTGTATTATTTCACTCCCTATTCCTTCCAGGTTTGCAAAAAAAGAAAAATATGCAATCTGACAGATTACAGAATATTATATTCATAGAGCCTCTTAATTTTGCAAAATTCTTTCACACACACATTAACATTCACATTTGATTTTCATTTCAAACCTGTGGGTAGAGGCCATGTAGGTGTTTTTCTCAATTTCTAACAGATGGGGAATGAGATTATGACCCTGGGCTGTGACTGTTATTGTTGTCTGCTTTATATTAAAATATATATTCTTCCTGAAGAGTGTGTGTGAATGAGCAGATGGATTTTTGTTTGGAAAGACAAAGATGTGGAAAATTAATCAGAGGACCTTACTTAGCTTTTATTTTCTGGTGGGAAAAAAATTCCATTTTTTCCCCTACTGATTCCACTGGTGTCCTCTGGTTCATGGTGACTCTAGACCTGGCAATCTCATGGGAAGTTCACAGTAAGAGAAAAGCACAGTCAACCAGAAAAGATAATCTACTGATTTAGGACTTTTGTTTTGGCCACTGGCTTAGTTATTTCTTCAGTTAGGTCTGATGCACCATTCTAAGACTGCTTTCTGCAGCTCTTCTGACTTTATGCTACCCCACATCAAAACACTCAAATAGTATATTGATCCCTTCACTTTATCTTTTTCTTTTTTTATATCAAACTCTAGTTTTAAACACTATTATTCCCTTATTATGAAAAGGGAATAACATACACCTTCAATCTATGGTTTAATTTTAAGCACTAAGTGAAAAAATGTTAAAAATCAACACATGACCATATTTTAAAAGCATAGTCATATGTATGTTTTCCTGCACTAAGTTTTGGAAGCTGTGCTGGTAGAGAGTGGTGAAGAACAAGTTGGACTCTAAAGAGAAAGGTGTGTCTTGAAAAAATTATTTTTGTTCCATGCCCAGGCTGGCATGGCTCAGTGGTTGAGCATCGACCTATTAACCAGCAGGTCACTGTTGGATTCCTGGTTAGGGCACATGCACAGCTTGTGTAGGATGTGCAGGAGGCAGCCAATCAATGATTCTCTCTCATCATTCATGTTTCTATCTCTTTCCCTCTCCCTTCCTCTTTGAAGTCCATAAAAATATATCTCTTGAAAATTATCTTGTTCCAATAAACAAAAGCCCACTCACCCTGGCTCAAATAAAAAAAGGAGTTTATTGAAAGGACTCCATAGGCATTATTACAGCTAGGAAAGTTCATAAAGCTACTACCTGCTTGTCTGGCAAGTGTGGCTCAGTGGTTGAGCATTGACCCATGGACCAAGAAGTCACTGCTTTGATTCTGAGTCAGAGCATATGCTCAATCCCCAATAGAGGGTGTGCAGGAGGCATCTGATTGATGTTTTTCTCTATTGTGTTTTTATGTCTCTCTCCCTCTACCTTTCTCTCTCTCTAAAAATCAGTAAAAACATAGACCTTCTTAGATATCCACAAAATGACTAGATTGGACAAGGTGTGCATGGAGGCTGCTCTGTCAACCACTCATTGGGCCACATGGTCTCTGGCTTCTGTGCCCCACTGTGAGCTCAGCCTTTCAATTCTTCTCTCAGCTGGATTAAAAGGCAGCTCATGGCCTGCCTGCTCCCCTTAACTTTTCTCTGCTTTGGCCTTCCATTTGCATGTTCTTTATTCTAGCTCTGACAACACAATTTCCTAATTTAAGATCTGTCTTCCAATTGACTATAATCTAAATTCTAATGTGGTTTCTTGCCAAGCATAATGCAAATATTTACCCTTTGGGCTAGAGCCCCGAATTGCCCTTCCCAAGCTCAGAGGGTATGGCAGCTTCCTTAAGAAGGGCATGTGATAGAAGAGGCAGTAATTTGGAAAGTTGAGCATACCAAGATTAAAAAAATGAAAGCCAAAATTCAAAACATTTTTGAAGGAACCTTACAAAATTGTAATTGTCTTCAGGTGTACTGAAATGAAGGACATAAGTAGATAAATAGTATCATTTAAGCATAAAGAAAGTTGGGAAACTTACATTATTCCCCCGCCCCTTAAAGAAAGTTGGGAATGAGGACACAGTGATGGATTTTGGATCGGAAGTACTCTTTGCAGGAAATATCCCATGAGTTTTATGGAATTAAGTTATCTATCCTGAGAGGAGAGAGATTTGAACCATAGAGGCAGAGGTCATTACCACATCAAAGATGTATACATAACATATCTATTTATTTTTAAATAGATTATTTTTAATTCTTCATGTTGTGGCTTTTTATTGCTTTCACATGGCAGAAGATATATCCCTTTCACTTTCTCCATCAAACAGAAATCATATAGTTCTATTTACACTAATAAAAGAGAAACTTGCAAATTAACCATCACTGTACTACACCTACAAGCCACCCATCAGCCAATCAGGAGTAAGTATGCAAATTAACCCAACCAAATGGTGGCTGGTCATGGAACTGGAGCAAGCAGGATGCTTGGGTTGCTCTGGCGATGGAGGAAGTTAAGCTTCCCTGCAGCCCTGGCTGCCCTTGGCCTCTGCTCAAGGCTACAAAGTTTCGATTATAGAAGATAAATTCTAGATACTTATTTCCAGCTGGCTCTGGCCTCTGCTCAAGTAAAAAAGGAGGGTCTGGGACCTTGGGTTGTGGGGATGGGGTGATGGTGTGATGAGGCCAGGATGGGATGGCAGGAGCCTTTGGGGATAAGAAGACCAGTAGGGGGTCATTTGGGGGTGAGCAGGCCATCAGTAGGGGTCAGTTGGAGGTGATTAGGACAGTGTGGGGAGGGCAGTTTGGAGTGAGCAGGCCAGCAGTAGGGGGCAGTTAGGGGAGAACAGGCCAGTGGAGAGGAAATGTGAGGGCAAGCAGGCTGGCATGGGGGGAAGTTGGGGGTGATCAGACTGGCAGTGGGGGTCAGTTGAGGGTGAGCAGACCAGCAGACAGAGTAGTTAGGGCCAATCAGGCAGGCAGGCAGGTGAGTGGCTGTAGCCAGCAGTCCTGGATTTTGAGAGAGGTGGCTAACTGCTGGTTTAGGCCCGATCCCTGTAAACTGACCATAGGGGTCCCAGATTGGAGAGGGTGCAGGCTGAGCTGAGGAACACCCCCCGACCCCATGCATGAATTTTTTGCACTGGGCTACTAGTATAATTATAAACTCCTTGAGTCATTTTAAAGAATAACACATATATCATTTTTACTATATTTATCTATATATTAACTATGTCTCTTTCTCCCCAATAGATTGTAAATTTCTTGAGGATACTGTATTTTTCCTATCTTTGTGTCTTTCCCATCTTGCATTTAATAAGTGTCTGATACATATCAGGCCCTCAATAAATGACAATTTTCTTTTCTGTTCAGGGAATGCTGTGCTTTTATTTAAAAGAAAAATGATTTTCAACCTGAAAAAAGAAGACCACATTGTGATTAAGTGGAGGTTAGACAAGAAGATAGCAAGAGGTGAACCACATTCTGAAAGAACTTACAAGCATGATTACAGTGTCTCTCACAGTGTGGATATTTGGTTGTCTAAGGAGAATATGAGAGGTGGTAAAGAATGAAATTGCAGTCACATATGAGAAAGATATAAATCTTTAGAACTGTAGATTCCCAGCTTCTTTCCGCCTTGAACTATCTTGTGGAGGAGAGATGGCATTTTACTGCTCCAGATGACAAAACTAGCATTTAGGAAGATATGTTGAAGAGGTTGCATTTCAATATTAAATAAGGAAGAACTCTCATGGGGCAGAGGTACCCCAAGTGAAAGTGGCTTTCAATTGACTTTTATTGAAAGAAAATGTTCAAACAGAGGCTAATGGCCTGAGAGAGATGACAGAGAGATTTGTTTACTGGGCTGAAACTTTTCCTAAACTCTAAAGAACTTTCCACATTTAGCATTTTATGGTGCAATATTTGTTGAATGGAAATGAAGCCTTCTGTGCATTTAAAATGTAATCCACATATATGATGATGTCCATATTCCTTTGGGGACATTCACTAATCAGATTGAATAACTTCTTCTTTGATGCCTTTATATGACTTTTTTCTCATGAAAGTCAAGAAGAGACATAAAAAATAACATTTTTAAATCATCTTGTACCTAGAGAAAAATATTTCAGAAAAGGAAAAACTGACAGGCTTGTTAAGAGTAAGGAAAACTCTCAAGAAGATTAGCAAGTATGAATCATGCGTCTAGATCAGAAGGGTCAGTTCAATAAGGCAAGTTTTAAAAAGGTCCATTGGTCTGATCCCCAAGAGACAGGTTATGGAATGACTGCTGCCAATCAAATCTCAAGTTGAGGGCTCTGTGTGTGTGAGTGTGAGTGAGTGTGCATGGGCATTTCAATGGTTCAAATGTCAAATCAAACTTATGTCAGTCAGCATGGTGTCAGTGTGGTAGAGATGGAGTTGACATGTAGCTGGGGATTGGGGAAACTTAAAGGTCGCTTTAAATGTTGAGAATTCTTGTTAGAGTATCAGCAAGAAAGAGAGGATGTAAAGCAGTATATAATTCCAGGCACATTTATGACTAGAAAATTTTCTACGTTAATGATGGAAGAAAAACTATCACATTATCAAATACCTTCCCACAGACAAACCCTAACGGAGGCTTCTCATTTCTAATTCATTTAACCCCAGTATTATTGTCCACTCTTTCATTTCCTCCCTTATAACTCTTTATTATGGACTATAGTTAGCCCTTTCTCGTCACAGTTTCACAAATTGATGGCTATCATGTTCTTACATGTGACTTTTTCCATGTTTGAAATGTTCTTATACCGCCTTTCTAGTTATTCATTACAACTTAGAATTTAAAAACAGCACTAAAATGTACCATATATTTTTAAATCACAGTGTCAAAAGTAAAAGTATCACAGTATGTGGTGTCACAGTATATAATTTATTGCCGGCTATCTACTAGTAGCATGGTTTTGTATAATCCCCATATTTGTTTCCAATCATTCTTGTCCACAATGTTCCCTGTTTACTGGCCTGCTTTTGAAGGAAACTGCAACACCTTCAACAGGAATGAAAAATAGCATAACAGTTAATTTTTCTTCACCACTTGTGTTCTGACATCCATAGGATACTATGTCACTTTTAAGAATTATAAGAAATGAGTCTATCACATTTCTCATAATTCTCTTGTATTTCTAATATGATACGTTTGCAAAAAGCACATGAAATTTTAGCTCAATCATTAAAGTAAACAAGGCTTTTGAGGTTAACATATGTTGATTGAAGGTCAAGACTGAAAGCATCAACCCCATATCTTCATCTTGTTGACTAGGCTTTGCCTATTGCAATGGGACTTGAGTTCCTCTAGGTGGGATCCAAGACTTATCTGGCTCTTTTGGAATAGAACCTCTCATAGTGGCAGCATGTAAAAGGTACATATTTATTTATTCATTATAGAAATATTTTTGAGCCTTAACTATGGTGTGGACATTGTGGGAAGCTCAGGGGAATAGTGATAAAGAATAGCACAGCTTGATATCTGAGACCTAAGTCAGGCAACATGATATATTGGTTGGAAATAATCTGAATTTGAATACTATACTAATTCTACCCCTTAGAAAATACATGACCTGGAAAAAACTACGTGAGCCTCCATTTTAAAATTTCATTTCTATTTTTTTAAATCAGTTCCAAGGGGGATCTCATTGGTGAGGAGACCTTGAGGATTCATTGAATTAGTACAAAGTGTTTTGACCACTGCCTGACATAATACATGTTAATTATTTTTATGATCATGGTGTTTATATTCTAGATGAAGGATGGATAATTTAAAAATTACAGCATGAAAGTGTGGCAGGGGTTATGAAAAGGGAAATCTGGAGTATTATGGAGAATTCCACTGAGGTTAATTGACCTCCTCTAAAGGACAAGGGGAGTGTCTGGAGGAAGAAGCCAGTGTGAGAACTGCTCTGGTATTGCGGGCTGAATGAATTCCAACAGTGACTTTCTGTTCTTTGCATGAATATTACCGAGCTTGTGAATTTCCCAGGCTTTAATGTTTTTCTCCCTAATTCCTGTTCTGCTAGCAGCAGTGTGCCATTTTGGCCTCTTGTGCCTTCAGAGGCTCTGCTTAGCAGATGATATGCACATTCTCCTGTGTATGTGTGTTGTTTAGTTGTGTGCTTTTCCTGATTGATTTTAATTGATAGTTAGTCAGAATGGTTATAACCAAAGATGAGGGATTTTTGCATTACATTCTACACGTGAAGACAGAAGAGCTGGAAACCAGGTATGGGTAGAATAAATGTTCCAGATCAGATCAGGGCTGAGCAAAATTATGAAATAGGTGACATTCGTCGTTAGTGCTCATTATTTCTCTTTTACAAGCATGTCAGTGTAACCAAATAACCTGTTATCATCATGTTTCTCTAGGGTCTCTTCTGTTATTAGGATTAAAAGTATGGTATTTATAAGGCAAGTATAATTTATTATTTAATATGGATTTTTAAGCAGGAAATGGGACACTGTTAATTATTTCAGGACAATAGGCATAACACAGATTGTCTTGAACAAATGAGAATGTATGATCGTCTTTAAATATTAAAAACTTCATGTATTAGCCTTTTGGATCCTTCATTGTATACCTAACAAATGCTACCCTTTGCTTTGAGCACTTTTTACTTAGAAATAAAAAGGCTAAGTAAGAAGACAATGATTAACCCAAATTAATGAATTTCTAATGACACAATTTTAGACATTTTAGTCATGATGAGGAAGATTTGTAGATCACATTCTTAGGAGCTGTTGAATTATGCACTTTGTAAGTGATTCTAAACTTGGCCTTGGTATAACCTTTAAGGAACATTGGGATATGTATGTGTCCATGAAAATAAACAGTCAGGAGAGTTGGCAACTCTTTTTATTTCAGTTCATACACACCAAGACTACTCACAATTAGGACTGGGATCAAAGCTAAATTATATTCAGTGGTAAATAATTCATAGCACATCTTTTTCTCATTTCCCTTGCTTAACCCAAACTGAGACCCATTTTGTGTTCCATTGCTCCTTTGAGAAATAATCATTCACCACCTCAGCCCTTTTCCCAATTTATGTCTTTCTGACAATGTCCACAGTTTCATAATACCTCATTATCTTCACTCTCCCACTGAGCCTGCAGAGTGATGGCATTCGCCTTGCCTGAGGAATGAAGAGACAGTTTTCCCTCTCACAACAGCCGTGCACACTGAGATCAGACCAGCACATTCTCAGGCCAATTCCAAATCATTCCCTGGGAAGGGTGGGGGCTGGGGATGGGGGACAGACTTGCTCATCCCGATGGCCACCAAGTGGGAGATGGTTCTGCCAGGTCTCCTGACAGTTTTCCCAGTCAAAGAGAAAAGTTCTGGAGTGCTTAGAAAACAAAGCTATTTCAGGGTTGTTTGGCTGTGAGCTGATAAACAAGGCTTGGGGTGAGAAATACAACACACACACACACACACACACACACACACACACACACACACACACCCCTCTGGGCAATTGAAGACAGAAGTAACATACTTAGCAGTCAAGCTATATTGCTTTCATTCTGACCTGACCTGCTGGCTACATGTTCAGTTGATAGTTTCCTACAAACCTATCACAAAACAATAAACATATTTTAAGAAGAGAGTCCAAATTGCTCTGATACCTTCTTTAAAGAGAACAAAAATTCAGAAAGTTAGCCTCTAGGACTTGATTTTTCATAGCTATGCCATGGGTGATGTTTAAATATAAGCTTTTGATTTTAGGTTGAAGTGATCTTGTCAAGAAAGGTACATGAAAGACTCTTATATGATCTTTTCTACTTAGGGTTATAGCTGTTCCGCCTCACCTCTTTTATCCCCAGAACACTTAACTGGCACCTGACTTCACTCCACTGTAGTAGTTGATTCGAGGAAGTCTGTTTTCTGTTTTTCCTACTTCCCTTCTTTCTTTTTAATTTTTTAAATTTTTTAGTCATGAAGAGTGTTGGATTTGGGGATGGTAGTAGTGTGAAGTATGTGAGGGATGCTTGCCTCAGACAGATTTAAGGGAGCACCAAAAAACCCAGTACTTGAGATAAAGTAATATCTTAATGTAATCTTTTAAAAGATAAAAATCAATGAAAAAATCCATGATAAGCAAAATACCAAAATTTTAAAATAAAACAGGATCAGCATTACTGATTTTTCCTTTTACCTCAGGCTCCACTATAATCTACTGGGCAGATTACAATCAAAACAAGGAGAATGAGGCAGCATTTCTGAGACATATACACATCTATTTCTACATCTCTTCCAGGAGCACAGTGGCTAAGGGCATCATGGATCAGAGTCAACTGAATCCCAAGCATTCATTGAGCAACAATTCTGCTCAGCCCTTAGATACTATCATCACGTACAACAGCTCTGAAGAAACAGTTTTAGAATTCTGTCTAAAGGGAGAGGTGGGGCAAAGGCAAATCAAACAGATAAGAGAGAACATATCTGAGAGGATCTGCTCAGTAGAAAAGGGGGAAGGGCCTGACCAGAGTTGCTCAGTGGGTTGAGCATTGTCCTTGAAAGACTGCCAGTTCAATTCCAGGTCAGCACACATATCTGAGTTGCAGGTTCGATCCCCATTTAGGGCATGTATGGAAGATGGAAGGCGACTGACTGACCAATGTTTCTCTCTCACA
Source organism: Antrozous pallidus (assembly GCA_027563665.1). NCBI lineage: Eukaryota > Metazoa > Chordata > Mammalia > Chiroptera > Vespertilionidae > Antrozous > Antrozous pallidus. The sequence continues at coordinate 83,426,460 of CM050518.1, read as the reverse complement.
TCATCGTTTCTTTCTCTCTGCTCCCCCTCAACCCCCCCCACTTGCCCCCCTCCCTGCCCTTCCTCTTTCTAAGTATGTCCTTGGTGAAGATATTTTAAGAAGGTGGGAGAAGGGAGGAAGAAAAGGGAAGTTGGAGTAGGGAAGAGACCAGGCTGTTGTGGAAGGTTTCGTGGTAAGAACACAGGTGTGAATCAGAGGGTGTACCTTGGTGAGGTTTATGAGGATACTGGCAGAGAAATTGCAAACTAGAGAAAACCTTGGACACATTACTTACCCTCCCTGATTTAGTATTTTTAAATATTTGCCATCCTAATGGGTATGAAGTTTCTCGTGATTTTGATTTACAATTCTCTAATGATTCATTATGCTGAGCATGTTTTCATTTCCTCATAAACCATTTGTATATTTTTGGGACAATGTCTCTTCAAACCATTTGTTCATTTTTAATTTGGGTTACTTGACTTTATTATTGTTTTGAGTTGTAGTTCTTTATATATTCTGGATGTTAATGCCTTATTAGGTATTTGATTTGCAAGTATTTTCTCCCATTTGGGGGGTTGCATTTTCACTCTGTTGATACACAAAAATTTGAAATTTTGATGATGTTCAATTATCCATTTTTTGTGTATCATTGTCTGAACTTTTGTTTTATCCAAGAAATCAGGTTTTCTTTTGATTCACTGTATATGTTTTGCCATTTACCCCTTCTCAAACCATTGCTCCTGGGCTTTCACGCCCACCTCTCACTGCAGCTAATTTGGTCACGCTTATCAAAGATTCTTCTGTTTCCAGATTTAGGGAACCTTTACCTTGCCTAACTTATCACCAACAACTGAGATCATTAATTTCTAAAACCTTAGAATAGTCTTTGCCTCCTTGAAATCCATACCCTCTAATTTGTTCCTGCCTTTAGATACTCCTTCCCAGTCTTCTCTGTGGTTTTATCCAACCATGTTCTAGAATTCTTCCTGTTCCACTTAATAGTTGATTTGGGCAGATCTAATGCAGTCTTTGGACCTCAGTAAATACATGAATGTAATGAACAAATTTGGCATCTGTTATTTAAAAATGTATTCACAATGAAGTAGAGGCTCAAAATTGTAAAAGCGCATAAAAGTATCAAAGCTAAATAGGCGTAAGTCCAGGCAAAAGAGAGTTTAGGTTAGGCATAAAGAAATATTTCCTTTATTTAATGTTTTTATTTTTTATAATTAACAAAGAGCCCCTGAAATTACTGTGGACTTTCCTTTCTGGAATATTTATCTGCTTGATACATTAAGGCTATGGAATTGCCTTGAATTAATTTTAAATACATTAATGAAACACTGATCATATCAAACACTTTTATTTTTTGCTTGCACTACATTAGGCAATGTTTATGACATACTTCCTAGGCCACGTGTCCCTAACTATCCATGTTGGTGTGGAATAATTAATCAGCCTTTGTTAGCCCAAAGACATTTGAGACTGTTTAAAGAGTTGGTTTCCTAATGAACATGGTTGGATGTCAGCACCAGAGAAAATTTACATAGTAGGGCCTCATCTGTGGGGCAAACCCAAGTGTACAAGATTTTCAGGAAACCTTCACAAGGAGAGAGAACAGGGGGTTCCTGGGGGTGGGAGGACAAAGGACTGGGAAGACAGGGGACTGATGGCCCTATACTGCTCTTTTGAGAAGGAAAGATTTAACACAAAGGGCTATGTGGTAGTAGTGCTCAAAGATAAGATGAAGGGTCATTGAAAGGGTCACATGCAGTGACAGATTATCTTTTGGCTCCGGCCCCTTTGACCAATATCCCAGAGTCCAGCCGAAGAGGTTTTAATTAGTTATCATGTCAAATAAGATTTAGCATTGTAATGTCTGGTAAGGCTGAGCAACTCAGCCCTGCACGGTAGCTTGATAACTGGAAGGATACATAGGAATATTCATCATAGCCTGCCCTTTATATCTCACTTACCCTGCATGAAAGCTATAGGTGCAGAGTCCAACAGGAAACCAAGGCCATTTCCGCAGTTATAGGCAGATTTCTTCGATTTATATGTGCAGCAGTTGCGCAGGCATACACACAGGATATGTAACCTAAACCAGGGTGAGGAATTTCAGAGGAGCCATGTGATCTTTTATTTTCTGTGTGGTTTCAAGTTCTCCCGTGATAGCAGGATCTCTGGATGCATTTACATGCCAGGTATGGGACCCAAACCACACAGATTACCAACTCCGACAAGAAAATAATCACAACTGTCCTCTTGCCCAGACTGTCAGCTCAGCACTTTCCTTTCTCTTTGGTCACTTGCCTATCTCACCTCCTGGTCCAAGAGGCAGGCGTTTTCCACTGGTTCCACATCTGCTGCATCTTACTTGGGCCTGGAGTTTATGACACCCCCTGCCCCTTTCTGGGATCAAACTGTATCTTTCCTTTGTTCTACTGGGTAACAAAAGCTCCTCTCAACATTCATTCCAAACCAAGACATTCAAGAGCTAATGCTGTTTAGATTTTTATACCCATAGCAAATGTTTCTGTCAGATCAGGGCCATTGAAGTTCTTGTCTTAAAGCTGTTGATTTTATGATGCAGGTGTTAACACTTGTGACATGTGAGCTTTGGGGAGACATCTCCTAGGGTGGGTAAGGGTCTGAGTTTCTTTTCTCCTCATCAGGAAGTACGATTTTCTAGCCTGGAGAGAGAGTTGACTAGAGCAAACTGTCAGTCGAGGACCCAGCTAAACCGACTTTGTTCTCTTGCCTGGGGGACGGAACTGGAGAAGGCTTGGAGAGTAGGGGGTTGGGATTGCCTTGGATGTTTAAACAGATTCCCTCCTGCTAGTTGAGAAGTCACTCTGGCATAGCTTTTTGCCATGGTACTTTTCACACTTTAGCTAGCATCCCGTGTCTTTGTTGCCTGAGAACTGTATTTTTATTTACACTGTGAAGTGTGAATATGCTGCTTTCCTTTGGGGAAAGGGATTCATCAAATAATACTTTTGCCTGAGTGTTATTAAGTGGACCATGGCACGTCTTCTGCTTGTTTTTGCTTGGAGCCCTTGGGACATGGGAGGTGGCCTTGTCCAGTTCAGTGGGTTTCAGCAGGGTGAGCCGGATTTAAAGAAACATAAATTCAGTTGAGAGAGAAGGTAACCTGGCATAGATGAATAATGGGCTTTAATAGGCAAACCAAATAGTTAAATGCAAGGTGCTTGCTGCATGCTAAAACTTAAGGAATGCATATTCAATGCAATACATTATTAAATACAACATTGAGCATATGGGTACCCACAATTAATGTATATAAATAGCTGATAAAATTGCTCAGTATTAGAAAGCTAGCGGCAAAAATGACCTCATATGTCAAGCAGACAAGTAGGCAGCTACCATTTTCTTTGTACACCTTACAGATGATAAATTAGTTTTATGGTCTGCATGGGGTCCTTATCACACTACAGCACCAAGTGCATGATAAAGAAAAAAAATGCCTCAGCTCAAAAATCGAACTGGAATTTGGAGTCCCAGCAGAGCTCATTTTTTAAATGTAAAGAATTTTAGCCCGCTTCCTTTTGGGGAAGATTTATTGTGGCCAAGAGAAATGTAGATCTTGGTTATGTGTTTTGATTAAAACTTGATTTTTGTTTTTATTGACACTGGGTACAATGTGAATCCGTCATAACTGGCTGCCTATTGATTGAGAGCAGTTTGGTCCAATGAACACAGGACAGGAAAAAGAAGGGGGGAGTCCTGACTTTTATTTCCAGCTCTACTACTAACAGGCAAAGTTGACCTTGGATGAAACTTTGTAACTCTTTACTAGCTCTGTCTGCTCTGCTTAATTCCCCTGAACACTGGTAAATGAACACCCTCTGTTTTATCCTAAGTGCATAGGATGTAGGAGGGCAGTTACCCAATTTAGAATGAAAGGAAGATGGACTAAATTGTTCTAGTATTATACAGGCGCCTTTTCACTTTTTCCACTGAAGTTGTGTCTTTATGATCTTGGCAAAGCTCTGGTATAAATATATATTTTGACTCACAGGTTTTTGTTTTCATATTTTTGGTTCCTTTATAGAGATGTGGGAATGCTGTGTAGGAGAGCCATAAGAATTATGAAGAGGCCTTTGGTTTACTAAATATTTAAAGTACCCTTATTATTTGTAGGCTTCTGCTTTGGAACTGATCCCAATGTCTGTGTCTGTGTTCTATATATAATTCCATGCTAATGTCATTTGCTACATAAATAATGTTCAACACAGGTTTATTGGATGAGCTACACATATGCTATTAAACCTCTGGGAATAATAAAGAAGAAAGGCTGTCTGGCTCTTTTCCTTGAAGTATTCGATCTGGGAAATACTATGTGACTCTGTACAGGAGCTCTTGTCTAGGTTATTTACACGATTATTTATATGTGGCTCCACGTGGCAGTTGTCATTCTCTTTGGCTGGTGATAAACTTACCATCACGGAGAGGAAACTGACCTGGATAGGTAATGACAGGGATGAATAAAGTCATTCTGTAAATGTGCAACTTGTGGTCATTAAAAATAAAGCAGACCCTCCTCAGGGGGCCGCTAACCTTGCCAGCTAGTTGACATTGTTTAGATTAGAGGACACGCAGCCTGTGTCTGAATAGAAAGGAAAAAATAAATAGCAGGATTCCCAAACAAATGCTCTGTTTTCTATTTTCACTTTTTTTTTAAAGTTTTCCTTGAGAAGTGATGTTCACAGTGGAGTCCCGCCTCCCAGTTACCAGCAGCCTAGTGTGGGGCCCTCAGCAGACATATACATTGATATCACCTGGTAACATTGCTGTCCCTCATCTCAGCTTCTCTCATGGCTCTGCCTACCTCCCCATCTATAGCCAATATTTGGGCCCTAGAGATACCTAATTATGAAGGGACAGATAGGCTTTGTCCTTGTTTGTTGGTAAAGTCACTCTGGGAAGTAAGTGCAGCTGACAGGAGGGTTACGAATTGGTTTCTTTTCAAAGAGATTCCAAATGAGCCCATAGACACACATGCAAAAAAGTAGGATTTACGCCTCTGAATATGGCTTGTAAGGAGGGAGTAAACCTCCTGAATTTAGCAATCAAATTTGTTAAGGCTTCTCTAAAGCCTAAACTTCCAATTAACAAGCAAATCATCATCAGACAACCAGTGAATGGCAAATTCATTCCATTCAACATCTTTTCAAAAGTGGATTTTGTGCACTTATCTCCATGAAAACCCAGCAGGAAGATTTTCCCTGGGAGTGCTCCTACATCTGCTGTTTTTAATGACGGTAATGGCAAGCAATATTCTAGAATTACTTTGGTGATCTCATTTCAAGCATGCAAATCATATTATTGAAGAGCCCAGCAAATGCCATTTGTTCCTTGGAACCACCAGATAAGTTTTGTGGGGTGAGCAAATGCTGCCTGAGAAGGCCAGGCCAGCCTGTCTCGGAACCTCGCTGCATGGTGGAAGAATTCCCCTGCCACGGTCAGAAAAGACAACCTAGGTATAGACGTCAAAGGAGAAATGGAACAGAATTTCATTCTTAAAGTGAAGGATTTCTTCTTTTTGTTTCATGCATGAAAGAATAGCTTTGTAACTCCTATACTTAGATAAAAATAACATCATTTAAAGAAAAAGGAAGAAAAAGGAAAAAAAACAAACAAACCCACATGCTCTTGTTACCATTCATGACGTTAGAGCCGAGGCCTTGCCAAGAGTGAGGGCTCCATTGCCTTTTCCATTTTTCTTCTTGCTTACCCATCTGAGCTGTGCTGTAGTCATTCCTGTTAGACATGTGCTAACATGAAGCATATATGGTATCATCTTAGTTTGTCTTTATAAAGACCTTTCTACCTGATCCCAACCCTACCCCAAAACACTTGCTCACTTCCCGGATGTGGTGGACATGACAATGCTCTGATCTCCCTTCAAGAATAAAGGATCGTTCTCCTGAGAGTGCTGCTGTAGACAGTATTCAATTGTCAATCCCTTTTGAAGTTGTCTCATGTTGGGTATCTTGCAGTGGTGACTGATCAACTCACACAAACCTCTGAAGCAGCATCTTATCTTCAGAATTCCCTGACATTTTTTTATTACTTTTTTTCTTTATTGATTAAAGTTTTATATAAGTGTCCTTATTCCCCCATTTACCTCCCACCTCCCCACTCATGCCCTCCTCATCCCTTTGTTGTCTGTGTCCATTGGTTAGGTTTATATGAATACATACAAGTTCTTTGGTTGATCTTTCTTCCATACCCCCATCCACCCCTACCTTTTCTCTGAGTCTTGATGGTCTGATCAATGCTTCTCTGTCTCTGGATCTATTTTTGTTCATCAGTTTATGTTGTTAATTATATTCCATAAATGAGTGAGATCACATGATATTTATCGTTCTATGACTGGCTTATTTCGCTTAGCATAATGCTCTCCATTTCTATTCATGCTGTTGCAAATGGTAAGAATTCCTTTTTTTTTTTTACCACAGCATAGTATTCCATTGTGTAGAAGTACCACAGTTTTTTAATCCACTCATCTGCTGATGGGCACTTAGGCTGTTGCCAAATCTTAGCTATGGTGAATTGTGCTGCTATGAACATAGGGGTGCATGTATACTTTCTGTTTGGTGTTTCTAGTTTCTTGGGATATATTTCTACAAATGGGATCAGTGAGTCAAATGGGAGTTCCATTTTTAGTTTTTTGAGGAAACTTCATATTGTTCTCCACAGTGGCTGCAGCAGTCTGCATTCCCACCAGTAGTGCATGGGGATTCCTTTTTCTCTGCATCCTCACCAGCACATGTCAGTTGTTGATTTGTTGATGATAGCCATTCTGACAGGGGTGAGATGGTACCTCATTGTCATTTTGATTTGCATCTCTGGGATGATTAATGACTTTGAGCATATTTTCATGTGTTTATTGGCCTTCTTTATGTCTTCTTTTGAAAAGTATCTATTTAGGACCATTGCCCTTTTTAAAAATTGGGTTGTTTATCTTCCTTTTGTTAAATTGTATAAGTTTCCTGTAAATGTTGGAGATTAAACCAGAAACTAAAGAGAAAATAAACAAACTGGACTACATCAAAATAAAAATCTTTTGCATAGCAAAAGAAACCATCAACAAAAAAACAAGAGTCCACGGCATGGGAGAACATATTTGACAATGTTACTACCGATAAGGGTTTAATCTCCAACAAGACTTGTTCTGAGACTTCATTGAGTCTAAACTTTATCTTTTGTCTACACCTGCTTTTTTCACAGGTTCAATGGGGGAAGGGTAAAGGTAAATGAACAAGATGACTCTTCTTAACTAACTCTAAATTGTTAATGGTGTGTGTGTATGTGTGTGTGTGTGTGTGTGTGTGTGTATGTGTGTGTGTGTGTGTGTATGTGTGTGTGTGTATGTGTGTATGTGTGTTGACTATTTAGGTGGCGATACTCAGGGATGATGTCATGCAAAGGTAGTAATTGAGTCTTAACAGAGAGATACAATTTCAATAGGTAATGAAGAGCATGAGATGATATTCCAGACCTGAGGAACTGTGACCCACGTCACAGAGGAAGAGGAACCAGCTTATCTTTATAGACGTGCGGCAGAAGTTAGAAGGGAATACCAGTCGCAGGTAATACTGCAGTGAGAATAGAGGCTTAGGTGCAAGCCCGTTATTAGGGCTCCGCACTGTTAAAGAAAAATTTTGTAGTAGGTGTTTCTTCTACAGTTTTATCACTTTGGACACCAGGTTGTAGGCTCCAGCCATGAGTAAGGATCCTACCATTGCTCCTTTAACGTCTTTGGAAGGTTCTTTAATTTGGGACACATAAATTAATATAACATACAGATGATATCTGGGCTTTCTCTCTTTAAGCAAAGCAGTGTGTTAGAGGATTTGGCTCCTTTATGACATGCTCTGCAAGTGCCGGACATTGGGATGTGTTTTTTTGTTTGTTTGTGAGATTCTGTGGCTCACTTGTGAGCCCTCTGTTCTAAGTGCCTTGGCTTCCCTAGGCAGCAGCTCAGTTGCTCTCTTTATGAGTGTAAGTAAGGGAAGGGTGTTTTCATTTTTCTAAAAAGAGTAATTCACAGACTGGAATCCCAGTTAACAGGATATTTCAAGTGCAGACAGCATTCTGCCTCCTGGGAAACTACTAGAAACTTCCGTGGCTTAACAGCTTAGAACCATTTTTGTTCCGTTCTTTGAATCCTTCTTTCTTAAACAAAAGAGACTCATTAAATGTTTGTTGACTCAAATGGTGTTTTCATTTAAGGAATGGAACATTTTCTAGAAAACAATGGAGAGGATGTTTAAGCTTTCAGAGCAGAATGTTATTTCACCAGGATTTGTCTACAAGCACTTGGCAAAATGAAATAATAATCTTAATAATCTTATTAATAATAATAGCTAGCAATTAAAAGCACTATGTCCATACTGTGCTTTGAGTATTTTACCTATATCATCTTCTTTAATAATTTTATGAGTAGATATTATTATTATTATTATTATTATTATTATTGTTTTACAGAAAAGGAAGCCAACATAGAGATAGATTAGCGTTTTTACAAATGTCACACAAGTTCAAATTCAAGTTCTCTGGCTCTAGTGTTTAAGCTTTTTTATAGGCAAAGGGCATCCTGGAAGCCATTGAAATAATAATGATATGAAATGATAAGGGCTCACATATTTGATTTTTCTTTCAGAATCTATGTGTCATAGCAAAATAACCCAGTAATTGTCTTAAAGATTTTTTTATTTTGGAGAAAGGGGCTGCTGGTGTTACTCTAAGACACTGTGTCAGCCATCAACCTTACTGACAGCTTGTCCACCACTGCTGTCCGCAGACATTTTAGAATTGCTTAGATTGCTTACAGCATCTGTCTTCTTGATCTTTGAGCATCTGAGTTACATTCTGAGAGGTCGTAAAAGAGTCATAGAGGGAGTCCTTTCGTCATCACCCATAACTGAGCTGCCACAATCTCTTAACTGTAGAGAGCCAGAAGTGTTGGTTTTGCTCTCACAAAAACATGTTCACACAACTCACTGGTTTCTACCTTCCTTTCCACACCTTTCTTCTGTAAATTATTATAGCAATTCTCCATGATCCCGAGGGTTAGAAATGGAACCATTTGGTCATAGGAGGAAGGAAACTGAGAAGGTAGAAGATATATTCTTATTTCACTTTTCTCTCCTTCTCAAGACTTAGAACCAAAGGCACTGTCCTGTTCATTAGAAGCTACTCCCTAGTTGAGAAGACATAGGTTTCTGTATCACTTAAGAACTCTCTTTGTGCTCTAGGAGTCACATCTTTTTGTCTAATGGAACTCATAAAACTTTTGCATCAAAATGATAAAAACAGAGAATGCAACAGGTGGATAACCATAGACAAATTTTCTATTTTCACAGTATGGACTGATCAGGCCATAGAACAAAGTAAAGCATGGTCGGGTAGAAAATTGACCAAGCTCTTAGTACTAATCCAACAAGTACTCATTGATACTGAGCATTAAATGACTTAAAAAATGATTTCAAGACAGTGGCTTTAAGCTTCTCATGGGAAGTTCTGGGAAATGATTGAGCTGGTGGAACATCCCCTCCATCTCTAACTCTGAACTTCTGAATGTTTGACATTGATTTTACTTTGTTCATTCTGTGCCCTAACACATTATGGGTGCATTAAATTGTCCTTTTCTCTTTACTCTGAAGCTCTTTTTGTTTGGCAGGGCTGGCCTGGCTTTTGGACTCTGTTAGGCTGGGAAATAAATTATAGTCTCTTATCTGCCATGAAGAATATGGACCTTAGGTAAGAGTGCAGAGTGAAAAGTCAAGAAGGAACCAATTTTACTAAAGCAGAAAGGAGAGTTTGAGTGAGCTTCCAAACTGAGGGGTTAGAAATAGATATTGATAGTCAGACTATAGGGTCAAGGCAGCAAGTGAGTCTGAGAGCAGAGTTGGGCAATGACCAGTAAATGGATTTCTGTCTATAGCTGGCCTTTGCCTGACTGTTGTGTGAGGAAGGAGAGGAGATGTGCTGGTAATTTTAAAAGACTAGAAAAGAAGAGCATTTCTCTCAAAGAGGTCCTCTTTCCTTATTTTATCATATCTGATACTATTCTTTTGACTTTTAAAAAATATATTTTTATTGACTTTATAGAGAAGAGAGAGGGAGATATAGAAACATTATTGATGAGAATTATTGATTGGCTGCTTCTTGTATGCCCATACTGGGGATCAAGCCCACAACCTGGGCATGTTCCCTGACTGGGAATTGAATCGTGACCTCCTGGTTCATAGGTTGATGCTCAACTACTGGTCCACACTAGCTGGGCTATTTTTTTTTGACTTTTATTATTTACTGCATTGTTTATAATTATATTTCCTGTGTGCATATCTTGATTTCCTACTCTGTAGTAAACTCTTGGAGGGCAACAATCTTCTTGGTTTTCCACACAACTCATGGAGATTATCTCGGACATTTGAAGTACTGAGTGAATACTTGTGATGGATTGATCAAGATAGGTCATTAGGACTCACTGCTATGAGCTGTCTCTAGCAGCTTTGAACAGATGGTGGTGGTTTTGCTGACTTCATGTGGACCTAGTATGAGAAGAGGGAAAGATCTCAGGCATGGCTAGGAGCTGAGCCAATGGAACTTGGACTCTACATTATGGTCAGCTTGGATCACAGTGGTCCAGTCACAAAAGGGAAACTATTACTTTGGTAACAGTGGGGAAAAAAATACTAGTAAGAGGCCCTCTTAGTTTATTACCAATAAGATGAAATATCTCTAAATTTAAATCCACCTAGTAAAGTATTTATTGTGAGTACCAAACATCTATTATATTGACAAATATCTCATTTTTTGATCAAACCAGAATCATAAAGTAGATAATTCAGGCCCCAAATTTATTATTTAAGGTAAGTTTTCAAAAAACTATCTATTGTTATCTGTTAACGAGGTAACTGCTTTATCTCCATGGAGCTCTTGAAATCTTTACTAACTACTTCAGCCCATACTGTCTCTCTCTGATCTTATCTCATATAATTCATTTTACTTGAATCCCTCATTTTGACATTGAATTATATGTAATTTCATTTGCAGTATATTGTTTATTTTGCATGCTCTAGTAGATGGCAAGTACTGTATCTTGTGTCTATTTCATATCTCCAGTATCACCTACCACAGAGATAAAATACATGGTGTTCAATGTTTAGTTTTTGAATTAAAATAAATAGTAAACAGGGGACAAATTGCATGAATTTTTGTATCTTTTTAAAAGCCTACACAGAATTATTTGACTCCTCTCATTTGATTGCAAGCTCCTTAAGGGTTCTCTATCTATTCAAAATATATAATTTTCCTTAATTCACAAGCAATATCTTTCAAGTATTGTTTAATAAATATTCATAGCTGTGATGACTGTGGTTTAAGATAAGGGAATATGTAAAGATAGCACATCAAATTTGATAAATAAATAAATAAATAAATAATAAAACAGCAGCCTCCAAGTAGGATGCCTTTGGCTCATTGCCCTTTATCATTAAGCTCAAAAATGGAAGCTGCAGAGCTCAGGAAATGGTAATAGGCTGAGGGGCCTCTTGCCAGTAGGTTGCCATTTCACAAGTATAAACTATTTCCTTCTAATGGCAGCCTATGGTATAAAAAGAAAGTTTGGTCCAACTCTTAGCTGAGATGTGTATACATGTGTTTGTGGTGTGTACAAGCTGGGTTGGAATATCCTGTAGCCATTTTTTTTCAGCTGACTTCTTTTTTTATTGAATTTATTGGGTGGAATTAGTTCATAAAAATATATATGACTTAAGTGTGCAATTATATAATACACTAGAACCCCAGCACATGAAATTCGTGCATGGAGGGGGGGTCCCTCAGCCCAGCCTGCACCCTCTCCAATATGGGATCCTTCGAGGAATGTCCGACTGCCCATTTAGGCCCAATCCCCACCATCCTTCTCACAATCCAGGACTGTTGGCTCCCAAATACTTGCCTGCCTGCCTTCCTGTTGCCCCTAACTCCTTCTGCCTGCCAGCCTGATCACCTCTTGGCTGCCAGGGGTCCAGAGCAGGAAGGGATGAATAGGTGGGCCACAGGTAATCTTTAGGGCAATGAAACTAGTATGTCTGATACTACATTAATGGTACATTTGTCAAGACCATAAGATGTTCAACACAAAGAATGAACCCTAATGTAAACTGCAGATTTTACTTTTGTTAATAATGTGTCGATAAAGGCTCATCAATTGTAATAAATATGCCACATTAATTTAAGATGCTAATAATAAAAGAAGCTTTAATGTGGTGTGGCTGGGCCTTCAGGTGGCGGTGCGGGTCCAGACTCCCTACTGCCTCTAGGACGGCTATCGGGACCCCCGCCACTGCCCCAGGTTTGCTGAGGCCAGGCCTTGGGGTGGCAGCGTGGGTCCAGACCCCCTGCTGGTTCTGGGGCTGCAATCAGACCCCCGCTGGCCCAGTGGCCACCTTGGCCTGCTGGAGCAGAGGGGGCCTGCCCACGATCTTGGTTGGGGGTTAATTTGCATATTGCTCCTATTGGCTGGTAACATAGCAAAGGTTCGGTTCATTTGCATGTTTCTCTTTTATTAGATAGGAATTATGTTTATATTGTATTGTGTGTTCACCACCCAATGTCAAGTCTTCTGTCACCATTTATCCCCTTTATCCTCTACTACCTTCCCCTATTCTTTTTACTTTCTGATAATAAACTATTGTCTTTGTCTATAAGTTGTTTTTTTTTTACCTTATTTCTTCACCTTTTTCACCCAGCCTTCAACACCCCTTCCTTCTGACAGCTGAAAATCTCTTCTCTCTATCCATGAGTCTGTTTCTCTTTGTTTATTTTATTCATTTGATTCTACATATGAGTGAAATCATATGGTATTTGTCTTCCTCTGACTGGCTTATTTCACTTAGCATAGTACACTCTAGGTCCATCCATGCTGACTTCTTAAATAGGACTGACTGTTCAATTCGTTGGCATTTTCCTGAATCCACTTAGCATTCCTAAGAAACTATTAGCATCTCATACAAGTATGTGTAGTGTGCATTTCCACCAGTTGACAGGCTGTTCTCAAATTACACATGTGAAATTCCTGAGTAGATCATTATGCCCTCTTTCTTCATCTTTCCTAGGATGAAATTTATGCTCAATAAATATAAAACCTTCCTGATGGCCTTCGTAATTAATGACTGATTTAGTCAGAAATCACCATCATGCTAACGAGTCCATACAGAGACTGCAGTGTTAATGAAGTTAGAATTCTTCTGACCTTTCATCTCTACTTCGGTCTCTCATTCAGTTGTAGACTTCTTAACTAGCTTTCTCCCACTCCCTAAAGTGCTTTGAGGCAGATGTTAAAAGCAAGTGATAATTCTTAAACTCCAGACTTTCCTGTATATTCTAAAAGTGGTTCAGCAAATTCAGTACGAAGGAATCATCGGGAGCAAGCTCCTCCCACAAAATGGCCACGCTGTCTCTGATTTTTCCTAGAGTGAGGACCTTCAACTCCCCAAAGCTAACAACCTGATACTTTTTAGCAACGTCAATGCAAGCCACCAAACAACAATGACAAACTCCTGAAATAGATTCACAGGGTTTGTGGTGGCTAAGAGCTGGGTTTGCTAAAAATAAAGCTGCTTCCGCTCCTTCTATCACCCTTTTCCTGCTAGACTATAATTAAAGTCCACATCTGAAATCCTTATTGAACGGCAAAGTCCCATGAGTGATTGGCATCTGGCATCCAAAAATATTCCACACAAAAAACAGTGTTCTCAGTGCCACATCTGACAGGCTTGGCTCACTTTCAGTGCTCCTGGCTTCCCAGTGAGTGGCAAACCATTGGATGAACAGGAAGATTGCTTCAGCCCAGTATCAATCAATCAGTTGGTTCTTCCGTCAATGACTTAAAGCAATTTGCCATGCCTTCCCTCACTTACCCCACACTGGCACAGGAGAGAAGAGTGATAGGAGAAAAATTAGCCTCACTAATTGGAACACTTTTTGCCTTGCCAGTGCTGGGAAAGAGAGACTCTGCTTGGTTGGGAAAATGTGGTTCCCTGGCGAGACAGAGAATTGCACTTGCCTGCTAGTAGTTTTTGCATTAAAATTCCACCCAATTAAATGACTTTTATTTGAACCTGAGATTTGTGGTTTCCCTGGAAGGGAGAGATTAGTTTTAGGGAGGAGGAGAAAGTCTTTCCCATCATCTTGTTTTTTATGCTTATGCCATTTGCATGAAAACTAGACAATGTGGGATTGCATGTGGGTCACTCCTTATAGTATCCTAAATGAGAATGTGTTGCACAATAGAGACCTCTTTTTTCCCCCTCTCGGAGCAGTCAAATAAACTTAATCATATGAATATACAATGAGTTAAGACACCAGTCTTGTACTGCAAGGTTTTATGATTTTAAGTAGACTTGTGCTAAACTCTTATCATAATTGTAATTAGAAAGAACAGGCCAGTTTCCTGCTGCTCGGCTCACATTTGACATGTGAACAGTATGAGGTTAGATGCCTGAGCTGAATTCTTGATTTTCACTAGTTTAGAATTGCTGTTTGCTATGTTGCCAGTAAAGAGGTCATATAAAATAATGTTAACCCTGCTGAAAACAACTGTATTATATTTCTGTATTTTCTAGGGACAGCCAGTATTCCAACTTTCCATTATGTTTATCTGTTAGTGTACATTAAATAATAGAATGGTCTAACAAAGGAAACACAGATATATAAGAATTATAATCTTAGGACAGAGGCAGTGATCCATATATTTTGAGATGCATAGGATCCATCTGATGGGATAGGCGGCTAATGGCATGAATTTCTGCAATTGATCAAATCCATTACACAGGTCTCACTTGATCACTGCGTGTCATAGGGTGAGAAACCAAAACAATAGCATCAACATAAATAAAGGGGGAGAAACAAACAGTAGTCCTGATGGGGAAAGGGCCACAGAAATGACTTCAGAAATAAGCAAATAAAGAGTGGAGTGCCAGTTAGAGACATTTTCTGCAGAAGGGACCAATAAACCAATACATATTGACAATTTATGCTTCAGTTGTATCTTTTGGCAAGTTTCAAACAGCCTTTGAAGATATTCTATAAGGCAATACTTGACACAGAGGTCAAGGGCAGGTACTTGCCTATTATTGCAAAGCCTCTTCCTCTCTACCTAGACTGCTAGAGAGATGAAGGTCGGAGTTGGAAAAGCATCTTGAATATGCTGCTGTGCTTTTTTCCTCAAATGGAGAAGCTGTTACCAAAGAAGATTAAGGGATGGACATAAGCCCTGTAGCTAATTATGGAACATCCAAATGTTTTTTTCCTTAAACATAATCCAAGTACACTTTCTAATTTGGTTAATCATCAGAACTATGACATTGAATAGAATATGAGAAATGCAGAGATACCTCACCCACTTTGTAACAGTGCCACAAGCTGCCACTATAGGATCACTTGAGGCAGTGATGTGTTGAAACTGGTTTGTTTTAATCTTTGAGTCTAAACTCACTAGAGCTGACTAATCCATTTTCAGGAATTTTATTGACTGGCTGATGTCATGTTGGAAGCTGAAATCAGCCATGGTGGGAAATACTAGAATCCATACCCCTGGAGAAAACATTCATTAGAGTATTGCTCACTGGAGTATTATTTAGGAAAGGAGGGATTTTAAGTAATTAAGACCAATGCCTGAAATGACAAATGCAGTGTTTGCTTGTGCAAATATACCCCATAATGGTATATGCCAAAGGCTTGTTCAATATGAAAGAAATAGTGACTTCCACTCCTTTAACTTGTGCTCAGAAAAATAGCTCCATCTATGAGAGACTGAGTAAAGTAATGATAGTATTAAAGAGATGAACTCTGACTCTAGAGATGAATGAAGAGAGATGATTTCTGTTCTTCATGTCAAAGGATGAACATGTCAGTCTCTCTTATAGAAGTCTAGGAAGGAATTCTGAGACAGATTTCCTAAAGTGGAAAGTTCAACTCCATCCCTGGTCAGCTGTTAGTTTCTTTGTCAGTGGGAATGATATTTACAGAATTAATCTATTTTAGGGCTGTCTGGAGAGGCAAGATTATGGAACAGACTGACACATTTCCAAGAGAAGTTGGGGTTGGGGGTTGAAGAGAGATTAACCTGGGAATTTATATGCATATAATAGTGTGGTGAAGGCCTGGGAGGGTTGAGGGGGTCAATGGGGGAAAAAAAAGAGAACATCTGTAATACTTTCAACAATGAAGATAAATTTAAAAAGATATTCTAAAACAGAGAAAATCACCCATCTTAGAAAGAGCAGGATATCCCCTGGTGATCTGGAGCTGGCAGGTCCTGGCACAGGGGTCCCAGTGTGCACGTCTCTTCCCAACTCCACACTCTGTGAAATTACCTTGGAAGCTTGAAATTTGCCATGATGGAACTATTTGCTCCATGAAAACTGAAAAACACTATAAATCTGGGGATTTTTTCTCTCTTTTCACACAAAGGGTTGTTAACCATTTAGCAGAACATAACTAGATATTATAGAACCCTAATATTAAGGCCAAAAGCAATAGTTAATATTTTGTTCAGAAGTTTTTAAAATAATGGTCTTAGGAAAATTTTAGCTAACTATATAATTATGAACTAGAGACATGATAATAATTGACTTATGAAGTAAAGCCCTTATAGGAGAATGGGAGAATTTTTTCATCTAGAGATGTAAGCGGGTTTATTGAAATAAATAGCTAAGACCAGACTAGAGAATTGAACTGATATTTAGTCACACAAAATAGTTGGACATATTTTATGTGACCTATACTATATCTAAAAATATGACAGGTGCTTCAGAGAATGCAAAAGTTGTACAAGTTTAATTTTAGAGAGCTTAGAGTCTAATGACATAGGTAAAATAAAATACTTGGAGAACAGTGACACACAGTAGGTATATTAAGAATTGAAGGAGAAAAAGAGCTTAGTATTGGGTAGAATCACCAGACAGAGTCTATAGTGATACTGAGACTGATGAAGAATTTTAAAGGAGGAGCAGTACTTGAATAATGTTTGGGACCTGGAGAGGTAATTGCAAACATGATCAAGGGGCCATTTAAATAAAAGTTCTATAGGAACAAGTCTGGCAAGTATAGGATAGAGCTACCTGACAAGAGTGGAGAGTGTGGGTGGCAAATAATATAGGCAGTAGGATATAGAAGAAGGAAGGAAGGAAAGAAAGAAGGAAGGAGGGAAGGAAGGAAGGAAGGAGGAAAGGAAGGAGGGAAAGAGGGAGGGAGGGAGGGAAAGAAGAAGGAGGGAGGGAGGGAAGGAGGGAAAGAAAGAAGGGAGGAAAGAAAGAAGGGAGAGATGGAGGGAGGGAAGGAGGAAGGAGAGATGAGAGAAGGGAGGTAAGAGGCAAAGCAAAGGAAGAGAATCAAAAATATATTACTCAGTGCAGGGCATTATGTGAAATAGCTCTCATGTGGGTCATGTCAAGTAGTTATTAAAACATTTCTGGGAGCAGACTCCTTCCTTATTTAACAGATAAGGAAAGAAAGGCTGATCCAGATGGACTCTCTAAAAATTGCAAACCTATCAGGGGTGGAGCTTGGTGTCCAGTTCAACTTCTCTGCCTCTTGCCACAATGCCACACACCCTGGCACTTCCTTTCTTGAAAAAATCAGTAGTTTCCATAAAGTATTGTTTTAGTTAAGTGCCAATCACATAAGGAAATACACCATATGAAGGAATACAGGAAGTCAAATCAGCTCTACCTCAGGCAAAAAAATTTAATAAGTGGCTTGATTGAGTATTGAAACAGTCTTTCATATTTGGGTGAAGCTTAAGGTTGATGAAGCCCTCAGGTCTGAAAAGACACCAAGGATGAATAGCCATACGTGACAGAGGGAAGAGAGTACAGTCATTGAAATGGAAGGAGACAGAAGATTCAACCAAAAGGAAATACTGAATCCTGAGCATTTATTATAAACTATACCTCTAAATCTTTCCCAAATGGCAGAATTACTGCAAGTAAGCTCGCTAGGGAGCCAAGGATACTTTTGACAGAACTATATACTCCCCCGGTAAAGATAAATGGGGTGTAATTTCGGTAGTCCCAAACTTTTCTACAAGCTTCAAGATCACTGCACATTGTTGGATCTATTCATAATGGCCTGGACTGTATCCCAAAAATACCAGTGGGAGAGACTCAAGCCGACTGGCCAGACCAGAAAAGGAAAATGAAGCCATTTGGACTTGGCTGAGGCAATGGATGGTCTGACAGTTTGAAATTTATATATATTTTTAAGTCCTTTTAACATTCTTCATCTGCCTTTATTTGCTCAATAGCCCTTTGCTGAAGTTCACGCTCAGCTTCCCACATTCGGTGAAGCACACAGCAGTGGACAGGGGAATTTAATCTAGAAATCAGCCTGACTTGTCTTCGCAATGTGTTTTAGCTTCCAGGACTGTGCTATGAGGATGCGTTAGCAAGAGCCCGGCTGGGTCAGGTGGCCCGAGAGCCCTGCCAGCATCCCTAACAATGCCTTTTAGGCAGTGCTGTCAAGCAGACTCCCATCTCCTTAACTGACAGCGATGAGCATTTTCATAAAATGAAGTTCTGGGTTGTTTTGAAGCATGAAGCCTAGTAGAAAGGAGAATCTGATCAGCTTTCACCGTGCCTTTCATAATTGTGAATCCTTCCATCTGACTGCCAGTAATTCGCCTTCCCAGACATTCAGAATAGATCATCCTCACTTCGAGCTGTCTCAGACACATTGCTTAGGTTTCTTTCAACCCGCCCTGTAGCTCTCAGGTGGGAAGGTGGCAGGCATCCAGTCTCTGTGAAAAAAAAAAGCCTCCATTGTTCATTGTGCCACTGTATCTTCCAACCCTTTTTGTTATATCCCAGAAACCTATTTGCTTTTTAACAGCTGCCACATACTGGGAAAACATCTTTATCGAGCGCTCCTCAGTGCTTTGGCTTGAGTCCTTTTCATCAGGGGGCCTGTAAGTTCCTAGCTGAGATGAAAAGTATGAATGTTTCTGTCCACCTGGTTATCTATATGTCAGACCAATTTGAATGTCATTGGTTCTTGTGCTTCTTTGTTGCTGAAAATTTTCTGGAACCTTCACCATTTTGCCCGGCGGCAAAATTCAAAACCATTGGCAAATATGCTCAAATTAGAACTCCTTCTAGTTCAAAAGACATGTAGCACATGATAGTGTGCTACAAGAGAGGGTCTTGTCTAATATAACAATGAAAATCTAGATCAAACATGCCACAGGAATGGATACTATCTCACATTGCCAGAAAAAAAAACATGGTACCTCACCCTAACCGGTTTGGCTCAATGGTTAGAGCGTCAACCTGCTGACTGAAAAGTCCCAGGTTTGATTCCAGTCAAGGACATGTACCTTGGTTGCAGGCACATTCCCAGTAGAAGGTATGCAGGAGACAGCTGATCGATGTTTCTCCCTCATCAATGTTTCTAACTCTCTATCCCTCTTCCTCTCGGTAAAAAAAATCCATAAAATATGTTAAAAACACAAAACAAAACAAAAATGGAACCTCTCTCCTACATTATTGCCTAAAACATCGTCTCCCTTTAATGCACACACAAAAACGCTTGATTTCTACAACTAGAGCATAATTTGGATTCTAAGTATACTTTGACATCTAACATATATATTTTAAGCATACCTTTTCAATGCTGATTAAGATCAGGAAGGTATCAATCACCTACACATTAGGTAAATTTAATTACATTGCTTCCTTCCTGACATAACTGGAAAAGAACTACACTAATGAATGCAGTTAATAATGCGGGACAGAGGAAAAGAGAAATTAGGAAGAAAACAGAAGTGATTTTGAGTAAGTAACTCTGAGGAAAGCAAATCTAATTACACAGGACAATTTTCTACAGAAGGACTCTGAGGGTCTTGAGTGTCTGGAAAAGCACGGTGGTGAGTTTATGAAATGGAGAACTGTGGGGAAATATGAGTAATTCCAAACTAACGTGTTATATGTAACAGTTTGAAGGAGGACTATGGACATTCAAAATAGATTAATTTAATGGATCCAATAAATTAGTTTAACCTCATCCTTTCTGCCTTAGGAGGACATTGTCAGCGTGGTATACATACCACTCAACCACCTTCTTCAGCCCCCTCTTTTAAGCTCCATTTTCCATGTTCTACAGCTACATCCACTAGTGGGGAAATAGGCTCATCCTTACTGCATATCTATTATTTTTTTAGATTCTATTTATCAACATACATGCTACAAAAACAATGCCACAAGGAGCTGAGAAAGGGAGTACATCCTTGCTTGATTACAACCACTGGAAGTCTTCACGGAGAAGGTGAGCCAACACTTCTGTGTCATTTCTTTTGCAGAGCAGCAGCTATGTCTGTATTCCCTTTCTGAACTTAAGCAATTTAAGGGTTGAAACCATACTTTATGCTTCTTTAGATTCTTATAACAGCCTCTTGCACAAAGTGGTTATAGGAACTGAAATTTATTGAGTGATTGCTGTATGTCAGACACGGGACTGAGCGTGTTGTAGGAATTATTTAATTATTGCAACAACAGCCATATGACATATGAACTGTTATCCCCATTTGAACAGATGAGAACCTTGAGCTTGGGAACAGTTCAGTGACCCGTCAAAGGCCTCATTTCTACTATATAAAGAGAAAATTTAAATTTATGTTTGCCTGTTGATCAATACTTTAAGTATTTGTGAAGAAAATAACTCTGTCAATTCCATAGACCGAGTCTTTGGGGAAATCAGAAATCCACAAATGTCTGCATTTACAGGACTGCTCTAAAGCCCTCTTTTTAAAATCCGGTCCAGCCCACCTATTAAATGTATCTTCCCATTTATAAGTAGAGGTTATCTGAGCTCATCTAGCTAATCTTGCATTTGTTTTCGATAGCTTATTATTCTCCTCTTTGCCTGCCCAGGCTGTCTACTCTTTAGGTCCTTATGAGAATCTCTAAGCGGGTTTAGGTTGAGGCTTCAACTGTTCTGGATTATAATCTCTGACAAACCTTACTATCTGCATTAACTATGAAACTTCTTTACTGCTTTCTTGATCTGAAGGTGAAGGTGATGATAGTATATGCCTTCCAGGTGTCATGTGAAGACTAACTGATGTCAGGCCCTTAAGAAACATATATATAGTAGTTATTAGTATATCAGTAAATATTATCATAGAGTCGTGGTATTTATATCAGACTACCTTCATCATTTCTTCTTTGAACTTCCTCAAAGCCAGTACTTTAGTAGCAATTATGTTTTACATGTGTGCTATTTTATTCTACCTACTAGTGATATGTATCCCCTTGGTAACAAGCAGTAATTGTATGCAAAAAATGTCCCCTCACCTTAGCTCCAATCAGAATGTGCCTGGGCAATAGTGCTCTGGTCACAACTAGGTGTGTGTTTTTCCCAGGTCCTGAGTCATCTCCAGGTAGGCAGAGACCATATATGACAATTGCAGATGCCACAGGGGAAACCATTTTTGTTTTAGGATCAAGCTCACTCTTCTTTGTGATTATTAGTGTCAGTATCTTGTTTGTCTGATTTCCTGGCTTCAAGATATGCATTTAATTTAACCACAAGTTCTGGTTATTCCTTCACACCTTTTAAGATGTAAATTTTTCCTTCCAGGCAATTAATTTGTCTGTGGTAACATATCTCAGATGCTTACCTGTAAATCTGCCCTGGTGTCCATTCACTTTGAGAAACCACAGTAGCACGTGTAGAAGGACAATACCCTTTGTTCACGTAATTTTTGTGGTAATGGTTGTTTTCAACAGCATGTGTCTCCTTTCAAGGAATTTCTAGTTGTATTATGTAAAAACATGTCTTTATGTAACAAATTTAATCTCTTCCTTAGCCGCTTGCTTCTGACAACTTGAAGTAAATACTTTGACTAAACACCTTACCCTGAATACCTGGTAAACTAAGTTATATCAACCTAAAAGATGGAGAGAGAACCAGGCAATGCATTTATTGAACAACTCCCTCCTTCTAATCTCCAGGATCTACAAACTACAGGAATAGGAGAATTTCCATGGATATTTATAAATGGTGTTTGCAGGGATCATAATGAGGATATATAATCCATCTGACACTTCAATAAATATTGGAAACTACAAGAACTGTTGCTGGAATGTCTAATGATGTATTAGATGTCTGTTTTACACTAAGTCTGATACTAGTTTCATCTGCTGTGTTTGAAATTGTGTCCTCTGCTAGAGAAAACATTAAAAGGACTCAAAGATCACCTTTCTGCATTCCAGTATAGTCAGCAACAAGAACATGGTGAATCTGAATTTTAAAAAGAATCTGACAAAGGAAGCCAGAGATAAGATAAATCTGAGACAATGTGGGGAATTCAAAGTAAAGAAATTACTTTGAGTAGGAGAGAACAAAGATAACACTATTTAAACACGCACACACAAAATATAATTGCCAAAGTCTCCATTGAGAGTTAGCAGGGCAAGAGAGATGAATGGAAGGACATAATTTGTTCTTAGAAGAATTTACTACATAGAGAAGGTTTTACATCTGGAAAATGTCTATCCTTGTGAAAAATCAATAAGAATGGAGTGGAGGATATGGTGGGAAGCATTTGTACTCAGATCAGAGTAATTAGAATCAGAATCAATGCTATAGCTGGAGTATCCAGTGGAACTCATGCAGAGGGAACCTGTCGGCAATGCTGTTTAAATAGAGACCATAGAACATCTAAATGATGGATGGGATCCTCATCTATATGAAAAGAACTAATTTTGCTACAAATAAAAGCTGCATACTAAACATAATCTGCTGTCCACTTAATCTTTATCATATGTTGTAGGACATGATATTTCAGATGATTTTTTTTTATTTTAAAGGAAGTGATCAGACCTTTGGACAAGGTGATCATAGCATATTGGGCTTCCTAATAAAGAGTAAGAAATGACAATACTAAACTAGAGGTGCCTAATGTGTTGGAGCAAGGTGAAGGTAAAGATACCCCAGACCATGCATTCCCTACCCATAACTGATAATGAATCTGAGTCTCTGAGATGTCAAGGCTTAGGGAAGAACCCTGAGGCTGGGGCCAAACTCTCTTAGAAAATCCAAAATTTCAGATCTTCTGACAGTTCCCAGCAAGCTCTTGCTAGAGGAGAGCCAGTTTTAGGTATTTTACATGACCAAAAATAAATAAATAAGACCCATCACCTAAGTAAGAGGTCTTTTAGATTCTGATTGGAAGTAAAAGTTGGTATGATCTGCTTCAGGACTGTACTAAATACCCATGGCCTTGAATCAAGCAGTCAGGAGGAGAAAAGGCCCTCTATACTGAACACTGAATTTTCTTTTCTGCGGTTATGTTGAGTAGCTCTAGTCAGCGCTCTCTGTTTGCCTGTGTGTGTGACCTGCCTTTGTGGAGCTGTTTATGTTAGTTAGCAGAGTAATCTGTAGAAGACGAACTAATTTGGGTAGAGGGTTGGGTAATTAGGTTTGGAGATGCAGATTTTGTGTTGTTAGTGGGGCACTTAGTCAGAAATGATGTTGTATTATATACCAAGAAAGAGAGTCAAGAACAAGGATAGATCCAGAAAGAGCAGTTGTAGCTGTTGCTGGTGGTGGAGTATTAACACATGGAGGAAGGAGAGCCAGAGAAAGGGACAGAAAAAGGAAAGAAAGAGAAGAATCTCTTCTTACTACACGTGAAACAAACACCATTAAGTGAATATTGGGGCATTTGTGTGTCTAAAGAGGGGCTGGCAGAGTCTGAAAAGTAAGATAGATTATGCATTCAGAAAATGAAGCATCATTTAGAGGAAATTGGACCGTGCTGGTTTTAAAAGGAGATTAAGTCAAAGAGTAAAAGGATGGTAGAAAGTAGGAACACATGACTAAGAACAAGTGCAAAAGAGAACAATGGAACTATATTAAAAAAAAAGATTTCAAGAAATCTAAGTCCCAAGTTAAACTGAAGCTCACTGCAATAATAGTTTAAAAAATAGTGCTGATGATTTTTAGTGCTATATCTGAATCAAGACTAAGGAAAAGACCTGGTGTGATGCTTAAGGACAAAAACATACAGGTAGCAGGCAGCTGCTACTATTTTACTTACACATTTTCTAACCAACAGAATGGACCTTCACCCTTTAGGCTAAAGTTTTAGTATAGTGACATGGGTCACTGTCTTTTCTTTGCCGTAATCAATACCTTCATTATTTTATAACTGTATATATACATTTTTTACTAGTAGAAATATGTTGATGGGTATTCAGTGCATGTCTTTGGCATACATTTCATCATATCCTTTACAGATCAAAGTCAGTAAATTGATATACTCAAGGTCACCAATACTGCAATAGCTTGAGTATTGCTTTACCCTTCATGAATATGCATCACACTCATTTTGGAGCTAATTTTTCTTTTCTTTTTAAATTTAAGGACTAAAACCATAGGGGGAAATATGCGTTTCTTATTTTAGTCTGAATGTGATCTGAAAGTAGTTAACCTTGGAAAGAAGGTAGAAATGAAGACAAACTTTCCTTCTGGCCTCCTGATGCTTCTGTGTGAATTGATGGATCCCTCAAGGATGAAAGCGACACCATGACAAGTGTGGAGGGAAAAGTTATGCTGGGGCTGACATTCACAGGGTATATTAATTATAAGTATTCATCTCCCTAGTGATCATGTACTCTTTTCCCCAGGAAGCAAACCAACCAAGAATTCTACTTTTAATAGAAATGAAGAATGGAGTACTTGTTAAGTTTCAATACTTTAAAATTCATCTTCACATTAACTTTAGAGACCTGCAAATCTCAAACTTATGTATCAAAGGTGGAAGTTGGGTTTGGTCAGTGTGGGTCAGTGGCTGAGCATTGACCTAGGAATGAGGAGATCACGGCTTGATTCTGGTCAGGGCACACAGTTTGATTCTTGGGTTGTGGGCTCCATCCTCAGTGTGGGGCATGCAGGAGACAGCCAATCAGTGATTCTCATCATTGATGTTTATATCTCTCTCTTCCTCTCACTTCTTCTCTGAAATCAGTAAAAAAAAATTTTTAGAAAAGGTGGAAGTTGGGACAGGGTTGGAATGTACATACACTTTTTTAATGACCTAGCATAGAACTTGTTGTGCACCCCAAGTTCAATGACTTTGAATGGAAAAACGTTGGACTCTTTTTTGGAGGTCGAAGGGTACAGAGTTTCTTTGGCTGTGATCAAGAATTCTTCATTAAGTTGCTGAAGGAGCAGTTCTTTGTTCACCTTCTGGATGCTGAGTGTATTCATGATTATGATGCCAAAAAGAGGAAGGAAAGTTGGGTGAAGTAATCATTAGTACCTCTGTGAGGTGAACCTTCATAAAAAGATATTGGGCTTTTGACTGCCACCCAAGAAGGGGAATTTACCTTCTAGGGATCCAGAAACCATGGTCATCTACTTTCTAAAGAAAAACAAATGTATCTGGGAAAACCACTCAGTTTGACTGATTGTCATGATTTAGGCCAAGATGTAAAAATAAAATAGTGTTGACAGTATATTCACAAGAGTGTGCTATGGCAACAAACTACGTACACATTCATTTCGTCTTCTGGCATCATTTGCTGATATGCAGACACAGCTTTAGACAGCCTGTCTGGCTAATTCAGGTCAAATTTGATGCATTTGCTCAGCAGGTTCTTTTGCGTGAGCCAACATTTCATGAGCACACACATATTTTAGTTCTCTTGATTTCCATAGTCACTGGGGGCTCTGAAATTATGCCATTTTCCTAAGTAGATCCTTTACTCCCTGAGTGGATTTTTGTTGCTGCTTCGGTAACTGTTACTCTTATTTGTTTGTTTTCTTCCTGGCATCTCCACAAGAGCAAAAGTACAAGCTTTTCTTAATTTGAACATAAACTTTTTTTTCTCTTATCTGAAACTTCTTGATAGCCCTTTTCCATTTTTAATGAAAGCAATTATCTTAAGTGAATAAGCGTATGCAAAAATGTTTGAGAGGTAGGCCAGGAAGGTATTTCTAACTTTTAAACCAACTGCTTTCCATGTGTTTTCTATTTATTGGGATGAACATATTAAACGGCATGGATTTTTCTGAAGTGGCAAATCACAGTTTTAAATTGCACAGTGCCTATTCTCCAACGTTTTATCCAACTGCCCGTCATTTACTCATAGCACTTAATTTTTCTTCCTTTACAATATGAATCTTATAGTGCTCAGAAGCTCAGGAGCTATTTTCATTTCATCAAATGTTTTCCTACTTGAAAATGTCACCATGAAGATAAGTCATAATAAGATCAACTCATGAATATTCACAGAGCATATTTTGAGTACTGTATTACCCACTTAGAGCTCTTTTACTGGCTAGATCACCCATATTCCTGATTACTTTCCCCCATTACATTCTTAATTGCTATTTAAACTAGGAAATTTTTCATAGTAATTATTGCCCAGTCTAGAGTCCTGGTATTGCCACTTGTTATTGCATATGACATATAATTTCCTCTCATTCTTGAATTTATGTGTGGTTCATTTCTGGCTTTGCATTTCAAGTCAGGGTGTTTTAATTCTTAAAAATTCATTGGCCATAATTTTCCAAGAGAGAGAACTTTTGAGCTGTCCTTGGAAGACAAAACCTAATTAGAAGCCCTATAATATTCCCCATTCTCATAAAAGGATTTGAGTTAATATAGTCACTCTAAACTTCATTTCTCAATTTAGAACAAAATATTTTATAGTTGGATATTTTTGATACTTGATGCTAGACATATAGATAAGCCATTTTGAGCTGCTTTTGCTCCATAGTAGGTCCTAAGAGCTCCTAAACTTCTTTCTCAGAATTTATATTTATCCCTAACTGCTTCTCTCTCCAGCATTTGCAATATGATTTATGTCACCAAGAAGTCTTTATTAATTGCCTTTAGAAATATAGTATCATATATGTCTTTTTCCCTTAGATATTGGCTAATGTTTTTAGATGACCCTGCCAACTTTGAGGAATCTTGGCTGTGTTGATAAAGGTAATATTCAGTACAGTAGGGTTAAACTTCAATGTAAATTGCTTGGTGAATGGGAATTTTATTTTTTCTCATTAAGTTAAAAGTTTTGTTATATAGAATTTCTAATAATCAGTTCTCAATCCATGACAATATGGTTAAATTTTATATTTTGAATGGCTTAGAATATTTGAATTAGTTTGTGCATAGTACTGTGATTACTTAATTTTCCATCTTCTATATGACTATAACATATTCCATACTTTCTGTATCTGGTTTCAATTCTTTTCACTTTGGGTTCTGAGGAACAGTCTCTGCTACACCGATTGGCAGGCTGGACCATTCTGGTCCAATGGGCCAGTTATGCCCAGATGTGTTTGGGGGGATGCCTCTTATGGATACTAATCTAACTGCCTTGTCCTATATTACAGTGAAAACATCCTCAGGCGAAGTAATACATTATGTGATGATATGTTTCTTTTTAACTTTTGTAGGAATGGTTTTTAGGGGTATATTAGGTCATTAAAATATAGCAATTTGATCCTGGTTCTCATTTTTTAGACATAAATCTTTGATATAGCTGTTCAATCTTCCATGCGTTTGTTTTCTCATCCAGTAATACTTATAGATTAGATTCAAACCTGATTACTTGTAAAGCAGTTAGCTGCCTTCAAAGCTCCATAGGTACCAGTTTGGGGCCAATGTCACATGACAAGGCTTAGATCCCTATTCCCCCACTCCATCCTATATCTTCATGCCATATGAGGGTCTGGTGCTTCCTCAACTGAGGGTGCTGGCATTATAGATCCTGCCATTATCTTGACACATTACCTCATTGCAACTACAAAGCTTTGATCCCAGATTGCACCAGGGAAGGGGACTGGTTATTTCTCAAATCAAAGAACTAAGCATCCAGAAAAGGGCTAACACTAAGATGCTGCCTTATGATATTCCTGTTTGTTTCCTGCCTACCTATGGTGGCAGCAGAGATTCATTACTAATCATGTAGCTTTCAGAAAACAGCCCAAAGGTCGAGCTAGCTCTGCTAGGTCACTTGAGGCTGCTCTAAAATGCAATAAGGAAACAGAAATCCATACACCTACTTCTGCTTCTGGCGCCACAACTTTTCCCCAAAGAAAGATGCTCCAGCAGTTTAGAACAAAATCTTAATTAAACAAAGTCACTCTTTTTAGTGTTTAGATTCATCAGATAATTGCTCAATTATCCACTTTGTTTTGCCTGTATAGATATCCTGGCTCGAGTCCATTAACCAACTAATGTAGATATCCTGGCTTAAGCCCATTAACCAAAGATGAGAAAATTAGGAGATTGTGCCTATGTTGATATTTCTGTTCTCAGCCCAATGGTTTGTCTGTATCTCTGATGTCTGCTGTCCTCATTAAGAGTTACCAAATCAGCCCTAGCCATGTTGCTCAGTGGATAGAGCATTGGCCTTCCTACTGAAGGGTCCCAGTTCAATTCCAGTCAAGGGCACATACCTGGGTTGTGGGCTTGATCCCCATTGTGGGTATGCGGGAGGTAGTGGATCAACAATTCTCTCTCATC
This sequence comes from Antrozous pallidus, assembly GCA_027563665.1. Taxonomy (NCBI): domain Eukaryota; kingdom Metazoa; phylum Chordata; class Mammalia; order Chiroptera; family Vespertilionidae; genus Antrozous; species Antrozous pallidus. The sequence goes on along the minus strand of CM050518.1, from coordinate 83,397,896 downwards.
ATTGATGTTTCTTTCTATCTCTCTCTCCCTCTCCCTTTCTCTCTCTCTAAAAATCAATAATACATATTAAAAACAAAACTTATCAAATCAAAGCAATGTTCATTGCATTCCACAAATAAGAAAAAAGTGAGTATTTACTTTTTGGCTGCCAGTTCAAAGAGGCATTGTTTTTATAAGGGGAGAGAAAGGCAAATATTCCTTTTAGTATCAGAAGCCAATTCAGATAAGAAACTCTCAACATTTGGTGAGAATATAAGGATTTTAGCATTACTACAAGTACCTAGAATGAATTATATCTCAAACTTGGTTTCTTTGTCAGTCCCTCTCAGCTGGAATTAATGATGCCTTTTCTCTTTGAGATCACCTCTACAAAGTCCCAGCAGATGCCAGCATCAGTGACTTTAGCTCATCAGTTGGTGGCACCTGATTTCCAGTATGCTGATATACTAGGTAACCTGTAAGATGATGACCTTGTTTTTGCTACATAGCCACCCTTTTGCTTCTGGTATTATAACTCTGTTCTGAACGCATGCTTAGCTAGCATTGCCTGTCCGACTGCCTGGGAGAATTGTGCACTCAGTACGGCTTAATAAAAAGATCATGGGCTTTGGAGTCAGAATCCATATTCTGTCTCTTATAAGTTGAATCATCTTGGGCAAGTTACTTACCTTCCTTGATCATCTCATGTTCCTGATATGGAAAATATAAATATCCATCTCACATTTTGTGAGGCCTAAATGTGCTAATGTGTAAAAAGGAGCCCAACAGGGCTTGACAGCTTTAGGCATTCTACTACTGACATGGTCTTCCAGTAATGGGTTTATTATTTGAAACTCTATGTATCTCGCTTCAAAATTATCTAGATTGCTGCCACAATGTCTACCCATCAAACCTGGCCTCTTCAGTTATTAGAAGCTCTAATCCCAGTTTAGTGCCAACAACATAGTGGTATACTGAACAAAGATGGGTGGATGAATGGGTGGGTGGATGGATGGACAAATGGAAAGACTTTTTACTAAACCTAGTTTTAATTTATGTTTCCTTGAAAACATAGCCCACTGGACTTCTGACTTTCCTCAGAGAGACCAGAATATCCATTGTTCTATTCCTTTGCCTATACTTTTCCTGGTGTTCCTTGTCCTGAGACTGTGTGGATAATAATACCCCTTGGGAAGTTTCTGAAGACTGAGACAGTTCTTTACTTTAGTAATATAAAAGACTAGTAATATAGACAATTAATGATTACCTTGACTAGAGAAATTAAAAAAAATTAACCAGTGTTAAAGCACATGGTACTTTTGATCAGTTAATGTCCCCAAAGACAAACCTAAAAGGCAGACCCTAGGAAAAACTTCATTTTAATATATGAGCAAATGGACTTGATAAGACACTTATGACACCACAGAACAACAGGATAATCCCCTTAAAATAAAAAGGTAAAATGAATGTAAGCATCTTCATTTCTTGAAACATGTTGTAATTTTCTTCTTATTCTATAGAGGGATTTTATCATTCAGTGTTCTACTATAAAAAGAACAACCATGATTAGGTGCTATGATTATTGTGCTTCTTGGTTATAACAATTGTGGCAGGTGTCTTAATAGACAGGCTATGTCAGAGATCCTTACCTTAGATATACTTCTTTTGATGGCAGTAATAAATAGTTTGAAAGGAGTTCCACTTCTGATTGTACCCATGAAATGGTAAACTTAGAAATCAGCATAAGTAATAATGTGATTATTTTTTATTGAGATATAATTCACATACCATAAAGTTCATCCATTTAAAGTGTACAATTCAGTGGTTTTTAGTATACTCATAGGCTGTGCAAAACACTATGTAATTACAGCACATTTTCATCACCCTAAAAAGAAACTCTGTATTCATTATCAGTCATTCCCCATTGTCCCCTCTCCACAGCATCTGGTGATTTCTAATCTACTTTCTCTCTCCATGGACTTGCCATTTCTTAACATTTCATATAAATGGAATCATAAATTGTGTAGATTTGCACTGGCTATTTTTTTTAACTTACTAGCTTTCAAGGTTCATCCATATTGTAGCATATATCATTAATTAATTGATTTTTATTGCTGAATATTATTGTACTAGAAGCTTGGTGCATGACTCAGAGTCGGGGATCCCTCCCGCCAGACTGCACTCTCTCACAGTCCTGGAGCCCTCAAGGGATGTCCGACTGATGGCTTAGGCCCCCTCCCTATGCTGTGCTAGCCAGCCATGAGCCCAGTTTCTGGCTGAGCGGTGCTTGCCCTGTGGGAGCACACTGACCACAAGGGGACAGCTCCTGCATTGAGCATCTGCCCCCCCCCCTGTGGTCAGTGCATGTCAAAGCGACCAGTTGTTCTGCCCCCTCTGCAGTCAGTGCTGGATTGCTGAGGTGCCTGCAGCTTGGCACTCAGTGTTGGGTCGCTGACCCAGTACTGACTGCAGGACTGACTTCTGGTGTTCAGTTGAGCCTTCAGTTGTTATGAACATTACAGACCCTGACATATATATATTTGTTATGAACATTACAGACCCTGACATATATATATTTGTTATGAACATTACAGACCCTGACGTGTATGTGTATATATATATATATATATATATATATATATATATATATATTATCTATCCATCAATTGGGTTGTTTGCACTTTTTGGCTATTTTTTAAATTAATTTTTTTATTATTTTTTTTGCAGTATAACTTATATTTAATAGTAGTACATATGTTTTCCTTTTTTGCCCCCTTTAACCTTCCCCCAGCCTCCCTTACCCCCCACCACATGTCCCCACCTGCCGCCCTCCCCGCCCCAGTGTCTTTCATTCATTGGCTATGCTCACATGCATGCATATAAGTCCTTTGGTTGATCTCCCACAGCATCCATCCCCCATCCACCCCAGCCTTCCACCTGTAGCCCAATAGACCATTCAATGCCTCCCTGCCTCTGTAGTAATCACTCTCCCCTGTTTCTTTTCTTCAAAAATATCTTGCCTCTGCATACTAGAAATAAATGTATAAGAACAAAAAATGTTTGAGTCTCAGTTTCAATGTCCAACTGTTCTGAGTCCCAGTTTCAGTGTCAAATAGTTCTTTATGTGTACATGTCAGCAATGGTATCCAGATGGTGGACACATCGTGGCAATGTAGGTTCCATCCTCTCTGGTTTGGTCCTGGGCCATCTGCAGCCATGCATAGCTGCCGACTGCTAGCATGGCAAGGTGTAGTCAGTGTCCCCTATCTCTGGACCATCCTCATGATTGGAACAGACCCGTCAGTTCCTCACTGTTGCAAGAACCCACATGGTCTTGGAATTGTTCTTTGAAAACACACAAACACATTCTCAACCAAAAGTTAACAAAGGGATCCTCTCTGCAAATTAGACGTGGGATTCTTTTTATTTTTGCCTAAATGATTTTCCTTTGCCTTATTTTGACACCATGTGTGTTTTTTCATGGGTGTCCTGCTGTTGGCTTTACAAATGGAAGTTACTTTTCTGGAGTAAGAATTTTCTAGATGTATTTTACTTATATGATATTTTTCCTTACATGATATTACCCCACTATCCCCCCTTTTTTTGATTAATGGGGGCCTTTGGAAATTTTATATTACAGTCTTGGTAATTTTAAATTTTAATTTTTGCACACAAATATGACGGTTTTAGGTTCTTTGGATGTTAGGCAATTTTACAGTGAGATGAACTACTAATAGATATTTTAGTTAACGTTAGGAAAAGCTTTTTGTTCAGTATGCTTAAATTTTCTTGAGTATTCACTTATTTCACTTGGCCAATTTAAATTAATCTGAAAACTTGATTACAATCTTACTGTCAATTTTAATACTCAAGCAGAAATCTTAGTTTACCCTGTAAATATTAGTGGAAAGGAATATATGCATTCTTGAGTAGGTCCTGAGCATTCCTGGTAATAGACTGAATTTAGATATAGAGCAGCTATTGCTGGCTGAGTCTCTGTCTGCCACCTGGGTTCTGATCTAAGTTGTGCATAGGAGGTGAAGCAGCCATGGGGGCAGGAGACCTCCCTCAGGAGAGGTGAGAGTTCAAGCCCCTGCAAGGTTTGTGGGTGAGGGTCTGTGCCCCACCTCTGTTGACCTTTTAGTTCTCTCCTGTTGGCCCCTCTGCGACTGTGCCTGCCTGTCTTAGGTTGTTCCTTCCCTGAGGAATCTTACCCGTCTCTGGCTAACCAGCCATCCTCTGGGGCCAAACAGGGTCATGTGAGGTTCAGTTCTGTCTCCTTTGTAGTCTATGCCCCCATGGCCTCCATGTCCAGCACCTGCCTTGGGGTGTCCTCACCTGCTGGCGAGGTCCCAGTACTGATCACATATCTTGGGGGACCCAGGTTTCTTCTCCAGAGAGGGCCCAGCTCACACCATTGGGTGAGAGACAGATCCATGGTGCCAGCAACCCAAAGGCTTCAGCCACAGCTTGAACTGAAAGCTCACGCAACAGCTGTGTGTATTTGGATTGTAAGAAGAGGGTCCCTCTTGGCAAAAAAGGGCAAGAGGGGCCAATATAGAATGCTCAAGTGCCTTCCCAGTGCCTTAATTCCTTCTGAAAGGGATTAATTCCTTTCCTATCCTTTCTTAATTTGTTGCCCAACATTCAAAGAATTATTTTGTAAGTATATTTGGGATAATTGTATAATATGCTGTTGTCAAATATCAAAAATTATAATGACATTGTAGAATAATATCATGTAAGGGTATTATGGTGTCACAGGAGGTAAAGGAGGGCCTAGCCTAAGGACTGGTGTCCATAGGAGATGACAAGCTCTAGGCCATGTCAATTCAATCTCCACATAGCTGCCAATTTGTTTTTATAACTTTATATAAAATTTGTCAGGGATATAAAAACACAAATTACTTACCTTACTTCAAGAGTTCAAATATATTGACTTTCCCCCTTACTCCCACCAACTGCCACTTACCCTGAGGTTTGACATTCTGATGGACTTTTCTCAATCTCTGGATTTGTTCTTGTTCATCAGTCTATGTAATTCATTATATTCCTCAAATGAGTGAGATCATGTGATATTTGTCTTTCTCTGCCTGGCTAATTTCACTTAGTATAACACTCTCTAGCTCCATCCATGTAGTTGCAAAAGGTAGGAACTCCTTCTTTTTTACCGCAGCGTAATATTCCATTGTGTGGATGTACCACTGTTTTTTAATCCACTCATCTGCTGATGGGCACTTAGGCTGTTTCTAAGTCTTAGCTATGGTGAATTGTGCTGCTATGGACATAGGGGTGCATTTATCCTTTCTAATTCATGTTTCTAGTTTCTTGGGATATATTCCTAGAAGTGGGATCACTGGATCAAATGGGAGCTCCATTTTTAATTTTTTGAGGAAACGCCATACTGTTCTCCACAGTGGCTGCACCAGTCTGCATTGCCACCAGCAGTGCAGGAGAGTTCCTTTTTTTCCACATCCTTGCCAGCACTTGTTGTTTGTTGATTTGTTGATGTAAGCCATTCTGACTGGTGTGAGATGGTACCGCATTGTTGTTTTGATTTGCATCTCTGGGATAATTAGTGACTTTGAGCAGGTTTTCATATGTCTCTGGGCCTTCCTTTTGTCTTCTTTCGAAAATATTCTATTTAGGTCTGTTGCCCATTTTTTTTATTGGATCATTTGTCCTCCTTTTATTAAGTTGTATGAGTTGCTTGTAGATGCTTGAGATTAAACCTTTATCATTGATAACATTTGCAAATATGTTCTCCCATACAGTGGGTTTTCTTGTTGTTTTGTTGATAGTTTCTTTAGCTGTGCAAAAGCTTTGTATTTTGATGTAGTCCCATTTGTTTATTTTCTCTTTAGCTTCCATTGCCCTAGGAGTGGTATCAGTGAAGAAGTTCTTTCGGCATATGTCTGAGATTTTTCTTCCTGTGGATTCCTCTAATATTCTTATGGTTTCCCGTCTTATGTTTAAGTCCTGTATCCATTTTGAGTTTATTTTTGTGTATGGTGTAAGTTGGTGGTCTAGTTTCATTTTTTTGCATATATCTGTCCAATTTTTGGCTATTGTTAATAACACTACTATGTAAATATCTTAGCTCTGTGCTTGCAACTAATTTTCCAAAGTGGCTGCACCATTTTACATTCTCTCCAGCAATGGATGAGTGTCTCAACTACTCCCCATTCTCACTAATACTAGTTATTGTCCTTTTTTTTAATTCAAGCCATCCTGGTGAAGAAGTGTTTTATTGTGCTTTTGGTTTGTATTTTCCTAAGGATGTTTAACATCTTTTCACATGCTGATTTGTCATTTGTATCTTATTTGGAAAAATGCTTTCAAATGTGTTATCAATTTATTCCATTTTCTTTAGATATATTTTTATTGATTTCAGAGAAGAAGGGAGAGGGAGAGAAAGATAGAAACATCAATTATGAGAGAAAATTATTGATCAGCTGCCTCCTATATGCTTCCTACTGGGGATTAAGCCTGCAACCTGGCCATGTGCCCCGACCGGGACTGAAGCCATGACCTCCTGTCTCATAAGTCCACACTCAACCACTGAGCAACACCAACCAGGCTCAGTTTTTTATTTGGTTATTTGTTTGTCTTTTTATTGTTTTAAATGTTCTTTATATATTCTCTGTATTAGGCCATTGTCAGATATATGATTAGCATATATTTCAGTTTTAATAATTTGTTTCTTTCTAATAATTTGCTCATTTTATCTGGATTAGGTTTTTTTTTGGTATAAACTTGTGAGACATATGCTCTTACAATATTTTCTGTAGTGATACAACCCTTCTTATAGACTGGTATTAATCACGTCTCTTTTATTGATAATTTTAGTGATTTTAGTCTCTCTTTTTAAATTGGTCAGCCTATCTAAATTTTGTTTATTTTGTTGATTATGATTATTATTAAGATTTATCCTGAGTAGGAAATACAGGGACTTTATTGAGTATCCCGTCTAACTGGATATTAGAGTCTAAGGTGTGAGCACATTGCCTTCTAAAAGCAGATCAATTATCTTTTGCTGACTGTTTTCTTTAATATGCTTATTGCCCATTATGGATGTATTCTCTAGGAATTAAGATAAATTTTTTTCTGAAATTATACTTTCAATTTTTATTCCTTTTTGGGTTGTAAAGATCAAGAAGTTCTAAGAAGTGTACTTTCTTAAATTTGCCCCTACTCTACTTTTCATAAGCTATGATATATGTTATGTCTATTTCAAAAGGCTAACAATATGAACTCTTCTTGGTTTCTGTGTTCTTGGCATCTAATATTTGCTTGTCCAATGTAGAATTGACCTTTTATGATTTACTTAAAGGTTGCATTTTCTTCTGTCTTTATGAATAAGAGGGTCTCTTTCTCCTAATCTCTTCTTACACAGAAGATCCTTAATCTGTCCGCTTAATTATTTGGGAATTTTCTATTGTTGTTATATCTCCCTTGAGGTAAAATGCCTAGAGTTACACACTGTACTCCAGATGTGTAGGTATCATGTTTTTGTAACAGTAGAGGTTAATGTTTTTTGTATTAATGGAAAGAAGATTTTGGGAAATGTGAAAAAGGTAATTCTGTGAAGGGAGATTTTATAGGATGGTGGATTTGAAACATTTGGAAAGAATAAAGAAAGGGTTTCTGTGTTATCCCAGGAGCAGATGCATCAAATAAAGACAATGGAACATATCTTCCTCCAAATGGTTCTGTAATGAAAGTACACATTTTTGGTGGAAAGTTTCTACTGCCTACCAAAGTGTTCTTCTGCTGTCTGAAATCAAAATCCAATTTGAAGTCTGAATGCTCCATCACTCATCTTAGCATTCTTGCTTGCACAACTTCTGCTGCTCAGTAGCCAAATGGAAGATTAATCACAGAATTAGCATTTCCAAATCGCCAACAACCTCCTTTGCAGATGTGCAGTTATATTACTGAAGTCTGTTGTTTTGCCCTACATTTATTGTTAATAATTAATATACACTTCTGGGTGAAATTATGTTCTATCACCATCTGTTTGATTTAATAGAAATAGTCAGCTCTAAAGCACTTTATTAAATATGCTGGAAATAATCATCATTATTACTATAAGGTAGCAAGCATCATATTTTTTTCAATAAAAAATGCCAGGAAATACAACATTTTACCATATGCTAACTTAGCTACTGTTACTTAGCTACCTTATTACAAATTCAGTTTTTGAAAATTATCTGCCTGTAGTCAGTGTGGGAATTAACAGAATGCAAAGTTCATAGGTTAAATGGTCTATGTAATTTTAACAGTCAAGAGCTTGGGTAATAAAAGTAAACTGTATTCAATAGGTGAAGAAAAATTACATTTTACCTTCATGTATTAGTCTTTTTATTGAATAACAAATGAAAACTCTGGAGAACAGCAAGAATATAATTATTTGGCATTTTTGTTATTGAAACTGACTAAAGAAAACAAATGGTGTGAGGTAAATGTTTCTTTCTGAATTTATAAAGTGTCAATATAATGAAGAAAACATCATTGTGCCATCATACAGTGTGTCTTTATGAAGATTGAAACATAGATCACCCCTAGGTATTTAATATCTTGTCCACACTTATGTAATGTTCAATCTTCATGTCGGAGAAATACAGGTAAACTCCTCAGGGATTCCCCACTCCATGGCCAATATTGTCCTTGTCTTGAAGACTGTGATATTACTTCAATTTTCTCATTTCCATACTTTAAATATGTTAGAACACACCCCTACCTTACCTTCCCATTCGCTTCCTACTTAAGGCCAGCCAAGGACAAAATGATGGGATTGCTTGATATCTCATTTCCCTTTCTGATATTCCTGTTTTCATTTATTGCCCATGTAAATGTCTTGCTCTCCATGGCTCCTAATTTATCTTTTCTGAGCTAAGTGAATAATAGTTTACATTGATTATAATGGAGAGAGTTGCCAAAGTTAGCCAAACATAAGGTATTAGTGAAATGTTGTATGATGAGCAATTGGGACATCCATAAAGAGAAATGGTATAATAGTGGGGTTGGGATTTATTTTGGTTTGGAGGTAAGTCTGTGTGATTCCAGAGCCTGGGTTTCTAACCTATGGTATCATACCTTTCTATATGTGCAGGGGAGAATAGGACTCAAAATAAGTGGCTTATCTTAAACCATATGAACTAAGCAAGCACAGTTCTGAATCACATCTTCATTTGCCTGTCATTTGAACCAGTTTCCACTGGATATTCTTTGCCCGCACCTAAGGATGACCCTCCATTTCATTTCGCCACAAGGGCTGAGGTCCTCCATTATTATTCATTTGGTGTAAGTTTCTCTTATTTCAGAATTTTTGTGTTAGGAGTCATTTAAGATTTCTTGACTTTAGTTTCAGCTTTTTAAAGCAAAAGTTTAGGTTAGCTGATCTATGCAGTCCCTTTAGGTGCTTAAAAATTATAAATTTTATGGGCATATGTTAATAAACATGAAATCATGCTGTTGGATATGAGGAGTGACTTCAAGTGCCTTCCCCCCACCGCATAAGGGCATGAGTAGCTCTCTGATGGTGCTCGGTCACATTAGAAAAGGAGGAGAAAAGGTTACACAGTATCTCATAATCCTGAGATGTGGTGTGTAATTATCCATTTGCAGAAGGCTTTCTTTATGTTCTGTTTCACTGGGAAAGTTAGAGCAAAGTGAAAATAAAGTTCTGCAATTATGAAATCTGCTCACTTGGCTCTTTCTGCTCTTCAAAGTAAATTCTCTGTTAATAGAGAAAAGTTAGTTAGTGAAGCAGACCCCTAATTTGTTACCATTGTAATTATTTTTTTTCAGACCCATTAGCATTTGTGAATGAATTTAATCCTTATTAGAATGACGATCTCTGCCATGATCTGATCCAGGCAGGGCGTCAGCCTGCTGGGATAAGAACCTTTTAAATTGCTTTCAGTAGACCTAATTTCCACTTTAAGAGTGTTCCTCTTTAAACCTTTGGAAACTTGCTTACCTGAGATTAAATGCTCTGCATGTCACCAAGTAATCATTCATTTATTCAGTATCTATTAAGCACTCTGTGCATATGTTGTTTTAAGTACTAAGGATCAAGCAGGAAACAAGGGAGACCTTCCAGTCCTTGAGAAAGACAGCCATTTTTGAAAAAAATATATTACTATCAAGTGGAGTGGGTATGATGACTCAGGAAAGAAGATGCTATGGAAACAGGGTCTGTACTTAGTAGGTCCAGGGAGACTCTGGAAGAATTAAGCTTTAAGCTAAAATCTGATGTTGAATTGGAGCTACTTTTGTGAAGCATGCATGTACCTGCATTGTCTTTGTGTGTATGCCTGTGTAACTATGTGAGGGAAGAGTTCTATAAGCACACAAAGAGAGAAATGATATGGACAAAGAGAATAAAATGTGGCAATACCAATGGATCCAGTTGAGTCCAGGATTAATGTAATTTTAGGATGGTGGAATAGAAATTATCAGGAGATGAGATTGGGGAGGTGAACAGGGGGAAATAAGGAAAATAGTTTGTAACAGTTAAGCAGTTTTGTACTTAATCCTAAGAGGAAAAATAGACTTATATATAAATTAAAGAATCATCATATAGGTTCTAATTCAATTCTTGGATAAGAGAAGCCAGGAAGCAGGGAGACCTTTTGGACACTTGAGCCATGATCAGGGAGATAATGAAATCTCGGACTAGGGCACTGACAGAGGGTCTTGAGAGCAGTGGACAGCTTTTAGCTGTTTAAGAGACAAACCCAACCTGAGTTGGATGGATGTAATGAATGAAGGAGAGGGAAGAGTCAATAATAATTGCCAGTTTTCTAGCTTATGTAACTGAGGAGCTGGTGTGGAGGTATGGTGTTGCTACTTACTAACATGGGCAACTGAAGTATGTTTTTGGTATGTGGAACTCAGAAGAAGGGCTGGAGATGAAAGATTCAGGAAAGGGGTGGATGATGAATTTAATTTTAAAATTGAGGAAAGTTTAAGACATGCAGCTGGAAGTTTCATGCACCAGGCAGCTGGGTGTATGAGTCTGGAATGCAGGAGCTAAATTAGGATGAGATTTGGTGGTCATTAGTATACAGATGCTCTCAGTTTGCGAAGCACTATGATTGCCCTTCTATCACAGTGCTCCCCTTACTTGTAGATGTCAGTGAGTATTGCTCATCCTTCTATTCTAGAGGGAGTTCTTAAGGGCAGAAATTGCATTATACAGCCATAGATTCATACTTGATGGCTGCTTCCTAAATGGAGCAGTCTTCTATAATCTCTAACTTTCTTTGCCGGCCAGGTTGGCCATGACCCACGAAGCCCTGCATCTTGGTTCTTACTCCTAGACTGAAGGTCTCCTCTTCTCTACTTTAAATCTGGTTTCATCAGACTAGTCCCTCACAGTGGAGCTACGACAGTCAAATGTACGAAGGACACTGAACTGGATCTGAGGACACATATGGGATGTGATAAGTCCTTCATTTCTGAGTTGGGCTATCCTGACTGTATCATGTTATTTCTCCAGGCCTCTGTTTACCCATTTGATAAAGAAATGGCATCTAAGATCCCTTCCAAATTGGACAAACTCTAATTCTTTTTATGGAATTTATCTTGTGTTTATTCTCCTATGTTTTGAACTGTGCACATTGGTGCTTAAGTTCTTAAGGATAAAGCTAAGTATGCTGTGGATTTTCTCCGCTCAGATAGATTAAAAGCTCATAAGAAGTTTTGTGTTCTGGCACTCCACCCAGCCTGCAGTCTAGGGTGGTGATAACCACAACAATATTCTCAATAAATGCTTGCTGAATGCAACTAAGAAAGTACAAAAATATTACCAACATGCATATGATCACTCTGTCCTTATCTCTCATACCTTTACCTAATGTGCAGCCCCAAGTCAACAAGGTGTTATGTTCCAGGAGTTAAATTTTGTTGTTCTTCCCATACTTGTGCAAAAGAAAGTTAGATGATAATCTCTCTGGGATGCCATATGAGAATTTCTCAAGTATTATTTTAAGCAGCAGAGAACTTTTCTTCAAACAATAATCTCACGTCCTCTAATAGCCGAACATATTTAAAAATTAAGTGAGAGTGTATCTAGTTGAAACAGTGATGCAACCTGGAGCCCTCTTCACCTGCTTTCCCCTTTGTACCCCTTCGTTCTGGGCATCTGGACGGAACTTAGATTTCTATAAGGATTAAGTGATCTTTTAGTTTCCAACTATTAGACTCTATGATTCTGACTACCAGATAGTGGTATGAATTGTCTCTGTGTCTCTGGCTATGGAGGCTTTTACAAGTGAAGAAAAGGTAGCCCCTGTCATCATTTAGAAAGATAATATACCTCACATACATGAAACAAGAAAAGAACCCCACATAATAACATGGCCTGCTTTCCTGTCTGTAGAGGAGTTGAAGCATGTTATCCTTGCAGTCTCTTGCAGTTTTCACATGCTGATTCTGAGTGTTAATGATGTGGCCATGTGTGTTAAGTGCTTTGAGCTCAGGAGTAACGCACTATATAAATTCAAGGACCATTACGTGCATAATCACAGCTGCTAATCAGGGACAAATTCCCTATTTGCATGATATGCTCAAGAAATCCCAAGGGAAGCATTCTTTGAAAGCAAAACATTATCACCTTTTTTCTTAAAAAAAGAAGAAGAGAAAGAAACATAAGCCCCCTCTGCCCTTCAAGCTTTTCCTCAACATGTTGTTGCAGGCAAATCATTCATTTGCCATTTAAGAAAATATCCCTCATAATATTCTCCCCTGATTCAAATAAAACTTCCAGTGGCGGGCTGATTCAAATAAAACTTCCACTTTGGTTTCCAGTTGCCAGAAGTGTGGCTTGGTTAATTGCACACCTGCATTTTATTTCAAGTAAATTGCATGCAGTCTCCCCTCTCCCTCTTTGTGCCCCTCACAAAGCGGGAGCCCACCTGACTAGAGGCTCTTTGGGCAATGAAGGGCTGCAGGAAAAAAATTAGTCATCTTCTTTTCTTCCCTGTGACTTCTTTGACCTTGAGACTTCTAATGGCATCTCAGACAAAATGAACATAATCTAATGGACAGCGGGGAAGAGGGAACGGCTGGGTACATCTGTCGTATTACTGGGCTGTCTGAACAGTCAATGAAGCAGGGCCAAACCATAAGAGGCCTGTTCAGTTTAGCTCTAGGGTCTGCAGAGAAGGAGCACAATCATTTATCTTTATTTACTGAACTCTGCTTTCTGTTTAAGAAAAAAAAATTGACAGGTTGACAAAAACCGTGTTGGCGCTACCCGCTGCCCAGAGATAAATGCTATTTGTGCTCTGGAGAGTCAAGGACAGCTCATGATGCCCTTGCACTGGTTTCAGTAGGTGCGTATTCTATGGAAACAAAAATGCCAAGGCACCTAGATCCCCTTTCCCTACGAGTATCTTCATGTCTCCCCATAGAAGGATCTGGTAGATGGATCCACAAGCAAGACGTCTTGCAAAGGAAGGGAAGCATGATTCCCTAAGGAAGCAATCCAAATAGAAAGAATTTTCACAAGAGATTCAGGACCCAAAGATGACTGGGAATTGTTGGATATCCCACAGGTTTCTTTGTGGTGAGATGGTGAGAGATTGACTCTTGGCATCTATAACAAATACATTTCAACTTATGTTAATAAAAGGGAGACACACATAATCCATATTCCAGCTGCAGAGAAAGCTCTTACTTAGAGCAGAAATTTAAATATAGGATTTTAAAGTCCTACCCATTTGTGTCTATTCTTTGCTGGATGATGCTAGTTACATCATTGAGCCTTTCAATGTCACATCTACAGTTAGCTACACTCTTGTTAGGTGGTTATTCCGAAAAAGGGATTCCTGTTTCTCAGGGATTTCTTTCTTGTCTCATTTTAAAAAATGTCTATGTGTTGCAGATGTTTTATAATGTTCATAATGTGCTTATACAATAGTATCTAGCTATAATTTATACATATGAAAAGAGATATGTGCTTTAAAACTTTTTAGAGAAGGAAAGCACAATTAAATAAGTATGAGGCCTTCTTGGGGCTTTAGGACTGTATTATGCCCATTTAGGCTAATTCCTTCTGCTAGGTTCCCAAGTACAAGGAGCCCTATTATGCATGGAGACATTTTTTTCCAGAATTTCTAGAAAGCACTTACCTTTGTATACTCTCTAGTGCTTGAAATAAACAATATTGCATATTACAATTGTTACAACATCACTCTTTTTCTCTCTGCTATGATAACCCACGTGTACTAGTATGTTAATATTACTGTAGTTAACCTTTGGGATAGGTTCTGCATTTGTCACTTGACTCATGCTATTTACATAGGTCCACTGATTCCCTTATGGGAGAGGGGTTAAGGTTGGAGGCAAGTGGGGGAAATATAGGAAAGAGCTGGAGGCAGTGGTCTCCTGCATTTGGTCTTAGGGAAGTATCTTAGAGAACAGCAGAGACCCTGCTTGCCACTGACAAGGACAGTCTAAGAGCCAACCCATTAGTTTTAGTGCTCTTGACTAACTTTACTAGGCCACATTTTAAGGGTTTGCTATAACTACATAAAAAAGAAGCAAATGTGAAGTGCAGGTGCATGATGCGAAGAGTCATAAGTTAGGACATAAGTCTGAACTTTGAACAGAGGCAGAGGCTAGTTCTAGGGCCTAGGTAGGAGCTGTCCAGCCACCCTTCTATGGCCCCTCCACCAGCCACTGACCCTAGATTGGCTTCTCCATCCCATTTGGGGGTGGGGCCAGCTGGTATACAGCCCACAGCCCCTCTCCATGGCTGGCCCCACTCCTTTTCCACCCCCCCCAGCCAATCACTCTCAGCCCCTCCCCCAGCCAGCCAACCTCTCACTGTCTCCTCCTGACAGGTTCAGCCCCTATCCACTCCGATTGGGGCCTGGCTGCTGGACCCCACCCATGCATGAATTTGTGCACTGGGCCTCTAGTAACCATATATTTTAATTGCATCAACTAAGAAAACCAATAAATTTGTCAGAAACAGTGTAGCTTATATACGTACTTAATGATTTACATAAATAAAAACAATTTAGTAAGCTATTTTCTGAAAATGTCTCAACTAATTATTATTTTCAACTCACTCTGTTATAATTGAATAATTCAACTCATAGCTGTTAAGAATAATTATTTTGAGATATTAAACATAATCATCATTTTCTTCCTTGATGTTTATTTCTTATATTATTTATGTAGTTACGGTGCAGTGGTATCCATGAATAGCTTTGTACTTTTTATTCATTAAAATTAGCTCATATTATGAGAGTTATTTTTTCTGTTTAATTTAAGAAGCACTGAACATGAGCTCTGTGCAGAGCACTAAGCTAGGTGCTAAAACAGAAGATGAAGTCAAGATCAAAACAAACTGCAATGTCTTGAGTTTAACACAGTAAAAGGTTATTTCCTTTCATTTCAGAGTCTAATGCAGGCCCTGGCAGTGTTCTTTGGAAACAAGGCCCCCATGCTTGTCCAGGGTATTCCCACTTTAAGGCTTTGCTGTCTTCTACATAAGGTTTTCCAGGTCCCCATGGAAGATAAGAAAGCAAGATGATGGCATAGATAGGTTTCATGTGCAGACCTAACCGTGGCTTCATCACTTCTTTGGACATCCCATTTCACTGGGAACTAACCACATTTCCAGCACCTACTCCTAACTATGTTTTCCAACCATTTTCCTCTAGTGCAATACCCTCACTAGGAAAATGATCTGCCTTCTAAGGTATATAGCAGTTAACCAAGGATTTTCTCAGTGCATCACATACATAGCCATCATCCCTGCCTACTTACATCAGTTTCATTGCCTGGCATAACTCAGTTGCTCTGTCGATGGCACATACCTTAGGTGTTAGCTACAGCAGCACCCACTTCAAGGTACCTATTTCTGTACTATTAAGTATAGCTATACTATGATTCAGTAACAAATACACCTTAGGAGAAGAAAAGAGTAAGGTTAAAGCTAGAAACGTCTGCAGGATCCAGACCACAAGGAACAGAATATGATATGAGGTAGGAATCTTAATGTGTCAGGGGCATGCAGGCATGAAACAAGGAGATAGAGGCAAAGTAACCATTTAGGAGGTGACTGCTGTAATCTTAGAAAGGGTATCAAGGGTCTAAACCAAGGTTGTATGGACAAAACAGGGGGAAAAAGGAGCATCTGCAAGATATCCTGAAGGAAGAACATCTGGCTTAGTAGAAAAGCAGTTAATCAAAGTCAAAAGCTCAGGTTCTGGCTCCAATTACTCAGTTTACTAACTGTTTAATTTCCTTTGTTCTTTGTTGCTTCACTCTAAAGACTGAGATGATCAAATCTGGCCTATAGATTTCTAAAGTTTATTTTGACAAACGATATTAAATAGATGAAATGTTTTGCAAACTCTACAGTGTAATGCGACTGTTAATAAAGTCATTCAATAAAAAATAAATAATTCAAATAGCTCCAAAGCTCTGTGCCTAGGCAACTGTGAGAATGTTGCATTCCTAACAGAAATGGTGGCTGGAAGTGATAGGTAGGCACAATGATGCATTTGCTTTGTCCACAATAAATTAGAGTTTTCATCCATATCTTCAGGTGAGTATATTCAGCAACAATATGTCTTAGTTGGGTTTCCAATAGACTCTAAGATGGTGCATTGTATGCAAGTGATTTGTTAAGAAGGGTCTAGTAAGGCAATGGGGGAAGCGATTCAGGGAAGAAACCAGGCTAGGCTGAGAGTTCTGTCTGGGACTTGTGGAGGGTAACCTCATCTTGACTTCCTCAAAACAGCAATCTAAGTCATGCCTCAAAGTCCACCCCTCCTGAGGCAAGGGGCCAAGACTTTCATACTTTGGTGTTGACTAAGTACCTGGAAATTCCGATTTCTAGCCACTTTTTGTGCTTTGCCTGAGCTGGTAGATCAACTTTTGGAGCCTTTGGTAGAAATCCATTTATAGAAGAGCTGCAAGTGGGACAGTTAGAACCAAGAAAATGGAAGCAAGAGTCAGCAAAGGGATATTTTTTTCTAGTTTTTTTTTTTTTTTAATAAACTGTTTAAAGTTTTACATATGTCTTTTTCTCCAATTGACACCCCTCCCCGAGCCATTTCCACCCTGGTCAAGCCCCTTCCACCGCAGTGCCTGTGTCCATTGGTTATGCTAATATGCATGCATGCAAGTCTTTTAGTTGCTCTCTAACCCCCCTCCCCAACCATTTGCCTCTAGATCTACTCTTGTTCATCAAATTATGTTGATGATTATATCCCACATATGAGTGAGATCATATGATATTTATCTTTCTCTGATTGGCTTATTTCGCTTAGCATAATCCTTTCTAGTTCCATCCATGTTGTTGCAAATGATAAAAGTTCCTTCTTTTTTATAGCAGCATAGTATTCCATTGTATAGATGTACCACAGTTTTTTTAATCAACTCATCTGCTGATGGGCACTTAGCCTTTTTCTAAATCTTAGCTATTGTAAATTGTGCTGCTATGAACATAGAGGTGCATATATCCTTTCTGATTGGTGTTTCTGGTTTCTTGGGATATAGTCCTAAGAGTGGGATTACTGGGTCAAATAGGAGTTCCATTTTTAACTTTTTGAAGAAACTCCATGCTGTCTTCTACAGTGGCTATAGCACTCTGCATTCCTATCAGCAGTGCAGGAGGGTTCCTTTTTCTCCACATCTTCGCCAGCACTTGTCATTTGTTGATTTGTTGATGATAGCTATTCTGAAAGGTGTGAGATGGTATCTCGTTGTTTTGATTTGCACCTCTCAGATGATTCGTGACTTTGAGCATGTTTTCATATGTCCCTGGGCCTTCTATATGTCCTCTTTCAAAAAGTGTCTATTTACATCTTTTGATTTTTTATTGGATTGTTTATCTACCTTTTGTTAAGTTGTATGAGTTCTCTGTACAGTTTGGAGATTAAGCTCTTATTGGAAATATCATTGGCAAATATGTTCTCTCATGCAGTGAGCTTTCTTGTTTTGTTGATGGTTTCTTTTGCTGTAAAGAAGCTTTTTATTTTGATGTAGTTTCATTTATTTATTTTCTCCTTAGTCTCCATTGCCCTAGGAGTTGTGTCTGTAAATATATTACTATGACATACGTCTGCTAGTTTGCTGCCTACGGAGTCTTGGAGGGTTTTCATGTTTTCCTGCCTTAAATTCAAGTCCTTTAGCCATTTTGAGTTTGTTTTTGTGTATGGTGTAAGTTGGTGATATAATTTCATTTTTTTTTGCATATATGCCCAGCACCATTTATTAAAGAGACTATTTTGACTCTATTGTAAGCTCTTGCCTCCTTTGTCAAATATTAATTGAGCATAATGGCTTGGGTTGATTTTTGGATTCCCCGTTCTGTTCCATTGGTCTATATGTCTGTTCTTCTGCCAGTACCAGGCAGTTTTGAGAACCGTGGCTTGGTAATATAGCTTTATATCTGGTATTATGATCCCTCTAACTTTGTTGTTCTTTCTCAAAATTGCTGTGGCTATTCGGGGTCTTTTTTTTTATTATTCTAAATGAATTTTTGGAGGATTTGTTCTAGATCTTTGACATATGCCATTGTTATTTTAAATTTTAGATTGCTTTGGGTAGTATGGACATTTAAATTATGTTGATTCTACCAATCCATGAATGTGGTATGTTCTTCTATTTGTTTGTGTCTTCCTCTATCTTTTTTTCAATGTTTTGTAGTTTTCTGAGTATAGGTCTTTTACATTCTTAGTTAAGTTTATTCCTAGGTATCTTAATTTTTTTGGTATAATGGTAAATGGGAGTTTTTTTTTTTCATTTCTCTTTCTGTGAGTTCATTATTGGTATATAAAAAGGCCATAGATTTCTGGGTGTTAATTTTGTATCCTGCTACATTGCCAAATTCATTTATTAGATCTAGCAGTTTTTTGATTGAGTCTTTGGGGTTTTCTATGTATAGTATCATGTCATCTGTGAACAAGGAGAGTTTTACTTCTTCTTTTCCAATTTGTATGCCTTTTATTTCTTCTTCTTTTTTCCCCATTTTTTTATCTTTATTGTTCAGTTTATTAATTATATTGTTTCCCCCTTTTTATTCCCCTATAGCTCCCCTCCACCCTATACCTATCCCACCCTCCACCCTTACCTCCCCCTCCCCACTGTCCTCTCCTATTGTTGCAAGATTTTTGTCCAGTCTCTTGCTGTACTTCCCACACCCCTTTTCTCCCCAAGAATTGTCAGTCCATTCCCTCTCTATGTCCATGATTCTGTTATATTCACCAATTTATCCTGTTCATCAGCCTATCATTTCACTTGATTTTTATGTTCATTTGTTGATAGATGTGTATTTGTTGTTTATAATTTATATTTTTACCCTTTTCTTCTTCCTCTTCTTAAAGAATATCTTTCAGCATTTCATATAATATTGGTTTGGTGGTTATGAACTCCTATAGCTTTTTCTTATCTGCAAAGCACTTTATCTGACCTTCAATTCTGAATGATAGCTTTGCTGGATAAAGTAATCTTGGTTGTAGATTCTTGCTATTCATTATTTTGAATATTTCTTGCCACTCCCATCTGGCCTGCATCGTTTCTGTTGAGAAATCCGCTGACAATCGTATGGGTGCTCCCCTGTAGATAACCAACTGTTTTTCTCTTGCTGCTTTTAATATTCTCTCTTTATCTTTTGCTCTTGGCATTTTAATTATGATATATCTTGGTGTGGTCTTCTTTAGATTCCTATATTTTGGGGTTCTGTGTATTTCTTGGGCTTTTAAGTCAGTTTCTTTCACCAGGTGGGGGAAGTTTTCAGTCACTATTTCTTCAAGTAGGTTTTCATTATCTTGCTGTCTCTCTTTTTCTGGCACCCCAATAATTCGGATGTTGGTATGCTTGAGGTTGTCCCAGAGGCCCCTTACACTATCTTCAATGATCTGAATTCTTTTTGTTTCTTGCTTTTCCAGCCGAGTGGATTTTGCTTCTTTGTATTTCAAATCTTTGACTTGGTTCTTGTGGCCCTCTGGACTGCTTTTAGGACTTTGTGTAATATTTTTTATTTCAGTCAGTGTATGCTTGATTTCTAGTTGGTCCTTTTTCATATCCGTGAGGGTCTCGTTCATATCCTCAGAGGTCTTGTTCATTTCCTTGAGGGTCTCATTCATTTCCTTGTAAGTCTCATTCATTTCCTGGTTGGTCTTGTTTATTTCCTCATAGTTCTCATTAAGTTCATCGGCCTTTTCTAGGAGCCTCTTGAAAAGCCTTATAACCGTGGTTTTGAACTCTATGTCTAGTCGTCTTTTCTCCTCCATTTCTTTCACACCAGATTTCTTTCCATATCTCTGCATGGTGGCTGCTTTATGTGGTAGATGTCCTCTAAGGGTCAGTGGCACAGCCTCCCCAGTTACTTGAGGTGGGTACTCTTACTGCAATCCTTTATGGGTTGTACAGTATTTTTTAATTTAAACCCAGTTTGTTGTTGTTAGCCCTAGGAGGGTTTGACCTCCAGGCCAATTGGCTGTGAAGGGAGACTGTTCAGGCTGGATGGGCGGGGTCTCTGAGCTGCGCAGGCAGCCTCAGTGTCAGCTACGTCCTATGTGGCGCTCGCACGCGCGCGCGGGTCTTTGTTGGATGGGGATGGCTGCAGGCACCTCCAAGAGAAAGCCGCTAGTCTCTTCCCCTTGCCAGACTACTCTGCCTCTCCCCAAATGAGTCTGCACACCCAGAGTCTCGCCCAGGGTTGTAAAACATGTGGTTTCCGGGACCAGGAGACAACTTTCCTGGGGAGCAAGTCGCGCGTCTGTGCTGTGGCACATTTTAAGTGCACGCAAACTTCTTTTTCAAGCACCAGGCTTCTCCGCAGACTAGGAGACCTCTGCCGCGCCCGGCTTCCAGGGTGCGTCCCCCGGACCTCGGACCTCACCTGGCACTGGGGAATCTGTGCAGTGGGATGTCTCCACCTACCCCGGATCTCGGACCTCGCCTGGTGCTTGGGAATCCATGCAGTGGGACGTCTCCGCCCTCCCCGTTGGTGAAATCCAGCTGGGGTTGCTGCTCCAGCCACCACCCGTGCGCGACCAGGACGGCTCCTAACCTGTTTCCGCATGATCTTCAAGGCTGCGCTCCCACTGCTCTTCTGAGTCTCAGTGTCCCACCTTTACTTTTATTTGTGGAGTTTTCACTCAGCCAGCTTTCTGGTGATTCTAGGTGATGTTTGTTTTGTTGTTATATTGTAATTTTTAAATTGTTGCACGGGGCAGAACAATAGGTGTTTACCTATGCCGCCATCTTGGTTCTCCCCCTATTTCTTCTTCTTGTTTGATCACTATGGCTAGCACTTCCATTACTATATCAAAAAGAAGTGGTGATAGTGGGCATCTCTGACTTGTTCTTGTTCTTAGGGGAAATAATTTAGGGATCTACTGGGATCTCAGGGAAGCTTCAAAAGTGTAGTTTTTTTTATTTTTAGGAGAAAGAATGAAATAAGAAATTTGTTTTTTATTAGCATCTGATAATCAATTAAAGTTATATGTTCTACATGTTAATGTGACTTTTAGTTATCTAGGAACTTCTAATTATTATCTCTCTTTGGAAAAATGTTCAATTTATAGACATATATTACTCTATCCCCTGATTTCTTCTCTTATCCTTGGAGTTCAGCAATGTTAAGAATTGTGACTTAGGCAGTTATCTTTAATGCTCTATGAAACCTTTGGAAAGACCCTCCACCATCTTCTCAGCTATTATAGGGTACCCCACTAGCCCATGATTTTTGAACACCCTGGACATCGTATCTTCTCTACCAGAAATCTTCTAATCAAATTCACAGGTGGTTATGTATGGTTAATGGAAACTAAGCTCTCTTATCTTCTCATATGCTTCTTCCAATTCCTTGACCCTTGAGGAATATTATTATTTAATAACAGATGTATTTCTCATGGTGAAATGTTAGATAAGGCCCAAATACTATTGAGCAAAATTTTAAAATTCTTATATTTTTGTTAGTTCACATCATTACAGAATATCAGGTTTGAAAGATATTCAGCTGATCTTATGCCATGCATCATTTGATATTTTGATACATTTGATACTTAATGAAAAAATTATTTTTAAGGAAAGTTTTGCTATTCTCACTTGTAACTTCATACCACAGAGAATGAATGAAGAGTCTTATAATTTTTGGGAATAAATATGAGGATGCTGAGAAAGAAGATAGAGGGTTTGAATATCAGGAAGTGAACTGCACTTTGCAAGGACCCTGGTTTTTTCATTTATGCACAGACTTCTTAGATGTGTCTTGAAGGCGAATGAATCTTTTTTCATGGGCTGCTCTCTGAGCTCTCAAATGAGGTTAAAACCTTTTTTTCCCTTTCCCTGGGAAGTGAGGATTTATGTGGCAGAATTTTTACTTAGTAATTAATTTGGACCCCAACAGCGTGGAGATGGTGAGAAAGGGACCCTATTAAGGCTTGATATTAAGTTAATAGCAGGTGACAGTGACTTCATCAAAACCCCTGTGCAAAACATCAAGTAGATGGAAATTTCAGTTCTGGTACATTACTCAGCTGAGTATCATCAGACCTGCTTACAAGGGTCATAAAGATTATTTGTACATTAAAGAAGGGCCTGTCCATCAAGCTCAGTATGAAGGAGAAACCGGAAAATTATCATTATCTCATCAAATACAAAAATACAGTGCAATTTTACTAATGAAATATCCAATAAATTGGAACATTTCTACTGGCTATTTTACATTATTTCTTCTCTCTCTCTCTCTCTCTCTCTCTCTCTCTCTCTCTCTCTCTCCCTCTCTCTTCTCTCTCTCTCTCTCTCTCTCTCTCTCTCTCTCTCTCTCTCTCTCTCTCTCTCTCTCTCTCTCTCTCTCTCTCTCTCTCTCTCTCTCTCTCTCCATAAGAATGTGTGAGGGACAGCTAGATCAGAAGCTGTTATCGCTTCTACCTTTTAACTATCCACAAAACCCACCCCAGGGAGATGGGGGTGGGAGGGGTAGCGGGATATGGCCAATGTGATTCAGACAGAACTCACTAGCTAAATAGATGGCAAAGATCACCTGATGAAAGGGATGCATGGTGAGGCAAGAATAAATATAAAGAAAAATCACAGCCTCTTTGGAATATTAACCCCTCTGGTTCACTGTTGTGTAAGGTCATTGCTTAGGCATCAGAGATCAAGAAAGAAAGCAATAACAGAAAATATTTGAATACACTGATCACCAAAGGATGACATTTCCTACTGCACAAAACAGTACAAAAGGGTGATTCTATTATGTGTTCAGGATAGGCAGGCATTGTGAGGTCACTATTTCATTTTGGATGCTTCGAACAATTATTTAGCAGGGAGGCTGAATTTTCTTATCTCCCTAAGAATCGAGCCCTCCATTTGGGAACTGTTCTTCTGAATAGGAAGTTTGGAAGTTGTGTGCAAGTGGTTTGCAACAGGGATATCTTTGTTTCTTACCTCTGTCCCTTGGTGCCTTCTATAAGCCAAAAGGACATTTCTGATTAATATGGTAATTAGAAAGTTATTAAAAACAGTAATCATCTAGAAATTATTTTGTGCCATAAACATCCCATACAGAGAAAATATTCAAACATTTAAAACTTGAATGTTATGATTGCCTTTGTATGCAAGAAGCCAAAGGGGACATAAAGAATTTTTAAGTTCCCAAGGAAGCACTCTCATTAAGAACAAGTTGTCTTCTTGATCAGGTTGGAAGTTAGTGCCACACATCCAATAGATTCCCCTTGTGGCCAGTAGCAATGAACCAATTTCTATTAATGAAGAGCTCATGTTTATGGCTAATATAGAAGAAAATGTACTGGAAGGGCGGGAGAGCTCAGTCATTCACCGGAGATAGCTTAATTCAGGTAATTTCCAATTTCCAAGCTTGTTTTAATTTGTTATCAAAGTAATCACTCATTCCAGCTGGAGTCAGAAAGAGCTTTTTCTTGTCTGTAGTCTGACAGCTTATTCAGATGGAACCCCATTTTTTAAAGCTCACCTGCTCAGCATCTGTGATATGCTCATAAGTTCCAAAACGTATAGCTTTTAGCATCAGAGCCCAGACTGAAAAGAACTGAGGCTGCTTTTCTGCAGTTTTCTGAGCCAGGTAGTATATTTCATGCTTCTAAATCCTGATGAAAACTCACACACAAAGAGCAGAATATCATGGGGAGCAAAGACAAGAAGATGGACTATACACTGGACTTTATCACCTGTGCCAGCATAATCCTACAAGCGGCCTCATCCACCCTGCCACAGGGAGAGTTTATCTGGCTTTAGCTGCACAGATTGGGCTGTTCTCCTGGGGATGACCTCTGCTTTTCCAGCACTAGTCCATATTTCCCTCATTTATCCACAGTGTCTAGGAGAGTGGCCAGCTAACTGTGTTTGACCAGCTGCACAGAAGCTTAGTAAATGATGCTGCACAAATACTAAATACTATTTAGAAATTCAGTGTTGAGGTCCATATTGGATTATGTAATGTACAATGATCCCACCACCAGAAACTTGCGCATTACTTTGCATTGCTTTAACGGAAATAAATAAAATAACATTCCTACTCCGTATCCCACTTGCTTCTAAAACTATGGGGCAGAGGGCACACAGGAAGCCTTATTTCCATAGTCTATGGGGGATCTTGGAGGGGACTCAGGGACACTTACACAGGAGGTGAAACTGTAGCCTTGCTTGATTGACTTGTTGCATATACTAGTACATCGCTGGCTAAGGGCTCAGTGAGAAATAGATCCCTGAGTCACAGCCAGAGTTTTCTTTATACATTAAGAAAAATAACAGGTGAGACAGAGCTAGAGAGAAAGAGGAGATCAGGGATAGAAGGTTGTCAAGGATGTTGTGGGAATTAAAGGGGAGGGCTGAATTAAGAGAGAGGACGTATTTGTCTCAAAGATCGCCCTTCTCAAGCTTGTCATCTCTGTTGACCTGGCGGAAGCTCCAGTTTTTAAAAGCAAAGTAGTGGAGGAGGATGGTTAAAATAGCAAAAGCTGATGGTCACTGAAATCACAACTTTAGGACATGCTTTCTGAATATATACACAATCACAAATAAATTCAAGCCACAGTTCCCTCATTGTCACTGAGTAGCTTCCAGGAATGATAATGAAGAATTGTCTTCTCTTTATTGCTTTGGCTGATGCTTGAGTCTGTGGTGCCAAGAATCTGGATCTCCCAGAGCCAGGCAGTGTGAAAACAATACATTAGCATTAAATAATGGGCTCTCTGGTGCCTGCATTGCACGGAGGAAGGGTTAACCTATCTGGGGCTTTGTACAGCAGGAGCCTCCATCTATAATCTCTTGTTTTTCTAGGCAGGAAGGAGGAGAAAGGAGCCTGGGGGTGGGGAGGAAAACACAGAGTGCCCTAATCTTATGATAAAAATAATATGATTTCAATACTTGCTATCTCTCTCCACCAGGTTTCTGCTCCCTCTGCAGAACACTGGTAATGCCCATAAATGTCGGTTAAAATAAAAATTTCTATTCCATTAAACATATGAAAAATATGTTACATTGAATACAGTTGGTTTGGGAAATCTGTTTTTATCCCTCCTAACCAATCGTCCATACTAACTGCAGCTGCCACAAGTGGAAGTGGGGTGGGCCAGGGCTGAAGTCCAAGACAGGGTAGGGCAGTGTCCAATGTGAGCCATGAAGGTCTGCACACCAATCTGACCAATCTGCTCTGAGAATTTAGGTGAGATTGTATTGTCAAGGGAAACATAGTCTGCTTTTGTTTGCATTTTGGGAAGTTTGAACCACAGTGGAGCTCCTTAAGCCAAAGCAGGGCTCTCTCAGCACACATTACTGGACATCAGGATCAGTCTGTGTGACATACTGATCCACGTGACAATAGAAATGACTCTGCCAACTCATTCGGGTAGCAGGTGATGTAAGAACATTAGTTGACCAGCCATTTAAGAAATATTTCTTGTCTGCCCACCATATGCAAAAGCCCTGTGCTGGGGATGCTGCTAAGTTACTAAGCATCTTCCCAGGTGACCTCCTTCCTGAGGTAGTTATTATCTCTCCTTCCATTTTTATAGTGAGGAAACAGAGTTAGAAAAGAATGCCTCTTCAGTGGAATTCTTCACTTGCCTGCCTCCCTAGACTTGGCCCTTTAGGAATGGAACTTCCTTAACAAAATTTTCAGTCTTTTTAACTGCAGACTTGTATATGAGATACTTCCTTTCCATGGAACTTATTCCTGTACTAGAGTTCTGGTGCATGAAATTCATGCATGGGTAAGGTCTCTAGGCCTGGCCAGCGATCAGGGACAATCAGTGGGGCAACTGGCAGGGAAATTGTGGGTGGGGAGGGATAGGATGCTGGCACCTGCCTTGGCTGGCCTGGGGCCTGTGGGCTGGGGAAAGCTCCTCCATTGAGCATCTGCCCCTTTGTGATCATTCTGCCAGTCAGTCAATTTGCATATTAGGCTTTTATTGTATAGGATGCATCTTTTCCCCCTTTCCGTATTCTTCACTATTAAAGATTATTTCATCAGAGACAAACACTGAGCAATAAGAAGACTTAGTGCATTCAGATTATCGCTGTAAAAAGAACCCTTCAGAACTGAAGATCAGGGTGAACGGGAGGTGGCTTTGCCTCAGACTTTTATGGAAAGGAGAGGGAAATTACAGGGTAGAGGTGATTTTACAGTTGGGATGGTTTTTGAAATCAAGTCTCAGTGAGAAAGCTGACTGTTTTTAATCTGTAACTAATTCATGAGAGACAAAGAAAGGGGAGTTGGAGAGTCTGTCGGGCTTCAGAAGGTTCAAGTGAAAAAGGCAAGGTCTGTGTTTGGTTTTGTCACAGATAGACAAGGTAGTCATTTGCAAATGTACTAGGGAGTTGTGAGAACAAGTGGACTTATGTGTCTTACTAAGTCATAGGGGGATTGTGATTCTTGGTGGTATACCATTTCCCAGAACACAGAAAGCGTGTGTGTGTGTGTGTGTGTGTGTGTGTGTGTGTGTGTGTGTGTGTGTATGCGCGCGCGCACGCGCACACATTGGAGAAATTTTTAACCTTTGCTGATTTCATGGTGCAGGTGAAGTTCAACATTATCACCTTTCAGTATTTATCACCAGCTGATCCCTTACCCCCATCTGGATTAGGGGCTTCTGCTCTTTATTCCCAGAGTACCTTAGGCCTGCATCTATCATCACACTCATTACACTGTATTTGTTCATGTGTTCATTTGGCTGACCTTCTAGTTAGCTATCAACTCGAAGACAATTGTCTCTTTGCCTTTGCATACATACCCAGCTGAGTGGCTGGTCTACAGGAAATGCTGATGACTTGTGGGTGTAAAGTGGGTAGATACTGGTTGGTAGGGTGGTTTCTAAGATGAAGGAAACATCTGAGCAGATAGCACATAAAGCTGGCTGTTGGCAGAAGGGCTGGTGAAAGGTAGGCTGAGAGCAAGCCCACAGTTTCTGTGCTGACCCCTGCTGTTGTTCCCAAGTCTGGGCAGAGCATGCCCTTGAATGCATTTTATGACTTTTCCTGATCCTGGGCTGTCACTTCCCCCTTTCCCCACCATGGCTGATTTCTCTTCGGTTCTGATGACACTGCTGGCAGTTTGGCAAAAGGAAATGGAGGGGATTGTATTCCATCAGCAACACACGAATCCCTTCTCTTCTCACTGCTTCTGCCCTACAAATATTTATAGATATCACTATGCCTCCTCTAGCTATCATTTATCCAAGTGGTAACAGCACCAGTCTTTCCATCGAGCCTCATAAATCAACCCCTCCAGCCCCTGTAATCATTTCTCTGTTCCGCTCTGAACTCTCCAGGGTCTGTGGACATCTTAATAAGGTACCCCAAACTGAAGGCTCCTTTCTACCAACATACTAATGCAATCCCTTGCCCCCTAGGAGATGGCATATAGTAAAAAGACACTGTGGCCTTGTGGATGCTATCGGGGAGTTCAAGCTCATTCTCACAAGTGGCTGCTTCTCCCTCCAGAATGTGTTTTGTCAGTTGTTGCCGGGGTGCCCTTTCTTTTGCTACTGCTGCCACCAGGCAAAGATCAGAAGTAGGCAGGCTTTGCTCCCAGCCTCTCCCCTCCCTTTCAGGACTCTCCCTTCCAAATTTATTTTTGTGTTATCTAGGCTTTCAGGATGGCCCATCACGGGCCCCAAGCTTTGCTTTCTCCGAGGTACCCTATCAAAGCATATCAGTCGGGCATCAAGTTTGGGCAGACCCATGTGCAAACCTCATGTTTAACACACTTGCCCAGTGGAGTGACTTCAGGTGAGTGATTCAACTTCTCTGAGCCTCAGTTATCTATAAAATCGGCATAAGAATATATCTAAGCCATGGACTGTTGCAATAATTTAAGGAAAAATACATATTAATTTTACTCTACCAATTGAAATGGCTGTCACTGCCCTCTACCTATGCTCCTTTTCCTCTTGCTTATTTCCATCTCAAGTGAGGATTTAGATCAGTGATTTATAAGTCAAAGAGAAAGAAACTTATTTATTCATTCTTCCTTTCTTTATGCATGTGGAGGTGCTCTAAGGAATACAAATAGAAACCCTGATTGGCTTTATGATGTACTCATTTTCATGGCCCTTGCTAAAAATAACCGGAAAGAAGAAAATAAACATACAGATATATATGCTCAATGAGGAATTAAGTGATATTCCTTCTGCAGCAACCATGGTATTGTCCAGGTAAACTAAGAAATAGAATTCACATATTCACATATATGAATTGATACAGATTATGTTTATCCATAAACATAATGGGCCCCACGCTTTGCTTTCTCTGAGGTACCCTATCAAAGCATATCAGTTGGGCATCAAGTTTTTCCAAGTCTAATTAGGAAAACAGTTTCCACTGGGTTGTTCAACTATAGGGTTTTATTTTGGGCAATTAGTCACAAAGGTCTTGGAAAAAGAAACAGTAAAGCCAGATATTAGCAACTGTAGGAAGATGCTGTACCCAGGGACTGTAAGGAGCACAGAAAATGGTATTGTTATGAGAGCTCAGGGCCAGGACTTCCTGGAAGAATTGGAGCTACTCTGAGAGCTACACGGAAGAGGAGGGCTGCACTGGCCACGTGTCTCCATTGTTCTACACTCCCCCCCCCCCCCCCCCCCCCGTGTGAACCAGTTCCTGTGTTACAAAGCAGAGAAGGGGGAGGGGTGCAGGGAATGGATCTGAGAGCAAACAGCTGGATCAATAACACAGCAAGAATCATTAACTCAGTACCTATAATGGCAAGTAAAAATGTCCAAGTGGTTTAGGGGACTAGACTAATGACTAAAGGTATCTTTTTATCTCCATCATCACTACCTCCACCTCCATTTCCATCTCCACTTTGCTGTCCCTCCCTATACTTATATTTCTACCTCTTTGGCACAAATTAAAGAAAGTGTGCTCTTTCCTAAGGAAAACCAAGTACTGAGTATTAGGGTCCAACCAGGAGACAGAAACCCTAATAATTACTCTGAACAGAGTAATTTTTTCTAGTTTTATTGAGCTATAATTGACATGAAGTTATAAACATTTAAGGTGTAAAACATGATATATGAATACCACAGTAAGTTTAGTTAAACATATCTCTCACATTGCTATTATTTTTTCTCTTGTGATGAGAACTTTTGAAACCTGATCTCTTAGCAATTTCAAACTATACAAAATATTATTAAAGGGTAAATATAGTGTACGTATTTGATAACTAGATAAAAGGTGGTAAGCTATTAAAAAGGATACATAAGAGTTCTAGAGGGTTATAGTGGCAGCAACTACGACCCTACTATTAGAAAAGTGAGTAAGATCCAGCCCCAACGTCCTTTGCGGAATCCCACCCCAGTGTCACAAAGTAGGACAGCCAGAGGTGTGTTGAAGTTAAGCAGCCATAAATCAATAACTGGCACATATACCAAATCTTATTGATTTTCATTGGCCTAGTTTATGTTTTTCCATTTCATCTTTTAAGCCACAATGCTGTGGTAAAATTCAAGACAAACTCCAGTCCATGTATTTGATTAAGGCTGAAACTACAGGCAGCCACAAGTGTGGCTCTGGATATTCTCTGCGAGTCTCAAAAGTCTCCCCCAGGTATGATTCATTACTTTGAGAGACTGCTAAATAGGGAGTCTATCTTGATTGAATCAAGAGGAGGAAATTCCCCTGTCTGTGGGCAGAATGCTTGAGTAGAAACTCAGGAAATTGCTTCCCTCTCCTCTTTGCTTATCTAAGTTGGATCCTTGCTTATGATTCAGTTAAGTCCTATCCCTCTACCCAGCTGACATCATCTCTCTCTCAACATGACTTTTTGATGGTGTTTTTATTCTATACCATTCATTTGAAAAAGCCTGGCTGTGTGTGTATGTGTGTGTGTAAGACTTGTCCGAGCAACCTTGACTGTTGGTGCCTGGAGTTCCTTGAAAGGAAGCACCATGGCTGGTAATTACCAAATTCATTAGAACAAGCAACCTGAGCCCTCTGAATTCACCAAGTCTAAGAGAGGCTTATGCCTGGGGTGCAGTACTTACGCCTGAGTCACACCTTGCAAGTGATTTGAATTTTGACATATGGGAAGGAATTGGAGCACGTGTAAGCACATGCACATCAGCATAAATGGGACAGTGTGTGTGTGTGTGTGTGTGTGTGTGTGTGTGTGTGTGTGTGTGTTTGTGTGTGTTGCTTATGATGGTGGAGTGAGTTTCATTTCTAATAGATAAAGTTGAATATGTGGTTGGGAATACAGAAATCAGCAAACAAACAGCCACAAAGCAGACAGGAGAACATGAGGCAAAAATCAAGCCTTAGGGAAATAATTTTGTCCTTTCTTCTGGTCTCAGAATCCTGGTCCAGTGCCTTTGCATATTAAACTCAGAAGTGCACACAGCACCCGTTTTGATTGGCAGTAATCTCTTATCAGAAAAGTATTCTCATTGTTCCCAACATCTTAAGAAAATGCTGGTCCTTTTTGTACCGTTTGTCCTTGCAGAACCAGTATGAGAGATGGATCAGTCGGAGCATCTCTTCACCATCGTTTCAGAACTGCATTGTTCCCAGCACAATACAGTCCCTCCTCTGCCTTCTGTCCATTCTGGTTTTTTATTTTCAGATCGGAAATTGCCTGCACTTAGTTGGATAGATTGTCCCTGGCTAATACATCTTAGCATCAGGATCTGCTTCTTTGTACTCACCCAGAATTTTAGACTTTGTTATTCTGAGACTGGTCATACTAAAATGTACTTTCTCCAATGTTACTCATTGTCTTTCCTATTTCGAATTTAGTTTAGGATTAGCCTCTGAAAGGAAGATGGTGATGATTGCCCCAGGAACTGTGTTCTAGCACCCAACACTGTAACTTGGGGACATAGTGTGTTTAAAAATGAAATAAAAGAAACCAATGAACCAGTCTTATAGAGTCCTACTGTTTCCTGTCTCTTCAGTCCCCATTTTAAAATGAAATACCCCATTCCCTGTCTCTTCCTTCCTTTTTATCTCCCTACATATTTTCACTGTACCTATTATGTGATATTTGTCCAAGAAATCAAGTAACTACAGGAAGTATTATTTGTACAATTAAATAATTGATGTATTCCAGAAGCTTTATACTTTTTTTTACAAGAACCTGGACAAATAGGAATTATCTCCATTATATGGATGTATGTCAGAAAGTAAAATGATTGGCCTCTGATCACAATACTTTGAGAAGCTGAGCCAGATATAAATTCAGGTCTCCTGGAGCCCTTGCTTGCCTCTTTTGTGTGGATAAGTACATGGTCACTGTGCAGCAGGATAAATGCTGGGGAACAGCACAGTGAGAGAGAGCCAAGGCCAGAAATGACTTCCGGATTCTTCCGAGTCCTTTTGCCTTCATCGCTTCTCTTGGTGGTCTTTATAACTCAGCTCTCCTTTGGGAAAAATGTGGGGAAGGACGTTGTCCAATGCGGACAAGGTGGCTAGTTACAAACAGATGCAGGGCTGTAATTTGGAAAGGCAGATGGTTTCTCTGTATTTTCAGGGGGCTAGCCTGGGCCAATGAATGCCCATAGGAGGAAGGTTGATATTGACTTAGAATCAGGAAGCCCATTGTGTAGTTAGATCTTCTCTGAAAGCAAGTTGGCATGTGAGGAGCCTCCAGCTTCCTGTCACAGGACCCAAGCAGAGCTCAGACCCATATGTCCCATCAAGCTCTAAGATTCTTTGATAAATAATTTCATATTTTCTCGCTGGCTCCACAATTCAGATCTCAATGGGCAGCAATCTCTCTTTTCAGTGATCATTTATTTCTTTTAGCCTGTGGTTGAAACCAAGAGTATGGAAACTCTAGGGCTGTGAATTTCTAGATAGATTTTGTATAGCTTGGTTTAAGAAAATCAATACACTAGCGTGTATTCTCAGCAGAGTGAACACACAAGGAAAGCACTACTGACCTAGTGTTTGTTAAATAAGTTGATCTTGTGTTTCTGGTTGTGTTTGTGTCAAGGTGTATAAAAATTATTCAGGGTAAGAAATTTTAAACTCTAGAAACGGGCTAACATCTGAAGATGTATCCAAGTATTATCAGCTAGTATAGCCAAAAGAAAATAGTGTCTTACATAATCTCAAGTGTTTTGAAATGTGTTCTTGTATTTTTTTTTAAATCAATATTTTACACTATTGTGTAAATTTAGATTTCAATTAGTTCACAGACACTGAATTATTATAGCCAATCTAGAGCTTAATTCCAAATAATTTGGCCACACACAAAGAAAACAACGTTTCAAAGTAAAATTCTAGAGTGATATTTTTGTCTTATCACTAGTGAGGCAATATTTTTTTTTACTAATACTATTGGCTTTTGGTCATTTCTGACAGAAATAAATTTAAGCAACTTAGGTTTAAAAGACTAAAAAAAATAATGTGGTCATTTATTCCTTAAATTAACCCACCACTCTTTCTAGATTCCTTTCAACTTCATTTTCTGGGGAGTCATCAAGGATTTATTCAAAATCATGCAATGCCTAAAATAATCATTATTCCCTCCCTTATAGGGGTATTATATCCGGGGCCCGCACACTTACAGGCATGTCTGTCAAAGGGACCATTTTTCAGGCTCACAGTTCCCAAGACTCTGTCACTTTCTTACTTACAGAGGCCCAAAATGGAAACTATTTTTCTTTTCATTATGAGCTGTCACTTTTTCATCTTGGCACTGCAATGATAGACTTTCATTCATCTTCTATATTACCTTTCCTGAAACCTCTGACACAGGCTGCCACAATGCAAAATGCAGGAGATCTTGGAGCATACGTTCGCAATTTTGAGAGAAGGCAGCAGCTTGTCTCACTCCGTTATTTTAAATATATATTGAAAATGCCAAGATTCCCGATGTGGTAGACTGGAAATGCTAATGTTCCATGGTCTGTTTTTATCCGTCCTTATAATGTCTGTTCCCTGGCTCCAAATCAAAGTGAAGAATTGGCAGAGGGCAGCCTTTACTGGTGTGGAGGGTGAGAGTAAAAAGTTTGTTCTAAATCCATAAAGCCATGAGACAGAAGAAGGGAACAAGATTTATATTGTCTCAATTCCTTCCGAGATTACTGAGACCACTGATTCTCATGTGAGTATTGGTCTAATTAAGTGCCATTGACACATTAAGTTCCTAGGGCAACCCCGCCCTTCTCACAACCCCAGATGTTGAATAGAAAGGCAGTGGCGTCTCACTATCCAACATCAGGACCCAAATGCACTTCTGTGTCTGTTCTCATCAGGGTACTTCCAGAAGCATTCCTTGTGATGTGGGAGCTCCAAGTTAAAGACGGATGGAAAGAACAAGTCTGCTTCTACTCCCCTCAAACTAAACTGAATTTTGACTATATATCTTATTCAGAAATATGAATATTCAATGTATGATCCAATCCTTGTCATACTTAGATTCTGTCCAAGGAAACGAATCTCACATTATTGATATTCACATTTCTAAGAGGACACAGGGCTGGCTATAAGTGAAATTGTGAAAAAGGCAACATTTGGTATCTTTTTTATATTTCCAATTGAGCCTACATATTTAAGGAATCAAAATGTTCACTGCTGTGCACATTTCTGTAGCAAAAAAAGCAGAATAGGAACACCCATCAGGAATGAGACGATGCCATCACAACTCATGGTCTGTAAGATAGGTCTCCTTCTTGCTTTTTAATTCCATGCTTTGTTGTTCTATTTGGCCAAGTCTTAGTTATATAAAACCTTATCAAGTAGAATCTCATCTGGGAGTCTCACTTTACCTACTCAAAGATGTATTTTGTCATCCTAGTGTATTATAAAGTATTTAGAATCAGGCTTATTTAGCATCATATCCTTAGTGCTTGACACACCTCTTGCTTAACAAATGTCTGCATATTGAATGAATGAATGAATGAATGAATGGTAGAAAATTCTAACCAGATTCATTGTCCATTTATTTCCAATTCTGACCTTAACTTTGAGCTGGTAGAGGTGTTTTTTTTTCACAAGGTAAGGACTTTAAAACTGAGTTGGAGTTTTTTTGTTTTTTTTTTTTTTAGTTTGGGTCTGTCCTTTTCAATTCTCCACACCCCCCTTCATGCCTTTAGATCTGTCTGACTCAGATGAGTTTGAGGTTCTGGATTCTTCCTTTTCATCTTGGGCTGATATTCTAGGACCATACTTTTTAATATTTTTTTAAACCTCTTTTTGTAAAATTTAATTAGGGCACCTTTGTTCTGAGCCTGATAAAGACCAGAGATGCTTTCCTACTTGTATACATTTATAATCAATGAGGGCCTCCCCTTAGTTAGCTGCCACTCAGCCACACCTCAAAAACCGTGCCCACTCTGCTTTGTACCTGAATGGGCAACCATCCTCAGTGCATTTCTGTCTTTAACATTTAGGGTTGATTGTTGAAGTACCATGGAATGAGAAGATATGAGAAAGAAATAAAAACAAAGGGAACAATTGAGGAAAGCCAAATTTTACTTCAAAAACTAAAGAAAAACAACTGAAAACTTATTTTAAAATATGAGAGAACTTTATATGGTATCTGAAAGCCAAAAGAATATACAAGAATTAACTATTTCTATACATTTGTCAGGTACATATCACACCAAGTTAGAATATATAATAGTGGGGAAAACATAATAGCAATTTAAAAAATAATTTTACTCGGGTATAATTGACATGCAATAAACAGCACATATCCTATATAATAAAAGGCTAATATGCAAATTGACTGAACAATGAAACCACTGGTCACTATGATGAGCACTGACAACCAGGGGGCAGACGCTCAATGCAGGAGCCACCCCTGGTAGTCAGTGCACCAGAAGCTGGGCACACAGCTGGCGATCACAGTAGCAGTGGTGAGAGCTTCTCCTGCCTCCATGACAATGCTAAGAATGTCCAACTGCCCTCTTAGGCCCGCTCCCCCTAAGCCATAAGTCAGACATCCCCCAGGGGCTCCTGGACTGTTAGAAAGCACAGGCCAGGCTGGGGGACAACCCTCCCCCCCCTCGAGGTCGAGTGCACAAATTTTGTGCACTGGGCATCTAGTTTAAAGTATATAATTTTATAAATTTGACTTGGATACATGCATGAAACCATTACTATAATCAAGATAATGAACATACCTGTCACTCCAAAAAAGTTTTACTATGAAAATATTTATATAGTCAATGTAATATTACAAAATGGAATTCTATTTAAAACATAAGATATTCATAAAGCAAACTATATCCTAACATAATTCAATTTATATAATAGATGAAAGGAATATTATTTAATATATTATTTAATATATAATTATTCTACAGATTAATAAGAAAAAAGATAAATAGTCCAATAGAAAACATGGGGAAAGAGACTAATATATAGTGTATAATGAAGGAAGTAGCTTTTTAACAGATATGCTCAATATCACTGAAGAAAGGGAAGTACAAATTAAAACTATAATACTTACTGTTTTCCATCTGAAAGATGAAAAAATTAAAAGATGGATAATACAGCATATTAATTATTGTGAGGAAAAAGCTCTCTAGTCCATTTTGTTTGGAGGACATTTTGGGAATATTACTCAATAAAAAACACACATTCCATTTAATCCAGAACAGGATTTCTTGGTGTTTATTCTACAGTTATACAAACACATGTACTAAATTATATATGCACAATAATATTTTTGTAACATTATTAAAAAAGCAAAAAATTAAACTCAAATACCCTAACTTTTGGTACTGATTACATAAAAGATGATGTATCAGAAATGTAATTCCATTCAGTTATTAACATTGGCTACATGCACAAGGTACAAAATTCAAAAAGTATAAAAGAATATACAATATAAAGAAAATCTCTGTTCTTCCTACTAAAATCACATGATTCTCCTCTCCAGGAAACCATTGCAACTGATTATATCCATTAGTTAAAAAAATGTAAAGCACAATATTATGCAACTCATTAAACAAATGATGTGGTTCAATATAAAATTACAAGAAAATGTGTAACAAAAATATAGTGAAAAAAGCAAGGTATAGAACACTGTATATGGTATGTTATATAGGTAAATGCATAGAAAATTTTCATAGATGATGCTAGTAACTAATCACATGTCTGCTTCACGTAACTATGCATTTCTGAGACCACATTTAGATTTCATAACTGATCAGAATCATTCTTCTTTTTTATTGTTTAAAGTATTATAAATAGTAATACATATGTTTCCTTTTTTCCTCTTCATTTTGCTCCACCAAACCCCCCTTCCCCCCAGCACATGCCCTCACCTGCCCCTCCCACCCAGTCTCTTGTATCCTTGGTTATGCTTATGTGCATGTATACAAGTCTTTTGGTTGATCTCTTATAGCCCCCGCCCCCCACTCTCCCTTGCCTTCCCACTGTAGTTTGACAGTCTATTCAATGCTTCTTTGCCTCTGTATCTATTTTTCTCCCATTTCTTTTCTTTAAAAAATCTTGCATCTACATACTAGAAATAAACATATAAGAACAAAAAAAAGTTTGAGACTCAGTTTCAATGTCCAACAGTTCTGAGTCCCAGTTTCAATGTCAAATAGTTCCTTATGTGTACGTGTCAGCAATGATATCTGGATGGTGGACAGACGGTGGCAATGCAGGTTCCATCCTCTCTGGTTTGGTCCTGGGCAGCCTGCAGCAACGCACTGCTGCTGACTGCTATCATGGCAAGGTGTAGTCAGAGTCTTCCATCTCTGGACTGTCTTTGTGGTTGGAACAGACCTCTCAGTTCCTGTTTGTTGCAGGAATCCACCATTCCTCTTTATATAGCTCATACACACTGAATGGTCTCAGTCTTTTCCTTGCTAACTCCTTAATTTAAGTAAAACCTATTCTTCATTATTATGATGCCAACTTCTTCAATTCAATTCTACTTTAATGGCATACGACCCCCATTCCAACTTTACTTCTGTAAAGCTCCAGCCAGGATACCTTGACAGTTATATCAACAGCATCCTGAACTAGACCACTGGCTCTCTCTCCAACATCAGAATCATGGAGAGCTTGTTAAACTGCAGACTGCTGGCCTCGTTCCCAAAGTTTCTGATTCAGTATATCTGGGTGAGGAGTATTCAAACATTTTAGCAAAGTTAAGGTGATGGTGATGCTTTTTGTTTGAGAAGCATAGTTTGGCAACTGTAGGCTGTGAGCATTGAATCATGACAGAATCCACCCCATACCTAGTCTCAGTTTAAATATATAACCAGATTTGCATCTTCAACCCATGATAAGCTTATTGAGGACTAATGACTTCATCTATATGAGAAAAAAATTGACATTTGGTGAAATTTTGTTACTTAGCGCATCCCTCTTTTGGAAGGAGTACATAATCAATTACCTTTGGGACAGTGGCTAAAATACCCGAAGTCCACATAATATTGAATTGTCCATGATCAAATCTTTGCTTAATGTTAGGGATGTGCATTTGTGACATTTTTCTTTCCTTTACATTTGAAAGAGACATTTGAAGTTATCTAAGAAGTAGCCCACATGGGGTGGATATTTGGCAGCTCTGTTTTTTCCTGGATATAGAAGGGTTGGTTCATTAACATAGATGTGAATAGGGGAGACCTGTGCCTTTCTGTAACTAAATTCAAAGACTTTTTCTTCTCTACTATCCCTTTTGCTCTTTATAACAATGCAACTTAGGACTTGACAGCAGCAGAGTAAAGGCAGCAGGTACAGAATTTTGGCTTACCACAATTCAACACGAAAGCCTTTGCAACCAGAGGCAAGGAGATTCTCCAGGGGGTTCTTTCTTTCTTTCTTTGAAGCCCATCCTTTTATTAATAGCAGGCTTATTTTCAGTCTCACTTGTCCTGGCCCATGCTGTTCTAGGGGTGGGGAGAGGATGAGCCAAAATCCAAACCAAAGGCAAGTTTGCAAAATGGAAAAAGGTGGTGGGAGTGTTGGAGTCCCAAGCTGGTATGTTAGCCATGGAGGTGTGCGGCTTAGATCTCACTCTAAGACAGAATTCACCGCTTAGGTGCAAGCAGCACAGTTATCAGACATCATGCAGCTGCAATGTCTTCAGGACCTGCCTCAGCTTTTGAACCGAGGCCACCCTCCTGGTGGGTAGCCTCCAGCCAGGGACTGAACCCAGCAGGGATCCTAGGGCTTAGGCTCTTTCTGCCCAGTGAAGAACTCTTCTAATGGGCCTCTTTGCTCTGAGGCATATCTCGGGTTAGCTGAGACCCTCAGATCCTGCTTCCTCTACCCTTTTCCTTCATAGGTGTCATCTCTGCACAGAATCAGACGGCTTCCCCTGCCCGACTCTATCTTTTCCTCTCACCCTTTCATCTCTCACAGGAGTTGGTTCCCCAGTAATCATTTGTACTCCCGACTTAATCTAAGTATCTGCTTCCCAGAAGTCCCAATGGACACATCTGGAAATTAGGAACATATGCTTGCTCAAAGGAAGGAGATGTGATTTCCCAGTGATAGCTGAGAAGAGGGATAAAAGTGCTACATAAAGGAAAGGGAAATCTCAAAGTGCAAATGAAAGCAATATCGATTTCCTCTTCAAAGGCTGCCAATGGCTCACCATAGCCAACAGGATGGGTACAAGCCCTGTTAGGTCGCCTCTATGATATCTTTACATGTTTTTTTTTTTCCTAAAATTTCTCTTCTACTCTCCTCCCTATACAAGTCAGCTCTACTGACTGTACTGATGAGTTTTAAGTGTTCAGCTCTATTTTTAAATTTCACACATGATTTGACAGTCTCCACAGCGATTGACAGATGCTTTAGGTATATTAGTCGAAATCTATTTTATTTTAAGAAGGACTGGATTATCTTGACCACAGTAGAAATGTCCTTTCTGAAGTATCCACAGGCACTGTGAGATTGGGGATAGATAGTGGTATAATTTATCTGTTCACTGACAGAAGCTGCTTTTGGCATGATGCTTTTAATAAAATAGGTCTGCCCAGCCGAAGTCACTCAGTGGTTGAGCATTGACCAATGAACCAGGAGTTTATGGTTTGATTTCTGGTCAAAGCACCTGCTGTGGTTGTAGGCTCAGTCCCTGGAGGGAGGCATGCAGGAGGCAGCTGATCAATGATTCTCTCTCATCATTGATGTTTCTATCTCTCTCTCCCTCTCCCGGCCTCTCTAAAATCAATAAAAATATATTTTAAATAAATAAATAAATAAATAAATAAATAAATAAATAAATGAGGTCTGCATCTATTTTTCTCACTTTCTGTCATAATCAGAATAGAGTGAGTTCTTAGAGAAATCAGTGTTTGATAGGAAACACTTTCTTTTCTTTGCCTTCCATTTTTTCTTCAGAGCCTCAAGTCTCATTTCTGCAAGAATCTTTACCTCTTTATTCACCTCATGCAAACTCCGCTTTCTCTGAGTTCCTATATGATATATAGTACTTTCCATATAATTAAGCACTACCTTCAATTTTCTTTTCCTTCATCCTCTGTCTTTCCTTCTTTTCTCCCTTCCTCCCTCTCTTGTGTCTGAATGTGCAGTTTATATAGCTTGCTCTCAAAGGAACAGGAAAGAACGTGTCTACTGTCTGCCTAACATGTGATGAGTAGAGAAGAGATACTTAAACATTTTGTATTGCTTTACTGAATTGATTTTTCCCTGGGACCTCTCAAATCCCTTGAGCATGTTGTGCCTCCCCCAGCATTTGCAGCATAACTTTAAGTGAAAACTCCTACTTCTAAGGTGTGCAGTCTCCTGTATGTCCCTGAATCACAGGTAGGCAGTTGAAGGCAATTGCTTTCAGTTGCTTACTAGAGGAAAGCGCTGCCTGTCAGTGAGCCAACAACATGTCTAGGCTAATTTCGCAAAAGAAGTAATTAACTCTCAGGAATCTTGGTGATGTATTTTAGGAGAATACACCTTTCTCTTCACTCTCTCCTGTGACAGTGTTTGTCCATTCACAGATGGGCACACAAACCAGAACACTTGCCTTTTCGGGGCCTTCTTTGTTTGTAACTCTACTAGTATTCATTACTCGGGTCACTGACCGAAATAATACATCTGCAAAGATTCACTGGCAGAAAACAGATTATCTGTACTTTAAAAGAATAAAAACACAAAATAAGTAAATAAAGCAACAAATGTTACATGTAGCCCCTCTTTGGGATGAATCTAGAGAATCCCATATTGGGATTTTTCTTAGGTGAGCACGTGTAAGGTCTTCTCTCCAGGATGCCCAGTTGCGAGGAAACCCTGGCAGTAGAAAGGGACCAGGAAACATCTGCCCCTCCAGATAAATCAGTCAAACCAGTGCCTGTCCATGCAGTGACCCACAGAATAGCCTCTGATCCTGCTGCTTTAGCCACATTTTACAGAAGTGACTAAAAATTAACTTATAGTAAAATAAGACTAATAATAATGTTTTTCATTTATAAAAATCAATGAGTGTTTCTTGGAAAACCCAAACTGTTGCCTGTGATGTGCACGCTACTGGCAGACGATGGTCTAGGTGACGAACGTTTTATCATCATGAATAAACCACAACACATGAATGAATGAATGAGTGAATGAATGAATGAATGAATGAGAGAAACCACAACTAACTCATTGCTTACTTCCACTGTAAGTTACAAAGTTTTACTGTGTTTGGGTTGGTGGTGAGAGATTACCTATATCTTTAACGTTTCAAGCATTGACCTGTGATTATGATCTTCAAATACTAGCATGCCTCAGAACCACCTGGGGGATTCTTAAAGCACAGAGTGCAGGGCACTCCTCTGGGATCTCTGTTTCCTTAAGTCTTG
Source organism: Antrozous pallidus (assembly GCA_027563665.1). NCBI lineage: Eukaryota > Metazoa > Chordata > Mammalia > Chiroptera > Vespertilionidae > Antrozous > Antrozous pallidus. The sequence continues at coordinate 83,356,677 of CM050518.1, read as the reverse complement.
GATGGAACTTCAAACTTTGCATTTCTGACAAGGTCCCAGATGCTGCTGATGTTTCTGGTTCACAAATTCTACTTCGAGAATGATCTGACTGGTGTCTGTCTGTGATTCACTCTCCCCTAGGACAGGAGTTATATGGCAGGCACAAATATTCATTGATCACTTATTATTTCCAAAGCAGAAAAGCTTTGTTTTTCTGGAACAAAGGAGGAAAAGCATGTTTTCTGTTCTCAGTGGCCTTATACTAGTAGTCTACTTGAGAAGACACATTTTATAAAGTGAGATTTAAAATCAACAACATGATTTAAGTTGCATGGTGCACGTCCTCCTGCTATAAGTGAGAGCAGGGAGTTCTTAGAATCTGGTGCCAGAGTGGAGACAGGCCAGGAACTCTTCAGGCAGGACAGGGCACCTGTTACCCAACAAATGGGAGATACAACACCTATTAACACTCAGAGGTAGGCGAGTAAGAACAGAGCAAACTCTTTGAATACTAGCTCTCTACAGAGCATAAGGGCATATTTCTGTTTTAACTTCCAGAGGCTTGAGGAGAGCAAAAGCAGTGACAGGGAAATTCACTGGACCTTTTGAAAATGGATAGCTAGATTGCCCTTGACAAAGTGTTTATCTGCTTGAAAGCAAAGCTTCCCTCTCCAAAGATAAAACTTTTTAATCAAAATGTCTTTAAAATAATGCATTTTTCTAATAGAGAGCCAGTCACACCTTGCAGGATGTGCCTGAGTAAATGGAGTCCAGCAGGGAGCTCCTTTCACTGTCCTTCAAACCTCCTGGCCTTTTGAAAAGCTATCTCCATGGAGAGTGGTGGACACCTGCTGGTTCCAGTTTGATCTTCTTACCTATAGTTAGGAAGTGAGCATCGAGGTGACAGTACTAAACACAGAAGGGATTGTGGGCTTCGTTCTTCAACTGCAACAGGCAAGCAACACTCCCACAGAAAATATTAATAAACAGGGAAAGGTGCTGCATGGTTATTTCTAGATGAGTAGAACTGAAGGAGACCTTAGGGATGAACTAGGATGATACACTTCTTTTGCAAATTAGGAAAATAGAGTGCCAAGGAGGTGAATGCCTGGTTGGGGATGGCATAGCTCATGAGCGGTCTGAGTTTTTTCCATTGCCCCAGCCTAGAAACCAACCCCAGTATAAATGTTTCTAGCTGTTCTGTGAACCTCATTTACTCACAGGTAAGAAAATATATGGATGAGGGTGCTTGGTAGAATTGAACATTTAAATGTTCATTTACATAATTGTTTGTGATTATCACTTTTTCACACATATTCCCAAAGAGACCACCTGACAAAGGCGCCTCTAGTAGGCTGCTTTGGAAGCTGGATTTCCTTACAGGGCTCACATCACAGACTCATGCTGAAAGCAGAAAGGAATTCTGGGTCGTGAGGCTCCTTGAATGTTTATAGCCCCAGCTGCTGCAGAACAGACTCTTGTAAATGTCACAAGAGATGATAATTGCAATGACAAAGGAAGAAAATGTCTGGAGCTTATGAGAAAAAACCAAAGCGCTCCCATTACAGGCCTGGAGAGGTCAAAAAAACATCCTTAGGGCAAAAGAGCTGAAACTTCCCCCTGGTCCAGAAATGAAGGCTGACACCCCATCTGCTAAATAAAGTGCAGAGCGGAAGGCGCCGGCCTGGCTCTGTTTTGACTTATCGATAGAGCTGTGTGTGTACAGTCCAAAGAGAAACAAGTGTAAAGAATATCTTATCACTGAAAATAAAAATCACCCCATTGCCCAAGGGACCCAGAGCTTAGTTACCATCCAGTTAGCCCCAGCCAGGCCATCACTGTATCCTTATTGATGAGAATGCATGAAAAGGGTCATTTTCTCTGCAGGGAGGGTGGGGTGGAGGGTTAGGGTGCTAATGTGCAATTATGAAAATGAACATGAAATTTGGCTCTGTGTGGGCATATCTTCCCATGCTCTCCATTGGATTTAGAGGGTAAAAGATAATAAAAGTCTTTCTCCGGCGTCCTTTTGTTTTTGGCTCTGGTTATAGGAATATGTGTGATGGAAACATAAGAATTCTGGTTTATTAAGCAACCCATATGCACTTCATCCAGTGTTTAGCACAGAACTGAAATTCTGGAAGGACAGAAGGTCATTGCTGTCTCTGTCCTTTGGGAAGGTTATGAATAATTCAGAGTCTGTTTACCTGAATTTGAGCTGCATTTGGAAAGCCAGTATGAAGAGCCCAGTGGGGTTCTAAAGGGGAAAAAGCTGTAATAAAGTGTGTGCCTAGACTTAACCTATCAAAGTCCAGTTTCTGATGCCCTAAGGGAATTTTCCTCTGGAAGTAAGGGACTCTGTTTGCCTGATGGTGAAAGCTCTTTCAAAGACTAGGATGATATCTCTGAAGTCCAGTGACAGTGTGGAATGGCATGGGGAAGAAATGGAAAATGAACAAAACAAAAGGCAGAATAATAGTGCTCAAAGAAGTTTCTATACTGCTTATTTAATCAACATGTATTTGTTAAGAGGCTTCAGAGAAGACAAGCTTAGCTCTTGAATGTGTACTTAGATTAAAATGTAACTAGAGGCTCAGTGCACAAAAATTCCTGCAAGAATAGGCCTTCTGTCCCCAGGCTGCTGACACAGGCATCCCTCCATCACCAGGGACCCAGACTTTCCTCTTCCAGCTGCCTACAGGGACCCTGGACCCAGCCTGCCTTCCCTCCAGCCTGGCTTCTTTGGGAAGGACTCCCAGATGATTTCTGGTCTAATTAGCATATTACCCTTTTATTATTATAGATTACACCAGAGGCCTGGTGCATGAAAATTCATGCACTAAAGGGAGCCCCTAAGCCTGGCCTGCCCCTCTCACAGTCTGGGAGTCCTCAGGGGCAGGAGGTGACTTGGGGATCAGGGGAAGGTGACACCCTCATCATACCTCTGCTGCTGCCACTGCTGGCAGTGCAAGCCTTGGCCAGCCCTGGTTACCTTAGCCTTGGGCAGCCCTGGGTGGCAGGGAAGCCACCATCTGAGGCTTGCTTTCGCCTTGGGCTATCCCTGGGCGACTGGGGGCTGAGAGGATTATGAACTCAGGAAGAAGGCGCATGGAGTGGCCAGACCCGCCTGGGGGTGGGCCTGTCTGTGTCGCGTGCCTGACATCCCAGCTGGCTTTGGTGTGGCCATCTTGAAGGTGTAGGTGCCACCATTTTCGGGGTTGTAGCAGTCAATTAGCATATTCCCTCCTTATTGGCTGTGGATGCTGTCATCTTTGTGAGGGTATGATGGTCAATTAGCATATTCTCTCATTATTAGATAGGATGGCATATTTCAGAATAGATTTTGCACTTCGTAGATATGATTAGGGTAAGGATCTTCAGATGAGATTATTATAGATTATCTGGGTGGATCCAATGTGATCTCAGGGATACTTATAAAGGAAGGAGGGGAGCAGAAAAACCAGAAAAGATATGATGGCAGAAGATTGTGTGATTGCTGTGTTTGGAGAGGGAGGACTACCAGCCAAGGAATGCTGGTAATCTCTATAGCCTGGAAAAGGCAAGTGGATTTTCCCCAAGAGACAACAGAAGAAACACTGGTGACTCTGTCTGCATTTTTGTTTAAATATATTTTTACTAGTAGCCTGGTGCACAAAATTCATGCATGGAGGGGGTCTCTCAGCCCGACCTGCATCCTCTCTAATCTGGGACCCCTTGGACATCCCTCTCATAATCCAGAACTCCTGGCTCCTAACCACCCACCTGCCTGCCTACCTGATCATGCCTAACTGCTCTCCCCTTCCAGCCTGATTGTCCCTAACTGCTCTCCCCTGCTGGCCTGTTTGCCCCTAACTGCCTCTGACTTGGCCCTTGCCACCATGGCTTTGTCTGGAAAGACGACTGGAAGATGTTCAGTCAATCAGTCTAATTATCATATTACCCTTTTATTAGTATAGATTAGTCAGCTCAGACAGCCATAACAAAATATCATAAATTTGTGTGGCTTAAACAACAGAGTGTTTTTCTCACAGTTCTAGAACTGAAATTTGGGGTCAGGGTACGAGCATAGAATCGTCCCATACACCAGAAAGTGGTGGATCAATTGCCAGTCAGGGCACATCCCCAGGTTGCAGATTCAATACCCAGTCCAGTGAGTGCAGGAAACAACGAAACGATATTTCTCTCTTCCTTCTGCTCTCTGAGATCAATTAAAATGAATGATAAATAAATAATGTTCTCTAAGGATGGTTTTAACAGGAAAGACATTAGTGATCTATGAAGTCAAAAACTCGTTATAACACACATATAGAGCATGACCCCACTTAAAAAGTATTTATTTACTTCAGAGGAAGGGAGAAAGAGAGATAGATAGAAACATCAATGATGAGAATCATTGATCAGCTGCCTCCTGCATGGCCCTACTGAAGATCAAGCCTGAAATTTGACCAGGAATCACATTGTGACCTCCTGGTTGATGGATCAATGCTCAACAACTGAGCCCCACCATTTGGGCCCCATTTTTATCAATACCAGGCACATGAGGTACATTGGCAAGATCTCACTCCTAGACGAAAGTTTGAAATTGCCCAAACTCCTTTGCAGCTAGGTTTCTGGATATGAATTAGTTTCTGCTGATTGGATGCACTTGCACAATATTTTGAAGGCAGAAGTGGGTCAGAGGCATCTTCTCACAGTTTTGGGGTGTATGATGCTGGTGATCATGTTTGCAGAGATGTGGAGGTTTTCTGCAGCAGAATCCAGGCTGTGCACAGGCAGCTGTGGCAGAGGCAGTGCCCAGTGACCTGTTTTGTGGGAGCTGGAGGGCACTTGCGGGGGCAGCAGTTTCCTGATCTCTGGGTCACAGCTGTGCCAGTGTCCTAGAATTCAGTTGTGGCTGAGGGGGGCAGCTACTCCCATTGAGTAGGGAATCTTTCCTGGGCACCCAGCCTAATACCCACTCCTCCAGCTTTCCAATGATTTCCCAAGCACCAATTCCCTGCGCTAAATTCTTTCTTGCCTAAAATAGCAAAAATCTAAAAACATTCTGGATCCTCTACTTTCAATGAAAACAATGCTGCACAGGATCAGGTCTGAGAAATGGGTGAGGTGTTGCTGAAGACTCCCTTCTTTGAGTCTCACCTGAAGATGGCCACATTTCCTATCCCTCCTGTGGCCTTGCCACTTTCCACCACATCCTTTCTATTGAAGTGGGGCTGACCCCTAAATTCAAAGGCCAAGGCCGGAAAGGTGCTGTCTGCATTCCTCCTGCCCACCCCACCAGGGTTTCCAGCTCCGGTCCTGCCCACACTGCTCGGGGCTCTGTCTGGTGCAGGGCCTTGCCTTCATGACTCACTTCCCCTCCTGTCTGGTCTGTGGCCCTGCGCCTCGCTGCTCATCATGGCCCAACTGCTAGTGCTGCTGGGCCCAGTGGATGGGGTAAGAGCCCATGTCAGGCCTCACACCTCATGCTCATGTGTCTGCCCTCTGCCCCCCGCGACTCCCACCCTTCTGCTATTTCCACCAGAGCCAGATGCCCGGGTGCTATGCACAGCCCGCAGGGACTGGTGTGGCCACCTGGAAAACTTCCACACCCAGTCCCTGACTCCAGCACCCTGATCCCTGCCACTTCCACCAAAGGAGAACTTTGCTCGCACAGCTGCCCGAGACTGACACCGAGCAGCTCCAAGTTCCCCGGACCCCAAATTTCTGCCAGCCAAGGCAGTTGGCTGGCTGGCCCTGCCCTGATGGAGGTTATGGGGGCAATCCAGCCTGGATCAGGCCGGTTCACTGGATGCAGTAGGTGTTATAGTGATGGGTCATTAGGTTGCCATGGTCGGATGGCGTTATGGTCTCTGGCTTTTTATATATATAGATAGATTGATTTCAGAGAGGAAGGGAGAGAGATAGAAACATCAATGATGAGAGAGAATCATTGATTGGCTGACTCCTGCATACCCCCTACTGGGGATTGAGCTCACACCCCAGGCGTGTGCCCTGACCAGGAATTGAACCATGACCTCCTGGTTCATAGGTTAATGCTCAACCATTGAACCAACCAGCTGGGCTCTGCCTATATTTTTATTTTAGTTCATTGAGACTCCTGACTTTTACAACTTTAAAGTACTAAATTAGTAATGTTTAAACATTTATGGTTACTTTGTTACAAAAAATAAGAAACTAATACATAAACAATTATGTAAGGAATGTTTGTCTGGATTTATGGCATCACTTTGCTACTGTATTACAAAACCTTATCAAAATTAATTCTACAACTTTATATTAATGCTCCCTAAAGACTCTGGTGTTCTTACCATTATTCTCTTCTCTTCCTCTCCACTGGACCAGAAACTAGAATCAGGAGTAGGAGTAGGGTTGGCTAGCTCATACTTTTGACCCTATTAAAACTGAGAAAGGATAATTCATCATATGGATGGAGCTGCTACAGATGGGTGTGCCTGGAATTGTCCTGAGCACTGACAACCTGGCTCCGTGGTCTGAGTAAATGTGAGAGAAACAGTTTTTTAGCCTTAGCTTAACTTGAAATATATTGGCTTAGAAGCTTACATGTGCACACACAGAGATGCCTTATGTTCTTTAATGTTTATAAAACTCTTTCACTTATGTCTTTTTGAACCCACTATCACTCTGTCATGTGGATGCTATTGTTCTCTCCATGTTAGAGAGGAAGAAATGTGTGTGGAGCACTAGGATGCCTTCACCAGGGCCTCTTTGATCAGGTGTCAAAGTTCATGCTTTCTTCTCCTTGCCCCACTGCCTCAGGGTCTTCTTAACCCAAGACAGTGCATCTGAATGGTTCATAATAAGTACTTAGTAATTACCCCCAGGCATGGATGAATTGATACCCCTTTTCAGAAACCATAAAGCCATGTCTTCCTAGAAAGATTTAAGGCATTTATATTACTTTGGAAGAAGAAAATTAACTTTGAAGACAAAGATGACTTTTGGAATTCACATGTTCCAACTAAGATGTATAATAGCAAAGATTACAATCACAAAGAGCATGCATTTGCTTTCTCTTTCCCTGGCTTGTGTAGACCAACCTTAAGTCACTGTAGAGCATACTCCTGTCCATTCCCCCTCCCCTCAGCCAATTGGACCCAAACCAACAGTTCCTGTTTGCTATAATTGAGAATGTATCAACTAAGGCTGTGAGTTAGTCCAGTGGATTGTGTCTAATTTAATCTGCTACCTAATCATGATAAAAAAGAGTATAATGTCTTATTCTTCAAGGTGTAAAAGTCTTCATTTATTTATTGAATATTTATTTGTTGCAAAGCAATAGAGAAAACAGTTAAGACTTTGGTCCATGTCTTTGTTCTGTTATTAACAACTGTGTGACTTTGGTTAAATTTTTATTTCACTTTTGAGTCCTTGACTTATCTCTGCCACCATCTTATATGCTACTTAGGGTAGAGTCTATGACTAATTCTTCTTTATAGCTACCACAGAACCTAATTTATGGCCTGGCACATCACAGGTACTCAATCGAATTTAATGAATAAATATTTGTTGAAAATGATAAATGATGAAAATATTTGTATTGCCGAAACCAGTTTGACTCAGTGGATAGAGTGTTGGCTTGTGGACTAAGAGATCCCAGGTTTGATTCTGGTCAAGGGCATGTACCTTGGTTGCTGGCATATCTCCAGTAGAGGGTATGCAGGAGGCAGCTGATCTATATTTCTCTCTCATCGATGTTTCTAACTCTCTATCCCTCTCCCTTCCTCTCTGTAAAAAAAATCAATAAAATATGTTTTTAAAAAAAGAAAATATTTGTATTGCTAAACTTCTTCACATGTGTGTAATAACACTAAATGATGTGATGGTGTTGTGTGTATGATTTATGCAAGTCACACAACAGCACACACATACATATATACCTCAATTAATAGCAAGTATTTGGTTAATGGCTAAATATCAATAACTATATTTTCATATTAGAAATCATGTTGATGTTTTGCTAGCATCTTCAGCTCTGACCAACCTCTTGGAAGCCTATAGCTTTTAAGATTGCAATGGTTATGGTATTGTGTGTTAACCATACAATATATGACACAGATGACATAGTATAGAATTATACATCTATAACCTATAGAATTTTATTAACCAATGTCACCTCAATAAATTCAATAAAAAAGTAAAGATAAAAATGTTGGTCAAGCATTTCACATGTAAAACTCATCAATTTACCTTGTTTCAATCTTGTGACATGTCTCTATATCTTCACTCACATAATATATATATATATGGCAGTGTTCAGAATATACAAAATAATTTGAAAAAAAGATTTCTGTGATTATTAAATCTGTAGAAAAGGAAACTTTTGCAGATTCAGAGCCCCTCTGTGAGCTGGGGAAAAGAAGAAGATAAATTTGTCCATGGTATAAATCAACGAGTAAATTAAGAGAGAAGGCTAGATAGACAGGGGCCAGTGAAGTTGGCAGTTTGTACTTGTCCCCAGCCGATGTCAGTTGCCTGAATGATTTTGTTTTGTTTATTCTTCAACAATCATCAAGGTGCCAGTCTCTCTTCCTCAGTGGAAATAATTTTAGAAGATGAAATCTGTCCCCAGGCTCTGTTTCTGACACAGTTACCACGGAGCAATCAACAAATACCGCAGTCTTTTGCAGCAACTTGGAATATTACTCATGTCACCGTAATGTCTCCACTTAGCCAGTCTGGCAATTCATTTTAATACTTTTGTCTGAAAAGAAAAATGATTTCGATTTTTCTGATCACACATGGGTTCAACTATATATCAATTTATTTTTAAGTTCAATATTTGTATTCCTGATTTAAGTGCAAACATAAAATCAAAGAGAGAAAAAAACACCCCAACAAAAGACCAAATTGCATATAGAGGCAGAAATAGAGTTCACAGTCCAAAGGATGTATTGTTAAAATTTGAGTAAATGCTCAGGCAATGTAATAACTTATTAAATGCTAATAATTGTAATATTGATTGCTGTATGAATACCCCTCCATTCTTTCATTATTTCCTTGTTGTATTGTTGGCGGTGGTGCCTGTCTCTCTTTTTTTCTTCTAGTATAGAACTTTAAAAATATAAAATAAAAGAAATCTGGAGGAAGGTGATTCAGAACTGGAATAGTAGGTGGGTCAGTGAAGTTGACAGAGTGAGTCCTTCCAGGTCACAACTCTGCTCACAACTCAGGAAAGACTCCATGGACTATCATTATTCAATAGTTTGCCCTGGTGTTTGCAGATCATTATTTCACTCCTTCCCTGTTACTTTGTTGAATTGATGGTTTGATCATTGTGAAATGTTCCTCTTTTTTGCTGATGATACTCTTTGTCTTGCAGTTAGCTTTGACTGAAAGTAATATAACAACTCCTGCTTTATTACGCTTATTTTTTCATGGTTTACCATTTTTCTGTTCTTGTACTCTCAACCTCTCTGTTTAAATGCATCTTTTGTAGACAGTGTTAAGTGTGATCATGATTTGCTTATCCAGGCTGACAATCTTTCTTTTATTTTGAGTGTTTTAATTCCTCAGATTTGCTAATGTATTTTGTTAGACACTTTTTAAATAAAAAGGGATAGTCACAAAACATGTCAAAGAATAATAATGCAAGAAACACACAGGCTGGTTACCGGCCAGTTTAAAATGTAGAGCATCACACACAAATTTGCAACACACCGAGTGTCTTTTTCTCCATTCTGGCTACACCTGCCTAGAGAATCCCTGAACTGACCTGCATGCTAATGTCTCCATTGTATTTCATTTTATTGTTCTACAATAATTATACACATTCCTAAAAACATATTGTTTTTGTATTTTTATAGCTTTAGTAATATTATTGTTTGTGTTTGTATGATTTGCCAGTTCTACTATGGTCGGAAGTTCCATCTATGTTTTCTTATGTAGTGTAGGGATTTATTTAATTTTATTGCCATATGGCAATTAATTTAATAAAATTATTTGTCTATTTTACTGTTGGTGGGTATTCCTGTTGATTGCATTTTTGCTTTTACAGTTTTAGTATGAACATTTTTTTTAAAAAGAGAACTTCATGAGTTGTAATTGACATAAAATAAACATTTTAGGTACATTTGGTACATTGTGATATATATAGACATCTATAAAACCATGGTCACAGTCAATATTAGGAAAGTATCCATAATTCCCAAATGTTTTCTTGTGCCCCTTGGCAAAAGAAATGTTTCTAATTATAAACATTCTAATAGCAACATAGTGATAACTCATTGTACTTTGAATTTGTGTTCCCTGATGGCTAATGATATTGAGTATCTTTTTCATCTAATCTTTTGATATCAGTATATCTTTGATGAAGTATTGGTTAAAATCATTTGCCTCTTTTTTATTAGGTTGTTGTCGTTGTTAATCTTCACCTGAAGATGTTTTTTTTCCCCATTGATTTTAGAGAGTAGAAGGGAGGGATGGAAGTGGGAGAGAGAGAGAGAGAGAGAGAGAGAGAGAGATTAGTTATTGGTTGCCTCCCTCACATGCTCTTGACTGGAGCTGGGGATGGAACCTACAAGCCAGGTTTGTGGAGGAATGAAACCTGCCAGCTTTTGCTGCGAGCGCCAACTCTCTAAACACTTAGCAACAACAGCCAGGGTGGTTGCTCTATTTTTTATTGAATTTTGAGGGGTTTTTTAAAAATAAATTCTGGATTTAAATCTTTTATCGGTTATGTGATTTGCAGATATTCTCTCTCATTTGTCTTGTCTTTTCATTTTGTTAGTAGTGTCTTTCAAAGAGGATAAATTTTAAAATTTTGATGACACCAAATTTATCCATTTATTTTGCCATTTTTTTTTTTTTAACGAATAGTGCATTTGGTTCTGTAAACAAAGAAACATTGTTTAAGTTGAGGTCAGAAAGATTTCCCTCCTCTGCTTTCTTATAGACATTGTTTAGTTTATTAGATTTTCCATTTAGGTTTAGGATTCATTTTCAGCTAATGTTTGAGCAGTTCTTTATTTTTTGGGGGGAGGGTCACATAGACATCCAATTGTTCAATATCATTTGTTGAGAAGATTCCACTGTGTTACCTTTGATGCTTTGTCAACAATCAATTAATTATGTGTATGAGATTTTATACTTCATGAAATTATTGCTATGATTTGACTCTTTTCTATTCAGTCAATCTATTATCATTGATGTTCCTAGGTTCTTTATTTTCTGGCTTCTTTTAAACCAAATAGAATATAATTTTAGCTTATTTTTAACTAGAGGCCAGGTGTATGAAATTCGTGACTTGTGGCAGGGGGGAGGTCCCTCAACCTGGCCTGTGCCTTCTTGTAGTCCGGGAACCCTGGGGGGATGTCCAGCTGATGGTTTAGTAGTCCCGAGCCATCAGTTAGACATCCTTAGCATTGCCACTGCCGCTATTCTTGCCAGCCACGAGCCCAGCTTCTGGCTGAGTGGTGCTCCCCCTGTGGGAGCACACTGACCACCAGAGGGCAGCTCCTGCATTGATTGTCTGCCTCCTGGTGGTGAGCTTGCATTATAGTGACTGGTCATTCCACCATTTGGTCATTTGCATATTAGTCTTTTATTATGTAGGATTAACTGATTAGCTTTTTAGCTATACCTCTTTGTATCTAACAATAATTGGTAGGGTTACAATGTTTCTTTAACTTGTTACAGTTTACTGATAATTAATATTGTGTTTTAAGTAAAATATAGGAACCTTACAGCAGTATCCTTTCAATTATCCCCAACCCACTTCATGCTCTGTGCTGTTACTGTCAAATATTTTTTATCAACATACATTGTCAACCTCACAATGAAACACACTACTTTTATTGTAAACAGTCATTTTCTAAAGAAATGAAGGACATCAGAATGTCAAACCTCAGGAGAACAAGTCCAAAACCATGTGGATTCCTGTGACAGTGAGGAACAGACGGGTCTGTTCCAGTCACAAGGATGGTCCAGAGATGGGGGACACTGACGACACCTTGCCATGCTAGCAGTTGGCAGCTGTGCATGGCTGCAGGCGGCCCAGGACCAAACCAGAGAGGATGGAACTTGCATTGCCACCATGTGTCCATCATCTAGATACCATGGCTGACATAAAGAACTATTTGACACTGAAACTGGGACTCAGAACATTTGGACATTGAAACTGAGACTCAAACATTTTTTGTTCTTATACATTTATTTCTAGGATGCAGAGGCAAGATATTTTTGAAGAAAAGAAACAGGGGAGAGTGATTGATATAGAGGCAAGGAGGCATTGAACAGGCTGTCAAGCTACAGGGGGAAGGCTGGGGAGAGTGGGGGGTGGATGCTGGGAGAGATCAACCAAAGGACTTGTATGCATGCATATGAGCATAACCAATGAATGAAAGACACTGGGGCGGGGAGGTGGGGATATGTGCTGGGGGATAGGGGAGGCTGGGGGAGGATAATGGGGGGAAAAGGAAAACATGTACTACTATTAAATCTAAGTTATACTGCAAAAATATAAAAAAATAAAAATAAAAAAATCAAGGAAAGAAAAAATGATGTTATATATTTACCCACATACTTATCATTTCCACTGCTTTTCTATGAATCTGTGTTTCTGTCTGCTGTCCTTTGCCTTCAGGATGAATAATTCCTTGGTGTTTTCTTAGTGTACAGTGAGCAGATGACAAATCTTTTCATCTTGTATTTATCTGAAGATGTTTTCATTTTATTCTTATTTTTAATAGCTATTTTCCACAAATGTACTATTCTAGATTGACTCTTTTGTTTTGTTGGGTTTTGAAAGTACCTTAAAGATGTCATTTTATTGTCTTCTGGGTCTCCTTGTTTCAGAGGTTAGCCTTCATTTTTTGGGCTATTTTGTACATACAGCGTGGGCCTTTTTCACTGGTTGCTTTGATGATAATTTTCAGTTTCAAGGAGTTTGATTATGATGTGCTTAGGTGTGCTTCCATTTATATTTATCCTATTCATACAGATTGTTTTTCATATAATAGCAGATTCTTAGGTTGTAATTTGATCTTTCTCTTAAATTTATTTTGACATTACTTGTTCAAATATTTTTCTGCCCCATTCTGTTTCTCTTTTTTAGTGACTTTAGTAACATATAACTTAGCTCTCTCGATACTGACTCACAGATTTTAGAGACTGCTTGCTTTAAAGTATTTTCATCTTTCAATTGAACTGTTTTCACATTTTCTTTTTAGTCTCTAAAACACTGTGAAACTCATCACTTATGTTACTATCATTTCATAATTTGTATTTACCAGTTCCAGGTTCACCGTTTGTTTTGTTTCTCATCCCCTATCTAGTCACTCAAGACTAACGTTTTTCTTTAATAGCCATTTCCCCCACCAGTTTTATTGAGGGATAATTGATAAATAAAATTGTAGAACACTTAAGGTATGCATGTGATGACTTGATACATGTATACACCATGAAAGGATTCCTCCCATTTAGGTAATCAACATGCTTATTGCCTCATAGATTTACCTTTTGTGTGTGAGATATTGAAGTTCTGCTTCTCCTCTTTCTCATTATTTGAAAACACTGAACTTAAATATTTTGACCAGTTTTGTAGTACTGTGTGGTAGGTGGACATGCTCTTATTTTTAAGATAAGTTTAGTCAAAGGCTAGGAAGAATGCTTCAATAAGTACTATATAAGGATTTTGTGGGGAGGGAAAAAGGGGAAACAGTTTATTGTGAGAATTTTTTTGTGTGCATAGAATTGAGATGACTCTTTAAGGATGGCTGTTAACATAAAATGTTACAGACAATGTAGTGATAACCATTCATGTCTGTATGCCTATAAAATTCTAAAAGGTGAAAAGGATAGAAAGAGTATGTAGGGAGAGTTGTACAATTATGGCTTTTAGTGATGAGACAGTTGTGGCAGTGCAGAAAGAAAACAACAGGACTCAGGCAACCTGGCCCATAGTCCCTGCTGATCTCCTAAGTCTGGGTAAGACAGCCCAGTAAGTCTTGTCCCATGTCTCTTATGTTGATATAGTTATGTTCAAGGTTTCCCAGTAAATGTATGCACACTTTGAGTAATTATTAATTTCAATGGGTTAACTCTGAAAAGAAACATCAATTGAACTATCAGCTATTAAAGTGTGTATACATTATGTGGAATTGTGGAAGATGGATCTGAGGTAAAAAAAAACAACAGAATACTGTGAATTCTGACGTTCAAAAATAAATTCTTATCATTATTATCAATCGTCTCTGTACTTACTGATTTTCCCCCACTGATTTCAGATGGTAATCATTATTCTATAGATTATTAAAGGCATGGAAATAGTTTTCCCAGCAAACCCAAAGGGAACAGTAGATTCATTGTTAGAAATGAGAGACTCTTGGAGCTAATTGCTTGAACCTTCTTCTGGACCACTATTGATATTTTTAGAGAATATTTTTGAGATTAAAGAAAACATAAAGTGTCTCTCAAATAAGTTTGTGTTAGCAACCAGCCTAGTATTCCATGTGTTGGAAACATTTTGGAAAATCAGGTTTTGTCTGTTCTATACATAGGAAACAATGGCAAACAAAATCTTTAGTCAATTATCTTCCTGATAACTAGTGGTTTGATTATTTATTTTTATTAGACTCCATGTTTGAAGTGGATTAAGTAAATTCTTTATCTCAACTATGTTCATAAAATAGAGAAAAGCAGTAAGCTAGCTCCTCAGCTGTGAACTGGCCCACTTGGGTGGGGGACATTAAAGAACCAGGGTGTAGGTGACACATGCGGAATCGAACCTGGGACCCTTCAGTCCACAGTCCGACGCTCTATCCACTGAGCCAAACTGGTCTCAGCAGCTGATTCATTTTTTTAAAATATGTTTTTATTTATTGTCGGAGATAGAGAAAAACACGGATGAGAGAGAATCATTGATTGGCTGCCTCCTGCACACCTGCTATGGGGGGATCAAGCCAGCAACCTGGGCATGTACCCTGACCTGGAATTGAACTGTGACCTCCTGGTTCACAGGTCAGTGCTCAACCACTGAGCAACACTGGCTGGGCTGATTCACTTTTTTATCAAGATGTGCTAAGTGTTAAATGCTCATATAAGGTTTATGCACTTAATCTCTGATTTTAAGTAATGGAAGAGATTTATTTTTGTATATAGGAAAATATGCAAGAATCAGTTGCCACTAAATCCTTAGGAAAAAAGAGCAAAAAATACTTATTTGAATATGGATAGCCTTATCCATAGTGTATAATTAATGAGCTCTCCCAGCAAAATACATTGTATACCGGCAATGCTCAAAAAATGTTTGATAATTCATATAGCTAAGTTCGAGTTATCTGTAGAAAAAGTATTTAGAATAAATATTGTTTTTGTCATCCTGGCAGAAACTGTTTGGTAGAAATTAAGTAACCAATGGCTAAATAATAGAATACATGATTTGAATTTATTGTCACATCTCCACAAATGGTATACATTTATTTTCCTATTTATATCACTGTTGTTAAGATCAGGTGGGACAAAGTGAAATTTGGGAATGTGAGGGCAGTTTATAATTGATCCCACACTTCTACCCCTTCCTATAGCAAGCCAAGTTGGAGAGGGGACATTGTTAAAACATAAGCGACATCGTGGTCAAGTTTGGAGGAATTGGGGAGTGGCAGGGCAGAGTGACAGGGAGGCAGGCCTCCCTCAGAAAGACATCATCAGTTGTTGCAGTAGAAAGTTAGGATCCCAGCCAAAACCGGTTTGGCTCGGTGGATAGTGCATGGCCTACAGACTGAAAGGTCCTGAGTTTGATTACAGTCAGGGGCATGTACCTTGGTAGGGGTAAGTAAGTCCTCAGTGGAGGGTGTGAAGGGGGCAGCTGTTTCTCTTTCATGGATGTTTCTGACTTTCTATATCTCTTCATTCCTCTCTGAAAAAATCAAATATATATATATATATTAGTGCCCCCCAAAAGTCCCGGTCAGTGGACCGCTGCAGAAGCTGAGAGAGAAAGGACAGATGTACATTTATTCCTGAACAACCACGAGCCGAAGCTCACCCTAGGGCCTCCCAGAAATAACTGAAAAATGATCAAAGACCTTGGGGCGTGGGCCAGGGAAATGAAAAATGAAACTCTGTATTTATTCAGGTGTGGCTATAGGCCAGAACACTTTTATTATTAATATTAATGTGACCTCATTTTACCCACAGACTGCTGAGACTAGGAAATTTAGGTTACACATCATATAGTTACTTTCAAAATATTTTTATCTCTTATTATATTCATATTTGAGCCTTGTATTCAAGGCCTTCCCTTGGGTATATGGATCCAAGGCCCAATCTTACTATGGTAGTCCTTTGTCTTCATTATTCTAAAAAGAAAGCTGGTTCTAGTGAATATCAAGACAATTCTTGAGAAGAATAGAAGCCACAATAGGCATATTATGGAAGAAGTGGGTACCCACTCTATGCCTCACTTTGCTTGGATGGGATCAGTAAAAGGGGAGGAGTTTCATTGAGTAGGTATCAGGAACTCAGCCTCAGCATCTAACCAAATGACCTGTCCCACCAGGGCTTAAATAAAAACTTTTAAAAAGATTTTTAAGTCTGGGCAGTGTCACTCAGTAGTTGAGAATCAACCTATGATTTAGTGGTCCTGGTTTGATTCCCAGTCAGGGCACATGCCCAGGTGTGTGCGAGAGGCAGCTGATCAGTGATTTTCTTTAATCATTGATGTTTCTATATCTCTCTCCCTCTCTTTTTCTCTTTGAAATCAATAAAATACCTAGTTTTAAAAAAGCATACAGTAAATGTTAGGTTCTAAAATAATCATGATGATGCTAGATTCTGAAGTCATCATTATGTTGATGGTATTGAAGGTAACAATGAAGAAAGATCTCTTGATACTGCACTGAGCCACTGAGAACAAAGTAGACCTGATCACTCCATTTCACCGGGTCAGCTGCAGTAGGAGGTTGAGCTGAAATGTTCAATGGTAGCAATAGTGGCCATCTTGCCATCCAATGTCAACATTAGTGTCCATCCATGTCAGCGCCACAAGCTTTAACCATCCCAGACATCCCAAAGTAGCCAAACAACTATCTCTCTCTTGAAAAGTTTCTTGAAAGTTCTAAGTCAGGAGCTTAGAGTGAAATGGACCTCCTTCTGGCAGTAGACCGACAGTAAACATACAAAGCAAAACTTTGGCTATTAGAATGATATTGCTTATAGAACTGCTAGAGGGTGACATCTTTTCAAACGAGTCTACCTGAGAAATTCAGCTCCAGTACACCTGAAGAGTGACTGAAATAAATGAGGAGATGGGAGAGATTCAGAACTGCATCAAGCTTAGACGTGTCAGGGGAAGTGAATCAGATAAATACATTAACACACGCACACAGTGACGGATGAGGCAGATGACATTTTATGCTCCTTTAAACTGACTGATGAAGATCAGACAAATTAGAAATAGCTGTGGACAAGTTCAAGAACGTCTTTCTGGTGTGTACTGAAGAGGAATCTTAAGGAGCAGAGATGTGAAGGAGCCCTGGAAAATGAAAAATGAGGTAATGGGAAGAATATTGCAAGAGTCACATCCCTATGTCCACCTGTTATAAACTTTAAGAAGATAGTTTTAAATGTAATGTCTTGAAATATGATATAATATTTTTAAAGGATGTCAGAGCAAAAAAAAGTAATATTAAAATCTAAGACCATTTTTAGGTAACCTTGGCATTTTAGATATCAAGTAATAGAATGTAACCTTACAGATTTTAGTTTTGTATGTTTTTCTAATCACAAAACATGAAGTTATTAATTTAAGCCATAATTTGGATCAGGAACAGCATCCTATATAGTGACTTTTACTGGTTATCATTGAGTCAGTTTTTAGTGTGGCTAAAGATTTCAATAAAGGTGTCAATATTTGTAGAGAAATAAAAGTATGTATTATTAGATTTCAATTATGTATATTCAGATCATAGGGGACTCATGATTCTAAGTTGTTTTCGTAACCAGAAGACAAAAATTCATCACCTGACTTCCTTTCTACTTCATGTACAAATAGCTAAATATTTGTCTTTCTGCTGAATGTTTGTTTCATCTCATCCCAGAAGTTTGGAAAGCTGAGAAAGGAAATGTGATTACCAACAATGGACTATACCTGAAATATGTGCCTGATGCCAGTCTAGATTTCTAAGTTGTATTAACTTTGGGAAACTAATGGCAAAGTAAATTAACCTGTAAGTGGAGAAGAAAAATGCAAAGGTTAGAGGTGGTTGGCATTTTCTCTTCCCTGAGTTGTTATGCCATTACTGCTAACCCCTCTCGTTACTAAAGTCAAAATGAATCCAACCCTTATGGATGTTCAGATACAGTGGAGTCACTAGCTAATGAACATGCAGTTGGTACACGCTTAAACCATTGCATGCAAGTGGGAAAGTGGACTTTAAAGTCAGAGCTGGGCAAAAATGGAATGACAATTCTTGAGTGTAGTGTCCTATTTATGTGAAAATATGAGGAGTCATTGTATGAAAATCAAACAAACAAATATGAAAAATCACATATCTGCTTTCCAAACTTGCTTTACTATTTTCTAACAGGCACACTCATTTTAATTAGACGGAATGAAACCCTAAACGCATCTCCTCCAGCCACCCCTTCCCTCAGAAAAGCTATCAGGAAGTGATTCTGAGTTTGTGATGATGTCTTTCTTTCATTCTGCAATGTCCAAATTCCTCTGTTTCTTCTAGCTGCATTCAATGCTTGTACATCACCCATTTGACACTTCATATATGGCACTTAATAATGTGGTAATTCATGAGGATTTTATCTTGGCTCAACTGTAAGATTTTTGAGGGCACATGCCATGCCTTTGGGTTCTGTGTTCTGTGATTTGCTTACTAAAAGACATTTATTAAATAGAAACAAAGGGAATTGTTTAATAATCTTCCATTGGAGTATTTTTAGTTTGGATTTTTAAACAACTGTTTCTAAAATCTGTGATCTGAGAAAACGTATTTGAGTTTTCTATTCAGGGAAACTTTTACTGAGAATTATATGCCAGGAACCTTTTAAATAGGATTTTTCCCTATTTACTGAGATCTATATGATATAGAAACTTCAACCTTATACACAGTACAGGCTTTTAGTATTTCTAACTGGGCACTTCCTGACATTATGTTTCAGTTTTCTTTAGTAAGGAACCATAAATCAGAAAATGTAACACATTGTGCTCTACCACTCCAGAATAAACTCAGAGCATTCTAGATAGAAAGGAGAGCTTGACACGGCAAAGGTGTGACAGGTAACATCTTAAGTACAGAAGGTGCTGTAGGGTATTTAGTGGTATTGGAGGAGTAGTGGATTATGTGAGTTGGGTGTCACTGCCACACAAAGGTCGTGTCAGGAGCCTTGAGTTATGAGACTGGAGTGGTAGGCAGGTGGCCTTGATGCCCCATTGAGCAGCAAATCTATGTAACCTGCAATGGAGGAGGTCAAGGTTAGATTCATATTTTACTAAGACTCTATGCCACTCTCAACAGCAGATATTTTTGACTCATTTTTTTATTTGAACTGTACAGTTGGGACATGGTTAGTCATGAATCCACTTAGGTACGATGTCTGTCTATTTGGACTATGATAATTTGTGACTAGTATTACATGACCTACAGGGAACTGTTACTATATGAAAAAAGGTGGTGTACAGGCATACCTCGTTTCATCGTTCTTTGCTTTATTATGCTTCACAGATGTTGCATTTTTCCAAACTGAAGGCAAGGCCCTCCACCAACAAAAAGTTATCACTTGCCTAATTGTAAATTGTGATTCTTATTTTATTTCGGTGGTCTTGAATCTAATGTGCAATATCTCTAAGGTACGCCTATATTCTCAAGTCATCCAAATAGGTTACTAATTACTGAGGATTATCTCGATATTTTCTTTATCACTCATGGGAGAAAAGCAATAGATTTGTCTAGGTGGAAAACTGTTAAAACCGTAAAAGAAACTAGTATCCCATGTGCATTTGAAGCTCATATTATAATGATAAAGACAAGATCAAAAAGAGAAAATCCTCCCCCTTTTTACCCATTAGCAAATAAATAAGAAAGTAAATAAATCCCCATTGCTTTTCTAATTAAAAGCTCATTTTGATTTCCCTAAATCCTATCATTGCTCTTTAGGGCAGGAGGAATGTATAGGAATTTTAAGATATTGACCAACAAAGGAAGATGTGGCAGCTGGCTTGGAAATAAATCAATTAGAGCTCCCTAATTATCTAGCCAGTGACACCTGTCCTAAACCACCTCCATCCTCTGGATGTCAAAGTGGTAGATTGGAAGAAATCATTGTAATAACTTGCAATAGGAGTTTTCTTTCATCGGCAGTCCAGGAAATATATGGTGTCACTATGTGCGATACTAATGATTATAAAGTGTTTGGAAAAACAGGAAAGCACAAGAAAGATTTGAAATCCAATAAACCTGATTCACTGACCCAGGACCTGGAATTGGGGCTCAGGAAAATCTGCAGCGTACAGATGTGACTTTGCTCCAATGTCATATTGAAAATGTTGAGTTTTCATCAACTGGGGAGGCCATTAGACCCTCCTTTTGTTGGACTGTTCTCATTTAGGCGTGCAGCAGATGACCAGATTTACAGAATAGTGGCGTTTGGTCATATTGTTGAAGTGCGGGCCTGGGAACAAGAGCTATCGCTTACCTACTGACCACCCGGACTGGTAATTGCTTCCAGAGGGGCCTGTTCTTCTCCGGTGAGTTAGCAGGCAGCAACACCATTAGTCATCAACCACTTGTGTTTAAATGAGAGAGAAGCCATGGTATTCAAACCCGTGTCCAATGTTTTAATGACAGATGAATGCTCTTATCTGGAAGTGACTTGATGGGTAGGATGCAAAGTGGAAATCAAAGCTAGCCCCAAGTCAGTTGCCTGCCTGATAATAACCTAAGGGGCCATTTGGTCACTGAGGGCTACTTGCTGGCTATCGTACAGTACTGCATGACTCTGCCAAGTACCAACTGATGTGTTACATGTAGCAGGGATCTCTGTAGACAGGGATCAGGAAACTTCAGATTTCAAGCATCAAATTTCCTGCATTGTCTAGCTGGTGTAGACAAAGCAAAGATAAATTTACTTGTGATGCACTCATTTATTTATTCAGGGGTGTTGGAGGAGCAGTGGATTATGTGAAGCAGTTCCTTCATTTAGGCAGGTGGCTTTGTTTTACTGGAATTCACACACTGCTAGATTTAAGAAGCTATAATTATAAGTCAACAAAATAATAGAAATAAAGCAACTCGACTGTCAACTTCCGTTATTCTAATCATCCTGTTTTGCCCTATTTACTCACATTTTCATATTTGAGATCATTTCTATTTAACATGTAAACATGTATTGTTGAGTGGTAATGTTTTTATTTTTAATCCTCACCTGAGGATATTTTTCCTATTGATTTTTTTAGAGAGACTAGAGAGGAGGGAGGAGGGAGAGAGAGAGAAACATCAATATGAGAGACACATCGATTGGTTGCCTCCTAGCCATGCCCTTGAGGACCGAGTCTGCAACTGAAGTATATGCCCTTGACTGGGAATTGAACCTGTGACCCTTTGCTCTAACCACCAAGAAAAACCAGTCAGGGCAGAGTGATAATACCTTTTAATTGGTTATT
This sequence comes from Antrozous pallidus, assembly GCA_027563665.1. NCBI lineage: Eukaryota > Metazoa > Chordata > Mammalia > Chiroptera > Vespertilionidae > Antrozous > Antrozous pallidus. The sequence goes on along the minus strand of CM050518.1, from coordinate 83,335,064 downwards.
GGCTACACAACCTTACTAACTTACTTGTCTCACTATTCTCTTTCTTATTTCTCAAACAGTTGATTTTCTGGTAGCATGAATGGTGGAAGTCAAAGAGGAAAGATTATTGCCTACCACACTGAAACAGACACATCATTTTTTAGTGTTCTGAATACCATGATACCAAAGACTAAGAATTTGTATATTGCAGTTAACAATTAAGTTGCTTTTTTTTTTAATAAATGTTCAGAATTTGTTCAAACTAACTGAAGTTACTTCATTACAGGTAGTAGGAGTCCACACTTGTTCCAATGTTGGTCCAAACATATTTTATTTGTAGAAAGAATTCTCCAAGAGGGTACATACACTTATTAATATGTTATTGCTTCTTCTGAGAAAATTGAAGTTGACACATACATTCCACATACACATATCCTGTTTTCAGATGGGTCCCGGGGATATCTCTCTCTCTCTCGATCTCTCTCTCTCTCTCTCTCCTTCTCTTTCTCTCTCTCTCCCCTCTCTGTTTTTCTCTCTCTCTCCTTATTTTAAGGGATCCTTATTTTTCTACTTACCTCTCTTCTGTAATTGGTATGTGGTGACTCTACATATTTTTATAGAAATTATGAGTGCTGTAAACAACTGAATAACTGTGTTTCTGTAGAAAAGGGTGCCTGCATACTTTTCTGTCCTGTACATACAATTCCACAGATCTATTTGAGGGCGGATTTAAATCCTCATTTATTGCATGCTGCATCCATTTTTTCACTGAGAAGCGATGACAAATAGGATACAAAATCCCCCAAATGTTTCAACAGAAAAATCAAACAATTATTTGTCTTGGCTTCAGTATTTTTTCATTTCTGGAATATGACATGAACCTCAAGTCCAGCTTTTCATTTCAGATCTGTTGTGTTAACTCTTTATGCCATTGTTTCATTTCTCTCTTACTCTCTTGGTCATACATTTTTATATATTTTTTATTAAATTTACTAGAGCCCCAGCGTGCAATTGACATCGTGAGAGGAGGAGCCCCACCTGCCGCCTCCTACCACAGCGAGGAGGCACCCTGCCGCCCATCTCCCATTACACAAAGAGGTGCCCTCTGGGGCCGGGCCTGAGAGATACTCTGTGCTCCTCATGGTGACTGCTTGGTCGTTTTGGTAGTGACACCTCTTGGCCTTTTATTATTAGAATTGGGGTCAGATTAGTTAATAAGATTACATAGGTTTCAAGTTACATTTCTATGATACATGATATGGATAATGAATTGTGTGCCCACTACCCAAAGCCTTCTGGGTATCTGGCCATATGCTTTTCTGCTTCAATTCAAACTGTTTGTCCAATGCACTAATGACAGAAACATGCAGCATGAGAAGTGAGCCTTCTTGTCTTTCAGCATCTTCCCCTGGGTGTAATTTTCCTGGTATTAATGCAACTGTACATTTCTTCACTAATTCCAAAGCCCTTCAGAAAGGGCAGCTGCATCTGCATCATGAACCCATTGTCTTACTCCATGGCTCCAGTTACCTTTACTTATGGCTCAGGCTCAGTCTGAAGATACCGAACTGGAAAACAAAGTCAGGCCATCTTGTCTCCTTATTTCTGAGAGGAAATTCACTTACATTTCATTTATGATCTTTGCTATTAAACCTGGGATGCCCTGGAAAGAGCCTGGACCTAGTCTCAGATGCCTCTGAGGTATCAGGCTGTGTCACTTTGCATCTCTCAAACTATCTCCCTCGGGCATTGTTACATCCTGCACCCTTCTCTGGCATTGTCACTACCACCCTCATACTTTCTTTCTTTTTCATTTTTAAATTAGATTTTCTTTAAAGAGTATATATCATCCAGAAGTTCAAGGGCAGACCTGGGCTGTGAGAGGTTCCATGCCTTCCTGTATCTGTGGCAGACACTCTCTTTGGCCTTGTGCAGGTCATTCCAGTTTCCTCCACTTCTGCTTTCCCATCTGTTAAACAGTGGATAATAATATTTGTCTCGCTGGGGTGTATTTATGCTTAATTACTATAATTGCTTCTAAACAATTTGCTATCCTGGGATAAAACATATGACTGAAGAACAAAAATTAGAGGAGACAATTTAATATCTCTTTATTTATTTATTTTTAAAATTTATTACATGATTGTCTTTTCCCAGGCAATTTATTTCAACAGTGCACATACCACTGAAGGCAAGGGCTAATCTGATAATGTGGAAAAGCACCTTGTTCTGAAAGTCAGCCTCCTTCTTAAGTTCTTGTCTAAATTGCTGGGTGACTTTAAACTTCTCTCGGCTTCAGAAACTTATTTCAGAAGGAATAGTGAATTCATCATTTATCATGCAGAGGCATAAAGAGTACTGCATGGATCAACTGATGTGAAGAATGGTTTAGAAAATTAAAAGACCTATAGTAAGCACTTTCATTCAACCATTTAATAGCAAGATGAACCTTAAGACTAATGCATTAGTGAGAAAACAGGTGTTGAGCATATGTCAGATATTGTATACAAAGGTATTATATATAGTCAAGTGTTGCATAACAATGTTTTGGTCAATGATGCACCACATATATGATGGTGGTTCCGTAAGATTATAATGGAGCTGAAAAAGTTTCTATTGCCTAGTGATATCTTAGCTGCCATAACATCATAGCACAGCACATTGCTCACATGTTAATACTGATTCTTGTGCAAACAAACCTACTGTGCTACCTGTCATATAAAAGTATAGCACATACAATTACAGTAGTAGGCTATACCATCTAGGTTTGTGTAATTATACTCTGTGACATTCACTCAATGATGAAATCGCTCAATGACAAATTTCTAAGAATGTATCCCTGTTGTTAAGTGGTGCATTACGCTCCAAATCTATCTATCTATCTATCTATCTATCTATCTATCTATCTATCTATCTATCATCTATCTATCATCTATCATCTATCTATCATCTATTTATAATCAATATATAGAGGATCTATGTATCATCTGTCTATATAACTGTTATTATTTCCAGGTCATCCAGAAGACTTCATGCATGCCATTGTATCTCACAGTACCATAAGTTGTAGGTTTTGGGTCCTTTGACTCTGCCTCCCTTACCCACATGAGACTAACTCTACATCGAAAAAGCAACACATATAATGTTAGATGCTGAGTGCCCTATCTCAAAACTTTGATATGCCCCCTATCCACCTTGAATCTTTTAGGAAAATCCACCAGTAGATGTTTATTTTTTACACTTCACAAAGGAAAATTAACTATAAGAAAGTTCATTGAAGTTACTATTGACTTTTAGATTATTAACTTCAAGAGACAGGAATGATCTGGAATGGGTGAATCAGAAGTTCTGGGGAAAGACAAAGGAATAAAGATCCTGATAGGGTGGAATTTGGAGGATATTGTGATGTAAAAGAAATAGAGTATGGTAAAGTACATAGGAGAGTCCTGCAGAGGGAAAATATTCCAACACTAAAATCTGTGAAGATAACTAGCTAGATAGATAATAGATAGTGAGCTATACATTTTTTTTACTATACATATAATACACTATTCTTGCTCAAATCAGTGGGATTTAACTCAGCTTGTCAAAATCAGTTTGATTCATAATCATGTCTGAGAAGAGGACAGGTGGTGGTTTGGGGAACATATTTCTCCATGCTCATTAAAACTTCTTACTATATAGGGATCCCTTAACCCAGGATTGCCCATAGGTAGAGACTGTACATTGGTAGGTGTATACACATTCCCGATGTTAAAATTTATCTTTCTCAACTCCAAGGGGGAGGAATTAGCCCATCTTGGGCCATGGATTCTGTAGATCTATTAAGCAAGCTTTTGGGCCCATAATTGGAATAATGTATTGAGTAAAGCTGTTGGCTCCTGGAGATTGCACCTCACTAAGTGGGTATGTGCTGAGGAGAACAGAGAATCTTGGTGGTTGATTCTGATAAAGTTTTTTGTCCCTGTTCCCAGCAGATAAATTCAAAGAATTGCGGATTAAAAAAGGAATGTGGGAGACACATGAATGTGTGTGGTCTGTGCATGCAAAAGGTGTGCAGTGGTTATTTCCAATTTATTGGCATAGATTAGCATGAAGACAGGATGAGTGTAGGCTAGGTGAGCTGTGTGAAACCGAGCAGGGCTGAGTTGAGCAAATCTGAGTGGAGTTCATCTCCTATACCTATTATGTGTTTCATTCTATGACTGGAAACCCCTGGACAGGCCCAGACAAAGACACACATCAATTCCCTGCTCCCTTCATGGCTTTGCATGCTCTTCCCTGAGATCATTATCTAAAACACTGTCTGCAATTAATCTTCAAGGCAGCAGGTAACCAGCCAAAGGCTACAAGACTAGAGTTTCAAACAGACACAAATGCTGAGATTTGGGACGCATAATGGGGGAGACTTGGTAAAGAGTTACCTAAGTGGTCCAGCTTCCTTGGGCGAAGTAGATCATTATGCGTGATGAGTTGGGAGATGAACACATGAGCACATAGGATATGAGGGAGTGTATTTCTTTATAATGTATCTGTCCCAGGAGGCGGGGGAAAGAGGAGGGGGTTGGAAGGTGAAAGCATCCAGATGCTGTTGCGCAGTAAAGCATTCCTGGCTGTTAGTTCCAGTAGGTCATTACTGCATTCATTTGGTGTTTAATTAAATGCCTGTGCAACAGACCATTTATTTGTTATCTAATATTAGCTTTGGTTCTTATCAATTAAATGCTATCCGAGGGCTTGATTCACTTACATTTTATGTCCCCTTATACCCTTTTCAGAAACAACATCTAAACCCTACAAGGCCTCACCATGCCTGCAAAGATTTACACACTCAGATTTCAGTTTGGGGAATACAATATGCCCGTGTTATTAGGTTAGAGGAAGGGAAATAAAAAGAAGATTCCATTTCATTTTGAAAAAGCAATTACCCAAATACTTGGGCTATGGTCTCCCTTTCCCTTTCCCCTCTCCTCTGTAAAATAGGAGATACTAAGGGTGAGGGGGTGATTGGAAGAGACATATGTTCCCTAACCTGTCTGGACATATTTTCTCCCCCACCTTTATTCTGTCTTCCCCTGTGCCAAAGCCAAAGGCCACTGACTTTCCCCTTTTTTCATTCCCTTGCGTACATCCAAGCTTTTAGTGAGACTTGTAGCACTACCACACGATGCATGAACTCTAGGGGGTTGTGTACTTACTGTCAAGCCAATCAAGGTGCACTTCAGCTGAAATATTATTTTGGGCAGAGGAGAGCAAACAGTCCAGGGAGGGTGAGAAGAAGGGATTCTGCAGCACAGTGGAAATGTTGGGACTATGATCCAAGCCAGTGTTTGTTACCAGTCATTTGCATGTCACCGGTGACATTTCCCCCATGCCCACTGCCAAATAGCACCTGCCTGTCATTTATTCTTATTCTCCTTTAAACCTATCTATTTTTTATTAGAAGCTTATTTTTAAAAGAAAACATCATTTCATGATTTCAAAGCAAAACTAGCATTCTTTTTCCTAAGAAGGCAATAAGTAGGAAAATAAATACTAGTACACTATAAACAATGTTATAATTTATGGGAGCATGCCATTACTTGTCAAAGGCTCTGGGCTTCAAGTCTGCACTTCTTTTTGTTAAAAAAAAAAGAGAGAAAATCAAGTGGTAGAGAGGTAATAAAAAGGTACAATTCCAAACTGAGACTTTATCCTTCATGTCATCAAAAGGATGAAAAAAACTGAAATGGGAATAACTTTCTCACCATGTGATTCAATTTTATTTGCCTAACTTTTACATCACCTAATGTTATCTGTGGCATCTCACACCTCAGGAAATACTGTTATAAGTCGCCAGAGTTCAGTTGTAAATTTCTCAGGAGAAACTCAAGAATGTTTGGGGATGGAATAGTCAGCGGGGAGAAATAGGCCACTTTGGAAACTAGTAGTGCCTTCTGTTTCAGGGACCATGCAGAGTGCAGAGTGGAGCTTCCAGTGGTCATAGTGGTCATAGTGGTCCTGATGCAAGCCTTGGTGGCATCCAACCCCTTCTCAGTTTCCCTTCCCCCTCTCTTCTAACCCCATCAGGGTCACACCCTCATGTATCTAATTTCTCCTTTATCATGTCTCCATAGTTTTCAGTGCCTTGCACCATGCTCCATCTAAATGTCATTCCTTTCAAGGCCTTTTCTCTGAAAACATGTCAAATATCTTCAGCATCAGTAGTGCGTCAAACCACAATTAGCCATAAATGTTATCATTTTCAACTGGATGAACATGTGTTTGACAAGAGAACCGGTACAGTTTGAAGAAGGAAAGTGTTTGGGTCGTGATAGAAGAATAGTCTGGAGAGTATAAGCAGGGTGGGACATCCTAGAGAACCCTTTGGAGACCTTTGTACCAGTTTTACCCATCTGCATATATAGGGTGAGTGTCACAAAACATCATATACATGGATCTCTAATGGGCCTTTTGCCAGGTCTTAATTGTTTCTGAACTGTGGCACATTATCTTAAGTTTGAGTTATCATCTAATCATCTGGCAATAGCCTCTCACTTTCATATCACATGATAAAGCTTAAGTCCGGGAGGCGAGCAGGACTAGAAGAAGGTAGGGTCAGCAACTACATCCCTAGGTCCCAGTCAGGTTAAATAAGTGCCAGTGAGAATGACCCTCCTGTAGGTTTAAGGAGAAAATTAGATACTAAAGAAATATGACAAAGGTTATCATTGAAGCATGACATCTACTTTGGAGAGATTTAAAACAAATGGGAAATCTCCCAACAGGCAGAAAGCGCGCGCGCGCGCGCGCACACACACACACACACACACACACACACACACACATATATATATATATATATATATATATATATATATCGAAAGAAGGACAAGCAGATGATATGTAAAATTTAGGTGAACATGCAGATTTGCAGGCAGCCAGCATCAGCAAAGTATTACTCAGGAGTTAGCAGATCAGGCTGGGGGTTCATGTGGTCACTTCTATGAGTGAGAGACACTATTCAGAGGCTGTAGTTCTGTACTGTTCAGAGAACTGGGTATATGCTGAAGTCAGGAGTTCCAGGGTTATACTGATGAACAAATTTAGAATTATTGCTGGATCCTGGAGCAGGATGTGTCTATGGAGAGAGGCGGTGATGCAGGAGTGAAGAGAAAAGAATGTTAACACTGAGTCTGGGCAAGAACTGCCCCCAATCCCTCCTGCTCCTGTGTTAACCTAGATCAGTTATTCTGGTTCGGGGAAGCAATGAGAACCTATATTTAAAACTATGACCAGGAGAGAGGTAAATTTTAGAGAAGAGGAAGGGAGAATGGCATCTATAAACCTATGATCTTTTTAGTTAAGGTCCAGACGGGAGGAGTACATTTGAAGAAAAAGCATCAGGAAAGAATAGGCTGGACTAATCCACTGCCATCATCCTCCTCTCCTGGCCCACAAGTGTGGCTCAAATGATTCTCCAGTGGTGTTTTCTGCCTGCCTCTTTCTTATTTTCACACTCCTGCTCTTTGCCTTTCTCCACGCTGAGGGTCCCATTACAGCTAGCATAGTCCATCACTCTTCCGTCAGCTTCACATTGAATAGTGCTTGCACATTTTTGGTGTGAGTATCCCAGCACTAACTCGCTGGCCATTCCTTATCCTCAGTTGCACCCCATGGCCTGGCCGTATCTAATTTCAGGAGAAGGGAAAGCATACTCTCCACCTGAGTAAACACATGTGTGGCTGTACCACTCTGTTGTCCTGTAGGCTGTGCTGAAGGTCCTGTAAATTACAGGCCAGGGAGTGCTCCCCGAAATTACAAGTGCTTCACAATTCCAAGACTGGCCCTCCCTTGGCATTAGTTAGTTAATTGTGGAGTACCTTCACTTTACTCTGCATGTGTAGACCTACCTGTAGACCTGTCTGCTGGGCCCAGAGGGAGTTTCCTGGCTGCTCTGGAAGCAGCCTGCCTCCTGGAGCGGGTGACAGGGCTCAGCTGCCGTGGTGGTAGCAGGTGGTGCTCTGATAGTGTCGGCTCCAGCTGAGGTTCAGGAAAACAGAGCGGCGGAGACTGAAGTCTGAGCGATAACGGGAAATGGGAAATGAGGCAAAGTTATATCTCCTGTTCCTTCATAAAGGCTTCTGTGACAAATAGAATCACAGGCATCACACAGACTGCCTTGCTGAGCTACTGAAGGCCGGAGCTATCTTGACGGCAAATATCCGTCCTCTGGTTATCAGTGGGAAACTAATAAGCAAATGGTGAGAGATATAGAGAGAAAGACAGAGGGAGAGGGAAAGGGAGAGAGAAAGAGATTTGTAGTTAATCACCAAATATAGTATTATATGGCATCTATACCTCTGTGCTGACATGTAAATATTTAATTGACAGCTGTGATCTTATTGAAATAGTATTACTAACACATGGTAACATTGGCTAAGTTGATTTTTCCAGTTGAAATACAAAATGTGAAAGTGAATTCAACCCAAAGTAGCCACATAAACACACTTGTTTTCTGATGTCCATTGTCAGGATTGGCGCTCTTAACTAAAGATGCTAGCATTTAAACTTTTGAATGACGGTGTGGACATATACTTCATTCATGTGTGTAATAGTTTACACTAGGTTTGAAATTCATCTTTTCTATCCGCGTGATAAATATATGAATATGGAAACATACCACCAAGAAAAAAAAATAATTTCTCTGAGTTTTAATTTATTTGACAGTAAATCAGAATGTAATTGCATGCTGGACAGATGCTAGTTGTTTAATAAAAATGTACTAAATAAATGACGGGACATACTCTTAGAAGGGCCTGGTACCAAAGCAAATTCAGTAAATTTGTTTAATGTTCCATAAGGTCTTTGTTACCATATTTTTATCCAAAAACATCAAGTCAAGATGATTATTTAGAATTTTGAAAGAGAAATCATTTACAGAATTGCCATCGTGTATCAACAGGGCTGTTCCTGAGGGAGGTAGAAAGGAAGAAGTCATTTCATGTGTTTGCCAGGGAGTGGGCAGGATTACCATAGTATCTCTTCAAGGACTATTTAGTAAACTGCTTACCCAGCTGGATGCGAACCCAATTGCCATACGGGAATTTGGGATGGAATACTTCCAAACTAGCCCATATGATGCATTGATTTGCTATACCACATAGGAGGACATATTTAGGTCTCTGCAGGAATAACTTCACCCGAGTTCTGCAAAGAAACTGAAATGTGTAGCTATTCCAATTTATTGTGGTTCATTTTCTACTCTTTGTGATTGCCTGCATTGGAGCTTCTGACAGCAGAACACTGGAGAGACCAGATAAATAGGCTGTAGCAGCTTGGAACACAGAATATTTAGGTTAAGTCAAATTCTGACATCTTTGGGAAGATTTAGCAAATTTGAAGAATCTTCTCTCCAATGTAGTTAGTCCCTAATTTGTCTGAGACTATTAAAAAACACAAACCTGACTGCCTCAATTTATATATTTTTAATTTTTCAAGCTCCCTTCTTTGCTTTTCAAACACACACACACACACACACACACACACACACACACACACACACACACAAATAGACACACAATATATGTTAAAGATGTTAGATCAATATCTTGCCTTAGATAAGATTGTACCTCCATTTTACTTTTTCAGCGAAGGAAGTCTTTTTCTTCAGGAAAAAAAATCAGGACAATCTTTCCCTTATTTTAAGTAAACTAGTGTAATTTCTTGAAGACAGACACTTGAAAAGGCAAGTGGCCTCTTACATAAGCTGTTCAAATAGCTTGGTGCATGGTACTCAGTCAAGGTTGTTTAGGATTATCACTAGCAAGGGGATAATTCTGACAGTGGGATAGTTTTGTTGTTGAATAGTATACTACTTTTCCTAAGGTCTTATAACCCTGTTTACTGCTGCTTTCTATAGATGTTGAAAGATTTTTGTTGGGGGGTTATGGTACAACCCTTATAGTTTCTAAGAAGCCCAGTTAGAACTCACTGTGCAACCTTCAAAATATGATTCACAAGGACCATCTGATCAGGAGGGCATCCCAATTCACTGCCTTAGGCAAATGTAAAGGGGACCTGGTGAGCAGTCTGCAGGGCCATAGGGACAGACTTGCAGGAAGTTTGGTCAAACACAGAAAATCAATCTTTATGGCCCCCTCACTCCACCATCACACCAGTGGATATCACACAGGTACATCTTTGATCAGTGAGGGAATTATGGAGGTCTATAGTTGGAGACACTTATAGTTGTGCACAAACATCATTTTCCCTGATTTTGCCCTTCACTTATTAGAACGAGATTTGACAGGTTGTTCCAGAAATATCCTGTCCAAGCCCTTCTTTCATCATCACTCCCTTGCTTTTCCCTTAATTCTCTGGCTCCCAAATCAAACTCTCCACACCGTAGGCATTTTAAGAAGAGGATCTAATTATTCTGCCCTCCACACTCCCTCTTCATTCATTCAGAAGCAATGCATACATAGCTTAAGGTTGAATTTGAGTTCGTCACAGCAGAGAAGAAAGGGAGTGGATTCTGGGCAGAGAGCAGAGAAATGAACATGGGCATATTTCATTGTAAAACTAAAGAACTTTCAGAGGGTGGGATTTCACATGGGGCAGTGTGCCACAAGATCTAGAGCTAGTTAGTCTAAGGTTATGGGCTAGGGATACATTTTACAGGACCTTTTCAACCTCATAGAGATTTTATACTTTATTCTAAGGATAAGAGGAAGCCCCTTGATTTTCCCTATAAATATAATAAGCAAATGTGAGGGAAAATTGTGTTACATTGTTGCTTGATAAATTTTGTTTTTAAGAAAGGCAGCTCAAAACACTGATATAGAATTTCATATTTTGCCCAATTTGTAAAATTATCCTTCCCTCTCTGATATCCTCTCTTTCTTTCTCCTTTCTTTCTTTGCGCTCTTCCTCCCATTCTCCTTCCTGCCCTCACTCCCTTTCTTCTTTTCCCCTCTGGCTTTTCCTTTATTTTCTTTATTTTCTTCTTTCTCCCCATCTCACCACCCCTGCTTTCCATTCACTGACAGCTACTAAATAAGACCCTCTCTCTCCTCTATGGGGAATGTGAGCGGCTGCTCCCTGCCATCCCCTTGAACTCAGTGTCCATTCCTTCTTCCCAGCAGACTGAAGTATGTGTTTTATTGGCCCTGCTATTCTTGGCACAGAGGCCAATAAAATGGAGATAATAAGTCCCAAATCCCAGTCTGCAGGGAAGCTTCGTCTTGTCAATGAGAGATTAAAAAATAATGACTGGGGCCTTGGCAACACTAGCCTCAGCCAACTTAAAAAGTCCAGATCAGATCATCTGGGCTTTTCTTCTCTATTTTTAAGGCTTTTTATTTTTCACTCTATTCTTTCATAAGGCCTTGAGTTTCCCAATGTCCCTCATTAAGTTTTATGGTTTGGAAACTAAAAGGGAAAAGTAGGTGTATGGTTCCTGACTCCTGAATTTAATCATTGAAGAGTCCTCGTTGAGGTCATCAGATTATAATGAGACTGCGCTTTGTCAAAAGCAAATAGAGTAGTTATGTCTTTGAGTTCAAAATATATGAGAGCTTCCTGCTCCCCAGTTCCCTTCCTGGGGCTTGCCAGAGGAGCCCACACCCAGGGCCACTTTTCCCAGTGAATATTTAAGTATCTCCAGGGCACCAAGTTTCAGAATTAGCATTTTTCTACTTAACTGCTTACTCCCTGGATGGGTGAATGCTATCTCCTGTTAAAAGTGCCATGTCCCTCACTAGTTTTCAAGTGCTTGGAGGATGGCAAAGCCAAAACACATTTTCCTCAAACACTTTTTTTTCTGAATTATGAAAGTTACAGGCTCTGGAAAGAGATGGTTGCATTCTTTATAGGCTGTGTGTTAGCCAAACTCCCAACTCCTGAAATGTCCTCCTACCTTTACCATTGTCTTCATTCCACCCAGTGTTCCATCTCAATGTAGTGCTTACACATCCCAAAGCTTGAAAGGATGTGTTCCTGTGGTACAGCTGGTTATCTCAGAGAAGGAGCCAAATTTCTAGGGTCAGAAGGATTTACACACCAAGATTAGATGACCTGAGTTAAGTGACTGATAATCAGAGGGAGAGATTCAGGGAATAATCGCCCTTGGTAAAACATCCGATCAAGAAAATGAAATACAACATCTGACAAGACACAGGTCAAGTTTGGGGGGCAAGTCAAACAGAAGTGAAGCTTATCAAGCCATGTCACAGATCAGGATCCTGCGGAGAAGCTATGTGGACCTGATAGCTTTCATGTAATTCCTGTGGCCCTCCTGTGTTGGACCACCCTTGGGTGGTCTCAGAGAGGTCACCCACTGGGTCAGCTGGTCCCAGAGAAGCCTACCTGCATGTGGAGTCCTGTTCAGTGACTATTAACTGCTCAGCTAATGGCCTCAGAAGTTAAACATTTCCCTTGCATGTAAAAAAAAAGTTTGAACTGCCTCCCATGGAAAGCTCTTAGTCACAGATAGCACTCCCGTAGGACGCGTCCCTGCTCAGGTCAGGAGCTCATCAGCCATGCTGCTTCCTCAAAGACTTTCAGGTGCTTCTGTCTGCTGGAACGCACCTCTCCTTATTGCACCTCTGGTCTCTGTGCAAACCTCTAAAGGATGTTAAAGCCCTAGGTTTAACTAAGTTAAACACCTCCCTCTGCAGAACGGTACTCTTATTTCAGTACCTTCCATGTGCTCACCAGACAAATTGCACCCTAATTTGTAAATATGTATTTTTTCACTTGTCTTTTTTTCTCCTGTTTCTTCACTGAAATAAAAACGCTATGGTCACAGGTATAGGATCTGTCTGTTTCATCAGTGTGCCCCCAGAGTCTACCCTGGCTCTGCATGCTTGTTTTTAATAGAAGAATAAATGAATGAATAATTTGCTTTTCTTTTACCAAGGGCCCCGAACTGTAGGCACTATGTCACTGGGAAGGCACAGAGGCACCATTCTGTTCTTATAACTTAACTGCTTTGCTTATGCTGCTTGCTAGTCCATTTATGATCCACAAAGACAGTTAGCTGAAGATATTGCTTTGCTTAAGGAATACATCCAAGCGAGGCAGAATGTAAAGAGTATTTCTCTTTTAAAAAGTAAGCCTAAGAATAAAATAAATATTTCAGAGGAAGTGGCAGCAAATTATCTAGTTTCAACTTAAACTCTCCAGTTCCCTGAAGATCTTTTCCCCTCTGCTAATGGATTAACTCTAATGGCCCACCATAATGCAATCGCAGCAAACTTGTTGGGTGGTAAATATCCAACCTTCTTTTCTAAAGACACGGGGGGAAGGAAATTGTGCTCTGAGATGGAGGCAGCAGTCACACTTGCCAGACTAAGAGCTACCAGGGCCGTCAGGCCTTCTGCTTCAGGGCAGACATTGGTCACCAGCTGGGCTCAGAAGAGATTGAACCGAGCCCCCTGCCCTCACACTGCACAATTAGGTGCATTTCAGTAAGGGCTTTTGCCTGTTTTTCATACCATTCCACACTAGCTAGTCTCAGAGGCAAGATCCTGGGCTGGATGGACCATTGGTCTGGCTCCACTGGGGCATTTCTGTACTTTGATGGTCTTAAACAACCTTGCTGAGAGATAAATGAGAATCTAAGAGGATTTTGAGATAAATTCCCACAGCTCTAAAGACAAAAAACATTTGAGTCCAGTTTTGATGTAAGCAGCAACTCCAAATATTTAAAGTTGTTTGCTTCATTTATTTTCTCAACGCTCTCTGCATGAGCTAAAGGATGCAACTTGCTTGAAAAGTAATTTCTCCACCTGGTTCAGAAATTCTTCATCAGGGCCTCTGCAAGCTGATTTATCTGTAGAAGTGGCCATAGGTGATTTTTTTTCTCTTTTGGATGCTTATTCTACCCATGATTCTGCTTCCTCCTCCAAAGTTTATTGTGCATTTAAGTTCAAATATCCCTCTCAACACATAATGTTCAGTATGTGCTGTTTAATATGAAACATGGCCTTGACCGGGTTGCTCAGTAGGTTGGAGCATCGTCCCATGCACCAAAGGCTTGCAGGTTTAATGTCCGGTCAGAGCGCAGGCCTGGGTTTTGGTTTGATTCCTGGTTGGAGTGCATAGCAGGGACATGTACAGGTGGCAACCAATTAATGTTTCTCACATCGATGCTTCTCTCTCTCTTTCTCTCTATCTCTCACGTCAATAAACAAATCCTCAGTGAGGATTTAAAAAAATAGTATGTTTAAATATGAAAAACCAGCTTTTTACTGAGTAATTTTTTTTTGGCAATTGAGGCCTAAGTGACACTACATTTTTAAGCAAAACTGTGCAAGGTAATCAGTTCTGGTTAATCTTGCTTTTAGATCCTAGGCTAATTCATTCAACTTCAAAATGGGTGGAGTACCCATTATGTGCTGGTGCTGGTAGTATCTTCCTTTACAGGGATGAGATGACATTCTTTTATCATAAGGTGATCACTCACTCCTAAGTTTATACCCAAGATTAATGAAATATATATCCATGCAAAAATTTATGCACACATGATCAAAGCAACATTTTGTAGACTAGCTCCCTCCAAGGAAAGAAAACAACCCAAATGTTCATCTATTGATGCATGGACAGACGCAATTTGATATATCCACACAGTGGAATATTATTAGACAAGGAAGAGGAATCCAGAGCTGATCCACACCGCAATCTGATTAATCTTGAAAACATTATGCTAAGTGAAATAAATCAGGTGTAAAAGGCACATAGGGTATGGTTCTATTTATATGAAACATCAAGAATCATCAAACCTACAACTCTGTTGTAGGGACAGAAAGCTGTCCCTAGTTGCTGGTATTGTGGGAAGGAAGAATGGGAAAGACTGCTCTGGGATGCAGAGTTTCTTTTTGTGGGGAGGGAGGGGCTGTCCTAAAATTCATAGTGGTGATGCTTGCATAACTTTGTGAACATACTAAAAATCACTGAATTGTACACTTTAAAAGGTGAAGTTTATGGTATGTGAATTATATCTCAATAAAACTGTTAAAAACAATAACATAGTCAGTAAGCCAGGAAATAGAAAATAGAAATGTTAGGTATTGGAATGAGCTCCAGTTTAACCAGTCGGAAAATGACCTAGAGGGGGGTGCTATTTTAGAGCAGGGTGTCAGAAGGGCCTCTCTGAGATGACATTGATATGAGAAATGACAAAAAGGATCCTGTGACGTGAAGATTCTTGGGAAGGTGCATTATAGGAAGAAGGAATATTAGCATATTTAAAACATGCGAGAAGACCAGTGTGGCTGGAACAGAGTGAACAGTGGAGAGAGAATAATTAAAAATCATTCCAGAGATGTAGTGGAGGCCCATTCTGATAGGGCCTTGGAGACCATGGTATAGAGTGTTTATTTTATTTCAATGGGAAACAAGTGGTGGTTATAATCTTATTTCCTTTTTATAAAGACAACCATTTCTGCTGTTCTGCTGTATAGAGGTCGGATTATAACTGCAAAAGCTGGTTAGGAATCATTGCAGTGTTTTGCATCAGAGAGGAGATGACTTACACCAATCTGGGAACAGAGAAGTCAGAGGCAGGTGGATTCAGAAATGTCTAGACAGGCAGCTGAAGGATTGAAATAGACTCATGATTCAAAAAGTTTTTGTTGGTTGTAGCAGAAAGCTAAACATACATCCACAAAGATATGCACACGATTTCATAATAGCATTATTACTAATTGCCCCCAAAGAGAAACTACCCAAATATTTATCAGCAGTAGCATGGCTGAATTCATTGTGAGGTATTCACACAATGGGATACTAGATCAGCAATGAGAAGGAACAAATGTTAAGGGAAAGAAACAAGACATGGGAGTTCATTCAGTATTATTCCATATGTACAAAGTTTGAAAACTGGCTCAAATAATGTATAGCATTAAAAGTCAGAAGAGGGTTGGTTACACTTGCTGGTGTGGTGACAGGAAGAGGGCACCAAAGGGAGTTTCCGGAGACGTTGCTAATGTTCTTTTTTCTTATCTGGGTGCTAATACTTGGGTTATTCTGTTGTTGAAAATTCATCAGCAACACACTTGATTTCTCACTTTTGTGTGGACATATTTTACATTAGTTATAAAGTTAAAAATGGGCCCAAATTAGCATTTCAATCATTATTATCATTTATGGACATTTCTGCTTCTAAATTGATTTGGATCCATAGCATGTGGAATATATTTAAGAGTTCTGGTTGACTGTAGTCTTGGTATGATTGCCGAGAACAATTGTATACATTTTGGGGCTCCATTAATAATGGGATGTTGTGCATAGTAGTTGTTCCTGCACATCCCTAGATACCCTTATCATTTTTGGGGGGGGCATACATTTTGAGGCATAAGCACTTACCTGTGACTATTTTATAAAGGATTCTTGATTTAGGACTGGAACTTTGAGTGGCTTACTACCTTTATTTAGTAATCTATTCATTTGTTTATTTCCTTCTTTCATTTACCTAATAAATGATTAATAATAAACCATTCTCTTGAATATGCAAATGTTATGTTGATCTATGGATACAAAGATTATTAAGATATGTCTGGAATCTCGACAGACCTCTTTTTAATAGGAGTAAGACAAGTTAACTATCTGGTGTTCATGATAATTCGAGATCATAGATTATTGGTATCTAATGTCCTTTATGTTTCTAATGTTTTACATTCAACCTATTACTGTGTTGTAGGGTTGGGTGAATGATCATCTTTCCCATTTTACAGATGGGAAGCTTTTGGACAAAAGTAAGGGACCAAGGTTACCAAGCTTAGGCCATTGTTTTTCTCAAATCTTTGTCTTTCTGTCCTCGTTCTTCCCAGGAGATAGCAGGCCATCTCAATAACCCTGAGCAGGTTTTTATCTCCTTGGAAACAAATACACAAAAACTCCCTATTGATTATTTTATCAATTTCAAGCAGCTAAGGATTGGTGCTCACAGTCATTCCAACTATTAACTCTTTGTGAGGTGATTGTGTTTGTGACCAGATACCTAGTGGGTTTTATTGTAAATGCTTGGCATCAATGCAGTATCTTACTCTTGATTGGAGACAGATTAGAGCTTCGAGCATGATAAACTACTGAGCTTACCTTAAGCATGGTTTGAGATCCCAATTCTATTCATTAATAATCAAAACAGGGAAGAAATGGTAAGATTGATAATAATTCTGGGCTTTAAGACCATTTGGCCCACGAGACTATATCACTACCTTTCTTACCAGAGTCCTAGTGACCTTTTTATTTTTAAGCGCAATATTTCTCAGATGCTTAGTTGATAAACTCTCTGATCAAACCAAGTTATAGTATGAAATAGAATCAGAATTATTATAATAAAGTGCAGGTGGAGTAAGAAACTAGAGGCTTGTCTCCTTGAGCCTTACTTTCCCTCAATAGACAGTAGGTGTAGGACTGGGGGTTCAGAGGAATTTCTAGGTTTTTATAGAACTAAAATCATAAACCACTGTAAACCCAATAGTTAAGCAGCAATTTAGAATTTTCTTAAAACCTTAGTCTTCTGTCTATGAATTCTATTTATTACATTTTTCTCAATGTTCTAGACTGTCAAAGCACTTTTATATACTTGGTGACATTAGCTATCATTCATATTAGCATCTCGATGAAATGCTTTATATGCATCATCTCCTGTAATCCATCACTGGCCTCCGCTGGTCGGGTGGGAGGATGCCTTAAACCAGGCTCGGCTCAAGGCAGGTCACTGCTTCCAACCCAGTTGCATTCTTTGTCTTCCCACTGAGGCAGGGAGGCACATCAGGGCTCTGTTCCCCAGGCCTCCCCCTGACTGCCTCATCATATCACAGAGTACATCTTATTATGGCCCCTGTAGGTTGTGCCAGAAACGTTAGGGGATCTCCCTCAACAGCCTCAAATGTGGGGCAGCGCAGAAGCTGCCTGACCACAGCATCATTCTCTGGGATTGTGAAGTTCGTTTCTTCCCTGAGATTGATTCCAGAAAGCTGAGCACTGAGTCTACTTTGTAGCTCTTCTGCCTGCCTTCTCTTTATAATCGCTGCCTACAAAGACACAGCTTGTTCTGGCCCCTCACCCATCCCATCTCACCGTTCACAGGGCTCTATCCCTAGGCTCCTGGGCCTGCTCTGTTAAATGAAAGCCAAAATAATGTAGGAATTCCCATCAGGAGACCTTACTGAGGCCATTCCACTGTGGCTGTTGTAGCCTCCTCTGTTCCTCTCCTTTCTGCTCCAGAGAGGCCCCTCACTATCTGGTGCCTCAGGAACCTGGTCAGTGGTTCTCACATGAAACAGTGACTTCTGGATTCCATATGCTGTCAGCAGGGGGCCTCCATAGAGTTTAACTCAGTAGGTCTGTGGTGGAGCCCAAGCGTCTGCATCCTGAATAAAGATACTCCAGCATCCCACCCACCACTTTTCCAATCAGGTGCTTCTGTTTGATTTTAGAGTGAGACTCTGAGAAACACAGTTAGTTTCGAAGAGCCCCTGCCATTAAATCTATAAGGAGCTCTCCCTGGTTTTTTTTTTTGAATTTTTATTAAATAATGTTATTGCTCTATAACTACAGACAAACATTTTAGTTCATTCAAGAAAAAGTGAATTTACATAGTGCTACTAGACTTACCACTTCAAATTTAGGGAAGCAAGATAAATTAATAATTAATTAAATAATTCCCACTCTTGCTTCACTTTGATGCTATGAAAACAAGTTTCATATTTTGGAACAATCGCAGGTCATTTTATAGTGAATCTCTCTGGTATAGCACTTCACAGTTTGTGGTTTACCTAGCCAAAGGAAGTCTTTGCTCTGCATTGCAGGGGCAGTTTCAGCATCACTCTAGGAATCAGAGCACAGAACAGGTGGTAACACTGCTTAACTGGAGAAGGCTCCCATCAGAACCTAAACCTTCTCCTTTGACCATTTCTTCAAAGTACGACACAGACCGAGATCAGCACCTCACCTGGCAATTTGACTAAATATGTTGACGACATTTTAAATTAAAAATATGTATATGATTCTAAGTCAGCTTTCTTTTCTTCAGTTAAATAAGTGTGCTGGGTAATGTAAGCCTACTCTTATGAAAAATCACCATCATTAAGAAAATGACATTTCTTAATTTTGTTGACATGGCTTTGCTTTGTCAAAATAATAATGACTTTGGAGTAAAACTCAAAAAGCTGAGTGTGCTGGGGTGGGGGTGGCATCTTATTTCTTCATTGTCACCTTCAAAGACATTTCCAGAAAATAGTGTTCTCTATAACTCTTGGTTAGAGTGACTCACTCTGCTAATAACATAGAAGGCTCAAACCTACAACCTTAGATTGGAATTTACCCTGTGCTCGCACTGTATGTCCTATTGCAATTTGGAAAGGCTAAAATTACCATAAGCTTAATGGGGATCATTTCATCCATTTCATTTCTTGAAGATAGAATGTCATCTTTCAGAGATACATATGAAATTTCTATTGCAAAGGAAAGTTCTTTAGGTAAGGAATCAGTGGTTGTTAAAGTTTGGATACAGGACTAAGAGTATCATATCATTCTGTTCCTTAGCCAAATTATTGCCTGCATTTCAGTAAATATCAGGGTGGTGTGGTAAGTGCATTTGATGAGGAGTTAAATCTAGAAGTACTTCCTGTCACTTAGAAAGTATGGCCTTGAGAAAAAAGCTTCCACACTTTTAACTCTTGTTTAGAATAGCAGCATTTAAGAGATTAAATTTTGATTCAATAGAACTAGATGCAAGATGCAATTTCTGCCACTTACTTCCTATGTGATCTGAAGAAAATAGCAAAAATAGCTCACATTTTTAAAGCTGACATTTTCTTGTCCATAAAATGGGGATGATAATGGTAGGTGTGTGGTAATGCTGTTGAAATAACTAAATTAGCTATGAGTAAGTGCTCAGAAGAGCGCCCCACATAAGGTAATTTCAGAAAAAAAGTTAGGTAGTTGCTGTTCTAGAGGTTAATGCTCCTTTGTAAACGTGGAATAATAAATCCCTTTGCTTAATTTCCTTTTTGGTTTATATAAATAAGCAATTATATAAGTAAAAGTGTTTTGGAAACTGTAAAGAGCTGCATATTGCAAATTGTTTTTTCTCCTTTTTAGTATTAGTATGGAGGCTATTTGTCAGAAGCAGCTTTGTTTCAGATGTTATGGGGCTCCCAAAAGAGATAAAGATGTATTTATTATTCAGTTACATTAGGGCCCAAGACAAGAATACAGAAAACAACAGCAAGGGAATGTCTGACATGAGAATGGCATATAGGTTAATGCCTACCTGTAACTACAACTCACAGAGTTCACAGTGGTCTAAGGCATAACTATAATGATGTTCCTGGGATGGAGAAGAGGGATGAGGGGAAGGGTGATGGAAAATAGGGGCCACGGTAAATGACTTAGTTTTCTCTGTGGAGATTGCTGGTATGAATCTTTATGATCAATCCTGAAGTCATACCAAAAAAACTGTGGCATCACCATGTCTAGTTTTCGTTCTTCTCAGTTACTATGCTCATTCCCTCCTTTTGAAGTATTTCTCCTTTCTCCTGAACAGTCTCCCTGAATCCTCTTAATCTGAGGTTAAGAGAATATTTCCTTGGTGGCAATGAGTTTAGTATTTCTGGAAGTATTTGCAATTTAAAAGCTTCCCTCTGGATAAAAACTCCCAGACAGAATTGATTATGGTTAAGATTTTAGGAGACAATGATACTGGGCTCAAGTACTTTGCTGATGCTGCTCATAACATAGGTATTCAGAGAGGTTTGTGCTATTTATGGCAAGACCTGGCTTTCCATAGAGTGGAGGAAAAATGAGAACAGGAGGCTTTAGCACTAAGTAGGACTTTGCTTTGGGGGCCTTTTCTTATTACTGATCAATAAAGAAGGTCAAAGTTACTTGGTTATACAAAAAAAGCTATCATATAAATTTTGATAAGCTTTGGCCATGTGACTCATTGCATTCTCCCTTATTCAGAATTCATTTTCTTCCATACCTACATTTTATTTCAATTAAAAAGAGGACAGCTTGCTTAATCTTTGCCACAAACTGATATGGGTATATACTTGAGTGAATGGTATAATTTTCCTTATAAATTATGCATAAAATTCTCAACTGCCACCTCTCTCTTAGAGACTGAAAAGAAAATTCAATTTCTCTTAGCTTATTTTTTCATGGTTCTTGGGATATTCATTTCAGATTTTCCACTCATTTTTATAAATGTCTTATTTATTCAACCTCTTCAGAGGAAAGCAGTGCTGTGCATTGCTGATTTTATTACTCTGGACAGGTTACAATATCTTCTCCAAAGCTAGCACACTAATTGATTTTAAAGTTTCTGTAAATGTTGGGAAGTCTTCTTGCCACACACTTAGGAGGATGTGTAGCATTGTGGGAGGACCCTGCTCCTATTGAGCAATGGGTCACTCTGATTCTATCTGTGCTCCATCCCTTCCTCACTCTGGGAATGTCTCTGGATCTTAGCTACCTTCATGTACAACATGGAGGTACCTTAACTTCCCAAACACAGTAGAGAGAAGGACCACTGGAGCAAAAGATCCCCATGGCTCTTTTAGTCTTAGAGTGTAAGTACTGTTCTAGAAAATTACTTGGTGTTTCCTTTGGAACTCATTTAGGTATCTGTCATGATTTGGTTCACAGCTTCCTGTGACAATGACTAACTTTAAACATAAAAGATATGAGAAGGATAGCCAAGTGGTATATTTTGCTTTGTTAGCCAAATGTCCTTCAATCATAGTTCGAGGTCATGGGAGACTCTGGAGGAAGGAATCAGAGTGTTGGGAAGGACTCTGTGATGGATAAAAGGAGCCAGAAGTCACTATTTATTGAACTACCTTAACCTTAATTTGTGGCCATAGCTGAATTTGCTTCCATTTTATTCATTGAAATGCCTTGCTATTTTATATTTTTCTCATTCAAGTCTTACACACACGCACACACACCATAAAACAGAATCTTATAATATGGTCCTTTTCCTGACTTTCTTTGCAATCTCTGTTGGTTTTTAAATTTATGAGGTACATTTTAATATGCTGCTGTTATTTAGTTTTCCAGTTCCTCTGAGAAGCATGTCCAGACCCAAATATTTGTCTTGGGAGACCCCTGTTACTTGATTCTGGTCCTTTCATGCTCTTAACTGCACTGATTGCTTGGACTCACACTCACTGGAGATGCTGGGCTCTATTCCTCTTGTATGCTTCCTTGGTCTAGAGGTTCCAGAAAACCTGGCTGATAATCTCACCAGGCTATGAAAACTATGAACTCCCTTACCATACCCCCTATTTTCCCACAAAACAACATCAAAACAAATATAGAGTAGTGGGCAAGCTATAACTATGGAAGTTATGAGTAATTGGCCCAGTGCTATTTTAATTACTTAGAGACTAGTAGGAAATAAGTTGCATCTCTGCAGGGAGAATCTAGGAAACTTGGGACCACAGAAACTCGTCAAGTTAATATCCTGACTCACAAGCATCATAAGTGAAGAAAGTAAGTCTAGGGAAGGCGATGCTAGAGTTGGAGATTTAAGAGCCAATAAGAAAAAAGAGATGAAGACAGGTTTCAAATTCATCTAAATAAACTTGAATTTTAGTCTCCAAGACAGTTAAAACTCTGCAGTGTGACACTGACAGCTTCGCTTCACTCCATGATTGTTTTTGCTTGTCCATGCTAGACAGCTCAAATTACCTTACCTTCTGGGCAAGGGTCTTTTGTACACTGTGCAAAATAGAAGAGCAGAGGCACCCATTTTGGAGCCTGTGGGCTAACCTTTCTCCATAGCCAGCATGCTATAATGGAGAGAGAACCCACCATTGTGCAGTGGCCCTAAATTATCGGGATTACAGTCCACACACAGGCAGCAGGAGGACATTGTCTGGGGAGGGAACCCGTCTCTGCAGAGCTCTGAATTCTGATGTTCTCTCATTCTTTTATCTTCTGTGCCCACTGTGTGGAGAAATTCTGTCCTTGTGTTCCTTAGATTTAGAAGTACTTTTCTACTTTCAAGTCTGCAAATATAAACAGAGCTATAAAAAAAGAAATGGTTATTCTCTTTCCTATGAATCAAGGATGAGAAGAAACAATTTGCAGTTCAGGATAGAGACAGTTAAGTCATATTTTCGGGAAGATTTTTCTGACAGGACTCCATGGTATGAAATAGGGTTTTGGAAACACAGCTGGAAAATAACAACGTAGGGTTCATTTGCGTGGGGCGTTTGAGATGCAGACCTACTGGAGGTAGAAGTTGGTGCAGGAGATGGACATGCAGGTGAAAAGCTGCTATTCACCAGCCCAAGCAAAAGCAAAACCGACAGCCAGCTTCTGAAATAGTTTGTTTTGAAGATGGGACGCTGACTTCTGTTTTGGATTTCTATAACTTTGCTCTCAGGTATTGACATATGCATAGTAAGTATTTTTAAATGATTTGTTGAATTTGAATTTATTACCAGAAATAGCCAGTGACGAATGGCATCACATTAGACAGAAAATGAACCCGGCGAGACATGGCATTGATACCTGAGGCTGTCTGCGGGCCCACCTTTCCCTGGCAGGGCCTCTTCTATAAGGCCCCTGGGGAAGACTCTAAGCTTTAACGTCCTCGGGCCATTTCCTCAAGGTTCAGATTCCATAGCATCTCAGACTAATGCATTTTGACTGGGGCAGGAGGCTTAACAGCAGAATGGCGCTAACATTTCTCTGCCGCCTTTGAAGTCATAGCTCGGTGGTCTCGCCCTTTCCTATTTCATGGATTTGCTTTCTCCATTTGTTCTTAGTTGATTAAGAAATTGCTGAACACAGAACTTCCCCCTGTCCATAAATATCACCCAAGTTACACACCATGGGGAGAGAGCTGCTATTTGTTTGGTTCACTGACTTTGGGACTTTTTTGGAAATTAAAGGATTTAAAAGGATCTAATATGGCCATATCATCAGATAAATCTTTAGGGACATGTTCCCCTTGGGGTTTTCATTTAAGTTAGTGTAATAGAAGGTGTACTCGGGCATTCAAGGGCAGGAATTAGTCCTCCGTCAGTAACCAGATGCCACTGTGTGGGGGATGAGCCTCATTTCTGAGTGTGCAGCTCTGGTTTGTATGTGAGGATTTCAAATCGTTATGCTCTACTGTGCAACATGGTCTCACTTCCTACAGGAGTTTCAAAAGGAAATTGCTGTTTTTATTGGCACTCTGTCACATGGTTCCTTACTACAAGATAGTAGGCTTTTGCGTTGTAGTTGGTTTTTGCGGTGATATTTGGAATTTCAGTAAGTCTAATGAAAAATTTCTTGCTGGTTCTCTGTGTAGCCTCGTGTCTATATTGGGTTTTTTGAAGATAGAAAAAGTGTCTTTCTGATAGCAAATTAAAATTTAGTTAGAAACAAAAGCATACACATAGGAAACCATAAAGAGGGCCGCCGTATCTACAGAAGTGCTTATCTATGTGGTCACAGATTGTAGTGCTCACAGACACCCACGAAGCGCTATGATTAGGCTGGAGAAGTAGTGGCTACGGAATTTCGTTATAGTTTATACATTTCCAGCTGATTGATAGACCATATATTACAGAAAAATAACATTATCCCAAACTTGGCAAGCTGTTTTTAGTTGCAACTAGAACTATTTGAAGTTCTTCAGAAGTTTTATCTTCTCTCCAAAGCCTTTTTCTGGAAATATCCAAACAGCTCAGCTCTCTTCTCTCATTCCTAAGAATACCTCATTGTTGTTTTAATACATTTAGACTTTCACTTCAACAAGATAATCTGTGCAAAGCATCTTAGTAGGGTGCTCAACTCCTACCGAATTTTTACAATCTTCACTGCTATAATTTGCTATTTTCTACTTGGTGCACTATGATCATAATGTTGATCCATACCCATTGATTTTGTTTGTACGAAACGCCCAGCACTTTACTAGTTTTAAGGAAGAACATAGAAAGGTCAAAAGTGTATCCTCTGTTGTCAAGAGCTTCATGAGGGAAGAAAAATAATGGATGTGAGTAACTAGAGTGCAAATGGCTCCTACGGACCACAGAAAATAATGAAAGCTAGAGGATTAAGGAATTAGGACTTTGCTGGATTTTTAAATCTTGGTAGAATTTAGAAAGGCAGGCTCAGCTGGAGTGGCTCAGTGGACTGAACATCGTCCTATGGGCCAAGAGGTCCTGGGTTTGATTCCCAGTCAGGGCACATGCCCAGATTGCAAGCTTGATCCCCAGAAGGGAACATGCAGAACACAGCCAGTTGATGTGTCTCTCTCAGCCATATTTTTATCTCTCTCTCTCTGAAATTAATAAAAATGTATTCTTTTTTAAAAAAGAAAGGCAGTAAAGAAGTGGTATGTGACACTAGGTTGTAGAAGAGCAGTCAGACCTACCAATAATATTTGTTAAGCATCCAGAAGGTACATTGATGGATATCCTGAAAAGAAAGAAAGCAGGGCGAGCAAGAAAAGAACAAACATATATTATTTCATTTTTAATTTTTGCAATTAGGAGTTGGGTGGAATTATTCCTATTTTATAGAAGAAGCAACTGTGGCTCAGAAAGAATAATGGCTGAGTTGGTTTCAAGCCTGAATGAAAACCCTGATTATTTTGTCCCCACATGCTGCCTCCCAAGACATTTTGCCACATCCCAAGGACAATGAAAATAAACTGTGGTTTCAGATTCAGAGAACCCTATATTCATTTGACTTTTGGAGAAAAGATGGAGATACAAAAAAATTACCACACAAGCTCCCCTCCCCCGCCCCCTTATGGCCAGAGTAGGAGGTTAGAGAGATTCATAGGCTCAGGGTCATGAAAAAAGGTGGGAATTGGATTGGGTACTGAGAAGATGGAGCTTAGAGGATAACTTAGAACCAGACCACAATTTGATAGATTTTATATCAGCCTGAAATGATGGCCAACACGGGATTTATGAGCTTCTGTAATCCACGTGTCCTGTACAAAAGAGCAGGTCTCATCTGCTGCTCCTGGACTTTTAGGTATGAGCCTCAGATAAAACTGAACCAGTAAGTTTAGATAGTGTGGAAATGGGTAGGAAAAATGCAGGTGCCCAGAAAACAGAAGCTCGAGAGCCTGTTTATCTGCCCTAAACAGGTCTGGGAGAGGGAGGGGATTGCTGTAATGGAAATAAGTAGAACAGGCAGTTTTATGCCCTAAGTATTTATATCATCTATTAAAGATATTGCTGTAGTCCCTTTTCAGTGATTTGCTGGGCAGTTAAATTCAGACTTCAGTTCTGTTTAATACCCTGAAGTGGTTGTTTTACATAATTTATGTCGCCAGGATTCTTTTTGAACTCCAGTCTGACCTTCACAGGATGAGAAAGAGGCTGCAATATAAGGCACACCTTGATCCATTCAGCAGGACCTCTACAGGAGCATCCCAGGCCTGGTTTCTTCACAGTGAAGTGCCAACCTCATGGCTAGGGGCTGTGTTGTAAAGGCAGATTTATTTTGGAGTATTGGACTTGGTTATGTGTTAATCTGTTAGCATCCATCATTAGACGGCTTTCTATGTGTATATGTCTTGTATCTACAATTAGGCGATGCACTTCACAAAAGTGGGCACCACATCTTATGCCAAATCAATTGAGTTCAGCATTTGTGCTCATTAAGCCTTCAACAAAGGTTTGCTTTGTTCAAGGAGAAAGAGGTATAAGAGGTGGCAGAAAGAGGAAATGCTGTAATATCCCTGCTCAGACTTTCCTTGATAATCAGTCTCTTTTCCACTCACTATATCACACCTTCTTTCCCTCCCCAAATACATATACCATAACTCATTTCCCCGTTTATAACCTTTTTATTGCATTTGAGCTGCTATTATAGCATACTGTAGACTAGGTGGCTCAAGAACAACAGAAATTTATCTCTTACAGTTCTGGGGGCTAGAAGTCCAAGGTCAAGGTGCCAGCAGATTTGGCATCTGGTGAGGCTCCTTAGTTTATGGATGGCTATTTCCCTTCTGTATCCTCACATGGTGGGAGGGCAAGGGAGTTCTCTAGGTTCTCTTTCATAGAGCATTGATTTCATCCATGAGGTCTCCACTCTCATGACCTAATCACCCTTGAAGGTCCCACATGCAAATACCATCACATTGGGGTTTAGGTTTCAATATGAATTGGGGAAAGCACAAACATTCAGTCTATGGCATACATTTATTTATATACTAGAATCCCAATGCACAAGATTCATGCATGGGTAGGGTCCCTAGACTTGGCCAGCAATCAGGGCTGCTCTGTGGGATGACTGGCAGGGTGATGGAGGGCCCCACTGGCACCCACCTTGGCTGGCCAGGGGCCTGCGGGCTGGGGGCAGCTCCTGCACTGAGTATCAACCCTCTGCTGGTCAGTGTGCATCACAGCAACTGGTCATTCCACCAGTCATTCTGCTGTTTGGTCGATTTGCATATCAGGCTTTTATTATATAGGGTTATTTATATTGGTTCCTAGCTTTCAACCCTTTCTCCCTACCTATTCAAATTCCTTTCAGTTTTTGGAGCATTATACCAGTAAATATGCATTGCTTGTGTCTGTCCAGCACCCCTCTTTCTGAGAGGTAATTGCCTCTTCCCCAGCTTATGGGTTTTGAGGAGACTGTCAGTCATATTGCCTCATTCACTGCTGAACTTAGCCCTGGGCATTTAAAGGTCAGTGTCACATTTCATCTGCCTCCTCCTTGCAGCCTTTCTTGATTTACTGGACAGTTTATAAGGTTCCCTTCCTTCTCTGCCTTGTTGTTTTATTGTAATTATCTCTGTGTTTTTTTTAATGTGTTGAAGTTTTTTACAAACTCATTGAGTTCTGGGACTATGTTTTCTCCACTGTTTATCTCTAGCCTGATGCCTGGCATGGGGCAGGGATATACAACAGGTGTTCAATAAAGATCTGGCTGATTCCTGAAAGGAGGCATAGAAAAGTAAATCTTGTTCTAAAGGGTGTGACTTTGACACACCTTCCATAACCTGAGAATGTCAAAATATACCCCCTTCAAGCTCTGCAACATGGACTAGGTGAGGTTGTGTGTTTATGACCATGACGGTTCTTTACTCTGAATCCTGCATGATTATATTTCCTTATTTCTCTCTCACATTTGCTAATGGGATTTGATTCTGACATTCCGTGGTGTGTCTAGCTCAGATCAGTACACTGTACGCTACCTGCCTCACCCATGGTCACATCAAAGCAAGCCTCTCACATGGCTTTTCTGGATCGAGGTCCAGGTTTCACACTCAAATGAGGTGATCCTAAAATTCAAACATGAATAAAATGAAAACCTGATCCTGTAAAGTTATTTGTTTATACTTTAAGGAAAACAATTTTCAACAGACAAATATCTAGGAGAATGTTATACTCTATATCTGGAGGAGAATAAAAGGCTATAAAAATAAAAACAGCAGCGAGAAGCTTATTATAGTACAATCTAAAGTGTATAATTTATTTATGGATCACACTTCATCTGCTGTGTGCCTTTAACCATTTCTGTGTGCCACAGCCTTCAGTAGGTGGTGATTTGCAGAGATCAAGGGCCCTATTTTAAGGTGTTTTTGTTCACCTACCATCCCCCTGTCCCAGTAAACACACTGCCTACCAGGCACAGAGCTATGTACACGCTGGAGGGCTGAGCAAACTTTTGTTTTTTAATTTTAATTTTAAATTATTTTTAAAGATAGTTTGAGTCAAAATAACATGATTGATATCTCTTACCTTATCTACCCTTCTGTGCCTCAGTTTGTCATGCCAATATCATTTTCCCCTTCTGAAATAATAAGAGACACTGTGGGGAATATGGACTTCAGTTTACAGATGGATCCCAGATCCCAGCAACTCTTTTAGCCTAGGTCCCAGGATTCCTCCAAGGGGCTCAGCAATCCACCCCATTCTCCAGAGCCACACTTTCCCAGTGGATGACGGAGCTCCACCTGGATGCTTCTGGGTGCAAGGCTGATTCTGTGATATTCAAAGCAACACCAAGAATTAGGGTGACATTCATTTTCTTCTGTGTCACATCTAGTCCATAAACAATCTAAGAACTAAAACCCTACCTTTTACCCCTTTAATCCTTGATGTTTACTATTTCTTTAAATGCTAGATTTTAGAGGGTGGAAATATCTCAGAGGTAGCATTGTCCAACATGGGTCTGAGAGTTGATAAGCAAGTAGGTCTTTCAATTCTCTCTTTCCCAGGAAGGTCTGAGAAAATGAGTTATTTAAATGGTGGATTAAAGTGTCTTTTTCTTTTAGCTACATCACTGATATGCAGTGAACAAGAAGGCAGGGTGTTGCAGTGCTTTGAAAGCATTTAAGTGCCCCAGAAGACAAGATCCTTCCTTTATCTCACAGGGAAAATTTTCAGTATCTTATAGATTAATTTTTAGTTAACACATTTTTTTTTACTTTATGATGCATTTTATTTACAGGACCAACACTCCTTCATGAAGTTACATGTTTCAGTGATTTGTCTGAAAATGTATTATTTCAGAGAACCTTTAGATATTTATGTGAATTACTAGTAGTCGTTAGAAATTTATTAAGTCATGTGTAATTGATTAAACAAAAATAAGGAAGTCAGTAAGAAAATATTGCATAGTAATTTAAAAAGAGGGCTGTATGGAAAAGCAACCTGACACAAAAGATCATATTTTATAGGATTTAATTTTTATGAAGTATCCAGAATAGACAACTCCATACAACAGTGGTTCTAATGTTTATAATGCTGCAACCCTTTAATACGGTTCCTCATGTTGTGATGAACCCCAACCATAAAATTATTTTCATTGCTACTTTATAACTAAAATTTTGCTACTGTAATGAATCGTAATGTAAATATCTGTGTTTTCTGATGGTCTTAGATGACCCTGCTAGTGGTTCTCAACCTATGGGTCACGACCCACAGATTGAGAACTGCTGCTGTAGAGCCTAAGACCACCAGAAAACACAGATGTTTACATTACGATTCATTAACACTAGTAAAATTACAGTTATGAAGTAGCAATGAAAATAATTTTATGGTTGGGATTCACCACAACATGAGGAACTGTATTAAAGGGTCATGGCACTAGAAAGGTTGAGAACCACTGCTCTAGAGACAGAAAGTACATTGGTGTCTGCTAGCGCCTGTTGGTGAAAAGTAATAGCTAATGGGCATGAGGATATTTGATAGGTAATAAAATATTTTAAAATGTTTTGTGATAATGGTTGCACAATTCTGTGATTATACTAAAAAATCACTGAGTTGTATACATTAAGTAGGTAAAGTGGATATGTATATTAGGTTGCTAGTAACAGAGTATCATAGAGTGGTAGCTTACATTTATTTTCTCAGTTTGAGAGTCTATAAGTCCAAGATCAAGATTTCAGCAGGGTTGGTTTCTTTTGAGGTCCATGAGGGAAGGATCTAGTCTAGGCCTTTCTCCTTGACTTATTTATGGATGTCTTACCCTTGTCTGTCTACATATCATCCTCTCTCTGTACCTACCTGTGTCCTAATTTCCTCTTCTGATAAGAACAACAGTCATATTAGATTAGGGGCACCCTAATGACTTTATTTTAACTCAGTCACCTCATACAGATTCTATCTCCAAGCATAATCATATTCTAAATTACTGGGAGTTAGGACTTGAATATATGAATTTTAGAATAACACATAATTAAACTTATAACATTATGTGAATTATATTTCAATAAAGTTCAAAAGGATGGAAGAAGGAAGGAAGGAAGGAAGGAAGGAAGGGAAGAAGGAAAGAATGGAGAATAGTCATGGGAGGAGAAGTTTGTCGTTTTATGCTAAAATATATTTCTCAGTCAAAATTTTTAAATTCCTTTCTGGACCCTGGCCCATTAGCTCAGTTGGTTAAAGCATCGAGCCCAATACACCACGGCTTTAGGTTCAATTCCTGTCAGGGCACATACAATCAACCAATGAATGCATAAATGAGTGGAACATAAAAAAGCAGTTATTTCTTTTTTCTTTCTCTCTCCCTCTGTCTTTTCTTTTCTCTAAATCAATTTAAGAAATATTTTCTGATTCATGCTCAACAGTTGTGCCCTCAAGTCTGCCAGACTCTACTTTTTCCTGGAGCTATGAGGATCACAGGGATGTTTGAAATATATAAAATCTCAGGCAGCCTACTTGAGTATATATTCCTCAACTCCTTTCCCTGACAGCTGTGGTTATATAGTCCTCACCTTGTTCTAGAGCATATTACATTGTGGGCCCTTTTACAGATTCACTGGGTTCTTCTCATAGAAATCACCCAAGTCCAGCTTAAAAACTGGATGTTATCTCTCCCCATTTGTTTTCATGTATTTTTCCAAAGCTTACTACAAATACCTGCCCTCTCTTCCTACTCCCTCCTTTTACCTCCTATTTTTGCTTCAAACACAGTTATTTTTTTAAAATTATCTGCAAGACATTTCTCATACATTAAAAACAATTATTTTAAATTCTGAAAATTTATATGGTAAGGCTACATGAACCTTAATATTTGGCTTAAAGAAAACTTCTAGCTAGTTTTGGTTACTTCAGACCCATTTTGGTTATCTGTGTTATATTTCAATTCATTAGTAAGTATTAACTGAGTGCCTGGTAGAGGAAGTAACGATGTATGAAATACTGCCCCAACCCTTAGGGAACATATGATCTAGTAGAAAAAATAAGAATATGTATAATATAAGGCACATAGGAGAGGTACCATAAATGAGATAAACACACTCTTCTTTGGAACAAAAGAGAAATCCTCATTTTGTACACAAGAATAAACACTTATTATGACTGATCCATCTAATTGTACTCCTCAAAAAATCACTCCTACATCTTTTCTAATTTCCTATTATCTGGAGCATCATCGTGGAAGTAATAGGGATGTTAAACCAAACTGTAGGTCTAATGAGAATAGGGATGAAATTATTCTTTGGAGTGAAATAAATAAACTAAAATAAACCTGTCTCCTACCAGAGAAAGCCCCAGCAGGTAGCTTACTAATGAAAACAATGATTTCTAAGGGGTTGTGCTTTAGAAAAGTTTTGGCAAAGTGCTAGCTTCTCAGAGGCTTTTCATCTGAAGAAGCAAACAATCTGATTAGGTAACTTTAGCCCTGCCTTCCCTATCTGAAATGGAAAGAAATGATGAGGACAATTACCCATCCCCTCCGTACTCCTCCCCAAAAGTGAAAACTTAGTTGGCACAAGCTTGACATAACTAATTGGGGCAAATATTCAGCACAAGGCATGGGAAATTAACCACCAAAGTCTCATTAGCATTAATGGGAATTACACAGCTAATTCCCTCCCCATTGTGTGCAATATTTACTTCATAATGTTTACCCTGACAGTCTACAACTTCCAGCAGGACGCGATGATGTAGAAGCATGGGGCATAAACTTGGGTTGAGTCCCTTGTCAGATGCTTCTTCCCCTGGCCCATGGACTCTGAGGATGTTCTCTGGGTACCCTCACTGGCTTAGTGTCCTGCCAACCTCTTGCTCCCCATAACCATTTCCTCCCCTGCCCTCCAGATAGAGATGGCAGGATTACATATAAAACTCACCTTGATATTTTTTTCTAGAAATCAAGACATTTCAAAATCAAGATATGAGCAGTAGAGAAGGGTTGGCTTGGCTGGAATACGTGAAAAGGCTCCTGCTAGTATCACTTCTGCCCCTATCTCTCCGTTTTTCATGATACCTCTCCTCCATGGTTAGAATCCTCATGGCCACAGCCTCCCTAGGCAGTGTCAAGCTATCTGTCTTTTTTCATTGCAAAGTAGTTAGAGGGCTTGTGGAGTCATTTTCTCTAAATGTTTTCTTTTTTAATATATTTCTTCTGGAAGTGGGAAGATTTTAGATTTTTTAAACTTCTATTACTCCCTCCTGCCTAAGAGCATCTGTATGCATGAAGCTAACACCAACACTGAGATATACAGTGGACACCTGTTTTGATGTGCCTGTGAATTTGGGCTGTACTGACTCAGGTTGACCTCTGCTGGGGCGAGAGGCTGAGGTCAACTGCATGGGCACTCCATGCCCACATGACTAACTCTAATAAAAATCCTGGACACTGAGTCAAGAAGCCATAAAAGAGGAGTACATACAGTATAATTCCAGTTACATCAATTTCAAAATACGCATAAAACCAAATTGTAGTATTCAGAGAAGATTGTATGGAGTAAAAACTACAAATTAATACAAAAATGTGATTATATTTAAATTAGGATACTGGGTACTGGAGGTGCAAGGCAGTGACCAAGAAGGATTGAAGGGAGTTTCTGGACTTAAATTGTTGTTATGTATTAATTTTGTAATAAATCATTGACAAATGCCAAGCTTGTGCACTTATTTGTATGTTCGTTTCATAGTAAAAAATTTAAAATGTATTCTGTGAAATGCATGAGCACACAGACCCCTCTCTTTCTAATTATTTTCCAAGGACAATTTTACACAATGGTTATTACCACCGTATTAATTTTTCAAACCAGGTGAATGGGTGTATGGCATGTAGAGTAAACCTCACCATCTTCCTCCATGTCTCTTTGTTAATCTTACATGGTCCAACAGTGGTAGAGATAATGTAATGTTAAAAAAATATACCTCGATAAGTCATAAATAACTCATTCAGTTTTGGGAAAGTGAGTAGCATTGCCAGGAGGGTGTGTGGGGAACCTCTGACACCTCGCCTTCTTGCCTTGATAGAAGGAACCCGGCCTCTGTGACCATGTACTACTTACCCAACTCCTCTAAAATATTAGTAGAGGGAAATTCAGTGGCGAGAGCTCTGCCAGGAGCATTTATTCTGAAATGGCAATATAAGTAACTGTGTCAACACACTGAAAACTTGGGCTGGAAAAGGCTCTTCTTATTAAAAACTCAGGCTTCCAAACCTTGCTCGGGGGTTATCTAATGAAAAGTGTGGCCTTTCACCTGATGGTCCCTTGCTGAATCTCCAGAAGGGGTTTGCAGATAGAAGAGCCATCGGCAAGGCTGCCTTATTCGGTAGGCATCAGAATAATAAGAATAATAATATTTATTATGCCCCGGCCTCATAAACTGTCTTTTCTTAAAAAGCACTATCTCATCATGCCTCCTCTATGCCCTCGAAGGCAAAATGGCTTGTTTACCTCATATTTACATATAAGCAATCAGAGAGTGTCCCAGAAGTCTGTGTAACAGTTTTGACCTTCACTTACTGGTCTAAGTTGCACAGTCTCCTCAAATAACTGGTAGCTCATCTCTGAGCTATTCTTGAATGTAAAAGTGTTGCTAAATATTTAAAAAAATAGGGCTACCTTTGGTATTTAGAATGAAAAAATATTGAATAAATTAAGCTGAATGAGAACAACATCCTTCCCCCCTTTTTTTTCTAAATCATTTTCCAAATTGGTGAGGGCCATGTATATTCCCTTGTCAGCTCCTTGTGGTGACAATAATTAGGTTTCTGACCTTAGGCTGAGAAACTTTCTGGGGGCAGGCAATTAAGCTTCACTCAACCCAATTTGATTTGATCAGGACACCAGTGAACATTAGATATTATGCCCATAGTCTGCAGAAAGCAACAGAGAAGGATCAGAAGATGAGTTCAATTTATAAAAATTCCACTCTCATTGTCTTTCTCTTTCAAACTGAGTTTAGAAACATCTAGTCTCAGTGTTGGAGGAATCTAAGACTCAGTGCATTCCTGTCCTTCCTCAAAGGCCCTTTAGGGCTCCTTGCTCAGCCATGGTGCCTCTTGCCCCCTTCCCCCCGCTTTGTGGCATGAGAATACCTACTGCTTTATGAGCCACTGAAAGTATCAATGACCCTGGGCTCACAGAAAATCTGTGTCATTCATGCACACATGTAATAAAGGCTGGGATTTGATTGTTATAAGATTTTCTAGATTAACTATTGCATCAAGTATATTTGGGTTTAAATGAATAAAATGAAAAAAATGCAATGTTAACCCTTACATGAACCAGTTTCTACTACTGAGTCTAAATTCATTTTTTTTTATTTTCTGTGGCATATAGTAATGATTATTGTTCATTCCTTACCATCTCATACTATTTTCATATTTTACACTGGTTGCTTTTAAATTTTTTTAATGTTTTAATTATAGTTGATATACAATACTGATGTCTTTATTAAAAGTTATTAAAAATGTAGAACCCTTGTTTATGGTATACTAGAATCAAAGATTCAAAACCAAATGTTTTAGAACTAGAGAGGAAACATTTCATTATATATAAATGTTTATCTTGTAATTAATTTAATGGCAATTGCATTAACAATATTAGCTTTTCCCTTACTATGAAAGTGATACATAAACATAGAAGTATGGTGAGTTATGTAGGAATAGGCTATCTTCCCACTGATCTTCTTGGTATTTCCCTAAGTACATCCCAGATGACAAAGCATCATTTCAGGGAGAATCAGTCTCATCTCAGTCAGTTAAAAGTCCAACAAGGGCCTGCTTACTAATTCCTACTCCTTCCTGCACCTGAAGCTGTGTCTGTGTGCAAGCCTCAGGTGCCAAACTCACTAGGTGGAAGTCCTTCTCCAAATCTCTTCTGTAACCTCTTCTGTCTCATGAATGAGAAAAGATGCAGATCTAGAGTAGAACTTGGCCACCATCAGCACCTCTTATAAAGAGATCAGATCAGCCTACCTATGAGACTCTCTAATGGGATGTTTATGGTAATGCGATCGATCCCCATCTGCAAGGCAGCTCTCAGCACTCTGAGCTTCCAGAAGGAAAAGAAGCCAGGAGGGTGGACAGGCAGTCCCAACCCAACCATGTTGGAATGGCCCAAGGTGAGCCCATCGGATGACCGCGCAACTATCAGTGTTGATGCAAGATGCTGCCAACTCAAGGAGCTTTGTTCTTTGCTTGGAGTGTTGACCTCAGGACCTTTCTCTGTAGAACAGGGAAGAAAAGAGGATGTTGCCTTATTTGAAATCACAAGGGTTGTGAGCATGGGGGAGTTACTCAAGCCCATGAAGAAATTGAGAACTGCAAATGCCCTGACACGAAAAGGGAAGGATTCATGTCAAGGTTTTTATCTTGGCTAGTATGTAACTTTCAGCCAGTTTATTGGGGTCTCAGTTCAGTGGGATTTCAAACTTGAAATAGCCTTTGTTTTCCCAAATACTTCTTTCAACTATTTGTTGTCTCAACTCCCTTACCGCTGATGATCCTAAAACATCATGGTCACTTATTAAAACTAATCCAGTCCAGTGTAAAACCTCACTTTGTTCTTCTTTTCTCACTGTCCCCCAGTACTATGGTTCTGAGTAACTTCCAATGAGATGGAGAATCTGGTTTTCAGTTTAAGTTTTTGTCCATTTCTGGGTCTATCTCCTTTCAGGTTGGGAGCTGGGTAAAGAGATTGGATAGGCTGAAATCTTTTGACATGCGTTGCAGAGTCAGAGGTGTGGAGACAACAGTAGTCTCTATTCTGGACTCGAAGCAGATGTTGGCTTCTTCAGGGAAGGCTTATGCACAGTTGGTGTGTGTGTATCCCATTGAGAATGGTCTAGGAGTTATATTTTCTGTTATTTATTTAACCATATTTTGTGAAACATTATGAGAAGTTAAATTACCTATGTGTGTGCACGCTTCTATGTCACTCTTTCTGTGTAGTTATCACCTCACACTAAAAATTTAATTTTCACTTTATGAGATGAACAGTAAGCCCAGCAGCAAGTTACTGATTTCTGGGGCTTCCTTGACCCAAGTAGCAATTACCTCTTTTTTTCTAATACAGAGTAACAACCCCTCCTATTTCTGTTCTGGTGGCACAGACTAAGGATTGGATTAATTCTGCTCCCTAGGGAGTATTTGGAACTATGGTATGGTATTATTGACATTCAATATTGGAGGTACAGAAATGCTAACAATCTTGTAAAATAAAGAAATTGTCCTATGTTCTGTTTGACTTCCAAGTGTTCCATCAATTAAAACAAAATGAAGCAGACCTCCCACTCAGAACCTAAAGCCACCTCAACTTTAAATGCTAAGTTCCTTTAGGTGCAGAGAAATATTAACTTATGTTTTTCTAGTAAACCAACCTTGTTTTCCTTTTTTAAAATGTATTTTATTGTTTGTTTTTTAACAGAGAGGAAGGGAGAGAGATAGAGAGTTAGAAACAATGATGAGAGAGAAACATCGATCAGCTGCCTCCTGCACACTCCCCTCTGTGGATGTGCCTGCAACTGCGGAATGTGCCTTTGACTGGAATCAAACCTGGGACTCTTCAGCCTGTAGGCTGATGCTCTATCCACTGAGCTAAACTGGTTAGGGCTAAACCTTGTTTTCTTTTTCTGACACACTATTTTTTAATTTGAGTGCTTAGATCATTTATATGTCAAGTAATTACCTGTATATTGGAATTTAAATCTATAAACTTTATTTTTGCTTTCTATTTTCTTGCCTATTATTTTTATCTTGCTTCTTTTCTTTTAGTCTTCCTTAAAAATGGCTAAAGTCCATGTATTGCCTTATTAAATTCTAGTATAAATTAGCATTTTATTCATTCCCAAGACAATTCAAAGACTTTGGATTAATTTTATTCCAATTACACCCATCTCAGTTTTTTTGCTACTATTGTAATATAATTTAAAAATCTCTAAAGTGTAGTTACATATATTTATTTACCCTGTCTAAATGTTCTTCTAAGTTGAACCATTTTTCTTCTGCTTTTAAAATTTCATTTATGATGAGTATGCTAGTGACAAACTACTATCAGGTATTGATTCTCTAAAAATATATTTACTCAACTTTCACTTATGAAGCATTACTTATTCCTCACTGGATAGAATTATTTTTTTCACCACTTTAATATCACCTTATTATCTTCTGGAATTTTTCTTTTTCTTCTTCTGTTTCTTTTTTTCTTTTTTTTTTCTTTTAAAATTAGCTATTTTTTTTAGGGTAATAGGTCCCATCTGTCTATATACTTTTAAGATATTTTCCTCTTTCTGTTCAGTTTTTAGCAGTGTAATATGATTATTTTTTTCTGCTTTTTATGTATGTACCATTATCTTCCTTAAGATATATAGTAATTCCTGAACTTGCTTTTTAATTTTAGTTTTGGCCAAATCTGAGCTATTATCTCTTTACATATTGATTCTTGTCCATTTATCTCCCTTTTCTTTCTGAGATTTCAATTGCAAACATGTGGACCCATCATTTTTTACTCTATTCTATATTTTTCATCTCTCTTTACTGTGGTCAGAATATTTTATTCTGAGATATCTTCCAGTTCTCTAAATCTCTATTCAGCTAAGCCTAATCCTCTTTCACACCGACTTTCTGAGTTATTGATCTCAGTCTTTTGTATTTCTTTTTATTTTTAGCATTGCAATTTAATTCTATGTTAAAGCTTTAGTTCTTTTTCAACATTATCAATTTTATCTTTTCAGTTCTGGATGATAGCAAAAGTTTCTTTCTGGTGAGTCTATCATTTTGACTCTTCCTGTCAGTATATTCCTATTTTCTATATTTTTTTCTGTTGATTTGTGGTTATCTCATTATCTTCTATATAACTGGCTATATTTTTTGTTGAGTGCCAGAAATTACATATGAAAAAGGGTCATTTAATGCATGGCTCTGGTTTTGGTTCTGTTGTTTGGGGTAGTAGGAGTAGCGGTGGTGACAGGCAGATATGATATTCCCAGGTCAACTGAAATGCCAATCACAGGTTAAACCATGTTAAGTTCTCCCTTAATGTTCTTAATAAGTTCTTAGAAACTGCAACTTTAAGCAAAACAATGTATAGCAAAATCACTTTTACCATCGGTGAATTGATATAAATAAACTTTAACTTTCTATGGCATATTTCAGGTCACAAAAACATCACCAAATTTGTAAATACACATGCAAAACATTTATAATGTTAACCATTGAAATAAATGCAAGCTATACATACATTTAAGAGAGATGGACAGAAACAAGTAATATCATTAGATTCCAAGCTGCTTATTCCAGTTCGGGGTGGTGGTTAACCAGAGTTTACCCCGGCAGGCAGCTCAGGTCTCAAAGCCAGAATCCTCATTGTAACTCACCTTGTAACCCACACTTACTCAGACTGAGGTAATTTGACGTGCTAACTGACTTATTGTGTACATCTTTGGAATGTGAGAGGAAACCCATACAGACATGGGAGAACCTGTAAACTCTGCATAGATGCAGAGAGAACTGGTGGCTGTCAGAGGAGGGGTGGAGGTTGGGGACTGAGTGAAATAACCATGGGGATGGAAGTAAAGCACAGGGTACATAGTCAATGATATTACAATACTAGAGGCCTGGTACATGAAATTTGTGCATGGGAGGGGTGGATCCTCTCAGTGCAGCCTGCACCCTCTCCAATCTGGGACCCCTTGGAGGATGTCTGACTGCCGATTTAGGCCTAATCCACTAAACTGGCAATCGGACATACCTCTCACAATCCTGGACCACCGGCCTACTTGCCTGCCTGTTCATCCCTAACTGACCTCGCCCTCCCCCCCCACCCCCGCCAGCCTGATCACTCCTCACTGCCTCTATGTGCCAACCTGATTGCCCTTAACTACCTCCCTTCCCACCAACCTTGTCACCCTAAGTGCCCCCTGCTGCCAGTCAGGTCACCCCCAGCTGCCTCCTCCCTGCCAACCTGGTTGTTCCTAACTGTCTTGGTCACCCCTTGCTATCACCCCTGAGCCTGATCACCCCTAACTGACCCCCTCTGCTGTCCTGGTTGCCTCTAACTGCCCTCCCTACCAGCCTAATTGCCCCCAACTACCCCCCCTGCCAGCCTTGTTGCCCCTAACTACACCTCCCCCCATTGGCCTGGTCACCCCTAACTGGTGCCCCCACTGGCCTGGTCACCTCTTATTGTTTCCCCTGCCAGCCTGATCACCCCTTACTGCCCTGGTTGGCCTGGTTGCCCCACACAGCCTATGTTCAGTATTTTGGTCATCCCTCACTAACGCTTCAGCCAGCCTGGTATTAGGCAGCCAAATTGTGAGGGCATGAGGTTCAATTTGCATATTATTTCTTCATTATATAGAACTAGAGACCTGTTGCAAGAAGATTCCTGCAAGAATAGAGCTTCCTGCGGCCTCAGCAAAGCTCCTTCCCTTCTCTGCTGCCTTGCTCCCTTCTCCACTACCTCGCTCTCTCCTGCCTCTGCTGCCTTGCTCACTCCCATCTCCATTGCCTCTCTCCCTTCTCTGCTGCCTCACCTCCTTCTCTGCTGCCTCCCTTCCTTCTCATCTCCTCTGCCTTGCTCCCTCCCTTCTACCTTACCCTGCTTGCTTACTTCTCTGCAACTTTGCTCCCTCCTGCCCTGTTTGGCTTCCTTCTACATTGGCTTCTGCCCACAGATATGCAAATTAACCACCATCTTGTTTGGGTAATTTGCATACTAGCTCTGATTGGCTTTGTGGGCGTAGCTTATAGGTGTAGCAGGGTATGCATATCAATTTGCATATTACTCTTTTATTAGATAGGATTATATATAGTGCCAGTTGGGATGCTGGAAATATCAAGGGGGACACTATATAAAGTGAATGACTATCTAAGCACTAAGCCATATACCCAAAGCTAATACAAAATCCAAAAGCAAACAAACAAAAAAACAGGCTAGTCACTATTTCTTCATTTTGTAACAAAATACCCTGGATTCCAAATGGATACAGGGCCCACTCGTGCAGGCTTTGCCCATGTCTCTCCTGAGTGGCTCCCAACAGCAAATCCATTTTCCTAGTGCTCCAGCCAGGTCACATGCGGTCCGGCCCTCTGTGAACACAGCACACGATGCAGGACAGGATGGCCCTGTGGGCTGGACAGGAACCTACCAGGCAGGACTAGAAAGCTTGATGATGGTGAACATGCCAAATGTTTTCTCGATTCCTCCTTTCTCTCTTTCTTTGTAAACTGGAAGGACTCTAGTTAATGCTCCATAAAAACCAGCTTAATATACAATGATTACAAAGCTTCAGATTTCTGACAGATTAAGTGCTATTAAATCACCTTCTGTGAAGGCACTAAAAGGTCACAAGATGAATTAGTTCAGGCCATCTTCCCTCAGTCTTCAGCAACTGGCTCCTCTCAGACCTGCCTTTTCCCACCCAGAAAAAGAAAGAAGAATAAAATGAAGAGGAACAAGAAATTATGAGCCTCCAAATGTCCCCAGGATGGGAGCCGGTGAAGAACGGCACTGCCTTGTCATGGGAAGCAGATGGGTTTTTATCAGCTTGGAGGGCAATTTCCTACTTTACTTTTTTCCCCTTTGCTTGACTGTGATCCATAATGCTGCATTTTGCCCTTTAGGAGGAATTTTCCAGTTGACAGACTCGATAGCCCTAGCGCTCCCCATGTTTGGGAAGGGCAGGAGAAAGGACTTCAGCTGGATTCAGTGTTTGCAACAATACAGTCACAACTTTTTAGAATTTCTTTTCTTTCCGTGGTTATTGCGAGGAGAAATAAACCCCAAATTTATAGAGCGGATTGCTGCTCTCATAAATGCAGTGTTGAAGGTTCTGATAAAAAAATATACAGCAGTGTATCCCATACATTGAAGATTACTGGTAGGAAGGAAGTGCATGGAACACTGTTAGTGGAGCGTGGCCAGGCCGATCAAGGATTACTAACAGCCAGAGTAGTTGTTGTAATTTGAAAACAGTAGCAGTGTTTATTTTTCTGCCTTTTTACTTGCCTGAATAACCCATTTACAGAAAAACTTCAGACAGGAAAAAATAAAAGCCAGTTTGAGAAAATGGGAACATTATTTTTTGCAATGGCAAATCTGAAAGTTGTTGTTTTTTTCCCCACATAGGTAAACGTTATACAGAATTCTAGATTGTATCTTTGTCCTTATGTAATCTAGCCCCAGCTTTCAGGCAGCCTGGGTAGCTCTGGGCAGGTCTCTGTGAATACCTGGTCCTTGGCCTTGGTCTAATGGCTCAGTTACAGTTGTACTGAAAGGGTCGTGGCGTCTCTCAGTGCATTCCAGTCACACACACACACCACACACACACACACACACACACACACACACACACACACACACACCTATATCTATATATCTATATTTATACGGTTTCATGTTGATCTGCTCTCTTCCAGCTAATTTTTAAAAAACACATATCTTTGAGAAATCACACACTCACACTCTTGTACACATTCAAACACACATACATATTAGCACTTGCG
This sequence comes from Antrozous pallidus, assembly GCA_027563665.1. Lineage (NCBI taxonomy): Eukaryota > Metazoa > Chordata > Mammalia > Chiroptera > Vespertilionidae > Antrozous > Antrozous pallidus. The sequence continues at coordinate 83,292,920 of CM050518.1, read as the reverse complement.
TTTTGTGTCTCCTTATTCTTTCTTTCACCTTAAAGCTTTCGAAGCTGTGGTTTGCTAACTCGGTGGCGTTCCAACAGAAGACCCATTTGAAGTAGGGTGACCAATAATCCTTATATATGATTGGGATGCAGATTTCTGGAAACCTACTTCAGAGAGCAAGTAGTAGGTATTGGAGGATAGGTTGTTTTGAAGCAAAGAAGAAAGGAAATAAACATTTTAATCCCTCCCTCTATCCTGGTTATAGGCCTGTTGTAGGTTTTCTCATTTAATGAAATTCAGAAAAATTCCCTGATCATTCATAGTCATATAATACCAGCACTAACCCAGTTTCTAAACCCAAATTTCTCTGACTAGAAGGCCACTCTCTTTGCATAGCACCACCCTGCATCTTCAGTCACTATTCACATGTTGCATGATCAGTTTTACGTTTTTACAGTGTGCCAGGTGATCCACTGAATCCTCACAAGCACACAGTGCCTCCCCACTCTTCCTCCCCGCCCCCACTCAGTGAGATGGACTGCGGACTGCAGGGTGCAGGTAGGTGGTGGTCAGGTCTACAATTTACAGGTCAAAGAGCTATGATTCTATGAGGGTCACAGTTAGGAAGTGGTGGATCTAGGTCCAGGATCACATCTTATGATTCTTTAAAAAAATATTTATTGTTGAAAGTATTACAGATGTCTTCTTACCCCTCTCCCCCCATTGACTCCCTGAACACTGCTCCCATCCCCTCCCCAGGCCTTCACCACACTGTTATCTGTGTCCCTGAGTCATGCAACTATGCACATATGTTCTTTGATTGATCTCTTCCTGTTCCTCTGAGAATCATCAGTCTGTTCCATGCTTCCATGTCTCACATCTTCTGATTCTCAAAACGTCTTTACTTACTCTTGGCTGAATTGGTGGTTCGGACTTCCCTTAATTTAAATTTCTTGCTCTTAGTATCCATGTGGTACCTCTGTTTCACTAACATGACAGTAGGGGGAAATAAAATACCATATTTATTTATAAGCTTTTTTTAAAAATTCTGGATATCTTATCAATGAAATAAGTAATGAGATTGTTGGAAGGTTTTGGTTTTTTGTGTTTTGTTTTTTTCCCCAATGTCAGTTCCAGTGAACAACTGTCTCTGATGGTTATCAAAGCATTATTGAGGTGGGGAAAGTCCAGCCCCGGGGACATATAAGGCCCTCGAAATCATTTGGTCTGGCCCTGCCAAGGCATTAGGGATGAGTTAATTAAGTGTTGGACCAAATATAGCAGGCTAATTTTTAAGTTGATAATTCTGTATGGCCTACAAATGATGTTATAAATATCCAAATGATCCTTGGCAGGAAAAAGGTTCCCCGCCCCTGCTTTAGATGGTTCATTAAGAGAAGTTCAGGAGGCATGATTGTAATGAACTCTTTCACATAATTTGAACAAAAATGATTAGATGAAACTTAATATACTCACCCTTAATAGTTTTTACTAAACCTTCAGATAATCAAGAGCCATCAAAAAATGTAGAGAGAGGACTGACCTTGGGTGGAATCTGAACAGTAGCATCTGCAGAATGAGCAAAGTCCTCAGGCTCACCCTGTGGCTGGACTGAGAGAAGACCTGCACTTGAACTTTCTCTGCTCATACTGGTGTTTCTTTTCTTCTCTTTTTTAAAAATATATTTTATTGATTTTTTTTTACAGAGAGGAAAGGAGAGGAATAGAAAGTTAGAAACATCAATGAGAGAGAAACATCGATCAGCTGCCTCCTGCACATCCCCTACTGGAGATGTGCGAAACCAAGATACATGCCCTTGACCGGAATCCAACCTGGGACATTTCAGTCCACAGGCTGACGCTCTATCCACTGAGCCAAACCAGTTCCAGCTCATACTGATGTTTCTATCCTGACTCCTGAAGTGCTCACTCTTGGTGGGTATCCATCACTATTTTTCTCTCTTACCCATCCCACCAAAGCCCTCACTCAGGAAAAAAGAGATGAGGGCTCTGCTGGGTTCTGTGGACTGGTTAATACTTGCTACCAGCAAGAAGGTAGCCTGTCATACACATGCCAGCCTTTCTTCACCCATTTCTTATGTTTCTTAGATCAGAAATGCCCTTGTTCCAGGTCTCCTCTTGCTAAACTCTTGTCAATGCTCTAAATAAAATCAGATGCCTCCTCTAGGAGCTTCATCTAGATATTTCCTGCTTCCTGCATTTTTCATTGGACTATTTTGTCTGCACTCAGTCTTCTGTTTTCATCTCCAATACTTGATCCCTATTTATTGCACAGATGACAGATCATGTTGATATTTGTAGGCAGCATTTTGCAGTCGGGGAGGTTGTAATGTATATGAGTTCTAGTTGGTTGGATTTTGTAACCTTTGAGACTTTACATTATTCCCCAGGTGAAGAATAAGCCCTTATTTGAGAAAACACATTTACACATTCCCACATGCACAGGCTCACATGCTTTCTTTATGTCACCTTTCCCTCAAATACTAGCCCACATCCAACTTATTCTACCAACTTTATTGTCTTCCTTCCTCCAAACTCTCATATTCTGGGTCACTTACTGGGTATTTACATGTAATACTGTATTTGTAGTAATTTTAAAAAATGTTTTGTCTTCTCATTTGCACTCTTAACAATTCTGTGTGTGTGCGTGTGTGTGTGTGTGGGGGGGGGGGGGTTAGTTCAAAGTCATAAGCCAAACAAAACAAAACAAAAATAGTTCCTTGATGATAACAGCCACATGAAAAATAACATTTTTATTGAAATTATTAGGATGACACTGGCTACTGAAATTATATAGGTTTCAGTTGCACAATTCTACTACACATAATCTGTACACTGTATTGTGTGTTCACCAGCCCAAGTCAAGTGTCCTTCCATCACCATTTATTTTCCTCAACTCCCTGAAAAAAACTCATGGATATGACCATGTGGTAATAAATACTTTTTCTTGTTGTTAACCTTTACTTTTATCTTTGATATCCACCCTATACTCCTTCCATTACAGTTTCCCTTAAGGAGACAATAATATGTTCTGTTTCTCCAGCTGAGGGCTGGTCTCTATCTCTCTTAGTACACAGTTTGGTGCCCTATCCACAGTAAATGCTCAAAAAATACTTGCTAATTAATTAATCTCCATGGGTTTTGTTTTGAGCACCAAACAACATAATGCTTGCAAAAGCGATTTGCAACAACAACAACAAAAAAGAGTACAATGTAAATGTAAGGAATTAATGCTGTGATCCAATGAACCTAGGCCCGGGCCTGCCTGTGATTTAATGGTGATGATTTAAAGCCCATAGGTCAATATGCAACAAATCCTTCTCTGATTCACTTCCCTTTCAAAGGCACAATATTATCCTGCTTTATAATCTCAAGTTTCCTGCTTAAAAAAAAAGTGCATTTCTAGCTGAGTATGTGTCACGCTCTGAGGCCCTACACATCTAAATATTTAACAGGATTGCTTTATATGCTCTTATGCCGATGCTGCCGATATGAGATTTGGCTTTTGCCCAGTGGGTCCCAGGGCTTTTCATCATCCGGAGCGTATATTGGCTGCCGAGTGCCTGGGCAGCAAGAATAGTGGGGTTGCTGAGGCATCGAATGCAATCAGAATGTTATTTAGAAAAGCTGGCTTTGGCAGTCAAGCCTTGCACACATCTTTTATTACACTGTATCTTTGTGACATATTATTTCTGCTTCACAAGGTCACCTGACCCTGAATGGGACCTGTGGTCCATTGATAACATGGCCGGCTGACGGTCGTGGCATGAGTTAGGACTGGACACAGAGAAGGATGAGACTCCAAAAGTCCCAGCCCGACTTGGCTGAGTTCTCACATCTCTCTGCAGCTGCTTTGCTCTTCCTTTCTCTCTGTTAGTGGTGTGGGAGGAGGGTTAGAATGGGTGGACAATGGTTTCATCAAGAGCTTTTTTCCGTGACTAGGGAGGTGGGAAGCATAAGGAGTATGTAAAATTCAAACAAAAAAGAAAAAAAATGTTATCCAATGTCAGTAATAATAAATGCTACGATGGAGACAAGAAGGTGAACTGATCTAATTTAAATAGAAGGTGTGTGTGTGGGGGAGACGACCACTCTGAGACAGGAGGTGAGACAGATCGAAGTGACAATGTGTCAGCATTGCACAGGGCCTGAGCAAGAGTGTCACAGGGAAGACCTGGAGACACCATAAACCCACTGTGTTCTTCCAATCAGGATCTGCGGAAGGTAGAAGTCTCGGGAAGTCAAGCCAGATCATGGGTACCATCAGATCTGCACATACTTGAAGGTTAGATAAAAAAGGACTTATTTTATATCCAGTGACATGTTTTGATTTACATTATTTAAATATCACTCTTGTTTTTCGTTATAAAAATATTTTCTATTGATTTCAGAGAGGAAGGAAGAGAGAGAGAGAAGAATATCAATGATGATAGAGAGTCACTTATCAGCTTCCTTATGCACACCCCTGCTGGGGATTGAGCACACAACTGGTGGGCCCTGACTGAACTGAACTGTGAATTCCTGGTTCATAGGATGATGCTCAGCCACGAGCAACACCAGGTAGGCCTTGGTTTTTTTTTTTTTTTAACAGTTTTGCCACGCATGTATATATTTGGATAATGGTTTTCTTTCTTGGGAAAGCAGAGGGTCACCTGGGAGCTTTTAAGATGCTAAAAGCCTTATTTCCTAACCTGTGCAGTGGTTGCACTGGTGTTTGTTTTACATATAGGTATGAAATGGTACAGATCAGTATATAAATATGTCTAAATGTGCATTTCAAATGAAAATTCTAAAAAGAACTGTTGCTCAGCAGCACCACATTTAGGAAGTTTTTCCATCAAAGTTGAAACATAAAGTTGAAAATAATTTTCTAGGAAAGACTAATTCTCCTTCTTTCGCAGTGGACTCCCAGAGACGCAAAGAGGAAAGTCAGACACAGGAAGATTTGTTACTGTGGGCAGATTGCAGAAAGTTTAGGAGCTGCAGGAGAAAGAGCTTGTCACAGCGACGGGCATGCCTGAAAGTCAGAAAAACTTCCGCTCAGAGCCTAGCTCGCTGGCCTCGTGCCTTTTACTGTCACATCCGCCCTCTCAGCTGAGTTTTAGCATCTCTGAATGCAGAGATGATCCACATCTCTTGGAACATGATAGCTACTTTGTATACATTGGTCTATTTGGATACCTTGAGTGCAATAGACCCTAACACTAAGAATCTCTTTGATATCCTCCAGATGCTTCGTCTGCAGCCTTGGCTGGACTACCTCCCTCACAGAGCACAGTAGTTATCATAGTGTGACCTGACAGCCAATGGTGGACACGTGGGGTGGAATCCTAAGAAACCAGCTCAGCAAATGATTTTTAATGCAAGGCCCCTCCTTTTTAAGAGGAGATAGTTTTTATAGGGGAGATGAAGGGAAATAAGGTCAATATCATTAATATACACTTATGCTAATATATAGATTCAACATGATATATAGTCACAACTGAGTTCAAATCCTGGCTCTGGTGGGTAGCTGAGCCACCAGGGTCAAGTTCACCTCTCCGATGATCCAATGGTTTAAATCCTGTAGGTCAACATGCAACAGATTCTTTTCAGATTATTCCCTTTAAGAGGAACAATATTGTACTGGTTGATAGTCTTACCTTTTAAGCAGAGCACTGGTAGTCACCTTGCAGCTTGGTGATGGGTATTGGGTGCAGCCCAATGCAAGGCACATGGCAGGCCCTCAGCCCACCTTGGCCTCCTCCCTGATCTACCTCACGGGTCTCCCGAAATCAAATTGGGAGTCAAAAGGTGAACAGGCCAAATATTTCAACTCTCCAATCATTTTCCTCATCAATATCATGGTGATAAACAAGCGGGCCATCTGCACCGTGGGCTGGGGTGCTCACAGAGAGTCCATGCAGGAAAGAATGGTGCAGCTTTCCTCTCAGAAAGCAGTGTATTGTTTCATGAGGAGACAATGCCATGCTTCCCCTGTAGCACTGGGCTAATGTGTCACAGTATTTTTCCCCCCCAAATTTTTTTTTCCTGACCAAGTGGGTGCATTCTGTCAGGTCGGGCAGCTGCTGACAGCCAGGCAGGGAAAAGAGAGGAATTATGCAGACATTTGGCAGTGTAAATGTTAGAACAACTCAGCTGTGTGTGTGTGCAGGAGATTTCCGTCGCTTAGGTGACTGCAACTCCAAGAAAGAAAATGACAGCTTCCCTTAACCATTATGCTAATGGACAGGGTGGGAGGGGTATTTCTGTGAGAGCAGGTGCTTGGTAGACAAGACTTCTGGGCTCAGATCCCACTCCCAACATCGTCTCCCACTGTGATCTCGGGCAAGTTGCTGAACTTCACTGTACTTTAGTGCTGTTTCTCCATCTACAAACCCAAGCTAATAATAGTTACCTCCGCGGCAGGGATGGTACAAAGATTAATGAATTAATGAGCAGAACGTGCTGTGGAGAGAAGGCAGCCTGTAGAAATGTGATCATTTCCACAAATCTCTGATTTGCGCAGGGCCTGCCACAGCAGCTTTTCTGAATGCTGTGCTCATTCCCCTCTTCCTCACTGATAATGAGCCCGTGCATCCCATTTCTGCTCCTGCGAGATACGGATGCTCTTGTCTGGGAAGGAGTGAGCTCTTCTGTGACCCCCAAGCCTGGGTGCATATGGAAATGATAGGGAAACAGAACCTGAGTCACACAATGATAGAAATTGGGGAAATATATGAGAGATGAAAGGGCCTTAGCTTTAAAATAAACAAATAGCTTAACCACCTTGAAATTTTGCAGTCTATCCAAAAGAACAATAAGCAGTGATGAGTGGAAATATTTTTTAAATGAGTGCCACAATGCAGAGAATATGAACAAACTGAAATTGAATCTCATTTTCAAATTTATTTATGATGTGTTATACCAAGAAGCAGTATCTTGTATATGTGTTAGAGTGTGGGATAAGACAGTACCCCTAACTAAATAGTGCTTTGTGTGGCTGGCTACTTGCCCTCAGCAAAGGTCAGAGTTAAACACACACACACACACACACACACACACACACACACACACACACACAAAACAAACAAACAAACAAACAGAACAAAAATGACAACTAATATCAGGTGTGGATAAAAGCATTGGGCATTCTGAAACAATCTTAGATCCGGGGAAACAAAATCAAAGCCAAAAAACCAATAAATAAAAGTCCTGTTTTCAGACCAGGTATAGAAAAACTCTATCAAACAGTCTGTAAATGAAAAGAAAATAATGTGTATATATATATATATATATATATATATATATATATATATATATATATATATATATATAAAAGCCTAAGTGACCAAATGACCAAACAACTGGTTGACCAGTTGCTATGATGCACACTGACAATGGTGGGGGAGAGGGGGAGCAGACACTCAATGCAGTGTGCTCCGACAGCCAACCTCAATGCCCAGCCAACCTCCTGTGGTCCCTCTCCCAGGCAGGCTGGCTTACCACCACCCCCCATTTGCCCCAATCTTTAGCCAGGCCAAGGGACCCCATCCATGCACAAATTCATGCACTGGGCCTCTAGTTATATTATAGAAACTATCCTACTCATTAGTCTTCATCTTGGGAAGTAAACTTATGATAAATTTTAAAGAATCCTTTTAAAGACAGAGAGGCTAAGGTTCATAGATTAAATGATCTTGCTCAGAGTTACAAAGCTAGAGTGGTGAGCTGGGGTTCAAACCCAAATCTCTGTGATGTCAGTGTCTATGTTTTAACTGACTTTTCTCAGCTTGCTTCAGAGAACAGGGCTTGTGGCTTAGGACAGGGGAATTATCTGACAGATATTATATGTATCTCTTGCAAAACCATCAAAACATCATCCATTTATTACCTGTCTTCCAACTATTTGACAAGCACCAGGGATATTCTATAATCAGTGTTAGTTTAGAGAATTGAAGGAAAGTAAAGAAGAATATACCCTTTTCCCGAGTCTAGCAGGGAGGACTCAGAATTGTAAAGGCAAAAGTGTTGGCAGGTGCATCCCAACCCTGTGAAATCAGGCCCTTACCCTGGAGTTCGAGTTTCTCAAACTTGTCTGGCGTAGTGTCTCTGGAACCTGAGGCTTTGTTTTTTTGATCCCTGGCAGAAGAAGATCCTGGGTAGAGATGCTAGGATGATACTGGGGCAAAGGTATAAAATATATACTCTGAGTCTTTGTTACCATTTCCTCTTCAAGAACATTAGCAGGAAAATAAATTGCAGTCTGAGGAAAGAAAGAAAACCAGGAGAACTTAATTTACTTATAATCCATAAATTCCTTCTGCCTGAATCTTACCAGTTTGTAACACTCACTTTTCTCTTGAACTCATACCAATTTTTTATTGTTCTATTTACCTGACACAATCAGTTACTGTCTTTACGATTTGTATCTTTCTTCATTACTATTTTATCTCCAGCTTCTCTAATAAAATACTATAAACTGGGTGACTTGAAAATGACAGAAATGTATTTCTCACAATTATGGGAAAAGAAACTTTGAGATCAAGGTGCTGACCTGGCCAGGTTCTGGTAAGGACCTATTTCTTGGTTGTAGACTCCTGACTTCTTGTGTCATCACATGTTGGATAGAGAGCTGGCTGGTTTTCTGACATTCTTATTATACAGGCACTATTTCCATTCATGAGGTCTCCACCCTTTGACTAATCGCTTCTCAAAGGCCCCCCAATTCCAAATACCATACCATTGGGAATTCCTTTTCAACATATAAACTTTGAGGGGTATACAAGCATTGAGTCCATAACAATTGCTATTTAACTTTTGAACATTTATTCAATTCTTACACCATTATACAATTTGTTATACATTTATATCTTAGATCCCAAGGCCAACTATGTGGACTTTCTGTTAGAGACTGAATCTTATGTATCTTTGTTCCCCTTTACTCCCCTATATGTTGTATGCCTTAAATATATAAGGTTCTTAAAACACTGACTTATTAATTCATAAAACTAATGAAGCTACCTGATGCTGAGCCTGATTTCATGGGAAAGTCTGATGCCAGTGAAGATTGTCTTTGGCATTCCTTGGTCTTGCTGTCAGGTGTTGATATTTCCTCCTATCAGTCTTTCAGCACAGTCCTGGCTGCCAAGGCACTACAAGCAGGTCACAACTACAAGATGTTATGATCAACATCTCAGCATCATTTTTACCACAAGTTATTAGTAGTCTAATCCTTCATTTATTCATCCATTCATCCACACATCCATCAGTTCATTTATTAAATTGTTTATTAGTTCATAAACAATTTAATGGGTACTACTATGTGCTGGGCTAGTGCTAACTAGCTAGTCTAGATAGACACTGGGAGTTCAGTAGTTTGTGAAAAAATGATAACAATTGCTGTCCCAATGGAGTTTATGTTCTAGTGGCAGAGGCTGGTACCAAGCATGCGAAATTCCCATAAGACCATTCCAGGTGGGTGAGCACCATGAGCCCGATAGGGAGATAGAAAAGAGAGTGGGCGGGCGAAACTGGTTTAGCTCAGTGGATAGAGCCTCGGCCTGCAGACTGAAAGGTCCCAGGTTCAATTCCGGTCAAGGGCATGTATCTTGATTGCGGGCACATCCCCCGTAGGGGGTGTGCAGGAGGCAGCTGATCAATGTTTCTCTCTCATTGATGTTTCTCTCTATCCCTCTCCCTTCCTCCCTGTAAAAAATAAATAAAATATATTTTTTTAAAAAAGAAAAGAGAGGGGGGGGTCTCAGAAGGTACCTCCAGTGATCCAAGGGAAAAACATCACCTAAATCTCAGATTTAGAAGAAAAGAAATGAGGCAGGTGTGGCCAAAGTAAAATTGATGAAAAGGTATTATAATAGAGAAGGATTTGTTTAAGTCCACATGAATCAGAGTGTTTATAATATGGTATAGAGAGGGCTGATAAAAAGGTTTAAGCCAGTCGTTCTCAATCTGTCTAATGCTGCAACCCTTCAGTACAGTTCCTTATGTTGCGGTGATCCCCAACCATAAAATTATTTTCGTTGCTACTTTATAATTGTAATTTTGCTACTGTTATGAATCATAATGTAAATATCTGTGTTTTCCAATGGCCTTAGGCTCTACAGCAGCGGTTCTCAACCTGTGGGTCACGACCGCTAGCAGGGTAGCCTAAGACCATTGGAAAACACAGATATTTACAATTCATAACAGTAGCAAAATTACAGTTACTAAGTAGCAACGAAAATAATTTTATGGTTGGGGATCACCACAACATGAGGAGCTGTGTCAAAGGGCCACAGCATTAGAAAGGTTGAGAACCACTGGTAAGCAAAGGGATGAGACGATTGGTGTATAGCTTTAAAAAATGTATCTGCCTCCTGTTTCCATGGGATCATTTTTTCCTAAGCTGTGCTATAAGATTAATAGGTAAATACAAATTTTACTTTATAGAAATTGCTTTAAGGCCAGATTTTCAAAAAAAGTCAGAGGACCTCATCAAAGACAATATTACCTGGCTCACAATAGCCTGTATTGCAGATGTATGCACCTAGCGTATAAGTTTGCATTCTGTGCGTGTCCCTTTTTGTTTGCTATTTGACTTTAAGTATATCACAAACTCTGTGGGCCCTAAAAGCAAGAAAGTTGGAATGAGATGATTTCTAAAATGTTTTTCAGCTCTAATATTTTATAACCATGAAATTAGTGCATTAGAAACTGATTAAAATCTAAGAAGCTGTAAAATATCCTTTCTCTTTCATCTTTTGAGTGAAATGAATCAGAGATATTACCACTTCATCATGAACCAACATGTGTGCAGTGTCGTTTTATTGTCTGCTCAGGATACATCCTTCGTACCTTTGGAAATCACATCATACCGAGAAGTAGGTATTACTGTTATTTCCATTTTACAAGTGAGAAAATTGATGTGCAGAGGAATTGTTTATTGTAAAGATAAACAACTAGCTGGTGGAAGAACAAAGCCAGAAACTCGCCAAACAGACAAATCAAGAAAAGTGTGCTTTATGTTCCCATTTACAGATTTTGATGGCTGAATAGGCTTATCTAGAAATTAACTTTCAACTTCCTTAGTACATAATTATACCTGGCTTATTTCTTTGGTTACTTATCAACAGTGATTCAGAGGGACATTGAGGTTAGAAACTCTGCCTTTTCTCAGACTTCAAAACATAAGAAAGCATAAAATAAGGATTGCTTTATTAAACCCACACAGTTGGTTAAGGTCTAATGTACATGTTATCTGTCATTAACGTCATTGATGAAATGAGACAATTGCCAAGTTTTTACTGTTTTGTTGTGTTTTTCTGTAGAAAGATCATTTTTGAATGTAGTGACCGTGCATATGTATCTTTTTTGAACTTTTGTTTTGCTTGGGGACCCTCCTGGCTCTACCTCCCTCATGCACATTGATAGGTACACACAGACTCACCCTTCCACCGCCAGTGGGTCAGACTCTGTAAGCCCAAGCAATGATGGAGGCCGGCCACTCTCTTCTCTGTGATAGTCACTGCTAGTTGAGATGAGAGAGGGCCTTTTTTTTTTTAAACATATTTTCTCTATCACCCCTTCTTCCTTCCAGGTATGCTTTTTTAAAAAAAAATATATTGACTGCATTTCTTAGCTGCTTTTTTTGTTTTACAAAAATACATTTTTATTGATTTCAGAGAGGGAGAGATTGATAGAAACATCAATGATGAGAGAGAATCATTGATCAGCTGCCTCCTGCATGCCCCACACTGGGGATCGAGCCCACAACCTGGTCATGTGACCTGACCAGGAAGTGAACCATGACTTCCTAGTTCATAGGTTGATGCTTAACCACTGAGCCATGCCAGCTGGGCTCTTAGCTTTTGACTACTGAAGTGTTGTGTGTTAATTGCTTCCGATATACCCATGTTTTAGTCATATAGATTGCACGTGTCATTGTATCTGATGGACCCATTCTATCAGAAATCTTGCAAGCAAGAAGCCACATATAAAACCATGCTGGATTGGGTCCAAAATATATGAGAAACACTGAGAAGAGTTTGGCAGTAGAAACATTTCAAAGATAAACCTGTTGAAATGGCTTACTTTTGACAGGCCTTTTTGGAAGTTCAGCAGTTTCTCCCACACACATACACCCTCCCTTTCCTTCCTTCATGTCAGAGTGGGCTATGTTTGAAATTCCTGAGCCCACAGCGCTCCTGCGGTCTTAATATATACACCCATCTCTCCTGAGGAAAGATTTCAACTTCGTGGCCAAACTGAAGAAAGCATGTCAGGAGGCTGTCGGAGAGAGAACCCGCTTTTCTACAACTGTTTTTGGATGCCAGCCAGCACTTCCTTTTCTGCCTTTTACTCTTGACACTGCCTCCCCACAGAGTAGAAGGGATATTTCAGCAACTGGCAGGTTTTAACAGGACCCCTCAATGCCAGCGTGGGCAGCCCAGAATTCAGAGCCCTGACTCCGTCTTCATGTCGCTATTAAATAAGCATACTCGTTTAAAGACGAGGCCAGGCAACTTTTCTTTTGAGGCTATCTGGGGAGATTTTTAAATTTTATTTTATAAAAGGTTTTATATAAGACATCAAATAGTTATGAGGAACGTGGCTGTTCTTTTTATAACATAAGAAAGGTTAAGAGCAGAAATTTTTATAGACCCTGTAAGAACTTTCAAGGGACTGAAAGGCTCAATGGATTCCGAAGAAGGATTTCACCTTCAGGAAGAGACACAAGTTCATATGAGGAATCAGCAAGTTCCACGGGTGGGATCCCTGGCTACATCCCTGCTGTTGGTTGTGCTCTCCCTCTGATGTGCTTTGTGATTAATGGAAAGAAGACTGTTTCACATGAAAGCTTTTGGAAAACATAGCATCCAGGGAATGGTCAGACAGTACACTTTGGGCCTTTGGGCCTGGAATTGCTATAGAGAAAAGCATCATCTTATTTGATGGTCCTCAGTGTCCCAAAGCAAAGGCAACTGCTTTAGAAAAGACTTTTTTTTTTTTTTTACTTTCTATGGACTGAAGACTCTAGTGTCTCCCTGTGGACCACATGCCGATGATGCATACTAGGTAGGGAAAATTCCTGCCTGTAAGCAAAAGAGCTAGCTGCAGAGAAGACAATCTCCAAGGGAAAGAAGGATTGGGCATGTAGGTGGAATAGACATGAAAGACAGAGAGGGAATGGAAGCTCAGAAATTCCATATGAGAATAAAGATTGAGATCATTAACTACACACAGTTAACTGGAATGTCTACTTCAAAAAGACATTCTTAGAAGTTACATGCTAATCTACTCAAACTTAGCCATCTGTGTAGCAAGAAGTCAATTATAAGGAATGTTTAGCCTGAGCCTTTGGTCAAATGAGTAGCCTGTAACTTTGGCCGAGACACAAAGCAAAGAATTATTTAAATGAATTAAGCTGAAATCGTTGTTTATTCTAACTTTGGAATTCTCATTCTAGAGGAGAACCCATTTAGTGAGAACTAGAAGCCTAGGAGACTGGTACAATTTCTCTTTCACCATCCTTCCTATATCCAAAAGACATTCAGACTGGAAGCCAGATGGCTAGATTGTTTACTGGAAGAAAGAGAACTTGTGAAGAAGAGGTATTTCCTGCACATGGATAAAAGATGCCTATCCTTTGACCCAAATTTAAAAAGTGTCTAGTCATATTTAGAAGTTTTTAAAATTAGTGATAACTTAGTTATAAAAAATAATATGTGATTATCTTAAAACACTTGAGAAATACAAAACAAAATACATAAAGATAATAATAATTCACCACTGTATTTTTCAGCAGTAAATATGTTAAAACTTTAATATAGTTATTTCAAATTTATTTCCTACAAATATGTTTATCTAGCTATTTAGATAAAATCATATATGTATATTATTTATAAAATCTAGTATACATAATATATCTTGTTCTTAAAATATAAACACATATATTTTAACAAAAATAAATTTGTGTGAATTTTTATTTAGAATTGTAACAAATATTTGTAGCCTACATTTTCCTTCTGTTCATCAAAAGTATGTCATTAAATATTATTCTGTAAGTGTGCATTTTTATTTTCCTCTCATTGGCACATAGGATCTTCCCATTTTAGTCATGAATGTTATGATAAACAATCCTATAGGTAGATTTGACATGCATGGTATGTTTGAATTAAGTTTCATTTTGTTATTGCTGGTAAAGTTGAATATTGTAATCCAGTTTTCTATTTATTTGGATTCTGCAAGGTTATTGTCTGTTCTTGCCTTTTCCATTGTTTTCTTTTTTAAATGTCTGTACATGTCTCTAAATCATTATTTTTTATTTTTGCTATTGATTTGTAAAAGCACATTTATATAAAACACTTTTCTTGTTTATCATTTGTCTTTAATTTGGCTTATAATGTTTGCTGAATTTCAGAACTGTCCTATTTTTTATACAAACACATTGATTGTTTCTTACTGCCCCTCCCCACCAATGGGTTTCTTCCATAAATTTCATACTTAGAAAAATCTTTCTTATCTTGGGAAAATATTGACATTCTTTGATACTTCCTTCTAGCTTTCTATTGTTTTATTAAAGAGAAAGGTTTAACACTTTTATATATCTAGATCTTCTCGTACATTCGCAATGGCAGTTACAACATAAAACAATCTGCCCTTTTGCCATTGATTTTTGATACTGTGTTTATTTTTCTTCAGCATTGCTATTATTGTTTCTGCACTTTTTTAAATTCTGGGATAAATCTTTCTCCACCCAAATACTTGGCAACTAAAGGCATGAGTATATAGCCACCAGTCCCACTCTATCATCTTGAGCAGTGGCAACTCTTAGAATCTATAGCTAGGCTTCAGGTGTTGTTCCCAGGGCAGATTGTCATCCAAAGCTCTTGGCCCTTCCCCACAGCCTGTTTCAAACTCTGAAGTATGTGAAAACCTACACATTAGAGGAAGTCTTGCTTCCAAGATTTCTCATTTTATTTGCTTAGCTCATCCACACATTCCAGTGTTCTACTTGCAAATGGACAAGTCTGTCCCTTAGGATGCCAGTTGCCCCTGCCTGTATTTATCCTTCACACCTTTTTCTAGCCTTTTCAGTCCTCCTTCACTCCCCAGTTTTCTGATTAGTCTGGATCCTTTCTCTGTGAACCAAAAGGACCAATAAGGTGATGTATAGACACTCATCCATTTTAGCTCTTTTACAAGGACCATGGTATAGAGCAGGTGCTAAGCACTGTGTATATGTTTGTGTGTGTTTTTGTATATGCACATGCATGCATTCTTTCAGTACAATTTAGCAGTACAGATAGGGGCATCTTTTAAATCCTTTTCAATTGAATGCCATTGTGTAAAAATGTAGATTCACTGACATGACATTTATTTGAAGTGTATTTTTTTGTCTGTATCATTAAGATATGGACATAATATGGTCTTTTAAGCCAGAGATTCCTGATTCCAAATATGACACATGGATCTTTGTGGCCATTTCATAAATTATTTGCTTTCTCTTAGCCTCAGTTAACCCATCTGTAACAAAGGATAATCGTGATTTTTATTGAAGGGTTTCATTACTCCCATTGAACCTGGCCAAAAATTCTCCCCTCTCTTTTTTTCTCTCTAATTTCATGCATATAAACTCACTTGGCACCAAATGAGTTGTCAGCAAACATCTCTTCAGTATGTGAAGTTGTTGATGGGGGTCTGAGTTGAGGAGAAGGAGTGCCCTACCAGATATTAGATTAGGACCTAATTCCAAATGCAACTGTTAGAATTTTACATATTTCCGTGCAATGGATTATAGAAAATAACAATTCAGCATGCCAACCTTGGCATCTGGAATGCCCACAGCCCCAGGGTAATGCCAAGCCCTGAAGGAGATATGAGGAATGGATTTGCTTTAAGCTTCTTTCTTGAAAGAGGCCAAGAAATTTCAAGTCTTTTCATTTTTACCAAATAGAGCAAATACGGTATGAGTCTCTTATATACCCTCATAAAAAATAGAATTTTAGCAAGACATTTGATAAATTATCATAAATGTGAGACTTGTAATTGCTTTAAACAAGACTGGCAGTCTCTCTGCCAAAGGTGCAATGTGTACGGGCATGATTGCAGGGCGGTGTGTGTCAGGCTGTCATGGCAACAGGCCATTTGGAATGAGAAAATAAGTAATGACAGATGAGTGGTAAAATGTTCTGACTGGGTGGATAATACCCCAGAAGGTCTAATATTTTTCTTGCCCATCTGAAGCCCAGTACTTTGAGTTCTGCCAAGTTTGTCTTGAAATCTCTGAGTTGACCATTTTGGGTTATTTTTTAATGTGCATCAAGTTATAGAATGTCAGCAAAATGAAAAGAGTGTGGCTTAGAATGAAGTCTCTTCTTTATCTTGGATTAAGAAGAAAATAAATTGTTGATTTTTGAGGTCTAAAATCTTCCTATTGATTAATACTTTAAAAGAAACAGCTTTCAGTATTAAATGGTGCTAGTGCACCAGCACATTCTTGCTGTTTTCAAGTTTCAGTATATTTATGTCGGGTTAGTTTTAAGGTACCATTGTTTATGGTAACTGCTTCTCTCTGTTTCAGTAAACTATCGGGATTAAATCTAGTATAAGATCCAAAATCTAAGGTATTTATATGAGAAAGTAACGAATCTAGGTAGCCCAAGATGTGTGCATACACAAGGTTCTCACAGTGTGAAAACAATAGAATGTTAGGAAAAACGAGGGCACTTTTTTGGGTAAGAGTTTAAATATGCTATGAAACAGCCCAACATAATTTTGCATTAGGTAAATTCTGATGTTCATATATGTCATACACTCAAGGATTTGCAATATTTCCAAGCATCTACATGTATATACTAATATTCATATACACTTGCTTCACCAGGACCAGTCTTTCACATAACTAGCTGGGCAACCTTGGGGCTCATTCACCTCTCCTATAGAAGGGAAAAGTAATTGACCTGGCAAGGTTTGAGTTTACATAATTCATTGGATGTACCATATATCAGTAGCTAAAAAAACAAGACTAATTAATAGTACTGTAAACATCTCAAGACAGGGTCCCTTGAGCCTTGCCAGCCATGCAGCATCTGTGGACAGTGGGTAGATCTACTTAATGCCTTGAGTCTTCCATGTCCCTGAGCCTGTGTTTGGCCACTAGCAAAGGAGGATAAAGAAAGGGCATCAGCACAAATGTCCTTCCTGGACCAAACTTAAGAAAGTTATCAGTACTTGGGGTTGGACACAATCAGTATGCATGCCATCCAGTGACTTGATTTCTGCATTTGCTCCCATCCTTTTCAGAAATTGTCTTCACTTTACTTGTGGCTGCTCTGGGACCGGGCTGCAGAGAAGATGATGGTCAGTGTCTTCAACCTTCTCTCATAGCTCCACCCCCACCCCTATCTACCTCACTCTAGTCACCTGAAACCTTTATATATTTACTAGGGACCCGGTGCATGAAATTTGTGCACTGGGGGTGGCTCGTCCCTCAACCCAACCTGCCCCCTTTCACATATGGAGAGCCCTCAGGGGATGTCCAACTGATGGCTCACCCCCAGCCTGCCCAAGTCCTAAAGCCTCTGCTGAGGCTTTAGGCCTTGGGCACACAGCAATCACCTTGCTTAGCTCAGCCCCGGCTGCCTGCGACCACCCATCTCCGGGGGCTCAGCGCTCACCACCACTTCCACTCTCAGTGCCCAGGGTCTGGGCACTCCCTGCCACCACCACCACCGCTGCTGCTGCCACCACCACTTCCCTGCACAGCATCCAGGGGCTGGGTGCTCACCGCTACTGCTATTTCATCTCCACCCCAGGGGCCAGCGCTCCTGCCACTTGGCCCCGCCTCTGCTCCTGATTGGCTGGTAGCATAGCCAATCAGGAGCAAAGGTACAGTCAAATTTGCATGTTTTTCTTTTATTATATAGGATTTCCTTTCCAACAGTCACATCTGCTTTAGTAAAGTCTGGAACCTCTATTTTTTCCTTATGAGATATAAAAACTTTGCAGTTTATATAGAAGACAGTTTATCTGGGTGTGGAATTTCAGACATGTTGGACATTTAGACCTTGTTGGTGGTAGAGTCTTCTTAACATCTTCCTTCTCTGACATCTTCTAACTCAAATAGTTTATGCATGAGACTGCCTTTATTAGTGATAAACTTCCAACAGGTAATGTTATCCAGATATTTTATAGACATTTTGAAGGACAGTTTTGAGCAGGCAAGAAGGATGTGAATAAATGCAGAAATGTGCCTCATTTTATAGGAAGACCAAGCATTATAAAGTTAATTGCAACATGGGAAAATAGCACTTATTAGGGGTATATTTTATTGCACTAAAACAGGATGAAAGTATGAATTAAATAATATATATGGTAAGGGTAGATTTTAAAAGTTTTTATGTGTAACTAAGAATATTTGAAGAAAAATGTTATATCATGTTTTGTGTTTCTATAGTATTAGAGGAACATGTTTAAGGTAACAAATTTCTTGTATATGAGTGGTATAAAAAGGATAAAGGGAAAGAGTTTTTATTTTTCCATTATTTTATTATCTAAAGTTTTACATATGTCTTCTTTTCCCCAATTAACAACCCCTCCCCAGCCAGTCCCACACTGGGCAAGTCCCCATAGCCCCAGTGTTTGTTTCCATTGGTGATGCTAATATGCATCCATTCAAGTCCTTTGGTTGCTCTCTAACACCCCCTCCCCTACCATTTGTCTCTGGATCTATTCTTGTTCTTCAAATTATGTTGATCATTATATCCCACATATGAGTGAGATCATGTGATATCTTTCTCTGCCTGGCTTATTTTGCTTAGCATAATGCTATCCAATTCTATCCATGCTGTTGCAAATGGTAAAAGTTCCTTCTTTTTTATAGCAGCATAATATTCCATTGTGTAGATGTACCATAGTTTTTTAATTCACTCATCTGCTGATGGGCACTTAGGCCATTTCCAAATCTTAGCTATTGTAAATTTTGCTGCTATGAATATAGGGGTGCATATATACTTTCTTTTTTAAAAATTCTTTATTGATTAAGGTGTTACATATCTGACCTTATTCCCCCATTACCTGTCCCCCTCCCCCCGCACACACATATACTTTCTGATTGGTGTTTCTGGTTTCTTGAGATATTGTCCTTGATATGGGATTACTGGGTCAAATAGGAGTTTCATTTTTAACTTTTTGAGGAAACACCATACTGTCTTCCACAGTACCAGTCTGCATTCCCACCAGCAGTGTAGGAGGGTTCCTTTTTCTCCACATCCTCACTATCACATGTTGTTTGTTGATTTGTTGAAGATAGCCATTCTGACAGGTATGAGATGGTATCTTATTGCTGTATTGATTTACATCTCTCAGATGGTTAATGACTTTAGGCATGTTTTCATATGTCTCTGGGCCTTCTGTATATCCTCTTTAAAAAAGTATCTATATACATCCTTTGACCATTTTTTAATCTGATCATTTATCTTCCTTTCGTTTAGTTGTATGAGTTCTCGGTAAATTTTGGAGATTAAAACCTTACTGGAAATATCATTGGCAAATATGTTCTCCCATGCAATGGGCTTTCTTGTTGTTTTGTTGATGGTTTCTTTTGCTGTGCAGAAGTTTTTTATTTTGATGTAGTTCCAATCGCTTATTTTCTCCTTAGTGTCTACTGCCCTAGGAGTTATGTCTGTAAAGATATTGCTATGACATATGTCCACTAGTTTGCTGCCATGGAGTCTTATAGGATATTTGTGGTTTCCCATCTTACATTCAAGTCCTTTAGCCATTTTGAGGAGTTTTTTTGTGTGTATTGTGTAAGTTGGTGATCTAGTTTCATTTTTTTTGCATGTATCTATCCAAATTTCCCAGCACCATTTATTAAAGAGTCTGTTTTGATTTCATTGTGTGCTTTTGCCTCCTTTGTCAAAAATTAATTGAACATAATGACTTGGGGGTCTACTTTTGGATTCTCTGTTCTGTTCCATTGGTCTATATGTCTGTTGTTGTGCCAGTACCGGGCCGTTTTGAGAACCATGACTTGGTAATATAGCTTGATATCTGGTATTGTGATCCCTCCAACTTTGTTGTTCTTTCTCAAGATTGCTGTGGCTATTTGGGATCTTTCTTTTATTCTGGATGAATTTTTGGAGCGTTTGTTCTAGATATTTGAAATATGCATTTGGTCTTTTAATGCATATTAAAGAAGTGCAAAGAAATCTACAGATTTCATTGAATTTGTAGATTGTTTTGGGTAGTATGGACATTTCAGTGATAGTGATTCTACCAATCCATGAACTTGGTATGTTCTTCCATTTGTTTATGTCTTTCTCTATCTCTTTTTTTCAATGTCCTGTAGTTTTCTGAGTACATATCTTTTATGTCCTTAGTTAACTTTATTCCTAGGTATGTTAATTTTTTGGTGCAATGGTAAATGGGATTTTTTTTTCATTTCTCTTTCTGTGAGTTCATTATTGGTATATAGAAAGGCCATATATGTTTGAGTGCTAATTTTGTATCCTACTACATTGCCAAATTCATTTATTAGTTCTAGTAGTTTTTTATGGAGTCTTTGGGGTTTTCTATGTATAGTATCATGTCATCTGTGAACAAGGAGAATTTTATTTCTTCTTTTCCAATTTGTATGCCTTTTATTTCTTCTTCTTGTCTGATTGCTATAGCTAGTACTTCTAATACTATATCAAGAAGGAGTGGTAATAGTGTGCATCCCTGTCTTGTTCTTATTCTTAGGGGAAATTAGTTAGGGATCTACTGGGATCTCAGGGAAGCTACAAAAGTGTAGTTTTTATTTTTAGGAGAAAGAATGAAATGAGAAATTTGTTTGTTTTATTAGCATCTGGTAATCAATTAAAGTTATATGTTCTATATGTTCATGTGATTTTAGCAATCTAGGAGCTTTTAATTATTATCTCTCTTTGCAAAAATTTTTAATTTGTAGACAAATATTATTCCCTCCTCTTGATTTCTTCTCTTATCCTTTTGCCCATTGAGTATGATGTTGCCTGTAGGTTTGTCATATAAGGTTTTTATTATGTTGAGGTATGATCCCTCTATTCCCATTTTGCTTAGAGTTTTTTCAAGAAAGGGTGTTGGATTTTGTCAAACACCTTTTCTACATGATTAATATGATTATGTGATCTTTGTCTCTCAGTTTATTTATGTGATGTGTCACAATTGTTGATTTGTGGATATTGTACCATCCTTGCATCCCCGGAATAAATTCCACTTGCTCACGGTGTATATCTTTCTAATGTAATTGTGAATCTGATACTAAAATTTCGTTGAGGATCTTAGCATCTGTGTTAATCCAGGATATTGGCTTGTAGTTCTCTTTTTTTGTAGTGTTTTTATCTGGTCTGGGGATCAGGGTAATTCTTGTTTCATATAAAGAGCTTGTAATTGTGCCTTCCTCTTGTTTCTGTAAAGAAATCAGTTGATACTCCAATGGGAGATCCTTTGTAGATAACTTTCTGTCTCTCTGTAGCAATCTTTAAAATTTTTACTTTGTCATTGGTGTTTGCCAGTTTAATAAAAATGTACTTGGTGTTGGTCTTTTGGGGTTTATCTAGTTTGGGACTCTGAGCTTCTTTGATTTCTATGGGTTTTTTTCTTCCCTATATCAGGGAAATTTTCTGTCATTATTTCTTCAAGTAGGTTTTCTATTCCTAGCTCAGTTTTCCTTCCTTCCTGCACCCTTATTATGCAGGTCTTGTTTTGTTTCATGTTGTCCCAAAGTTCCCTTAGGCTCTCCTCCTGCGTTTAAAATTTTTTTTTTCTAGAAGCTGCTCTACTTGGGTTTTTCTTTTCTTTTTTATACCTTGTATTCTAGCTCACTGATGTGGTTCTATGCTTCTTCTAGTCTACTTTTGATGCTTTCTATTGAGTTATTTACAACAGCAATGTCATTTTTCTTTTTTTTTCTTGGTTCTTTTTAATTTCCTCTTGGTTCTTACACATTGTGTTGAATTTGTCTTCCATCCTTTTCTGCAACTTAGGACCATTGCTCTGAATTATTTCTCTGACATATGGCTTGCCTTCATTTCATTTTTTTTCTGGTGATTCCTATTTTTCTTTCATAGGGAGGCTGTTTCTTTGTCTCTCCATGATCGCTCCTCTCAGGGTGTCTGGTTATATAGTGCTCTCTCTCCTGCATTGACTTAAAAGCACAAAATACAACACTAGACACAATGCACAGGGCACCAAACACAAATGTATTCATGATACAAATAAAGGTGACTACCATAGAAAATAGAATTAGGGGATAGAAAAGAGTGCAAAAATGATATTAAAAAGAGAAAAAAATCTAAGAGAAAAAAGAAAAATAAGAAAAAAGAAGCAGGAAATATATGTGTATATGGGGAGAAAACTCCAATAAAATAACAACTAAACCAAAAAATGAAAACAACCAACACCCAGAGATGAATCCAAACTACAAATAACAACTAATCCAAAAACGCAAACAACTAACACCCAAACAACAAACACCCCGGTGAATTTGAGCAGCCAGGGCTTTCTCTAGGCCACTGGTCAGCAAACTGTTGCTCGTGAGCCACATGCGGCTCTTTGGCCCCTTAAGTGTGGCTCTGCCACAAAATATCATGACCTGGGTAAGTCTATTTTGAAGAAGTGGCATTAGAAGAAATTTAAGTTTTAAAAAATAGGCTCTCCAGAGAAATTTCGATCGTTGTAGTGTTGATATTTGACTCTGTTGACTAATGAGTTTGCCAACTACTGCTTTAGGTGCTATCTGAACTTTCTGTCAATGGATTGCCTCACCAGCTGTGTTTAATTCACCAATTCCAAGTGGGTGTTGTTCGATTCACCTATTCCTTCTATCTGCTCTGTGAGAAGGCACAGGGCTCATCTAAGTATTTGGTGCTGCTTTGTTTTCCCCTGGACAGACATTTTAGGTGCCTGTGGTTTGGGAGTCTGGAGACCCAGTGTTCATGGGTTCAGACCTGAGACTGCTGGTCCCTGGGTGTTGTAGTTATAGTATCCCAGGAGGTATCTGAGTTCTCCCTAGTTGAAGATAAAGTTGAGATTCCTATTATAGCCAGTCTCCCCTTCAAGATGGTACAGTCTCTGTAGCAGAGCTGGCCACTCTGGGAAAGATTTTAGCAGCAGTAGAGTCTGCCCAGCCAGGGGAGCCTGGTCCACCAGTCCCCAACAGTCCCTTGGAATATAACTGTCCCTCACTCACAAATACAGACACCATCCGCACATCCACATGCTCTCCTTTTGTCCTCTCCCTCACACACTATCTTGCAACCTGCCATCCCATTGACAACCATCTTGGGTACCCCAGGGAAGGAGTTTTTATAGCATTTTATTGTAGCATCTTGTTACAATAAAAGCGTTAGGAGCTAGAGTGAGGTTTGGAGGGAATTTAAGAGAAAGATGACACATACGGGGAAGGTTTTGAATTGTGGATGAGATGAGATGCTTTGCATCCTTGTATTTTTTTAGAATCACGGAACTGTAACTTGCCTCTTACCTCTCTTACTGATGTGGTACCAATCACATTCAGTATGCCCAGCGTTCATGATTATACGCTGCCTTTCTCTCTGCTTCCAAGGAAGAGATCCTGGAAATTATCAGCAATTCTCTGAGAGCATCTAAACTGGTGAGAAACTTGTCCTGAACATGTCCTCTGACCAGGAATCAAACCATGATCTTCTGGTTCACAGGTAGATGCTCAACCACTAAGCACATGAGCTGGCCATAAAGCATGATTTGGAAAGATCAATATTGCTCCGATTGGATTTCCAGTTTCCATGTTTTGGAAGCCAGTCTGCTTACATCAGAGCCCAGGAGTGACACCCGCTGGTTGTATACATCCAACTTTGTTTATCCATCATCTGGCTTGTTCCTGGACTATATGATATAGTCAAATAGTTTTACTAATTATAAAAAAATAATCTCCTCATCCCCAAATCCTGTTCCCTCAAGTTAATAATATTCTAAATAAAAATCATTAGCTCTTTCAGCTATACATTTTTAAATTCATTTTTATGTTTATAGATACCATTTTTATTCATTTACATTTTTCAGGAAAGTATACTATCTTCTTATTTTCCCTTTGAAAAATAAAATTTAGGTCTGTTACATGTACTGCCCTCTGCATACACACACCATCCCACAATCCCCTTCTCCACTCTTCCAAGATTAATGAGTCATATTTTTGCGATTGCTGTGCAATATTTACTTTGGCATAACCATGTAAACATCATTTATAGCTGAGCCATATTCCGTTGCTTTCCTTCAGGCCCGGTGCATGAAATTCATGCATGAGGGGATGGGGGGAATCCCCTCAGCACAGCCTGCACCCTCTCCAATCCAGGAACCCTTGGGGGATGTCTGATTGCCAGATTAGGCCAGTCCAAATGATTGGACCTAAACTGGCAGTCAGACATTTCTCTCATAATCCTGGAACTCTGGCTCCTAATCACTCACCTGCTTGCCTGCCTGGTCACCCCTAACTGCTCGCCTTCCTGGCCTGACTGCCCCTCACTGCCTCTGTGTGCCAACCTGATTGCCCCTAACTGCCCCCCTTTGCCAGCCTGCTTGCCTCTAATTGCCCCCCGCTGCTGACTAGGTCACCCCCAACTGCCCACTTCCTACTGGCTTGGTCACCCAGAACTGCCCTCCCTTGCAGACCTGGTCCCTCCCAACTGCTCTTCCCTACAGGTGTGGGTATCCCCTAACTGCCCTCCTCTGAAGGCCTGGGTCCCCCCCAACTGCTCTTCCCTGCAGACTCAGTCACCCCCAACTTCCCTCCTCTGCGAGCCTGGTCACCCTTAACTGCCCTCTCCTGCAGTCTTGATGATCCCCAACTGCCATCCCTTGCAAGCCTGGTCCCTCCCAACTGTCCTCCCCTGCCAGCCATTTTGTGACAGCCATCCTCTGTCCACATGGGGCAGCCATCTTGTGTGTTGGAGTGATGCTCAATTTGCATATTACCTCTTTATTAAATAGGATTATTATTATTATTATTATTGATTTTTGGAGAGAAAGGAAGTGAGAAACATCAATGTGATAGCAAAACATCTATCCACTGCCTCCTGCAAGCCTTCTGCTAAGGATTAGGGTGGGGATCAAACTAGCAACCTTTCTGAGCAGGGCATGACACCCAACTAAGTGAGCACATGACTAGGGCTCAGCAGGCTTTTTTAAGTGCTTCTAGGAAGATCTATTTTTTTTATTTCTGAGACATTTTTATTTTTACATTTTAGTATAATTATTTATCTTTGAGTGATTTAAAAAAAATATTTGTGCTCCTAGAATGAGCACAAAAAGATATTTGTGCTTCTGAATTTTTCTGGGATAGGCTCATTTTAATTTTTTAGATCTCTTTTATGACCAGTACTGCTGATCCTTTCTAATAATCCTTCCTTTGTGTTTTAAGATATACAGTATATATTCAATCAACACTCACTTTTTTTGCATTCCATGCAGTGTGGAACTATTCATGGCGAAGTTGAATGTTAAGCAAAACTTTGATAGAATTGAGGGAATAAGCAAATGCCTGGGGGAAAGAAATGCTAAAAAATAGATTTAGCAAAGCTCCTGAGATGAGTTTCTGTGAATGATAGGTGAGGTTATTTGGACTAACTCTTCTTTTACAAATAACCAAATATTCTGAATAAATATATTTTTAATCTTCTTGAAAATCATCTGTGGTCTCAAAATGCCATTTTCTGCTAGGAAGAACCAGAAGACTTTGGAAAACTAAAAGAATCCAGACATGTGGCTGGAAATGTACAAGATGGGCCTGGAACATCTTGTTAAATCAAAAAGTAAAGATGCTGCCAAAGACTTCCAGGAAGTCTTTGAACAGGTTGTGAACATCAATAAAAACAGAATTTTGTAATAGAGTATGGCAGTTCAATGATATATAAGTGTATAAAATTTATAATGATATTTAAGAAAAAATTTAGTCTTTGGGGGATGCTAGAGAACTAACATATTCTAAAAAATTAAAAAGGTAAAAGTGAAGTATTTATGCTTTTTCTATCTGTACAAATGTATCACAGGAAAATCAAATATTAGATGAGAGGAAGTTTCACCTTATAGGAGTATTCCGTTTAATAAAACTAAGAAATTAGCTGAAGCTGGTTTGGCTCAGTGGATAGAGTGGCACCCTGCGGACTGAAGGGTCCTGGGTTCGATTCCAGTCATAGGCATCTACCATGGATGCAGGCACATCCCCAGTGGGGGTTGTGCAGAAGGCAGCTGATTGATGTTTCTCTCTCATCAATGTTTCTGTCTGTCTCCCTTCCTCTCTGTAAAAAAAATCAATAAAATATATATTTTTTAAAAACTAAGAAATTATAGAATTAGTGTATGTGGTCAACTGTAATGAAATAAAACACTTAGTTCTAGACACTGATTTTCAAAGCTTTAAAATGTTACAAAAAGAGAGACAAGACACTATGTCTCTCCTGATGGAAATACATATCAAGTACATATGGAGAATTCTTGTCCCAATATTCTACCTAAGTTTGGCCAATTCTCTACATCTAATTAGCCTTATAAGGATTATGGGGGATAGAGAAACCTATTTAATAATACCAAAGGGATGCAATTAGCAAAATCCAGGCTGTTATATACTCTAGGAAAATGAACCAACTTTTCGAAAATAAATTACAACAGGGATAAAAAGGGAGAGAGTGAGGAAGGAAGAGAACCCCATAGATCAAAGGAGGATTAAGCAACTTGGATGACAATCACAATGTCACAATTTGGATCCTGATTTTGAAGGAACCATGGATAAAGTAAAATATAAAATAAAATAAATTAGTGAGATATCAAAAGTTTGAAGTCTATGGTGATATAAAAAAGTTATTTTTGGGGGGGTGAGATAATGCTTTTGTAGGAATATTTTTAAAAGGAGTAATTATCTTTTGGAGGTACGTCCTGATTACTTATATTATTTTTCCATAATTTTCTTCAAAATAATTTTGAAGGGAGCATGGGTGATGTTTTAGAGGTAAACTATTAACCATAAGTTAATGATATTTAGAAGTAGCTCATAGGTACACAGAGTTCATTATACTATTCTCCCTACTTTGTTATAAGCCTCCCTTTTTTCATAATTATTGCTATTATTTATTGTTGTTTTTAAAGGGGGGTTAGAAAATATTTTGTACCACTGAGAACATGAATTATAATGATTTTTTAAAAAGTTTTATTCTCCTGGCAAGATTTTTTTCTTCCTTCTATTTTCTTTGTTCCTGTTTGAGTGTTTGTTTGGGGTCTCATTTTTTTTTTTTTTTAGGCTGTCGTATGCTGTTTGGAGGCTTCAGTCTACCTGTTGATATGCCATAGTTACAGAGACTCTGTGTATATAGATGGGACTTACTAGTGAAGAGTTTCTTTACAGGTCCTGGAGAAGACCCAGAGCCGCGCCTGTTATTATCTACATATAGTTCCTATTGGAGTCGTGTATTTCCCCCCAAAGAGCATGGGTCAACCTCTTCCACTAATGAGATGGATTAGAGGGAATATGGTTGGGTTGCCATATTTCTGGAATCTGGATGTGGGGCCTCACTATATAGACTTTCCCCTACTTTTTTTCTTAAGATTTTGTTTTCAGCATGAATCCATACTCTCAGTGGGGTCTGGTATGCTTGAATACAAAGAAACAGCTTCTAGCTTTCTCAAGTTTTTCTGCTTTCTCTTTTTCTGCTGGGAGGAAGAACTCTCTGAATATTATTTCTAGCAAAGAAAATGTTCTTAGAATTTTTTAGTCATAGGACCCGAAATGCATTTAAAAATATCATGGAACAAATCCTCTCATTATCTCTCTAACTAACTATAATCCTATTAATAAAAGAGTAATATGCAAATTGACCCACAAGCCATGCCCACCAGCCAATCAGAAGCAAATAAACCCCAACCAAGATGGCTTCAGCCACTGAGAGCAGGAGGGAGGCTTGGGTTTCCCCAGAGGCAAGCTTTCTGCCTGCCCTTGCCAGCCTAGGCCTCCACTCAGTGCTACAAAGTTTCAATTATAGATGATATATCCCACAGAAATGGTGGCAGCCATGGAGCTGGAGAGAGCAGAGGCTAGGGTTTCCCAGGCGATGGAGGAAGCCAAGCTTCTTCAGCCCTATCATCTAGGTCTCCACTCTAGGCTACAAAATTTCAATTATAGAATTTAAATAAACCCAAACAGAAATGGCTGCCACTACAAAGCCAGCAGAAGGCTTGGCTGCGCTCCAGGCTACAAAGTTTCAATTGTAGAACATAAATTAATACCAGAGTCTCTGCTTGGGTTGCTGTGGGGGGGGCATGGCTGGCCTGAAAACCACCACAGGCCCCTCACCCAGCCTCCCCATGCCCCAAGGGAACCCCCACCCTTGCTGATCCCCACCCATGCACCAGGCCTCTATTCTATCTAATAAAAGAGTAATTTGTAGATTGACCATCACTCCAAACACAAGAGGGCTGTCCCCATGTGGTCAAAGATTCTGCCCCCATGTGGACACAAGATGGCCATCACAAGGTGACCAATAGGTGAGGGCCGTTGGGATATTCCAGGCCTGCAAGGAAGGGCAGTTGTGGGTGACCAGGCCAGCAGGGAAGGGCAGTTGGGGGTGATCAAGTCTGCAGGGGAGGGCAGTTAGAGGTAACAAGGCCAGCAGAGGAGGGGAGTTGAGGGCAAACAGGCTGGCAGGGGAGCAGTTAGACATTAATTAGGCTGGAAGGGTAGTGATCAGGCTGGCAGGCAGAAGCGGTTAGGGACAATCAGGGAGGTAGGCAGGTGAGCAGTTTGGAGCCAGCAGTCCTGGATTATGAGAAGGATATCTGATTTCCCGGGCAGTCGGACTTCCCGCGAGGGATCCCAGATTGGAGAGGGTACAGGCTAGACTGAGGGACATCTCCCACTTCCCGTGCATGAATTCTGTGCACCAGGTCTCTAGTCCTAATATATAAAAAGCCAGGGGCCATCACAACCTAAATGACCAGAAGGATGACTGAACAGCAGGCTGAATGGGGCAGTCAGGCCAACAGGGGGTTTAGTGAGGAACAACCAAATGACTGAACAAGGCTGTGTGGGGCAACCAGGATGCCAGGGGTGTTAGTGAGGTACTATCAAATGACTGAACAGAGGCTGGGCTGAGGGGGACTGGCCCCACCTCATGCACGAATTTCACGTACCCGGCCTCTAGTACTAACTATAATATAGTAACACACTAACCAATATATAACCAATATAATAACCACGTAACCAATTATAATACTTATAGTCAGTGGTCCACAGTGAGCATTTAAGCACTATTATCTAAATTTTCATTGTTTTCTTGCTGGCTAGCCTGCAAGTGCATAGTTTCCTAGCTTTGTCTTATCTTGTCTCCTACACAATTTAATAAATAAGTCTGAATACCTATCATGTATAATTTAAGGTTTTATTAATGGATGATTTTTGCTAATACTGCACTACCTATCCTCTGAAATTGTTGTTCGTATCATTGGCAGATGGGCCTCAGCAAAGGTCTGGTCCTTCATTGCTGTTCCATGGCTCCCTGTTTTGGGTAGAAAGGAGTGTTTATTCATCATTGTTTTTTAACCTCATCTTGTAGCTTTGAATTTGCCCTGGACCTCTATCTTCTCTTACATTTTTTAATGTTAGGTATTTTTTATGCTCGCTACTGTGTGGTGCTCATTATGTAAGTCACTAGTTTTATTTTGTCAGTACATTTCTGCAATTTACCTGGGTACATAGTTCACGTCCTGTACCCCATTAGCTATTTCTCATCTCACATCTGTGTCTTGGCATGAGGCGTGGCTGGTGTCTAAAAAGTAGAATGCCAGCTTTTATAATATCTTTTGAAAGCAGCCCTCCAATCTGCCTCTTTTCTTTTTCAAATATATAATTTAATTGTACGTTCCTTATTTTTAAAAATCTTTTTCACAGAAATGATACTTTCAAACATAATTACTACCTTATATTTCTAGGGTTCTTGTGTTCATTAAAGCACTAATTCATCTATTACCATATTGCATTTTTTTATAACACCCAGTGAGTAGGTGGAACAGGCATTGCTATTCTCATTCAGAGATGCAAATGTGAAAGTAAAGAAATTACCTTTCACATGATTTCCTGATGGCTATGCAGAGGGTGAATGGTGGATCTGGGACCAAAATTCCACTTATCTGACTCCCTGTGTCACCCTCTTTTATTCATCTGCTGACAGTGTTCACACTCTGCATGTGGATCTCATTCTGAGGCCCAATAGTATGACCATGGCCACCCCGGGGCCCACTATCTTGTTGCTTTCCCATTGAGTTATTCCTTCATTTATCATCCTGTTGTGGCACCTCCTGTGACTCTAGACTCACCTGTGGGAAGAAGACCTTTTAAACCTGCCATAAATCAGATAAATTTTACCATGCTGTTGTCCGTGGTCTTTGAAAAATCTATTTTTTAGTTAAGACATTTTTCTTAGGCAAGTAAAAGTCTCTTCTCACTTTAATGAAAACATGAAGCTCTGTTCGATGTCATCTGAGTTTTCCTATGTGATGAGGTCCCTCTGCAGAGTGAGTGTTTCTGCCCAATGACCGATAAGGTACATCAGCTTTCATTACTGTTACCCCTCCCTCCATTCTGACCCCACTCTCTTTCCTCCTAAAGTGTTGAATTTCTAGACATTTATGGAATCAGCCGGCATCAGCGATAAAACACTGCATAAATTCATCAAAGCTCCCTCTGCATTTTTCTTCATCTATCTCTGTTCCATTCACCTGGAAGGAAAACAAGAGTCAACACACTGATTATGCCACCTCAATGAGAGAAAAATAACCATATTTTTCAAGAGAAGGTCAATTTGACAATAAGTCAAATGCCCAGGATGTTGAGAGAGTATAGTTTCATCAGATACTCATGTCTGTCCTTGGACAGTGCACACTACACTCTCTAATGCTACTCAGATTGGGTACTAGTAACATTTAAAAGTTCCCATGGAATTGTGGAAGTTGCATCTAGATTTTGCAGAGCAGCCTAGGGGGTCAGCAAAAGCTTTCAGAGATGCAAAGGTAATTAAGTAATGGAGACAATGGTCCAGGTAATTCAGGTCCAAATGTTGTTTTGGTGTGAAATGTTCATGTAATGAAAGCAGGAAATATTGCTCTCCATTCTTGGGTTATTTCCCTTAATTGTTTATTTAAAAATGATAACGGCCAGGTTCTATATCCTTAAAAGCACCCAGGACATTCAAATTCTGCTTGTTGAAGACAACAGGGAATAAAGGCAGAACCATTGTGGGCTGAAATACCTCTGGTCTAACTAATTTTGTGCTAAGCAACGTGAGTGCTTGGGTAACAATGAGTTTCTGTCTAGAAAAGCTTACACACATGTTTCTAGACAAGAGACCCAAGTATAGAGCAGCCAGGGCCTATCTAACTTGGGACTAGTCAGTGCAGTCCCAGTGCAGTCAGGTGGCAGAGAATGGAAAGATTATGTGCGGCTGAGGAGACAGGACTGCTTCATAGAGAAAGTATGGTGATGTTTTCTGTGAAGGATAGTCATATTTGGATAGACAGAGGGTGAGGAGAGGCCAGGTGAATGGCATGATCAAAGGCATGGAAACCGAAAGGACTGTGACATTGCAGGAGGCCAAGGGGAAATGGCTTATGTGGGGAAGCAGTCAGCTCCTCTGAGACCTTAAAACCTCTGGAAATGAAGCCTCTCAGGACCTTTTCAAAGATCTTTCTTTTAACTCCCAGTGGATGACAACCAATTTTTAGAGAGCCCTATTTGAGTGTCAAACTTGGAAAATGACATTCAGCTGACATTTTACAATTTGCACACATTTTGCAAGAGCTTTTTTTTTTTTAAATGTGTGAAACCAAACTGCAAGAAGACAAATAAGGTTGTGTGGCAACACCCGATATGAGAGTAAATCTGAACATTGATTCAGCTAAAAAAGTCTTCCATCTCAGGTTTTATGGGTGAGGATTATCTGAGACTGTTAGGTATAATAATAAAAAATGATAATAAAATGTCTAGTGTTAGGTAATCACTTAAATTGTATGAATTTACATAGAATTTAAAGGTTTAAGAATCAAAAAGGAATATAGATATTGCCCATTTCAGAACCCCAATTATATAGATAAAGGAGGTCTAATCAATGAAAGTATGTGCTTTTCCAATGTCACAGCTTAGAGCTGGGATCAAGGTTAAGGATGGCATTCTAACTTATTATTCAGGGTTATTTCTAGTGTGTTGTATGTGTGTGTGTGCCCACACACATGTGTTGCATGTATGTGTGTGTGCTTACACACATACCTACAAATAGACATACCAAATAACTCAAAATAAATTACATCAAAAGAATTCAAAATAGCAGAACTTTCAAGTCTCTCATTTGTCATGTGCCTATAGAGGCTCACTGGGAATAGCTGGTGAGTAAGTTTGATGAAATGTTTCAAACAGTAAAGAGATAGCCAATTTAAATACATTCAGAATGAAAAGATTTCCTCCTGACTTTTAATTACATTATATTGATGTTCCTTTGGAGACATCATTTGTTGACTGTGATTATTTCTTTTCCACTCTGTCTTATTTTCTTCTTCTTTTATTTAACCTGAAAAAAATCATTATATGCCTCCGAATCCATAATAAATACTGATTTTACCACATGAAGGTAGCAGATTGTAACTTGCAGGCAGTTCTGATCCAGTTTACTGGTAATTGTTAAATAGTGTTTCTCCAATGTAGCTAACTGGCTTGGAGACAATATCGAGATTACATTTTTCCAAAGTGTTGAATTATTTTACCCAAATGACATTTATTTCATTTAACACAATGACTTTTTCCATCATTTTCAGAGACTACACAATGTAAGGTAAGAACAGTCCATTCGTGGCATAAACATTGCGTAGGCCCAAACTTCTTGCAAGACACTTACTATATCCTGTTGAAGATCAAGATAAGTGAATTGCAACCCCTTTTCTTATGGAATTCACAACCTGGTAGGAGAGACATACATGTCTCCAAAGAGCCTTACTAGCAATATCTTCAAGGCTCTTTTGAATGAGATTTAAAAAAAATCATATCCCATAAATCTGTAACTCAGGGCACAGTTGTGTGGGCACCATAGAAAGGGAATTTGGATCTACTAGACTCTGGCTTCAGCTTCAAAAAATAGATGTTATTTTTATTTTTTTAAAATATATATTGTTATTGATTTCAGAGAGGCAGGGAGAGAGAAAGAGAGATAAACAGGTCAATGATGAGAGAGAATCATTGATTGGCTGCCTTCAGCATGCCCCATACCGGAGACCGAGCCCGCAAGCCAGGAATGTGTCCTAACTGGGAATCAAACTATTACCTCTTGCTTCATAGGTGGAAGCTCAACTACTGAGACACATTAGCCAGGCAGAAGAGATGTTCTTTAAGGCAGAATTTTAATAGTTGGAAATGTGGCAGAAGGGCATTCCGAGTGGAAGTATCCAGAGCAATGATGTGGTAGTGTGAAGGCTATGTTCTGAATATGACAAGAAGTTCAGTGAGCTGCATCATTGTGGCTTGTACTGAATGGTGAGATAGGCAGTTGGAGCCATGGAGAGCCTTGAATGAAGGTATGTTGACTATGGTTCTTAAATCGTGGGGAGTGGGGAAGAATTGGGTGATGTGTGGCTTAGAATGATGGAACACTGGCATTGAAATCCAACAAACTGACACTCTCTGAAAGGCACGTGGCGATTTCCTTCTCTTTATGCCCCCCATGTGTATATTCTTGCTTAGATTCCAGGCAAGTACCAGGACTTTTGCTTCTGGGCCAGATGTGTTCCTTTTGTGTCTGTGTATCCCAGATTGAGCCTTGCTTCTTATTTCTCTTGTCACTGTTTGTCCATGTTACAATAGGAAAGATAGCATTTTCTAAAGCTTTGCTCTTTGTCCAAAAGACTCTAGAACACATTATCTGTTTTCTTCCCTTGCTCACTCAATCCCTCCTTCTCTTCTTTGTTTCCTTTAATATTTATGAAATTCCTTTAATTTGTAAAACACTAATTCATCATATAAACTTGGCTAATTCTCTTGACTTTTCTGGGCTAAATTTGCATATATAAAAATGAAGTATTTCAGTCATATGAATTTAGGACCCTTTTAATGTTAACAATGTTTGCAAATGAAATTTTAAGAATAGTCTGTATACTTGTACAGTCTAAAATCATTTATTTCCACTGGTAACACTCACTGCCTGGAGAGGTGTCCTTGTCTCCATCAATGTAATCTCTTTTCTAACATTCTGTAAATTGTTTCTCTATTGGTCTGACAAGTCTTCTTTTGCTGGCTTCTGAAACACCCTTCTGAGGGTACTAAGAGATAAGTGAATGGCGGACAATGGCGGACAAGTGGGAATATAGGTGGTGACTGCTCAGACCCAGAAGTAGGAGGAGGACTCAGAGGGTGAACATGGTTTTCACAGATCTCTGAAGACCAAAACTAGCTGCTAAATGGTAATAGAGACAGATTGCAAGGATGGTCCTATAAATACGTAGATGTAGATAGGTGAGCAAAAGGGATACAAGTGAGACCATTGGACATAATTTCTGTCCCTTGGTCTGTGCACTCAACACATCTTTTGTTGTTATTGATTTATGAGTAGCTATTTGTATAGGCATTTCTCAAGAAGACAGTAGCCAAGCTGATACCCTGTTTCCCCGAAAATAAGACATCCCCTGAAAATAAGACCTACTTGCTGTACTATAAGGCATCCCCCTGAAAACAAGATCTAGTGCATCTTTGGGAGCAAAAATTAATATAAGACACTGTCTTATTTTTTGGGAAACAGGGTAGTACCCTGAAATAAAAGCAAAGTATGGTAAAATAATTTTAACACATTGTGGTCATGCTGTAGGATATTTCTTGACCCTAACTGATTTCCCAGATCCTTCCTACAAGCTGTGGAAGAAAGTTCAATTGGAATATTGCAAGTTTCCATTTGTTTTTCTCTCCTAACTGACATGGCTAGCAAGCTTTAGTTTATAATCCGCTACACTTAGCCTTTGTTTTGTATGCATGATGGTGACACAATTTGAAAAAAAGTTCCACTTATGACTGAGATGGGCAACTGTGTTTTTCCAATCGACCTTCATGGTTTCTGAGTTTTGAGCTAAACCAGAGCCTGTGTATTCCAGTTTAATTATGCTAGTGACCCGTGATTTCATTGTTCAAAATGAAATGGCTTCTTTTTTTAAAAGGTTCTTAGACATCAAATAATTCCTTTAAAAATAAACTGCAAATGAGTCAGACCAATGCAAAATTAACTCCATGAAATATATTTGAGTTCCACAGTTAAAAAGGAAAATAATCCTCAACAAATTATGCAAAGAACTTAAAGAAGTCAGTAACATTTATTGACTTCTCATTGTGTACTATATCCTGTCATAGAATTATTGGCAGGGGTGCGGGTGGTTGCAGGGAATAGAATGGTCTTTCCTTGGCCATTTAATGACCTGTATAGTTAGATTTTTCTTTAAAGATATCACTGTACCTACCCCCAAGATACTTTATATTAAGGAATCTATGAGCATAATTCTGATTTAGCAAAAGGAAACTTTGACATGGGTTGCCCAATTCTAGATATAAGTCGTATTCTTGGTTTGGAATATTTTGATCTATCTCTGAAATAATCATTGGTATGAGAGGAAAACTGGGTTCCAAGGAGGTGAATGGCAGGCAGATGAAGCTCAGGGAGGAAACCAGACAGTGAATGGAAGGTAGGTGCAGGAAACCAGACATTACCTCACCAATAGAGATGTAAATAGAACAAATAAGAAACCTGGTCAAACCTTAATGCATCTGTTTACTCACTGCTTAGGTGAGACATCGGTATTTAGGCAGCTGCCCCGCTTTAGTCTTATGTTAAGTATGAACTGTTTATTCACCACTTAGGTGAGACTTTAGTTACCCCTCTTTTAGTCTGATGTTAATTCTTGCTGGTTGATTTCATTGTTGGAATTTCCTGACCTAAAGGACATGGATGTATCACTTAGCCCTAATAAAAGGGGATAGGAAAGCCAGAGCTGGTGGCAGTCCTCCCCCTAGAGGTGGAGTCCCACCTGGCCCCCATTATTCCCCAAAATGGATGCTTTTCCAGTCTCTCTTCATTTGTGTGCGGCCTTCTCCAGACGCTGAACCCTGACATGGGAACCCTGGACACGCAGGATGTGAAAAGGATTTCCACAGGTGGGGATTGAATTTACTCACCAGCCTAATGGGACACAAGGTGCTGGAAATAAAACAGACATTGCATTTGCCTAAGGTAATGGAAGAACATAATATGGTCCAAATGTTCCATCTAGAAATATGTATTTCTATTGAAGGTATTCTAGTCCATATGGGCTGCTATAAAAAAGTCATACATGAGGGACTTATAAGAGCAGAATTTGATTTCTCACATTTTGGAGGTTGGGAATTCCAAGATCAGAATGCTAGTAAGATTCAATGTCTGGTGAGGGCCTGCTTCCTGGTTCTTAGATGGCCATCTTTTCAGTGTGTCCTCACGTTATGGAAGGGGTGAGGGATCTCTCTGGGTCTCTTTTATAATGCCACTAATTCCATTCATGAGGTCTCCACTCTTATGACCTAATCACCTCCCAAAGGCCCCCACCTCCAAATACCATCACATTGGGGATTAGATTTCAACAAATAAATTTTGAAAGCACTATAAATCAAAAGGGCAAGGGAAAGAGGAGGGAAACATAGAATCCACTAAAGATCATCTTTATCTTCCAATTTACCTTCCAGGTGAACCTACACTCGGTCTCACAGACAATGCCAGATTTCTAACTCTCCATCTGAGCTACATTAAAAATAATGGAGAAGCAGAATAAAGTAGAAGTTAACTGAATGAACTGTGGAGCCAGACTGCCTACATTTGAATCTTAGATTTTATATCATTCTAATTAACTGATCTTCAAAAGGAGGAAATAATGGGATTTGTCTGACATGATATGGTAGAATTGAACTGGTTAGGTCCTGGGAAGTGCACTGAAGAGTGCTGGAACCATAGTAGGCACTCAATAATGTTTTTAGGATTATTATTACTGTGGTGTCCACTGGTTCATGTAGTGTGAGAAAATTATAATTACTGACATGTTGAATGACTTCAGAGATAAACAACTTTTCCCAACAAAGTTTCATCTCTACCAGATCATCATCAATTTAGATAATTAAAATGGAGACAGAACCCATCAAGTCATGACTCATGAATTATCCAAATTTCAAATTGTCTATCATTATAATAGAGTAGAGTACTGGTGCATGGGATTTATGTACTGGTGGGGGCATGGCCTGAAGGGATTGCTCCCTGTGGGAGTGTCACTCATCCAGGTCAGCCGAGTAGATGTACAGAGTGGCTGCTCCCTGGTCAGGCATCTTTCATGGAGCTGGAGCACTCACTTCTCCATGGGACCTGGTTGGGGCCGGGCCTAGGGACTGAACCCTGAGAGGCGGTAGAGTAGGCCTCAGTCCATAGTGGCCACAAACCTTCCTCATAGCCTCTGGGGTCAGATCTCTGAGCCCAGTGGTTGCACTGCATAGCCTGTAGGCATCCAGAGGAAGCAGCAGGGAGCAAGGAGGAGGAGCCTGGGGTTCGCAGCAGGAGCAGCCCTCATCCTGGTCAGCTGAGCAGTGCTCCCACTGTGGTAATGCAATGCTCCTGCATTGAGTGTCTGCTCCCTGGTGGTCAGTGCGTATCATAGTGACTGGTCAACCAGTCATTCTGGTCATTCTGCCATTTGGTCCCTAGGCTTTTATTGTATAAGATAGTAAGCCATGGGTAGTGTCTTTGACTCTGGGTCAGATTTTGATCAAGAAGTAGAAGAGATACTAGGAGAATGGGGGATTGAGAATGAGGCCTGTAGATTAGAGAAAGCAATTCCATGGAAATGGAGAACCACTGCCAAGGCTTGAGGCAGTAACACAAACCTTGTTGATCTTGTGATTTTGCCAGTGGGTGCTCTGAACCTAGACATGACTATTAATAACACTTACAGTAACACATACAAAGAACTGGGTTTTATGGAATTGAAGGCTGAAAGTGTTGAAATATAAATTGTTTTCCCCATTTTTACTCTTCCTTAAGTCTTGAGTTTCTAAATGTGTTTGGTAATTTTTCTTTTCTTGTCGCTGTTGCTTTACATTTTGCCAGTGGTTTGTGCATGTGCTGAATATTTATAGAGAAACTCAATACACTATAGATCTTGTAAGTGCCTCGAGGGTAGGATCTGGGTTAATAAAGTCATAAAATTATTCATAACCATTCTGGGTGAGAGCCATATAGTATTACAAAACTATATGAATGTTAATAAAAGACAGAAAAAAAAACTACATCACAGGTCACCAAAGCCAAAACGGTGGCCAGAGGAGGGGTTTATTATTTGAATCAACCTGAAATCTTGTTTCAGAAAGGAAGTTGGTTTGGGAGTATTTGACATCTTGCTCCCTAGCATATGTCATCAGTGTGGCTCAAATAAACTTATAAAAATAATCTAAAAAAGAAAGAAAATATGGTTTTATGTACTATTCAGGCTAGGTTATTCTGTGGGTAGCAAAAATCCTAGTGGCTTAAAATAAGGTTAACTTTTTACTCACATTAAATATCCACCTGAGATCAGCCAAAAGCTCTACCATCTCTGTTCTGGGACACAGGCTGCCAACAGTCCCTATCTGAAGCATGGCCAGTTGCCACAACAGAGCAAAATAAATTGTCATGAGTCCTGCACTGTTCTTTTGATACTGTTAATCCTCACCTGAAGATATTTTTCATTGTGTTTTTTTTTTTTTAGAGATAATGGAAGCGAAGAAGGGAGGGGGAGAGGAAGAGAGATAGAAACATTGATTGATTCCTTTCTGCCCTCAGCCAGACCAGGGCCAAGGATCAGGACCAGGGATTAAACTTGCAACTGAGGTATGTGCCCTTAACCAGAATGGAACAAGAGACCCTTCAGTCTCAGGGCCAATTCTCTAACCACTGATCAAAGCCACTAAGCCAAATCACTGAGCCAAACCAGCACTTGTCATTAAAATTTCAGCCAGAAAGTGACACTCACCACTTCCATTCGTATTTCCTGAAGCAAGTCCTATAGTCTTGCTTAACTTGAAACAGGGTTAAAAAGAACTACTCTTTTCTTGTGCACAAATGATGGAACTTGGAAATATTTGGGAAATATTATTGGCTGCTACAAGGAGCTCATAAATAAATATAACATTGCCAGATTATCTGTGTTTACTCAGGGTACGAAGATGTTAGCTTCCTAAAGAACCTACCATAAAATAAATAACCTTAACATTTATCTAATGAGTGCCTACTACATACAACAACAAAAAAATCTTAACTACAATTGGTAAGCAAGATCCATAAAAATGCTTTATATAATGAACTCTGAGCATATTGTCAGTTGGGCATATTCTCACTAAAGTGGCTGAAACCAGTAAAATAAGTTTCTTCACATAATACGATGTCTGGAAATCAACATTTGCTGTTGGCCATGCCATCAAGGACTCATGCACTTATAGTGTCTTTTTCTCTGTCATTGTTAGCATGTTAGCCATTCGTTATCACATTTGATACTTCTGGGTCATAAGGCAGCCATGACAAGCCAAATTGTTCTCTACTAAAAGCTGGGGGAAGAGAGAAGGTGCTAGTGTTAGCTGTGGTTGAGGATTGTGTGGAAAAGCAGTTCTTTGCACCATTCGTAGCTTCTAGTGATTTGCCAACAGTCGTTGGAATTCCTTGATCCACAGAAGCATCATCCATCTCTGCCTTCTTGTTACATGGCTTCTTTCTCCGTACATCTTTGTCTCCAACTTTTCCCTTTTTATAAGCACACCACTTATACTGAATTTAGGGTCCACATTAATGGCCTCATTTTAATTTTCTTATCTTTGCCAAGACCCTTGATCTCCAAACACAGTTCCATTCTGAGGTCCTGGGGACTAGAACTTAAGCATATGAATTTGGGGAGAAGAAATTTCAACCCATAACAAGAGGGAACAACATAAATAAAGACTTTAAAAAACACATACAAATTTCTGTAAAACTACCGTTTCTGTGATATTAAAATATATAAGGTAAATAAGAAAGGCAAGGATAGCCCCGCTGTTGTGGCTCAGTGATTTTCCGTCAAACTATGAACCAGGAAGTCGAGGTACTATTCCCAGGCAGAGCACATGCCCAGGTTTTTAGCTCAGTCCCTAGTAGGGGATATGTAGGAGGCAGCCAATCTATGATTTTCTCTAATCATTAATGTTTCTATCTCTCCCTCCCTTCCTCTCAGAAATCAATAAAAAAACATATTAAAACAAAAAACAGAAAGGAAGAAGAGCATGGATAGATATTAAAGAGTCTTAAAAACCAAATAGATTGATTTACCTACTGAATGCAGTAGGCAATAGAAACATACACAGAGGAATATAAGGGGGAAGCGGGGAAGAGAGAGGGATCAGGTATTAGGTGGGTGTTTAGGTTGATGTGGGACTGAGCACATTAATAATAGAAGAAAAATTAAGGTCCAGCAACAGACATGAGAGGCATTTGCAAAGCATAAAAGCTAGGATTGTGGGATAGGTACCATACATTGGAAAAATGAAAGAGAAGCGTCAACAGTGTTATTGAGGAGACATGCTTACCATGGGAATTTTGGAAAGAAGTGGGAGAAGAGAGATTTTCACTTTAAATTTCACATCTTTTTTATAATTGTTTTTTAAAAAAAGCAATGAGTATCAAAATCTGTTTTACTTTCAGGACAGTTGAATATTACTTTTTTAAAGCTGATGATGTTTTGGATTGCACAAAGTGAACTGAGATAATTCTGGGGCATCTGAGTAGAGGTGTCTGGTTGAAGATAAAAAGACATGAGGTGGCATAGGAATTAGTCACATATAAGTGATTGGTACAGTAAAAAATTAACAGTAGGATAATGATAATTATTTAGATGCTTGAATAATAATAGTAATTATTTCTTGCCTACCAGATGCCAGGAGCTTTATGTATATTGTCTCATCTAATCCTGACAATTACTCTATAAGATAGCTATATTATTTCTGCTTTACAGATGAGAAACCTGGAGCTTTGAGACATAGAGCAATTTGCTAGGGATCATATAACATATAAGGTTTGGGGGAGCCAGCTTTTGAACCCATCCCTGTCAAACTTAAAAGTTTATGTTCTTCAACTCTACTCTACTTGAGGATAATTACTTCACCAGATGATAATGAATTTCTTTCACAGGGCAGTGTAGTAGGAATCACATAGGAAATAAAACTTAGCGGTTTTCTACAGGTGGCTGGAAATTACATTCCCTCCTCTTTATGTGACACAGGCCAGATGAGGGGCATACAGAATATGAGAAGTCTGACAGGGGGAAATTATAACCCATTAAGCTACAAAAGTTTCATTCAAGCCTAAAATGAAATTGCTCTGGAATAGTGAAGGGGACTTCTCTGATAGACAGAGTCAAGTTCCTGGACACAACCCTAAATTCTCCACACTGGACATGTAGATTCAGCATTTCCTTTC
This sequence comes from Antrozous pallidus, assembly GCA_027563665.1. NCBI lineage: Eukaryota > Metazoa > Chordata > Mammalia > Chiroptera > Vespertilionidae > Antrozous > Antrozous pallidus. The sequence continues at coordinate 83,251,393 of CM050518.1, read as the reverse complement.
ATGGAGAAATCTCACATAATCCTATGCCAAAAACAATTTTGAGCAAGAATTAGCACTTTGAAATGGGCATGTCAGTTTCTCATGTCAATAAAAATGTCATTGTTCTATAGACAGAAATGGAGAGCTTGGTTAAATTTGCTCCTCTTCTGGAAGGGACATAGTAGAAAGAAACTAAAGCATTATTCTGTTTTGTAGTCTCTACAGAATGAATGAAATAGAAATTGGACATTGTATTAACAAATGTATTGGTGTTGACAATAAAATTGGAAAAGAAAATGGGCTTCAAATGCTCTATAACCATAAGCTTGAGTTTCTCTAATAATGAGCTAAAATCCCTTAAACTAATTAAACTAATTATTTTGAAAAAATAATTATAGCCCATTATTGTCTACATTGGTCAAATCACCTGACATTTCTTTGTGGTGTACATACATATCTGTTGTGAATTGAAGGAAAAGAGCTAGCTGGTCTATGTAACATTTGCAGGTCTGGAGAAAGAATACAAAAGAAGGACTTCACACCACCTGACTAAATGTCCAAAACATGTAAGTCAATGAAAAAATATTGTTAAAGACCGAGGGCATCAAGGTTGAATGCAGAATTCTCAGACTTCTTGGTTCCATGCAGAATGTGATGACATAGGGAGACCTGGCCTTGGCCTCTCAATGTTTCTCTGACCTAAATCCTATTTTTTCCCATTCCCAACTCTATTCTGCATTACAAAGTGTCTCCTAGACACCTCATCCTGTGTATCCAAACTGTATCCTCGGCACTAGGGAGGAAATGGGATATATTCTAGGATTGTGGTTGTCCTTGGGAGGAGAGACCTGAGAAAGAGGCATTTTCAGATTTTGGAAATGGATTTGGGGTAAATTGGGCAAAAAATTTCTGGGTCCTGTTTACCTGCAGGAGGGAATTTGCTACAATGAGAATTAGAAGCCAACTTCCTAGTTTTCCCTGATTTGAATGGACCTTGCCTTATTACCTTAAATCATTTGTGGAGGAGACCCTAAATAAAATTGTTGGTTCCACCAAACTATTGATGCAAACAAAGTGGAAGAAAATATTATAGAAATTCACTTGAAAAATCATAGAAAACAATACTATGCAAATATGTATGGGAAAGTGGGATATATTCTAGGGGCTTTATAGTAGAAAACTTTCTCAATTCTCAATCTTGAGTGTAAGGAGACAGTAGAAATGATTTTTCTGTAGTTAGACCTTTCACAAGAAAACAGGTGATACAATTGCAATGCTATTTTTTTCAAATTATATATTTTAATCATGACTTTGTAAAAGAATGTGAATGAAATAACTTACATTCAAATATGATTGTTTCTAGCCACATTTCTGTCTGAGGTGGGCAACAGATTCCTGTGCTGCTGCTGATATCTAGGAAAGTTCTTAGAAAAGCAGGATTTGTTGAGTCAAATATTCCTCATTTTATCTTTGTTCTGTCTTTCATTTACTACATAGCTTTTGGAAGATCATTTGCTTCATTGTATCAGTCTTTTCATTTAAAAATGAGCTATTCAGTTTATTTTTAAGTAAGTGATAGAATGCCAGGTAGGCATTAAACCTTGGGGGAAACCTTGGACTGAGTATATGCTACAAAAGTTTGCAGAAGAGGAATGAGCCCAGGGGAAGTTGAAAGATGGTCATACCCACAGGGATTTTTCATATTTCCTGGGGAGGTGTCATATTTACTATACCGGTCCCTTTACTTTTCTTCATAGGTATAGGCAGAGGCAGAAGATGTTTTATTTTTTTAATATATTTTTATTGATTTCAGAGAGGAAGGGAAAAGGAAAGAGAGACAGAAACACCAATGATGAAAAAATCATTGATTGACTGCCTCATGCATGCTCCACACTGGGGATTGAGCCTGAACCCGGGCATGTGCCCCAACCAGGAATGATATTGTGACCTCCTGGTTCATAGGTTAATGCTCAACCACTGAGCCATGCCAGCCAGGCTGTTTTATAACAACTTATGCTGGGAACGATATTATCAGAAATCTGCTACATGAAACTGAGGGGAATAAAGGATAAATGTTAGAATCTGGGAAGAAATTTGAAATGACTAAGATGAGAAATCCTCTTGAATGTATGTGTATAGATTAATGATTAAAATGTATTTTAGTGATTATGAGTACTAATAATTTACTATTTATTATAATATTTAATGTTTATGAGTCAAATAGGAGTCATTACAGATGAATATGAAATACATATTTTAGAAATGTGTTGAGTGGAGAGAAGTGTTGAAAATTTTAGCCTGAAAATTTTTAAGGTTATGTAGAAGACAATATACTATGTAGTTTTTGACTCTCACAACTGAGAAAAAATACTTGATGCTTCAAAAATAATGTGGAATTGCTTTTAGAAGTCCTATGTTTTTGTTCAGTCTTGATTTGGGTCCTGTTGAATGCAGGCCAGATGGGACAAACTGATAAAAACTAAATAGCAGATGTTGTTAGATATCCTGGCAGCTGTTTGATATCCAGCCACGTGAATTATCAAAATAAAGTCTTATCTTTAGGGATTCTGACAAGAATGGAAATATCTTGGAATAGGGCTACACCAGTGGGTTTGTTGTGAAGAAGGGTTGAAGTTAATGTTTCCTAGAGCAGGGAGGGGATTTATTATAAAACACAAAAGATGAATTTTCAATACTCCAATATAACTACTACAAGAGTTATGTTGTATTTTCGAAATTTGGGAGCCGTCTATGAGAATATTCTTGGTAGTTTATACCTCTAAAATTCTTTTTTTTTAATCCTTACCTGAGGGTATTTTTTCATTGATTTTTAAGTAGAACGGAAGAGAGAGGGAAAGACAGAGAGAAATTACATAAATCGGTTGCCTCCTGCACGTGCCCTGACCAGGGCCTGGGCCAGGGAGGAGCCTGTAAGCAAGGTATGTGTCCTTGACCAGAACCAAACATGGACCCTCTGGTCTGCAGGCTAACGCTCTATTCACTGAGACAGACTGACTAGGACCAAAAAATTCTTAATAGCACTGTTATGACCATCAAATTGATTTTTTAAATGAATTTTGTATTTGTTTCTATGTTTAATTGTTCTTTATAGCCACAGTTTTATTATGCATATATTTAGAAAGGCAAACCTATAAGAAACAATTCAAACCACTCAATAATTCGTCCCCACTTTCCCTCCTCCTTTCTAAGTTTCTTTCAAATAAATATTCTATGCCAGCAAAATGTATTTTTATTCCTCAAGCATATCTTAGTCATTGGGCCCCTGGACTATTCTTATATCATCTCTTCTATCAAGATAGTTATCACATTAATTATCCCTCACTCACCTCAGTGTACTTCAGAGACATGAAATATATCTCTCCATAGAACATACTTGACCAATTTGGCTCCAGAGGTCTTTGTTTGATTTGAACATCTACAGGAGTACTGGTGTGTTGCTCAACAACAACTGGCTTGCCAGAACCTGTTTTGTGCATCTCTTCCAACTTGTGTTCAGTGACCTCATGTTGGAAGTTGAAAATAGCCAGTGTGGAAATATTTACACCATCGAAATGGGCAAATGCTACAAATGTGGTTATCTCCACCCCACACCCCTAGAAAGTCAGTCATTAAATATTTGCCACAATACTGTAAGACAGTGGATGCACCAGGAATTTGGTGTTTATTATGCATTAACCTTGAGTTGTCAGCTAATAGTCCATCAATATATGCTTTTCTTCCAAGGAAGATTGTTGGCCTTTCCCTACACTTTTTACACTTATCAAAATGCTTTATGGGCGGGGGGGAGCATGGAAGGAAAGGGGGAAGTAGGTTTATAGTTGTGAGAATTCAAAACACAGAGTTTATTCTTGTACTATTATTTATTAACTAGAAGCCCAACGTGCACAAAATCGTTTGTGGTTAAGGGTCCCTAGGCCATCTTCTGTGAGTTCACCAGTCCCTGCTGCCAACCCTGGGTTCTTCAAGGTTCCCCAGAGCCTGTGGGCCAGGGGGTGGGACCAGGAGGTCGCTGTTCCTCCCTCTCCCTGCCCTGCTGCCACTCACCTGGGTTCGACAAGATTCCCTGTTCACCAAGCTGTGATTGGAGCCTGAGGGCTGGAGGAGGGACCAAAAGGTTAATGGTTCCACCTGGGTCTCCAGTCCCATCCTGCTGCCACTCACCTCAGTTCCCTGTGGTTCCGATTTGCCGTGCTGGATCTGAGAATGCAGGCTTGGGGGAAGGGACCCAGAGGTGCTCAATGCAACTCATGGTGACCAGTTGAATGGTCATTTTGGTCGTCACAGTCACTGCCTTTTTATATATAGGATTATTGTATTATTTTTCATATAAACAACTATAATCTTACTTTTTCCCCACTCTGTATATATGCATAATCAATACTAGCTTATCAGAAACACTCAAACTTTAAGAAGAAATAGGGACTTTTTCTCAGTAGAACTAGATCAATCTTGCCAGATGTCCAGGAACCATATTTTGATTTCTTAAACAATCAGTATTTTTACCAATTAACTCTGTAAATATGTATAAATAGATGGGCCAAATAAACAAAAAACAGCTAAACTATACCAAGAACTGATAAATACTGCCTTTAATTCAAAAAATTTCCCTCAAATAATAGCGTTATTCCAAAGACCAAATAATAATTCGGGCACACATAGTAGACTTGAACAATAGATAACTTATTCCCAATTATGAATGCTAGAGAGAGGTCAATTGTAAGTATTTGGCTGGAAGAGATGCTTAAAATCAACTCCTTCATTTTCTTAAGACTATAGATGCCCAAAGCATAGATGTGTAAAACTGAGACTAATTTTCTTACTTCCATTAACTGAGTTTTCTTTCACTAATCCTACTTTAATCCTTTACTTTGCTAACCTTATGAATATGAGAGGAGTAATATTTTGATCTACCAAGCTCACTGGAACCTCTTCCTTTTCATTGTATTTCAGTAATACTGCATTAATGATACCATTAGCTGGAAAAACCATAACCTTATTTTCCCTAGATAAAGAACAAATTATGCCAGTGTGATTTCGAATGGAGCATCTTAGGTAGGAATTATGTCTTAAGTTCTAGATTCTTCCATTCATAGGTCTTCCACTCATAGGCATAGGCACATATATGCCCACATATATGTATATGTCAGTCCTGTTTATTTTTGAGGGTGATTTTGAGGATTAAATTATATATAAAATTACTTTGAAAAGTTAAAATGTATAGTTCTATTAGAGGGACATTTCTCTGACTTCATAGGAAAAGTAATAATATTTATATTTTAATTTGTATCTGTATGCATTTAAACCCAACCTGTAGATAAGTAATAAACCCAGTAATTTTCTTATTAAGAGTATGGCATGTGCCATGCCATGTACTTGGTAGAAAGGAATGTAGTTGCTCATTGTAATTTGCTTGACCTCTATCTAGTTAAGAAGAGAACCAATGAGGCACAATCAAGGAAAATATGGTTAAATGATAAATTGTATAGTACAGAGTAAAAGAACATTAGGAATTTAAGAAAGAGGGGTGAGAGTGGGTAGCAGTGAGAGTGGGAACAGTATCTATGGATTAGTGTTCTGATTGGATCCTTAGAGATAGTTCACATTGTTGACATGTGAGTGATTGGCCATTGCAAAAGGAAGAAATAAGACTTTTTTTTTAACCTATGGAGATGAATCCTATCTCAAAAGACTTCCACTTGAAACCAAACAGTTTTTTGGAAACATTACAATTGCTTTAATGAAAGCACTTTGGTCCTTGAATGATCCTAAATCAGCATCTGAGCCATTTATGGCTCATGCCTTTTATAGCAGGTCTTGACTCCCAGCTGTGTCAGAGAGAAGTAAATAAATAGTGGAAGAAGTAGTCTTCACCTTTAGTTAATTCCTAGGCTAAAATGATGCCATTGGAAAGTTGGTAAAACAACCTTGCTCATCCTGAAACTGCAGAGGCCGCCAAAGCAAACCAAGATAGACAAAACAAAGGGCACATCTACATAATGTACATATTGTGGGGATTCTTGAAGGTCAGAGCATGATCTTTTACTTTTTAGTGACATATAATGCCAATATTTGTCAGATCTTTCTGAAGACTAAAGCTCAGGAAAAGAAAAAAATGCATTGCATGACATTTGTTTTCTGTCATATAGCATTAAATATTCTATTGTTATAAACAACCAGCTTTGATGATTAAATGGTCTGGCTTTTTGTTTTTTCATGAAGCACTATTCAGACACATTTATAATGAGTTACAAGGACACGGCCTGATATTCCAAACTACAATGAATCTTCTTTTAAATTCTACCATTAAACAATTAGATAAACATGTATGTTACAGTTTTTTTCTCCTTTTATAATATCATAGGGCACATGATCTGAAAAACCCATTGTCTCTCTGTTTGGGATGTGTTGTGTTGATAATCTGCAAATATCACTGTAGTGGAATTCTGACACTGGATCCTTGTTCCTAAGTAAGAAAACAGTGTGCGGGGATTGTAAGTAAGGCTATGTGGTAGAACTGGAGCCCATAGGACAATTTAGTAGTCAAATATCCACATTTTGGAACTAGTTGAGAATTTTTCTTTCCCCAGGTGATTTTGATACTACACACACACACACACACACACACACACACACACACACACACACAGCAAAAACAAAACAAAACAAAAATACAAACTTATAGATAAAATTGGATTAGGAACCTATAGGCAGTGAGCTTATTCAGTCAGGTTGTTTTGTAGCTTTGGGTGTCTGTGCATCAGTTAACCAAACTTTGACCATTAGGGATGCAGAAGATAAACTCACACTTGCTGGGAAGAGCTGACAAAATCTGGCCATAGACAGTGAGGACTGTAGTCAGTAATGAGGGGAGCACCCAGGCTTGCACCAGTGAATAAAGAGGGGCTTCCTAATGCTCTCACTTCTGTGTAGCTTCTAGGCCGGGTGACTCTAGTTAACTACCTAGAACTAAATATCACTTGAAGATTACTGCCAGGAGCAGGGTTGTGCTGTTAGCATAACCTACTCTCAGTAGAAAAAAAAAGGGTGTTCACATAGCAACAACTCTGCTGCTGATTTGCTGAAGGGGTGGGGCTGGAGGGTATACAACACAAAAGTAAAATTTTCATATTGCCCCCTGAACAGAGAAACTGTACAAAAATAAGAGGTCAGCCTAAATATTTTAAGACTATAATGACACAAATCTTAGTGTAAACCACACAGTCCAGGGAGATATTTTCTGCTTATCATTTGATTTTTGTACTCACCTCACTGCTTATTTGTGACTCACTGGATACCCAGCTTGTAAAAACTCCCTTGTTCCACTGGACTTGATTGTGGTGTAAGGGATTCTCTAGATGTCAATTTAAATATATATTTCTTCTACATGGAAACCCCTTTTCCTAGAGCCTGAATTTCAATCAGCTACCACCATTTCCCAATCATAAAACTGTCTATATGGGGGAAACTGCACACTCTTTGTAATATGACAGTGCTTCAATACTCCTCATGGAATGATTAGATAGTGTGTGAATGTTAATATTTTTCCATTTTTATTTATTTGTTTACTTATTTATTTTGCTCCAGATCTATTTCATGACTCCCATCATGGCCCATATGTTCTTTAAATGTTAGAAGAATCTCTCCTTTGGAAAATACACGTTTTTATTAATTTCAGAGAGAAAGGAAGATGGAGAGAGAGCTAGAAATATCAATGATGAGAGTGAATCATTGATTGGCTTTCTCCTGCATACCCCCCACTGGGGATCAAGCCTGAAACTTAGACATGTGCTCTGACAGGGAATCAAACCATGACTTCCTGGTTCATAAGTTGATGCTCAACCACTGAGCAATACCAGCTGCACAGAAGAACCTATTTTAAATACTAGGCAGTTTTCAATATGTCTTAAAACAACTAAAACATATGAGAGAAGACAGAGTAAAGACAAATCAAAAAGGATCCTCAAGGAGACAATGAATCACAAAGAAAAATATGTTTTATTTCCTAACTTGTTCTATCAAGCATTCTACCAATTAGTCTAATGGTATAATATTGACCAGTATCAGAGTTCTTTCTACCAGAAAGGGTAGTTGATATAAGTGACCATCCCACTTTCTAGAGGGAAGAATTTGTGATGGACACATTTTCAATCTGGTTAACAGTTGACAGACATTCAAGTACCCATCAGTAGTCTTTTGCCTTAATTTAATAGCTGGTTTAAAACAATATTTAGAAAACTTAGAGTCTACTGCCTCAGCACAATTCTCCTTCCCTCCTGAGAACAGGCTGTTGGGTGTCACTGCCAAATTCTTATGCGTGAGTAATCTCACTGTACTCAGTAATATATTCCTCTCATGAGAAAGTAATCAAGTACAATATAACTGATGACTTTCCTGATTCAGTAATCAGTAATTTGTGATCAATTTTACCTGATGGTGACAGCCTGCTGTATAAGTTAGTGCTAATGTATATTACTGCATTTCATTTCTGGGGAGCCTGTCAGAGGAGTAAAGGCGGGGGATGCAATGAAGAACTCCTCCCCCTCCATCCATAAGTGGCACAGCACTGGCCTCCTGGTGTTATTAAAGGAAAATTGGAAAAAGTTTCCAGAAGATTAAGCAGAAAGCTTACAACTTGCACAAGACTCTCAATTTTCCAGTGGCTCTGACAGAAGAATAAATCTTGAGCTGTTTTAACTAAAATGTAAGCAAACCCAATGTCTAACTACAGTAAACAAAATTTATTATGATTCGGACGTGGCAGTGGTGTTTACATCTAGGTTGACAAAATTGCCAATGTGTAAGACCCTTAGTTAAGAAAAATGTAGCAGGCTGTTTCATATCTGTCAGGCAAAAAAAAGGAATTTTTGAGAGCTGTGGGCATACAAAGTGACTTTGAACTATACACTTTGATTATTTGTGCATATGAAACCTGGTCCAGCTTTAAACAAAAGAGAAGTAAATATCTGATTATTCAGCAGTATTGCATCCACCTCTGCCCTAAAATAAAGGAGCACCTAAGATACAACTAATGTATCATTGTTCTCCTTTTCCCTCTTATTGGTCCTGAAATTATTATCAAGGTGTGGCTTATTAAGCCATTATTGCCCATAACGCCAGGTTTGAAAATAGTTACTCATACACCCTCTCTCACCAGAAGGAAGGCCTTGAGAAGATGAGACATAGGATAGGTTGAAAATGGCGGTTCTTTTTAACAAAGCACCGAGATGACCAAGTTGTCCGGACCACGCGGCTTTACCGTGGGAGGCCTCTGAAAACTCGGAGAGCTCAGCATGGAGAATGATGGAAGCTGATAGGAAGGTTTCCAATCTACTTCACATTCTGACTGACCCTACCAGGAGTATTGGATTAAATCTAAAAACAAAAACAAAACAAAACAAAACATGACAGGCACACCAAACTAGCATCAAGCCTGGGATATGATAACCATTCATTGAACTTTGCTCTGAACCATGGCAGCATGGATTTTCTAGCCATGTAGCCGTTTCTGTGGCGGGGCTGTGCCTAGGTGAATGAGGGGTTGAGTGGAGGGTCTGATAGGTCTCCAAGCAGCACAAATATGAAGATTTCATAGACAAGGTAGAGCCTACAGTCTCCCCTTTGAAGTCTCAGCTTTCTCCTAATGCATGAAATCTTTTCATAAGGAAAATTTTATTCTATGATGAAAAGAAAATTATTGAAGTTTCACTTGAGAGCTATAGCCACAGTAATTTCAAATAATAAGTATATTTTTGTTACGTTGGACACTTTGCTAAGAAGCATTGGAGGCAGACCCTTAGGAGTTTGGAAAGAAAATGAAAGAAGTAGGTAGAAGAAGGAAAATAGGAAATAGATATTTCATTTTTCTCTTCAGACCTTGGGCTGACACTCTTGGGAAATGGTACATAACTTTTCTAGATTGACTTTTGTTTGGGTTGGAACCAGGACTCTCACAAATAGAAGTTGGGTTCCCGATGGAACTCTGCCCAGGCCTGCCTCCAAGCTCTCATTACTAAAAAATGAGATGAGAAACATTTGTCTTACAGACAATCAAAAGAAGTCCTACCATACACAACGGAGTGCATATTATTATACCAAAGAGAATATAAAAAAATATGTTCAACTTGTGCAATGCAGATAGCACACTCCGAACAATGTTTCCTAGTTCTAAGAACTCAGCAACAGATTAGAACAGTATTTTCAATTCATTTTATTGCTTCCTGTTAGCTACTTCAGTGTTTACGTTACCATAATTTAATTTGCATATAGTACATCCTGCATTACCACATCCCTGCATCACAGGGTTAGGTAACTTATGATATGCACATGCTTGCCCTAAAGGCTAATAGCTTGTCAGTCAAGAGCATAATTTCATCAGAATTTATTTAAGTCTTAGTAATTTTCATGAGTATCCTATTTTTATTTGGAATAAATTTCTTTCATCCTGTTGTAGGTTTATTTTTATAAAATAAATCATTCTCTCTCTCTCTTCACACACACACACACACACACACACACACACACACACACACACACACACACACATACCGTATTTCCCAGCATATAAGACGACTTTTTAACCCGGGAAAATCTTCTCAACAGTCAGGGGTCGTCTTATACATTGGGTGTAAAATACAGTAGCTCACAGTTGTGACGGGCTTTGCTAACTTGCCAAGGACTTGCCTGGCACTTGCTCTCTCTCTATTGTTTGTTATCTCCCTCCTATCATCATCAGTTCCAGTCATCTTGTATGTCGGAAAATACAATATATATGTAAATTTCTCCCATTTTTGCAATAGAGTCCTGAATTCAAACAAATGAATTCTCAAAGCAACCATCATGTCCTGTGTAGATTTATGGGTGTGTGTTTTTTTGTTTGTTTTTTCGTTTGTTTTTGTTTGTTTTGGTCTTTTTTTTGGTGGCTTTTTTCCCATTAACTTATACTTGATGTTTTTCTTGTTCTTTTTCCTTCCTTCCTTCCTTCCTTCCTTCCTTCCTTCCTTCCTTCCTTCCTTCCTTTTCTTTCTTTCTATCCCCTCCCCCTGCCTTTATTTATTTATTTATTTATTTATTTATTTATTTATTTATTTTGCATATGGAAGTTCTATTTTAGTTGTTCTTTCTGTCCAGGCTTAGAACTTATATCCCTTTACTTATTTCCATGGAATATAGACTGAGTGTTCTGACTTCTGCAATTTCTCCTCAATATTTTATGTACTAGTTGTTTCAGAGTGGCAATTTTATTTTATTATGGAAATAAAATTTACCCATTCAAATACCTTTAAAAAAATCAATGATTTTAGCTTACTCCCATTGCCTCCTCCTGTCTTTTTTTCCCTTTCAACAACACGAATCATTTTTCTACTTTTATATCCATTATTTATGGCATTTACTTACTGAAATTTTAGTTAACTTAAATTTTCTGAAATTTTAGACTTTACTTTCTAAACTAAAGCAGATCTTTTTTACAATCTTGACCTGCCTGCAATTACCTACATTGCTCATTTTCTTTAACCCTTTACCTATTTTATACATCTGGAGTCTTTCCTTAAATTTGTAAGATTTAAAATTGACAATAGCTTAAATACATGTTCCGATTTCCCTCCATTCTAAGTTACCAATAATCATAAAACACACGTTGATTTGATAACAGCATTTTTGGTAAATATAAACATACATGCCACACATATTTTCTATGTAAACATACACATACACAGACCATGCATATTCATATTCACATATAAAAGGGTATATATTTACCTATATAAAGAATTTATTCATTATCCCAATCAAAGTATAAGCCTCCTTCACATTCCAATTCTAAACATTTTCTGAAATATTTTTGCCTAACATTGGTTATATATCAATATGACATGTTCATTTTCAAAACCCAAACTTAAAATCTTAACCTTATTATCACCTTTCAAGACATATCAAACAAAGTAATCCACATTTACTATTTACCATATTTAAATTACTTTCAATTTTCTCTAATTAAAATAATATTGCTTAGAGTTAAATAGCTTCTCTTAAATATTACTGGAAAATTGTTGGTTGATAGGTAGTTGGTGCCTCAGGGATTGTTCTTTAAAATGCATTGTCAGTCATACTCACTTTCCTTAGTCTGAAAAATCTCAGATGCAAGTAAAGTGGTTTGGTAAATTCTGTTGCCTAGAGTTGAATTGACTGTCATGTAAGATGCAGTACTTTTTAGTTTCAGTATTAAATGGCACTGCATATTGCATGACAGTAAATTCAACTTTTACAATTTAATAAAATATATTGGTTTTTTAAATATATTTTATTGATTTTTTTACAGAGAGGAAGGGAGAGGGACAGAAAGTCAGAAACATCGATGAGAGAGAAACATTGATCAGCTGCCTCTTGCACACCCCCTACTGGGGATGTGCCCGCAGCCAAGGTACATACCCTTGACCGGAATCGAACCCGGGACACTTCAGTCCCCAGGCCGACGCTCTATCCACTGAGCCAAACCGGTTCCGGCTAAAATATATTGTAAACAACTTTATGTAACACAACTATTATACAATAGTAAATAACCATATTTTCAACATTAAAATGTTTTTACATGTTATATATGTTATAAAATATGTTAAGTACTTAGGATGTATAATTAGGCTTAGCTAAAACTCTAGGGTAGTTACCTAACTGACCTCAGTTCTAACTTATTTTCTCATATGCATAATAGTACAAATAAGGAATATTCTACAGGGAAAAAAATGAGAAAATGAAATGCGCTCTCAGTATGGTGCTTGGTATAAAATAATTGCTCACTAAATGATAGATTTGAAAAAAATAATAATACATGAAAATAATACTTCACAGTTGTAAGTAATAGACATTCCTATAAACATTTCTATATATAGACACGTATATATACGCTAGAGGCCCCATGCATGACATTCATACACTGGGGGTGGGTGTGGTGGTGGTGACCCTCAGCCTGACCTGGGCCTTTGCACAGTCTGGGAGCCCTTGGAGAATGTCCAACTGATGACTTAGGCCTGCTCTCTTGTGGCTGAGTGGTGCTCCTCCTGTGGGAGTGCACCGACTACCAAGGGGCAGCTCCTGTAGTGAGTGTCTGCCCCCTGATCAGTATGCATCATAGCGACCAGTCATTCCGCCATTTGGTCAATTTGCATATTACACTTTTATTTTTTCGGATCTGTATACATAAATATGTATATTTCAAGCTGTGTTTGTTTTCAGTATAAGAGCTCATCTCTGTAGAGGCTGTGTAGGTTATGCACATCAAAAACTTGACATCATTGAACAAAGCAGAAACTGACACTCACACATTACTGATTTTCCTAGGCCTGATATGTTGAGAACTGGGACTAGATGCCATGTATCTGACTGAGCTTTACTTTGCTCTGGTGCCTCTCTGGTTGGAAAGTATTATGTGGAAGGAGAACCCTCAGGACACCAATCACATTCATAAGAATCTAGACAATTTCCCTAGAATCTCCTTACTAAACGGGAAATCTAAGTTGTTTATAAAGATTTTATGCAACTTGAGCCAGAACCCACATGGATGGAATAAAACTCATGTCAATTTTTTGCAGCTGTTAGCTTGAAGGGGCAGGTGAATTTGGTGTTCATATGGAGCTAAACACACCTGGTCAGGAGTCAGAGAAACCAAAGGCAGATCCAGGGGGAAGAGGGAGAAGTTTCAAAGCCCCTCTGTGACCTACATGAGGGTGGAAGCCAAAAAATAATAACTGACAACATGTAAGAGCCACAAAGCAGTTCCTGCTTTACTTTTGTACTGCAAAATCAGGGGGAAAGGTCTTTTTGGTTCATCCTAACCAAGTTGACAGATTAAACAGCTACAATTGCAGTTATAGAAAAAGGTGAATATTCATAAATGCTCATATGGCTACAAATTCAATAACAAGGCAGGAAATTATGTACTCACAGATGAGAATGTTGTAATGCTGAGCTTAAAATATATTTCTCTGATTCATTCTTTTATTCATTTCATAATACTTCCTTATGCAACTACCTGATACTTCATGTAAGGTGCTATATTAGGTAAAAATCTCTCTAGAAAACCCTAATATGCAAATAGACCCAACAGTGGAACAACTAAACTACAGGTCTCTATGACATGTGCTGACCACTAGGAGGCGTGCACGAACATGGCAGGCCTGGGCAGCAGGTGGCAGAGCGCAGAACAGAGCCAACATTGGCTGCGGTTGGATGGTGGAGCAGGTGAGCCGCCGCACCAGACCAAGGCGGGTACTGGTTGTTGATGGTGCCGTCCCCAATCACTCTGCACTGTCACCAGGTGCAAGCAGGGCTGCTGCCAGCAGCACGTGGGAACGGAGGCAGGAATGGGGCTGCTGGCAGGCAGGTGACCAGGGTCCACAGTGGAAGGGGCCGGGCAGGGATGCAGAGGAATGGCCGAGACCCACCCCGTGCCCACCGCAGCCTGGTGGCCCACAGTTCTTTTCACCATGCACACATTTGTGCACTGGGCCCCTAGTTATAAATATATAATGAAGTCATCATTAATTCACTAACCAATATTTGAGTGGTGATTATGTTCTAGCATTGCTCAGTTAATGGGAATAGTGAGACAAGATACAGTTCCTTCTCTTTGCATATGTTACACCAGATAATATTCACATAAGATATAAGACATCATTACTTCCGTATTCCAGGTTCAAAGACTAAAGCCTTAAAATGGTTAAATGATTTGCCTTAGACCAGTGGTTGGCAAACCATGGCTCACAAGCTACATGCGACTCTTTGGCCCCTTGAGTGTGGCTCTTCCACAAAATTCCATGGCCTGGGCGAGTCTAATTTGAAGTGGCATTAGATATTTAAGTTTGCCAACCACTGGTCTAAGGCAGTGGTCAGCAAACTCATTAGTCAACAGAGCCAAATATCAACAGTACAATGAAGAAACTTCTTTTGAGAACCAAAAATTTTCAACTTAAACTTCTTCTAATGCCACCTCTTCAAAATAGACTGGCCCAGGCCATGCTATTTTGTGGAAAAGCCACACTCAACGGGGCAAAGAGCTGCATGTGGCTCGTGAGCTGTGGTTTGCTGACCACAGCCTTAGACCATCTAACTAGTGGTAGTAATGTCAAAACTTGAACCAAGTTCTGTCTGAGTCCAAAGTTAGTTTATCAATGTTTATGTGATATGGCCTCCCTTTCATCATTTATGAACATTTTTGTCTTATCCACTAATTTTTAAACTTCTCTGAGGCCAATAAATATGAAATATTTATAACATTATCCTCTTTCTCCAGTGCATGGCACAGTACTATACAGTACTATATATATATATATATATATATATATATATATATATATATCTCCATGAAATCAGCTTCTTCTGTAGGACAACTATGAGACATTAATCTACTACACAATATTCTAAAAACAAATATTTATTTCTTAAGTCCTGTCTATATGCTGGACCCTGTTATAGATGCTATCGTAGACATCATACAAGAATGAACCTCTCTTCTCAAGGAATTCAGAAATGCTGGAGAGAACAGTTATACCAAGGATATCTTAGAGTCTTTGATATGCAAGTAAACATTTGGGATTCTTTAAAAGGAAGTAATGATGTCTTATATCTTATGTGAATATTATCTGGTGTAACATATTATCTAGTGTACCAGACTTTCTGAAATTATCTGATCAAAGGCCACTTTCCCTTTTTTGATTACACTCTGGATTGCCAAAGCCACTCTAAAGATGTGATATCCAGAACGTTGCACAGAATCCGTATCTAAAACAATCTGGTGGGACTTCTATAAATAGAATAGGTGCCTAAATTGTTCACTTTATTAAAATTCCCAGTGCTGGTCCTCATGCCTGACTCTGGGAACAGTGTTTGTTCATAAAATGATACCTCCTCTTTCCATCCTAACACCCTAATGATACCTCAGATACTTAGTTTTTCAGTTAGTTATCAAATCAATCATTTAGCTAATAAAGGTAGAGGGGTGTAACACTTCCCACCATCAAAATAAAATGTTTTCTGAGATGAAAAACCTGAATAAATATCGTTGAAGCAGCCGAAACCACTTTGGCTCAGTGAATAGAGCGTCGGCTTATGGACTGAAGGGTCGCGGGTTCAATTCCGGTCAAGGGCATATGCCTTGGTTGTGGGCACATCCCCGGTGGAAGATGTGCAGGAGGCAGCTGATCAATGTTTCTGGCTCTCTATCCCTCTCCTTGAAAAATCAATAAAATATATTTAAAAATATTGTTGAAGCAATTTACAGGTAAGTTCAGTTTCTAATATAACATAGGTAGCTACTTACCAGTTTCCTACAACACAAACCATTGGATCATAGAACAGGAGATAGCAGGATATAGATGGTCCAGGACGATCCAAGTACAATGGTTGAAAAAACACTGAGATAATATTTTCTGCAGCTGATGAACCAGAAACTTTACCGTCAGGAAGAGTATCAAAGCTCATGGTTAAGAGAAGACTTTGGAGCCATACCAATAAAACCCTAGCCTGTTACTTAGCAAGATTTATGTTGTCTCTAAACCACATCAAATAAGATAATATGTATGAGGCATGTAACTTTTCCAAAATAAAATACTGGTGATCACCAAGACACAAGAATAAAAATGGAATCAGCTTGAGTATCTATAACCAGCATTTTTGTGAGTGTGTACTTCTGCAACACAACATAATTTTATTGGCAAACACTGAGATAGAATCACAGTTGTCTCAGTGGTTTGCTCCCATAATCCTTCTGTATGTTAGATAGCTAATATGTAGATAGGTAAATAGGTAGGTAGGTAGGCAGATAGATTTAGATAGCTATTGATGTATGTGATGTACATATATATGTGACTCTATTTGGCCAGTGAAGAGACAGAGGCTAAGAGAGCTGTTCACGATGATACAAGTAGTAAATAGAAGAACCAAAATTGAAAACCAGGTTTCTTTCCTTCCAAAGAACTTCCTTTATACTGTACTCACATTCTCTCCTCATTAACTAACATTAGTAACTCACTTCTCTTCCTTTATCTCACTTTCTTTTTCTATTAGAGAATGGACATCAACTTGATTATTTCTACAGTCTCCCTTTCAGTTCTAATTCTCTTGGAAGAGAAATGCAATTCTCATTAGTCACAGCATTTCCAGTGAGGCTGAAAAAATATATCATCTATCAATTTACGCTCCCCGTTTTTATTATTATTATTTTTTCTATATGTCTAGGTCTCCTGGGTCCAGCATCCACATCCCTGTCTAACCTGTCAACTTTTCAAATAAAGTAATGCCTTTCATTACATTTTGGATGCCACACCAGTTTAATCCCATTGATAGAGGGCTATGCAATCAAGTTGACAGTTGGATGATGATTTGAATCGTCCCTGACTCATTACTTTGTGAAGGATTTGGCATGCCAATCAATGGGGAATGAGGTGCTGTGCCTTGAAGAATGACAGTAATCCATTTTCCACCAATTGACGTGATGAGTCCTTGACAGAATCACAAGTTATGGGGCCAAAGCCAAACATGATTTGGCACATGCCTCCTACACTGGCATTTTGCAGACCCGTAGGGTATTTATCAAAGCAGTAGCCTTCTTGTCTTCTGCTGTCATCGGCCACACACTCTCAGGAGGCAGTCCAACTTTAATAGGCTTTTGCAGGTGAGTAATGGACAATTTTCTTGACCTCACCTGGTATACCTACCCAAAATGTTTCTGTAAAGAAATAAATTGGACCTCCTAATTAGTACCACCCATGCGGACGCACCTAAATTTATTCATTTGAGTGAGAGCTGTCTTTCAAAGTTGTCATCATTTTGATAGGGAAGGGTGTCAGCATTCCAAATGCATTTGGAATTTCTTTAGAAATTTTCTTCAGAACTAGCATTTGAGTCCCACTTTCAAATGGTGTTGTTGCAGGGTCAGAATTGTATCCCCAATTTGATCATTTTCCATGTTAATCTAATTTGCCTTTTGTCTATTTCCCCAAACAGTTCATCTTAGAGTATTGAGCATATTCATAAGTAGTACTTTTAGGTCCACATAAACAAAAGAAGCTTCAGAAATTTTTTTTAATGATATCTGACCACTGGATTAAGAATCCATGTTCTGAAAGTGGTTAGTTTGAAAGCTCTGATAAGACATATTTTAATGTATACATTCCCATGTATTTTTTAAAGTGTCAAAACTCATGTCTGATACAGCACATTAAGTACCATCAAATTACTCAAATGATTGTGTAAGCTGCCCTTTCCTCTATGCCATTGCCTTATTACAGAATGCTTCTGGGACATATTACCCTGTCATGAACGATCAGATCTATAAGCACTTTCCCCATATTTTCTAAAAAGTAAAAAGATAATAGTGAATCCCACACAACTACCAACATATTCTAGTGCTGCCTTCTGGATATATTTACTGGCCCAAGAGAAAAGGATTCCCCATAAGAGAAAGCATAGATTTACTACAAAAAATAAATTGAAAAAATGTAGCATCTATTACCAAATAGTCTAAAGATAAATAGAAGCTCACTTTTTTCAGCCGTGTCCATGTGCACTGGGCTTTCAGTTAGTATTTTAGTTACATACTCTTAAATATGAACAAATAATCAGAGACCACTTGACATTTGAGGGAAATGAATTTTATTAGCTAAAATTGTGTTTAGCAATATTTCTGCAATCCCACTATCCTTATTAATCTGTAGTGTTCTTTTCACATCATGGCTTTGTTGGATTTTGATATCTTTAGTAATTCCTGTGAAGTCACTTTTATTCCTTATATGTGTAATGTTTTGTTTACTGTCATCCCCCCGCCCAATTATTCTGGCAAGAAGTTAAGTGATTTTATTCATTAAAAAGCATATTGGTTTAATTTATTTCTCTATTTCTTTTCTATTTCATTGCTTTTCACTCCGATCTTTCTTAATTATGCTTAAATGCATTTAATTTGCTCTTCTTTTTCCTGGTTTCTTAAAGTAAAAGCTGAAGTCATTGAGGTGAGACCTTTCTTCTTTTCTCATATAGGTATTTAGTGCTATAAATTTCCCCCTAAGTACTGCTTTAGTGGCATTCAACAAGTTCTAATGTCTTTTCATTTTCATTCAATTCAAAATACTTTCTAATTTCCCTTTTAATGTCTTCTTTCACACATAGACTATTTAATGTATGCTATTTCATTTTCAAATATTTCAAAAAATTATCTAGACATCTTTCTGTTATATAATCTTAATTCAATTTTAGCAAAGAACATACTTTTTAGGATTTATGACCTTTTAAAGATATTAACTTATTTTATGACCTAGCTGGAGCAATTGATCAGGTGGATTCATTGGTCAAGTTTTCTATATGCTTACTCATTTTCTGCTCACTTGTTCTACCAATTACAATAGAATTGTTTGAAAGTTTTTATTATATGTATAGATTTTCATATTTCTCCTTGCAATTGTACCGATTTTTTAAAATCCTCACCCATCACCCTACTCCATCCCTACTTGTTCCCCAACTGGGATAAAACCTTCAACCCAGGCATGTGTTCCGACAGGAAATGAATCAGCAACCTTTCAATGCAAAGGATAATGCCCAACCAATCTTGACACTGGGGGGAGGCTGAATTTCCTTTCTCATTACAAAATGGCCTTCAATATCTCTGGTAATATTCTCTACTTTGAAATCCTCTTTGATACTAATATAGCCATACCAATTTTCTTTGGATCAGTGTTAGCATGGTATCTTTTTTTTCTCATCTCTTTACTGTTAACTTATATGTATCATTTATTTAGAATGAACTTCTATTTGTCTTCCTCAGTGAGAATTCAACAAATATCGACAAAAACTGAAAAAAAGCAAGTTATTTAAATGCATTGAGCGGGGGCTCATAAAAATATGAAAGAGTACAAAGTAATTACTTCCAGAAGTGGAAATTTATAGTACAGATGGGTAAGGCTAAATTTATCCATTATTCTCATGAATTTTGAGAAAATGTTGCCTATTAAACTGTATACATATGGAAATAAAATTTAAGAACTAAACTTACATGGAAGAAAATAACATGAAAGTCTTAGTAGATAATTGCTTATAAAAGGTGACTATCTAAAAATGTTATTATTTTAGTTAATAAAATAATGAAAATCAAAGTGATAATGACTAACATTTAATTTTTTAAAAATTCAATTATAGTTGTCATTCAATATTATCTTTTATAGCATAGTTAGTAGTTAGACATTTATATAATTAAATATGTCATGCTTCTAATAAGTCTAGTACCCACCTGGTGCCATACTTGGTTACTACAATATTACTGGTTATTTTATCTATGCTGTACTTTATGTCCTTGTGATTATTTTGATTAAATTTTGGAGCATGTACTTAGTGCTGAAGAGGGTGCTAAGCACCTTGTTTAGATTCCATGCTGTTTATGTTGTTGTTGTTGATGAGTAAACAGAGTCTTAGAGAGGATAAATGAAAAAGCGTTATTGAGGACAGTTGGCCAGAAAGAGCAAAGAAAGCATTCCAGCCAGGCCTCTCTGATTCCATACAGGGCACTTTAACCTGCGAGCTAATTGACCTTTTTATAGAAGCATTTATTTCAATCATTCATCAAAACTGTGACAGCTTATTAAAAACCAGGGTTTTTTTTTTGTCCTTTTCCTATGCTGCTAATAATTCTTTAAAATAATTTCAGTAACTTGACTACATATTTTTTGTTTAATTTGTGCCACTTTATTACAACTTTCCCTTCCAGTTTCGTTTGAATGTCTTGTTTTCACTTGGAGTTTTCTAAAAGTACATTGAAAGGAAATACAGCTAAGTGGTTAAGCAAAGGCATTCATTTTTCTTTTCCAGGATAAGAAAAGCTCCTGAAGAAGTGCCTATTGGGTGGGCATGTGGAGAGGGGCATGAATAAAAGTGAGAACCCAATATGAAGACACAGAAAAGGGAGGAGACAAAAATAACAGACAGAAAGACAAAGGCTAGACATAGAAGAAGGCAGGTGTCTGAAACAGAGGCAGAAAGAAAGAGGGGCTAAGTGGTCATAGGAATTCCATGTCTGATGCCCTTTAGACATGTTAACTGCAAACATCTCTAAGTATAAGCACCATTATTTTAGCAATGTCACTATTTTCTAAAACAATGGAAAATTTTGTGTTGTTTGCTTTTCTAATTTGGAGTTGTTTTACCACTTTGTATCAGCAGAGTGGTAGACACAGGACTGCACAGTACGCCGTGCCTACACATCTGAGCTGTTCTGCAAGGCAAGTATAGGATTGTCCTCCCTTGTGTCATTTAAATATCATAAAATTCTTATGAGTACGAAGAACTGGGAATGACAGAAGAAACTACTAAAATCTTTGCATAGTCAGTTAACCAGGCAAAGATCTGTCACTTGTCAAATTTCAGAAATTTATTAGTTCTTTTTTTTTCATATTTCCCCCCTCCTTCCCAAAGGCTGAATTGTAAAGGCTCATCTGGCACTAGAATCTTCAAGGACAGGAGCCACATACTTCTATCTCTTTATTAAACAATTCCAGTGTTATATTTCAAGTGAATTTTGTAGAGTAGGAATAGGACAGCCAGACTCTTTTATTGCTTTGCTCATCTCTTGCATTATAACCCGTGTACAAAAGGCTCCTGTGGTCTAAACTGCTGTTCTTTTAATTCCTTAGATCCAACATCTGAGACAACTCAAGATGTTTGATTTTACATAAAAAATAGTAAATGGGTACAAATAGATTGCAAGGTTATAAACCAATCAGGATTTTAAGATATATTGGGCATGGGTATCTTACCAAGGTTGCATGTAATCAGCATGTGGATGAAATCATGAAAGATTTAGCCCATTGAAGATTCACATATTATGTTATTGTTACCATGGAGCTTTCAGGAGACCACATAATTTTATAGATATACTAGCTGCAGACTACATAAATATGCCCAGTGTCATCATTCTCATACACGTAATCTGTCCAGGTCTCAGGTTTTGATTCTGTGAACCCACTTTCATCACATGATTCATTTGCTAAAACTTTCCTTGAATCCCCTTTTGTTTAAAGAAGTAAATAAAACTTCCAAGCTTCCATCATGTCTTTTGTTACCCACTTTATTCTTCTCTTCTATTAATCTTTCCCTCTGTGAACCAGAATGTGTACCACCCACCCTCTAAATCTGAAAATTTAAAAAGTACCGTACTGTTTATTACAGTACCATACTGTTTTAAATTTTTAGATTTAGAGGGTGGGTGGTATACATTCTGGTTCACTTGTAGGGGAAGCATAATCAATGGATATAAGATACTGGGCGGGGCAGGTGAGGGCATCTGCTGGCGGGTAGGGGAGGCCAGGGGGAGATCAATGGGGAGAGGAAAGGAAACCTATGTACTACTATTTGTAATACTTTAAACAATAAACAATTATTAAATTTAAAAAAAAATAAGGAGTACCAACAATAACTACTACCAAAAAATGGAAACAAAGCCCCTCTATGCTGCTTTATAGTGTGTACAAATTAACCATGTCAGTTCATCTGGTCTGCTGCTTGTAATCAAGGGGTTAATGGGTTGGGGTGCTCTATTCAAGTGGAGAGGAGACATGATTGTTGCAAGCCTGTTTTATTTACTGCAGCAAGTAAAGGAGAAGGGAACTCTAGCCATTGTTTATAAGCACTATTTGGTCAATTACTGTTGATTTCTTATTTGCAGTTGGCTATACTTATTAACATGGGTTCCTGTCTAGCTCATCCTGTTTACAGATGGTTTGCAAAATACAGTGCTACGTTTTAACATTTAGCAAGAATAGCGTTTAGTAAGAATGTCCCAAATCTGGAGACCTTTGTCCTGTCTAACACCCTGACCCTACTTTCACCTCCCAGGTCAGTTACTTTCAGATCCACTTACTTGATATTAGTCATATATCAGCCTTCAGCTTGTGACAACTTTTCCACTCCAATATTTGTTGAATTTTCAGTGTTTATATTTACCCTGGGCTTAATTTCAATTTCCCTAGACCCTCAAAGAGTTCAATATTTTAAACTCTTTGAGGGTCTATGTTATGTTGATTATAGGGCATGGTGAAATATCTGTTTGATTTCAGGTTCTTTTCCATGCACTTAAAAGCAAAGGTTAAATTACGCAGAGGAGTGGTTGATAGTAGAAGGTAGCCTAGCATTGAGATGAGGGATAATCAATTTTAGAGATATGAGGGATCATGGGTGGCAGAAATTGGATGTGATTCATATACGAAATAGGGATCGTGAGCACATGTCAGTTGCATGGTTAAATGGGTATTAGTATGTTTTACTTT
The DNA here is from genome assembly GCA_027563665.1 of Antrozous pallidus. Taxonomy (NCBI): domain Eukaryota; kingdom Metazoa; phylum Chordata; class Mammalia; order Chiroptera; family Vespertilionidae; genus Antrozous; species Antrozous pallidus. Next base: position 83,228,099 of record CM050518.1, on the reverse strand, counting down.
ATTTATTTGGATGGACAGCATAGAAATGGTACCAGTCACAATGTCCAGCTTTGTTACATGTATGAAGTCTTTTGAACTCCTACGAAGAGTAACTAGTTTTTCTAAAACCATGTGGCACATAGAGTATTAACTGACTGACTGTAAGGCCTTCTGGAAGAGGCAATTCTATCGTACCCATAGTTAAGGTTTCATTATCTTGAATTACATTTGTATTCTGGTTGAATGGTGCAATTTCTCAGCTGTAGTTAATGCATTTTGGAGTCATTCACACATTGCTCTTACACTGCTCTGTGGCTGGGTCTAAAGGTGACAGTGAATGTGGGGATAATCAAGGGAACCCTAATGCAAAAAGACCTAGGGAGCCAGGACCTTAAGATGTCTTCTGAGGATGGAGCAGCTATGTGTACGTGATGAGAATGCTATGTGTCTCCCCTGCACATGCAGGTTGGAGGGCATATTCCTGGCTCCCTCTTGTTCTCCCGACTCATTGTTTTAGAGCATTTCTGCATGGATCTGTTTCAATTCGGACCCCTACTGCAGGTCAGGCCAGGTAAACGTTGTCCTACTGGCGGATTGAGCCCTAGCTTTATTTGACTTGGTGGCAGTGGGGTCTAAGGTCTGGAGAATTTTCCTTGAGAAGATATAAATTTGTCAGGTTATAGCTGCTGTTGTTCATAGAAACTAACTGAATTAGAAATCATTTGAGATTTAGCATGCAGGAGGCTCTTAGTGGATTTTAAAAATCACTTGCTTTGTTGTGGTGCCTTGTAGACTTATGGACTCTTTGTGTGACTTAGAAAAACATGCCTTCCCTCTATGATGTGGGCAGTGCCTTCCTGAATGTAGAAAGCTGTGCCTTCCTTGTGAGAGTTTCCTCCTTACATCTGATGTACAGATGAGTGAGCCCCCATCCACTCTCCTGACTGTACTTTGTGAGACACATATCCTGCTACAACCACATGAAGGCACAGATGTCTGGTTAGTCCAAAGGGACAGTCACTAGTCATAGAACATGGGTAATCTGTTACTGTATATCGGGGTGACTGTATTTATATAAACATTTCTATTGTTCAGCCACACAGATATGTGCCTTTTGTTAATGCACTCGCCCAATCTTCTAGGAATACTTGTACCAGTGTTATAATTATTAGCTCTAACAAATAAGATAGGACACATGGAACAAAGCAGCCGTCAGTGTTTCCAAGGAGAAATATAACAGTTAGACTAAAGGGAAGCAAAAAAAATGCAAATTATATTTAAGCTGGATTTATGGTGATAGTCAAATGAGAATAGAAATGAGAGGCATGTTATAAACACGGGTCTGCTTAGTATCTAATGTTCATTCCCTCCTTTTGAAGAAGGCGCTGCCTTTAGCAAATACAGTTTGCATGGTATGCTCCATTATTTAAGTCAACCAATGGTTTTCCCACATTCTAGCAACCATTTACTATTAACTAGTGAGTCCCAGAGGATCATCTGAGTGATGGCTTGGTATTGAACAGTAAGAGTATCCAGAAGAGGTAGAAAATGGGTCCCCCTCCTTGAAGAATTTGAACTACGACTGGACAACACAAGTGTTATTGTAATCAAGAGTTAAAATGCACTTTATTTTTTATCTAGTTGTTAGAAATTAATGAGATAACATTCATGTACTAGACATCCAGAATGGGCTAAGTTTCTGGATACCCAAGAGAGAATTTGAATGAGTATTTGATTTATTTGTGCCATTTCTAGGTGCTGAAGAAAATGTCATCCCACTGTTTTCTTCTTGGAACAGAGCATCAGGAAAGACCAGCTTCTTCAAGTCCAACAATGTGTACTCTCAGATACCAGTCCAGGTGAGAAGACTGACAGATGCAAAGGTAAAAAGGGAAGTTCACTTTTCCGGAGGCAGGAGGTGTGTGTGTGTGTGTGTGTGTGTGTGTGTGTGTGTGTGTGTGTGTGTGTTTGTGTAGGTGGGTGGATATGCGCGGGTGATTGCACACACTCACTGGTGTATTTGTAGTCGTGTGGGAATATTGGATTCTAAGAGCTGGAAGGTGCAATAAAAACTGCCACACCTTTTATACCATCATTTTAGAGATAAGGACACAAAGACCTTGGAATGGCTAAATTATTTGCCCAAAGTCACACATTTTTAGCCTTCAATTCATGGAAATTATTGTTACTTTTGGTAAAGCGAAACTCAGGCCTGTTCCAAGGGACCAGAACTGTGTACCGAACTTTTCTTCTTTTCCAGTATCATCAGAATCTGCCACACGTTACTGCGGTGCCTCAGGAGGAAGCGAGGGAGTCTTAAAAACCATCCAGCTCTCTAGCTTCAATTGGCAGGTTAATCGAAAACAATTTTTTTATAGCACAATAAAGGACCTGGGAACAGTGGAACATTAATATTTGTTTCCCAAAGAGTGGACCCTAAGAGAATAAAGCTGCATCCAGTTGAATTACAGTGCCCATAGTGTGGGTGATGCATTTTGCGTTGCTTCATTTTATACTGCCATTAATCAGGCAGCAGAGAGCAAAGGCTGCCTGGCCAACTGCTGCCGGGGCACCCCGAGAGAGTTGTCACCCCCAATCCCGGGGACAGCAGGCAGCTTTCCTAAGTATCTTATGTGATTACAATATACTTTTCATGAGGCATTCTTAATAAAACAAAAGGTGGCCCTCTGACAAAAATGTCATCTGTTTTTTATAATGTAAAATACAGCAATTTTATCAGCATTAACACTGATTGGCTGCCATTAGCCCCTTGCCTTCTAATAAAATTTATGATACCTTTCAGGAGCCCAATTTGATAGAAAGTGAAGTGATTGCACCCTGCTTAGATATCTCTCTGGCATCTATTCCAACAATAATGCGGTAATTTTATGCATGAAATAGCACAATTGGCATAAATAGTTATAATACTGAGTGCTGTCTAAGGAAACTGGCTGGTGGAAAATTAGAAAGCGCTTCACACTTTTGAAACAGGTAATTAGGATTTCTCTTCATGCTCATACAAGGCAGACTGGAGTTTCATTTTATATTTCATGTTTCATTAAAATAAAGGTGTTAAAAATAAATGTTGAATTTAAAACTGCATATATTATGAAATTAAAGGCATAGTACTCAGTAGGGGGTACAAACTGCAATGGGATATTTGAATATTATATTTAGTTGCAGCAAGAATTTTTTTAAATATAGTTTGGACAGGCAATGTAGGCTTATTTCAAGTATGTTACTTGGGAAAGAATTGATTTAGAAATAAATTGCATTCCATCTTCAGGTCTTTAGCCCAAGAAGCAGTGTGCTGCCTTGATTTAAACTCTAATTGAGGATGATCTCTTCTGTTTAACTGGCAGGTGAAGATAGGCATTGTATCATGGGGGATTCACTGAGCAGTTGTGAACTTTGCATTGGGCTCAATGGTTCCCTGTCTGTTCCACATTTCCATCCTGACCTTGGCTGCTCCTTCAGACCTGAGCCAACCCCTAATGGCGACTTTTTTATTCTCCTAGACTGTGTTGTGGTTTGGAGAGGAGGACAAAGAACTGTAATGACACCATTGTATTAACCTTTAGTTATGACCCAGCTGAGTGCAGGCTTTTAAGTTTTCCCAGCTGTGTCATTCAATTTGTTGTTCTGGCCCCACTGACATGACACCATCACCATCCCAGCCACAGACTAATGACCATGGTTGTGAAGCCAGCATGTTATATGGAAGGGAGTACCCAGGGCTAAGTGTCCACAAACCTGGAATTCTGTCCTGATTATTGTAGAATTGAAAGACATTAAACGTTTGTATGCCTCAGCTTTCTTATCTGTAAAATGATGATTGGGTCCTCATGTCCTTTCTTAGAAGTTTGTTGTGAGGAAACAGATAGGAAAACAAGTTGAGAAGAGATAAAGCAAAACACAGCATTACACAGATGCACAGTGTATTGCTACATTCTAATGAAGAAGTCATGCAAAATGAAAAGAATTGTATTTTTCTATTATACAAATGTTTTTCCTGCAATTTTTGGAGATAGGAGAGCAACCTGTGTCACTGATTTAGAAAGATATTACAAAATGCTGTCATAATTTAAGATGTACAAGCCATAGAAAGAACAGCAGCATTTATTGTGACTAAGTAACATTGCAAGGTCCCTGGCAGTTATTCTAGTTTCCAATGGAAATCATAAAGTCAGGAAGAAAAGCAGCATTGCTAATAATTTCACTGTAAATTCTGTTTCTTATTTCTATCATATTTTCCAGTGATTGCGATGTAAAGCTGTGGCCTGTTACTGTAATAATATATTTGCATCCTCAAGCAATTCTAGAAAAGGCATATAGCCCATCAGAGAGGTGATCATGCAAAAGATATTTGGGGACAAATGCTATTTTCATTAGCCTTTATTAATGGCATCGAGTTCTACACTAAGTTACTTTATGTTACAGGTATTGTGCATCTATAATTAAGACGACTTCCCCAAAGCTTTTTAAGAGGATATTTTACAACAGCCATTGAGACTAACATGTTACTCTTTACTTTATCCTCCATCTTCCAGTAGGATAATCTTTCTAACTCATAAGCTGATCATATTAGTTTTTACATGTTGCAGGAACTTGCACTCCCAGGAGAGGCTGTCATGGGAGACATATGTCAGCCTTTTCTTCCATATCCTCTCATTTATGCCTCCAATGGACTAAAGAGAATAGCTCAATGATAGATTAGACTTAGAAAAGAGTCCATTCTCTTTCCCATTTTCAGATCTGATTGGCTGAAGGATAGACACAATCTTATTAGCTTTCATTTCCTAGTAGTGAGAAACATTGAGTAGGCTTATTTTATTTTGTTTACTACAGTAGGTGTGGAATTGAGAACCTGACTCACAGTAGGTGCACAGTTAAAATGTATTGGATAAATGAATGAGTAAACACACTGGTGTGTGGGACAGTAAGTGAATCAAACCAGAAGGCACAAATTTTCCTTGGGGTTGGTTGTCTTGAGATATAAACCAAGAAAGAAAGTATAGGAAGCCTGATCATGGCCATCTATTTAGGCCACATCCTTGAATACAGTGTTGTCAGATATGAAGTGGGTACTTGCTCATTTGCTTGACTAGTGTCTTTTTTATTTTATTTTTCAATTTGATTCTAACTTGTAGGAGCTGATGACTGTGATATACTTTCACTTCCAGATACCAGCATTCATTCCCTGCTTGAAATGAAGAATTCCAATTTGATTATCACATAAATTTCAAGTGTATTATCCTATAGAAAGTAGTGTTATCTTATAGGGTGGATAACAGAATCTCAATCAGGGATAACTGAATGAAGAGAAGCTTATGAGGAAGACTAACAACATATATAGAAGGAGTAAAAATTATATATATTGCAACAAAGCACGTGATAAAAATGTGTTGATCCAAAGTATTTATGTGACATAGAAAAATATTGACCTGATATGGTAATAATAGATGCTAATCTTATATAGTTTCATAGGCTTTGGACTTTTTAAAATCCATTTTAAACATCATTATATCTGACCTTTTCTGTTTCGAGATGGATACATTTAAGATTAGACATGTTCATATCTTTTAAGTGAAATTTGGTTTTCATCACAAGAAAATATATTCTTATAATTCCAATAAAATAGTGCAGAATATGCCTTTTAAAGAAGCAGACTCTTAGTGTTGGAAATTGCCTTTTATATAGTATCTAATCCAGAAAAGAAGTTATGACAATATCTCTGAAGTATCAGTTAAGGAACATAGTAGTTTACAAAATGGAGCCTATTTTATTCCATCTAAGTGTAGTCACCATACAGATTTGCTTTGATAATTAGCCGTATGTCTTATGCTCTAAAGAAAGAGAAATTGATCAGTAGGCAAAGGAATTACACAGACAAGAATCAGTAATTCTTGTTACATAGAGAACTGGCAACATAGGATTTTGCTTTAGATTCACTTTTTGCCAAAGAGTAGTTTGTTGTGAGTAGTCTCCTTCACCACATCCCAAATAGGGTATTACTGTTGGCATTAATTGGCACCAATGACCATCAGTTGACACAGGTGATTCAAAACCAGAATCACTCATCAATGTGGTAAGTGCTATGTCTAAGATTCTGAAGCTTCTGGAGAAAGTTTGACGCAGGAGTAGTCGCCGAGGCAATAGCATTTAGGAAGTCACGGGGCACATAGAACATGCTGAAGCCAAGAATCTACAACTGGGCTAATCTAACTAGAGAATATGATATTCATGGGAGAGTGGCTGGAGATAGAGCTGAGCAGACAGATTGGAACCAAGCCATGTAATGGCCTAGAGTGCCAGGCTAGAAGCTGGGGGATTTTCCTCTCTGGGTTAGAGGGGTTCATAAAAGCATTTAAGCAGAGAGGGGCTGGGTCAATAGCATTTTAGAAAGGTCACTCTTGAGACCATGTGATGTAAAGTCAAAATTGATAGGGAATCAATGGAATTTGTTCGGGAAATTTTTTTCACAAAAGAAATGCTGATTAGGAAAAACAGATTGATATTTAAAAGGTATATGAGAAAGTTATATGGATTTGGAAATGTTATGAGAGGACACACAAAATACACTCTTCCTCAAATAAAAATGTATGGAATTTTGAGGACTGGATCAAGTTGGTAGAATCCATTGACACTATATTTTTGTGCTCCACCTTCCAAGAATTACCAAAGCCACAGGGAGAGCAGGAATACTTATATGATGGTTGTCTCTATTGCTAAGTGGGAAGCTTTGAGGTTATTTTTTACAGCTTTATAGGTGACATAACACAAACCATAACTTAAATGAGGAATATATAGAGAAGGTTTTTATGACTGCTTCTTGGCAATATAAGGTGACAACAGATGCAAACATTTGTGTGTGAGAGAAAGTAGAGTTTGTACATGCTTTGCTTTCTTCTGCTGATGTACTTTACTGGCATCTGATTTTACTCGTTTAGGTCTTCCTTAGTAATATCCAGAGGAGTTAGCTGCTTGACACATACACACTTACATAGACAGTGGGCCTGCATGAGTGGGCCTCCTTCCCCTCGACCTATTCCTGCCTTTCTTGATCTTTCACCGTAGGTCAGTGGTCGACAAACTCATTAGTCCACAGAGCCAAATATCAACAGTACAACGATTGAAATTTCTTTTGACAGCCAAATTTTTAAAACTTAAACTTCTTCTAACACCACTTCTCCAAAATAGACTCACTCAGGCCGTGGTATTTTGTGGAAGAGCCACACTCAAGAGGTCAAAGAGCCGCATGTGGCTTGCGAGCCACGGTTTGCCGACCACTGCCCTAGGTTATCAGACCTCCCTTCCTCCACAGCCCACTCACTTGGAGATTGGTTGGAAAGATGCCCTTAGCAGATCAAGGAGTAGATCAATATTAGCTATGCAAAATAGACTTTTTCTCCCCTTTGAACAAGTTCCAGTTGTTATTTTCTATAATCTCCAATGTTAAATCCATAATATTTTTAACATTAGAATTCAATATCCTGGGAGTACTAATGAATCTTGCAAATGCTGTTATTTAATGTTGCACTTCACTTAATCTTTTTTCCTTATCAGAATAATTTTTGTAGCATTGCCTCTTTAGTGCTTTTTATGGCTTCCAGGTGCATAAGCTTTGCCCCAGAACAGAGTAAATGGAAATCTATTTCAGATAATATTAGAGTGTTTCTAACTCTGGGATCAAAAATAAATTGCAAGAAGTCTTTAATGCTTTAGAAGCACTATCTTCCTTTATTTTTAAAGTTCTGAACACGATATAAGGAACTAAGAGATATAGGGGAGTAGATATGGTCTTTGCACTCAAAAGACTTCACTCTTTAGATGGGATGACAAAAAAGCCATAAGTATGTATATGTGAACATATAAATAACACACACCATTGATGGTCAAGTGCCAGATTATGTGTATATATGCTAAATAAATGGTTATAGCATGAAAATAAATACCTCTCAAACAATTACATAATAGAATGATATTAAACTGAACCTTGAAAAAATAAAACTATTTAGAGATGAAAGGATATCATTAATTTGTTCATTGTGGAAACTAATATTTGCTACCACTTCTATGTACTGGTAGTGCTGAGTAAGCTAGGAATAGCTTCTGGCCTAATGGGATTTATAGTCTACAAAGAAGAAAATAAACAAGAAATTATGTAATATTTGGGGGGACAGTGATGTGAAATAAAGAAGCAAATCAAGAATAATCTTTAGGTTTGGCACTGACTGAATTGTGGATCCATTAGTAAAGATGGGGAATGACCAGATTTGGATAGGAGAATGAAATGATAAAAGCAGGAAAGAGAAAGGTGTAAAACTGCAGGAACAAATATCTTTGAGTATTTTAAGGAGGATAGGGTCAGGGAGCAAAGGAAATATTGGCTTTCAAGATAAACAAGAAAAGTTTATTCAATATAAAAGAAGAAAAACATTGTAAAATGACAACTACAGGTATATTGGTGACTTGGGTGATGAGAAATATTCTCTTATAATTTCTGTTTCCACACTGAAATGAAAAGTGAAATCATCAGCAGGGTGAGGAAGAAAAGGAAAGGTTAAAAGTTTTCATAAAAAGGACCAGTGGTGACAGTGTTCTAGAGGAGTTCCTAAGGGTAAAGGAACCAGGGAAATATGGAAAGACTGAAAGGACATTCTGAGAACCCACAGGAGATGAATCCTTATAAACTTAAAGTGAAAAAAAATTTAAAAAGGTGGTGGCTCAGCACCGGAGACCAGTTTGGTCCGTTTTTCCCCAATACACATTCCATACCTTGAGTGCACATGTGGGATAGGTAAGGAAATATGGTTCGCCAAAGGGAGAGAGAAAGGCAAATAAAATGAGAGTATGCAAAGCAATGAGTGATTGATCCTGAGGTCTAAACTGGGGAGGGAATGAAGAGAAGAAGATACAGAATGGTTGTTGGACAGTGAGAAGAGGATAGACTATGGATTGGAGAACAGTGTTGATGAGTTGTTGGCTTAGAAATAGTGGCATAAATATATTGGGGATTTATGAAATTGGGGCTCATAGCTGAAATTTCGGAGAGAATGACATTACTGGTAATATAAAGTCTAGGGTATGATTTGAGATTGGAAAGCTTTGCTGAGATGGGGAACTCATATGGTCAGTAAAATCATGTGTAGTTTAATAATGGTATTATTTGGAAAGGCAGATGTTAATAAACACAGGAATTTGATTAAGACTAGCTATTCATTTGAAGAGGAAACATAAATGGAAATAATTGAATGTGACCTTGATATCCGAGTAATAACATTGGCAAACAAATAATGGTCATTTATATTCTTGGTCTCTTATTAAAATGAACAAAAGCTTCTCATATCACAAAAAAATACAACCCACATGAAATATATACTAAAGAATTGCTCTGTTTTCTTCTGTGATTTGCTAGTCTCATACCATTTTGTAAGAATTAGAAAGCATTTGGTTTGCTATAATTGTTATAAGAAAATTCATGCTGGTTTCTAGTAATTCTAACTTATCTTTGTAGTCCTATGACCACTTAAAATTGTAAATTAAAATAATTATGTGGAATTTAAGAACATACAGCTAAACCCTTCCTGAATTTAAAAGAAAAATGTATACAAAGCCATAGTGACTGAAAAGGCTTCAGGAATTAGCAAGAAATATATCACTTGCTATACCCAATTTTTTATTTTTAAAAACTATGTTGTTGACATATTTATGTATAGTTTTGAGTATTTCTAATTCAAGAGAGAAGTTTCATATAAAAACAAGTATCTTTCCCTCTTCTATTTATCCCATTTTAAAACCTGAGATTCCAACCATAGACTCTCCCCTCCTTCACCTGCTGGCATGGTCCTGGAATTCCCAAATGTCAGGCTTGGGTTTATGAATTATAAAGGGAGGACAGGTAAAGTTACCCAGGTATGGAAACTCTACATGTCAGAAGCTCCCAATTAATGTTTTCACAAAGACCAGTACTAAGCCCATCACCATCTAAACAAAACATGTGCCTGAGATAAAAGGATATTCATGCGTAAAAGAAAAATATAGTCAACACAATAGGTCAAATAAGGTATTTTTAAATATCATTTTTCTATTTACTTACAAACATTAATTTCAGTTGTTTGAGAAACCCTAATGAGCCTGACGAGCGGGTTTGGCCAATGGGATAAATACTTAATGAGCCTGTTCTGTCGGGTGTCTTCTGAGCAGACTTAATACAGCAAATTGCATTGAGGCAGGATCCATTGATCTCAGAGGTGAGGTTGGTCCAAGAGAGGACAATAGATAACTTTGTCTCTATTCCAGAAATTTCTTGAATTTGCACAATTCGACCAGCCTACTCATGAAATTAACGCCCCCCCCCCCCCGGATCATTTCTACTTAAATAAAGAGGAATCTACTTAAAAGAAAGGTGGTGGTGGCTCAGCACCGGAGACCAGTTTGGTCAGTTCCTTGTTATAAACAAGACGGGCTATAGGCAAACACCATTCTTTTAAAAAATATATATTTTATTGATTTTTTTTACAGAGAGGAAGGGAGAGGGATAGAGAGTTAGAAATATCAGTGAGAGAGAAACATCTATCAGCTGCTTCTTGCACACCCCCCCACTGGATATGTGCCCGCAATCAAAGTACATGCCCTTGTCTGGAATCGAACCTGGGACCTTTCAGTCTGCAGGCCTATAGTCTGTCCACTGAGCCAAACTAGTCAGGGCCAAACACCATTCTTAATTGCACTAAATTCATACATTTGAATTTATCAAAAGACTAGGTTTTTGTTCATCTACAGAAAAGTGCTATTTAAGGAAAAAGAAAGGAGATGTAAATGATTTTCTCAACGTGTTCTGTGCTATTCACTCACAGGCACAGTTGATACATTATCTCATTTAAGACTCTTGCTTCATGTTTACTTTATCCTGGAATTAAACCGGCTTCTCTTCCATTCACTGCAGAACTTGTTCAGACAGGGTATAAGACAAACAAATTAACTCAAGAACAGTGTAATAGAATTAATCAAGTCTAAGACTCCAATTAGGCTAAGGGTTAGATATGTATGGTGAATATGAACACTTTGGCTAACTATAGCTTTCCAGTGAGCTGCCCTGAAGAGTAAGTCAGAAAAGAGTTTTGTGAATGGGCCACAAGATTTCCTACCAACATACTCTTTTACCACTTAGCAGTCATAATGCCCCAAACCTGTGGTATTCAGAATGCCTCCTGTCATTCTGGCTCTCTGAGGATCCTTGTGGAGTTGTATGTCTGGTGCTTATTCTTTCAGATCTGAAGCCATCACTGCCATACAGTCCAGGCTCACACACTGCCCTGGGCCTGGGGACTGAGTGGCAGCAGTTTGCTGACCTTCTGAGTGGTGCTTGTTCAGTTATTTCTCTACATTGAATCATCAGGCCCAGGCTGGCAGGTGATCCGCTCTGCCAGGAGCAGTCACATCAATGTATGTGTAATAGGAATGAAGCTAGAACAAAGCTGATGTTCATCTTTGCCAGGAATTTCAGTGTGTTGATTGGAGCAATATGGGCAGAGCAGGTTTATGGGGCCAGATCCGTTCTTGGTCCCACCAGATAAGTTTCTAATGAACTTGAGACTCCAAAGCATTCTTGCTGTTTTCCCTGGATGCTCTGGTCCAGGTAGCAGGATGCTGTATCCCCTTGTGGGCATGTTGAAAATGCAGGAGGTATTCAATGAGAATCTCAAACCAGTCTGAAATATTTATTAAAAATAACACACACAATAGTATTTCATTTTAAGATAATTGTTTCAGTATGTTTTCATTCATTTAAAAACCAACATTGTAAATCTCATAATAATGCCACTAGGAATATCTCACTTATTGAGCATAAAACAATATTAAAAATTTAATCCTTTAGGGCTATCATTTTGTATATGAAATTGTGAATGAGTTATTCGATCTTTTGTGAGTTTGTTCACCTTAAAAAATGCTCAAACCATATTAATCTGTCCAAATTTCAAATTAGGTAGGCTCTAGGAAGTCGCCTGGTTTTGATGGGTTTGCAAACAGGTTGGAGAGAGACTAACAACAACAACAACAACAACAACAACAACAACAAAAGACAATTAGAGTACTAAAGAGGAAAATTGTAATCTGGCGCCAATTTGTGTAGCACTGAGGGTAATTAAGCTGGGAGGATTCAGATGGGAGGGATTAATGTCGAGTAGCCAGGTATGGTTTCACAGAGGGTGAGAAATTAAACAGGGCTTTGCCAGATGGATTGACTATGGATTTGATGTGGAGAACATAATAGGACATAAATTTAGAGATAACAGCATAAGCAAAGATGCAGGGTTGGGAAGGATGCTGGTAGTATTAATAATGTTATTCACACATGCCATTAAGCAATGTGACCGAGACAACAATCAGAGCAGGAAAACATTTCATTGATCATAGTTTTCAGTATTTATTATGTGCTTTATAAAATATTTTAAAAATATAAGGAGTTGGTATTGGCCAAAGCAGATGTAAAACTGGAGTCAAACAATACAGAGCTGTAATTTTAGTTGTGCCACTTATTAGCTGAGTGATCTTGGCCAAAGTATTTAAATCTCTATTTGTAGACTAATTTCCAAGATGGCAACAATAATGCGCCTACCTCATAGAAATTTTCTGGAGACTGAAAAAAAAAAAAAGAATGTAAGTGAGACATAGTGCTCGCTGTGAAGGAAATCTGTGAGTGGTTGCTAGCATTCTAATTACCATTGCTGTTATAATTTTTAGCAGTAACAGTACTGTGTTCTGACCTTTACAATATGATTAGATTGATTTTAAGTAGCATGAGATAATGGTTACATGCATACAGAATCAAAGGCAGGTAGGGAATTTATATCTAAGGTGATCATATGTCCCTATTTACCCAAAGCAATCTCTATTTACACCTGTGGTCCTGACATAAATATTAAAAGTGATTTTCCCCCCACTCTCAAATATATCCTGGTTTGGTCAACAAATTATGTGGCCATTCATATCTCTTATAATCAACATAGAACTATAAAGAGCAATGTAGCTTTTTAGGCAGGAGGAATGATGGGATGGAATGGAAGCAGTGTTTTAAGAAGATTTCTGTGGTCATGGCATCCAAGAAGCTTAGAGAGAGTGGAAGGCAGGAACTGAAAAGCAAGTAACCTGCTTTCATACATGGCACCCTAGATTCAAACAACAATGAGAGTGATGAGAGAGGAGAATTCAAGATATATCCCAGGGATAAAAGCAGGGACCAGGATAAATGGGATCCTTTATTCTTCCTGAATAGACCCCTGGCCCCTCATATTCCTTACTTAGTTCTCAAACCCTTCTTAGGACATCTCCTGTATAGACTCACAACCCTTAATTGACATAAACCCTATGATCAGGGATCCAACTTAAGCCTACCCTGAAAAGGAGCTCTGACGCTCTTACTCACTCTGACTTCATCTCCGTCAAATGGCATCAACTCAGAACTATGTAAGAAATGATTCCTCTCCCAGCCTGTATTGTTCAGTGGTTGAGCATTGACCTATGAACCAGGACAGAGGTAGGCAAACTGAGGCATGTGAGCCACATGTGGCTCGCAAACTGTGGTTTGCCTCTCTGTTGGCTAATGAGTTTGCCTACCACTGACCTAGACTCTCAGTTCCAGTAATTACAGGCTGTTGTTCCTTGTGATTAAGCCCCTATCCCATTGGTCGGCAAACTCATTAGTCAACAGAGCGGCAAACCGTGGCTTGTGAGCCGCATGTGGCTTGTGAGCCACAATTTTGCCGACCACTAAACCAGGAGGTCAGGATTTGATTCCTGGTCAGGGAACATGCCTGGGTTTTGGGCTTGATCCCCAGTAGGGAGGGTGCAGGAGGCAGCTAATCAATGATTCTCTCTAATCATTGATGTTTCTATCCCTTTCTCCCTCTCCCCTCCTTTCTGAAATCAATAACAATATACTATCTAATAAAAGAGTAATATGTAAATTGACCATACCCCCGCTACACCCGCCAGCCACTCCCACTAGCCAATCAGGAGCAGTAGGCAAATTAACCCCCAACCAAGATGGCTGCTGCCCAAGTCCGGGAAGCCTTAGCTAGAGGCTTTCCAGCCTTGGGCAGGCTGGGGCTGGGGTGGAGCCAGTGATTGGCCCCATTGCAGGGCGATCGCTGGGTTCCCAAGGCCTAAAGCCTCAGCCAGAGGCTTTCGGCATTGGGCCGAGGGTGAACTATCAGTAGGACATCCTCTGTGGGCTCCCAGTATGTGAGAGGGGGCAGGTTGGGTCGAGGGACCACCCACCCCCAGTGCACAAATTTTGTGCACCGGGCCACTAGTATGTGTGTGTGTGTGTGTGTGTGTGTGTGTGTGTGTGTGTGTATACACATATTTAAAGAAATGATTCTTCAGTGATTCCTCGACTTGCAGGGCATATGTTAGTTGTGTCCTCTCTGAAGTGCTCTGATCATTTGTGTAGAATGACCCAGTGCTATGTTCCAAAGTGGGGCCTGTTCTAGTTGATATTTCAGAACATGCCAGTCTCAAAGGGAGCATACTTCCCTAGTGAAGATGGGGCAATTTGATTGAGATGCTGAACTCCTTTTATTATGTAAAAGAAAAAAAGGCAGAATGTAGGATGAGGGACTCTAGAGGCTAGAGAGACCTTTCTTAGCTCAGCACAGGGATACATGATCATTGAAATATGGTAGCAATCATCTGGGGTAAAACTGCCGAAACTTTATCCTGCTATTCAGCTTAAAACAAGAGTAGTCTTCAACTTCTAGCATGAGACCTTGAATCCCTTTGTAGAACATAAAAGAGTGACTCAGCAATGCCCAGAGCTAAGCTGTACTATCTGCTTTTGCGTGACAGGACTACATTCCCATGTCTTGCAAGATACATAGTTAGAGATAAGGAGCAGGCAACAGAGTCAATCAATCATAGTCTGCTGTAACCTCCCTATATGACCCTGACAGATGTTCTTGGAATTTAAAACAATGAAGATTTGTAGTTAAAAAGGACTGCCTACACTGGGACTGTGTGGTCGTGGGTGTCTGATCTCCACACGTGTGGTGCCCTCGCGACCATCCTGGCCAGTTCAATAACTCCTTGCTTGCTTATTACTAACTAAACCGCCTCCGTGGTCATCTGCAACTGGTCATGGAAGTTGAACCCACAACAATCATGAGGATGTAGAAACTGGCATGGGTTGAGTTTGTTCAGATAAGCACCACAGACTTGGAGCAGCACTTGTATACATCGAACTGACATGAAACCTAGATCAGGAGAAAGTTGGAAGCACAAATGATACTTTGGGGAGGTTATACTTCAAATGTTTTCTGCACAGACTTTTAACCAATCAAGGTGGAAGGAGGACTATCCTATCTGAATAAGGTGTTTCTTTGGGAGTGTTTTCCTGAAAGATTCAAACTAATTAAGCTTGTATACTTTTAAATGCTGAAGAAGAGCTCTTAATTTAAAGAAAAGCTAAAGGGAACTCTCTGGTAAAGCACAGAATCCTTTTGTAATGCAAATAATCCCTCCCTGGTGCCATCATATTGTCTTGTAAGTTTCTGAGTTGGGAAAAAATGCTGGGCCCACCTGTACTCCATTCACTGCACACTGAGAAAGAGGAGCATAATAGATGGGGAGCCCTAGGAATATTTCAACCCTAGCAGCATGGTTCACTGTTGTCTATGACATGTTGTTAAATTATTGATACCCAGCCAGGCTTTGGGACACAGGCTTTGTTGTTCTGAGCTAACAAAGCCACCTGAGAGAAAGCTATAATGAGAAAGCAGAGACTTATCTGTGGTGGGGTGAGGCTGCTGGGCAGCGAATTTTGCCCGCAACAGGAGAGGCTACAAATTATTTGGACTGACCACTCTTGCAAAAAGGAAGAGAAAATAGGTGCATTAATGAAATTCTTACAACAGATGGCAAACTGTCCTTCGATATGCTCTGGTGAGGGAAAAGAAAAAGAAAAAACACCACAAAACTTTCAAAGAATATTTTATATGAGTGTATCACACAGACTCCATTTACTCTGAGGACTCACAGAGAGCTATCTAAGAGACATTCAGATAAATTATTTAACAGAAAATGACAGAAAAGAATTAGAGAAAGAAATTTTTCCCATCTCAACTTAAAACAACAACCCACTCTGTATCCATGGGTAAATCTCTGGGTCCAGATGGTTGCCCAACAGAATTTTAGCAAACATTTGGAGAGATAATAAGGCCTGTAACAGTAGATAATTACTCACTTATATATGGCTGAGTGCCCCCTCATCTACATTAGTTTCTATAGCAGGTTCTTTGCCAAAAGAAAGGCAGCAGACCCCTGTTCCATTTTCTCACTTGTAATATTCTCCTGCTTCACTCTTCACAGATGCCAGCAACCATTCTTTCTTATTTGGTGTCCTTATAAAGACCTTTAAGCACAATGGGACGGTGATGAGACATTAAATATTACTGAAATGGGATATGGAAACAACCACTAGGGAGTCCTCCAGGAAAATGGGCAAAGGTCCAGTTGAGTTGTTAAGAAACATCAACAGATTACCAAGTTTTGGGGAGGGAGCTCCCATTTCCCCTTGTCCTCCATGTCCCCCTCTGATGTTCCCAAGAGAAGGAGTAAGCATTGGCATTTTAGGAGAATGTAAGATTGAATGTCCATCCCAGAGTATCAAGAGCAGAGGTTACAGCCATTTTTGGCAGTAACTAGTTGATAGCCTTTTTTTTCTTTTTCTTTTTTGCCATGGGTGAGGCTGATGAGTTTAGCTGCACTGTGCTCTAAGGCTGAGAAGCAAGGGTGAGACTCCACACTGCTGGCTTCACTGACCAGACTGGCTATAAAGGTCTCCACACATTATAGATGCTTCTGGGAGATCATAATCCTTATCTCCAGTATATGTTTGTTCTGTCTGCAGAACATTTTGCAGAGGTGAACTAATTAATCCTCTCATCAATCAGATGATTTCAGGCAGAGTGATTTTCCCCATTTTATAGATGGAGAAACTTAGTGCCAAAAATCTTGCATTTCAGTCATGCCAAGAGTCCACCACTTTGACAAGAAACACATTTGAAATGGGCACGAATTACTGAGTCAGTTCAACCATAGTCAGGCCAGCCTTTCTATCAGTTTTCTAACTAGGTTGTGACATACATGCACAGACAACTCACTACTGTTTATTGATCAATGCAATGATGATAATAGTGTGATAGTAGTCATTGATAGAGTGATTAATGTGGACTATTCTGTACATATGTTGGATTGTTCAGTCTTCACCACCCTTTAAGACAGTGGCTCTCATCCTTAACTGTGTAGTACATTTGGGGAGGGGAGACTTTAGAAATCCTGATGCTCACTTCCCATAACAATAAAATAATAATCCCTAGAAGGTACGGACCAGATACCAGATGCAAGTGATTTCAATGTGCAACCAAAGTTAAGAATATTTTGATTAAGAAAGCTAGAAGATAAATAGAGAAATGGAAAGCTATCCAGAGTTAATAATACGGTGATTTTTTGGTTTTGTTTGTTTTTTGGTGGAAAAGACTGGAGTTATAGGATGAGTAGAAAGGACGAGTGGAGAAGAAACAAAAGCAAAGGGACCAGTAATAGAACATGTTCCCAGAAGAAAATAAGAGAATGAGGATTATATCTCTTTTGTATTCTTACAGATTTCTATGGTAGCATCTATTACCTTAATTTTTTTTGTTTATATGGCTGTCTTATTTCCAGATTATAAATTGAGGTGTGGAGCACTGGCCTAGTGATTTCTTATATCTAGTGCCCTGAGTAATGTCTGGTATATAATAGGTTCTCAGATGCAGGGTACATGAAAGAATTAATTTGAGAAATTTAAAAATATTTACTTCATGGGACTCGCTAACTTTCCCAGTGCTTCAAGCTCATATCATTAATCAGTCTTTTAGAGTAAAGCTCTGATAACCTGAGTTAAGAATTGGTTGCAAGGACATTACAATGCACCGTGCTACCTTTAGTCATTTATGCTTCTGCATAAATTGTTTTGACTGATTACTCTATCCGTCACCAAACAGGAATCACAGGAATTAAGAATCTAGACAGCTTGTCAGCATTTGGTGGAGTTAAGCCCAGGACTGTAGAGCTCAGAGAACTGGAGTTTGCCTTTCAGCCTTTGCTAGTCAACAAGGGGAAGGTCTGAAAAGCCTACAGCCAAGATGACCAAGCCATACGTATGTGTGAGGGGATGTGCGGCTAGTCATGGAAATCAAGTGCACACAAACACTGGTGTCTCAAAGGCTATCTCTGGAGCCAGAACCACATATTGTACTATCCTGCTATCACTTGGCATCGTTTATGCTCACCTGTTTTCTATGCAGACTCCTCGGGAAATTGGTGAATAATAAAAGATGCCACTTTTCTTTCAGATTGATTGATTCATCCCTGAAGGCAGATATTTTTTTGTGTGTGTAAATTATAAGATATTTTTTCGTGTATGTATACAGAAAAATATTCCTACAATGTTCTGGTTCAGGATTGAAGCCAGCAGGACCCTCACCCAATGTTCAATTCTGCCTTTGGTCAATTCCCAAGGCATAAATACATCTTATTCTCATCCCACAGTGGAAACTGCACAATCTTGCCAAATATGCTGTATTGCCTTGTCTTGGCTATAACCCAAACCTGTTCTTTTCTCTGGAAAGTCTGCTTTATGATCAGCATTTTTTAAATCACAGTGTCAAATTCTTTTCTAAATATTCTTTTCAATTATTTACCTTAATCGTGAAACAATTTCATTTTGAAAGTTACTATTCAAAGTTATTGATCTGTAGCCTCAACTTTGCTTCTTTCCAGTTAGTTGCTTGTTCAAGTAGTCCTCCCATGAATCCATAAATATTCATATCTTTACTTTGACTCCTATGTGTGTGTGTGTTTGTTTGTTTGTTTATTTCTGCAATTTATGAGCTTTTAATTTGCTTTCATTCTCCTTCCTATTTAGCTTAGATTATTTAATCCATTATTACAATTAAACCTTACATAGATAATAAAGTCTGTTGCTCCTCTGTCCTTTGTTACTCTTACCAGGACAAACTCAAGTCTTAGATGAAACTATTGTGGGGAAATGTCATGTTTTATTTGAAAAAAATCATATAACAGAACATTGTGATTCCACTGTGAATTTATGATCATCAACCTCAACTGAGCCCCTGTAATAGTACTACCTCATAATTCTGTTACCAGGTTAATTTTCTTTTCAATTTATGAATTGCCTATCTCAAACCTCTTCCATTTTTGTTAATCTTCTGACTCCTCTCATCTGTTCCTGTCTATTCTCATCAAATGATTTGATTCTTAATGGAAAAAAATTGAAGACATCAAATGGGAGTGCCTTTGTCTTTCCATCTCCATGCCCATCTATATCCATTCTATTCTCTTTCTGTCAACTCCTATATATTTAGGGACAGTATATTCTTGGTCAGATGTTCTCTTCTTTGAAGCCTCTGCCTGATTCTTTTATAGAATTATTCCAATTAGCAGTTAAATAAGCACCAGTCTCTCATAAATAAAATTTTACTTTCAACTCTACTCTCACCTTTACATACTATCCCATATCTCTCCTTAACTTAAAATTAAAATTTCATGAGATTTTTAAGTTTTATTTTTTTAATTTCCAATGTACTGTTGAGCTCATTTTGTTTAGACTTCTATCAAAACCCCCACTACTCCATCAAATGCATTGGCTACCAATGTCTATCACATCCTAAAATTGGTTTAACACTTTTTGTTTTATTTTGTTCTTGATGTCTCAATAAAATCTAACATTTCTAGCTTATTCCCCTGGAAAATCACTTTCTGATGGTGACATCAACATCATACTTTCTGTATTTACTTCTTTGAAAATTTCTTCTCAATTTTGCCTTTAAATATTCTAACTCTAATGTTTAGTCTTAAGTATGCTCCCCTTTTTAAACTTACTCTCTCTTGTTCTCCCAAGCAATTCTATTCATGGAGCTTTCAGATGTTCACTGATGATGCAAATTTGAATCACTACCCTAGATTTTATGTTGCTTTTTAAAATTTTTATGCCCATATAACATTCAACTATCTAAGTGACATTTCCAATTGTATATTTTATAGATTCCTCAAAATCTTGTGCAAAACTGAATCTGATGTCTTGTTTCCAATGTGGTTAATTTTTATGACTTTTTCTTTTTTCCCTTTACCTACTATTTTTCTTGTTATTACATTGACTGGAACCTCCAATAGAATGAGTAGAAGTTGTGATCCTGGACATTCCTGACCTCTCCTGACTTAATTGAAGAGCTTCTAAAATATATTAAATATGATTATAATCCAGTAGCTGACACTGCTAGTTACCTGTGCAATATTCATTACCCTCCTCCGTCTTAATTGCTTTTTAAAAGGGCAGCAATATGTTCAGAATTTTTAAAAATGCTTTTCAAATTCCATTGCAGATAAAAACACAGTTTGTGATAATTACATGTAAATTGAGGATTCTGAGAAAAGCTTTTTGCGTTCTTGACATAGGTACTGCCCTTTACCCTTTCCACTTCCTGCCTAGAATGCAGATGTGATACATATGACTAACAGCCTTTTGCCATCAAAGATTGTGAGGCAGAAAAAGTAGAAAGACTCTTATATTTCCATACTGTCCTGGACTACTACTACTTCCTCCTCTTCTTCTTCTTCTTCTTCTTCTTCTTCTTCTTCTTCTTCTTCTTCTTCTTCTTCTTCTTCTTCTTCTTCTTCTTCTTCTTCTTCTTCTTCTTCTTCTTCTTTACTTTGTACATTATATAACAAATGAAAACTTTTTGATGGGATTCTCCTTATTGTCAGCTAAAAGCAAAGCTAATTTACCTGGATTTGTGGTAGACAGAATAATGGCCTCTCAAAGTTGTTCACACCCTAATCTTCTGTGTATATGTTACAATACATGGCTCTGAGTAGTGTGGCTCATTGGGCATCATTCCATGTACTGAGAAATCACTGGTCCACTCAGGTTGCAGGCTTCATCCCCAGTAGGAGGCATGCAAGATATAGCCAATCTATGTTTCTCTCTCTCCTTCCCTTTCTCTATCTCTAAAAAAATCAATAAAATCATATATATTTTTCAAAAGCTGTATATGAATTAAGATTTCTAACTTTAAATAAAGTCAAATAAAGAAAGATTCTCTCAGATTAAGCAGATGGGCCCTTTAAAATTGCAAGGGCCCTTAAAAATTGAAGAGGGACATAAAAGAGAAAGTTAGAGAGATGAAGTGTGAGAAGGACTTCACCATTCATTATTGTCTTTAAAGTTGGTAAAAAAAAAAAGGACCACAGCTTAAGAATGTGGGCAGCCCTGACTGGTTTGGCTCAGTGGATAGAGCATCTGCCTGCAGATTGAAGGGTCCCAGGTTCGATTCCGGTCAAGGACATGTACCTTGGTTGCAGGCACATCCCCAGTAGCGGGTGTGCAGTAGGCAGTTGATCGATGTTTCTCTCTCGTGGTTGTTTCTAACTCTCTATCCCTCTCTCTTCCTCTCTGTAACAAATCAATAATTAATATATATATATATATATATATATATATATATATATATATATATTTAAAGAATGTGGGGCAGCTCCAGAACCTGCAAAAGGCAAGGAAATAAGTTATTCTCTAGAGCTTCCAGAAAAAAGCAGCCCTGTTGACATCTTGATTTTAGCCCAGTGAGACCTGGGTCAAGTCTCTAACATATAGAAATGTAAGATAATAAAGGTGTATGGTTTCAAGTCATTATAATCATGGTACTTCATTACCATGATTTACAGCTGCTCTGGGAAACTAACACAGTACTTTTTATGAAGTTTATTCTTACTATTTTTGTTGGCTGAAAGTTTTAAGAACAAATCTAAAATCTAATCAATTGCTTTTCTGACTCTCCTGAGAAAAAAATTACAATGTTATTCTATTTATTTTTAAACATTATTAATATGTAGGATAACATTGGGATTATGTTAATAATGTTTTAATTGCAATGATCACTGTATTTCTAAGATAAACAATATATGAGCATGATGCTGAAATTGTTTTGTTGATATTTTATTTAGGAATTTATCATTATGCTAATTATAGTATGATTGGTCTATAGTTATCTTTTTTATTTAAGATAAACAATGATTTAGGAATAAGGTTATAATAGCCTTCAAATATGGCTTAATGACATACTTCTTTTTTAATGTCTCTGAGAAATTCTGAATATCAGATTTTTCTTTTTTTTTCAGAGTTTGGCATAACCTGAATGTATGTTCATCTGAGATTAGTTTCTTTTTGAAACAGCTTTCTTATGATTTATATTTTTAATTGTTATTGACTTTTTATTGTGTTACTTTGGTAATATATGTATATTCTTTTAGAAAAAATGTTTTATCTAAATTGTGCATTAACATGTTTTTTTTTCATATTACTCTGTGATTATGAAAATTCTTATTGTGTCTATAATTTATTCCCTTTTAAAATTTTTATAAACATAGGCCTTCACCCGGGCTGGTGTTGGCTCATTTGGTTGGCGTGTCATCCCATACACCAGAAGGTGGAAGGTTTGTTTCCCAAACAGAGCCCACACCCACACTGCAGCTGGATCCCTTGTAAGGGTGCATGTGGGAGGTAGCCTATCAAAATCTCTCTCTCTCTCTCTCTCTCTCTCTCTCTCTCTCTCTCTCTCTCTCTCCCCCTTTCTCTCTTTAAAAATCAATAAAAAAATAGTCTTAAGTATATGCCTTCTCTCTCTCTCTATCTTTCTTTCTTTTTTCCATCAGTCTTTATGGAGATTTGGCCCAAAATAGATTTTAATAATAAATTTTAATTTTATCTTTGTTTTTGAATCTTCACCTGAGGAGTCTCTCAGATTAAGCAGATCTTTCTGTACATACATATTTAGAGAAAGAGAAATGGGAGGAGAGAAAAAGAAACATGGATGTGTTACCTCCTGTCTGTCCCTGAGGGTAATTGACCCCCAAACCCAGGTATATGATCTGACCAGGAATCGAACCTGTTGCTCCAACTCACTGTGCCACCTGGCTGAGGCTTTTCTCTCCTTTTTAAATTTGTTGCTTAAAAAAAAAACTATATATTTTATTGATTTTTTACAGAGAGAAAGGTAGAGGGATAGAAAGTCAGAAACATCAATGAGAGAGAAACATCAATCAACTGCCTCTTGCACACCCCCTACTGGGGATGTGCCCGCAACCAAGGTACATGCACTTGACAGGAATCAAACTTGGGACCTTTCAGTCCACAGGCCAATGCTCTATCCACTGAGCCAAACCGGTTTCAGCTAAATTTGTTGCTCTTATCTTTATTATTTTCTTCCCTTTTTTTCTAAATTATTTATCTAATGCTAAATGTACCTCTATTCCTATATTAGTTATAACTCCCAAATTGGAGATTACATCATGGTTTATTATCATTTAATTCTAAATATTTTACAGTTCCCATTATAACAATATTTTCTTTGACACATAAGTTATTTTGTAGTGCACCTTTAAACACACACACGCACACACACACATACACATATACACAACACATAGAGACACACACATAGATGCATATGAAGTTGATTATATGGTGTAAGGTGGGAAATTCAAAAGCATTTTTCTCTCAACTTTCATAGTCAGTTCTTTTAAAATACATTTTTATTGATTTCAGAGAGGAAGGGAGAGGAAGAGAGGGATAGAAACATCAATGATGAGAGAAAATCATTGATTGACTACCTCCTTCAGCGCCCCCACTGGGGAATGAGCGCAGACCCAGCCATGTGCCCTTGACTGGAATCAAGTCTGTGACTCTTCAGTCTTCAGGCTGACACTATCCACTGAGTCAAACCAACTAGAGCTATAGTCAATTTTTAAATTCCAGTTAATATATATTGCCACATATGTCCACTGGTATGAGGCCAACTTTGTGATATATACATGAGTTTATTTTGAGTTGTTTTTCTATTCCTTTAGTCGTTATAATTCTATTCAAGTTTTAACAAGTATCCATATTTTATTCTTTTTTATTGGTGAGTAGTATTCCACTGTGTAAATGGACCAATTTGCTTAATGATTTTTCAGTTGAGGGTCATTTGGATTGTTTACACTTTGGTGAACTTACTTATAAAGCTTCTCTAAACATATCTCTTTCTCTCTCTCTCTCTCTCTCTCTCTCTCTCTCTCTCTCTCTCTATATATATATATATATATATATATATATATATATATATATGCCTTCTAATAAACCTAATATACAATGTTCTTAACACTATAGTGTGATGCAATTATATATATATATGTATATATATATATGTATATGTATATAAATGTGGTAATATTCAAATTAGGCTGGGACCCTATTATGGTCATGACCAGCTCAGGAGGAGGGGCTTGGTGCAGGCCCAGAGCCTGAGAGAACAACAGACAGGGTGGCCCATGCCCAGCCCCAGAGCCAGAGAGAAGAAAATGCAGGGTGGCTGGCCTCCAGCTCCAGCCCTGCGGGTGTGGCACTCATCTGCTGGGGCCAGAGCAGAGACACAAACCCACAGAGGGGCCAGGTTCTATTATGATCAAGGGCATGTACCTAGGTTGTAGGATCCTCCCTGGCCAGGGCCAAAGTCAGGGCTCAACCAAAGTGTGTCTCTCACATTGATGTTTCTCTCTGACTTTCCCTCCCTTTAAAAATCAATGGAAAAATATCCTCATGTAAGGATAAAAAACAAAAAAAAGGAAAGAAAGAAATGTCATGTCCTATAAAAGAGACATCTGAAAATGCCTAAAGAAAATTGCCATTTATGTGTGTGTGTGTGTGGTGAGAGGACTGAAATCTGTGTTGATGAAAACACCTTTGTGGCTGCTGCAGCCAGAAGTGGCAGCAGCAGTGAGGTGATGGGGGTGGCGCCTTCCCGCAGAGGGAGTTCAGACTGGGTTTAGACCCGCTCCCCATGGGGAGTGGCCCTAGCCATCAATAGGACATCCCCTGAGGGTCCCAGACTGTGAGAGGGGGCAGGGCCTCTAATTTGTGAGAGGCCAGACTATGAGAAGGGGTAGTACACTGGGCTTGGGCACTGGGCTTCTAGTTTGTTATTAATGGACATGTAGGTTCCTGTTTCACTTGATTGAAACTGGGTGTTAATAGTCCACAGTGCTTTGTTGTTCTTTTTATAGCTTATTTATATTAATTGTGGTGGTAAGGGGTCCCCTCCTGTGGAAAAAAAAAAAAGCCTAGATTCAGTCAAATTTCTAAAATGATGAGCAATTTGTCTCCTTTGCCTGAGAAGCGAAATTCCTGGCCACCACATTTTGGTTTTAAATCTCAGGTATGAAGACCTATAATTTTACCATATTTATTTTGTGTTCCTGTTCCATGTCTGGTCTATGGAAATATTTACTTTATTTTTAGCTAAGTTGCATGATTTTTGGTTCTCTCACTATATGGGTTGTCCATAATTACTGTGTGGCAAGGCAGAGGGGGTGATCAGAGCAAAAACCTCACAGAACCATCTGGAACCCGAAGCCCCTGGGATTCCCAGAAAGTCTTGCCTGTGTAAAGGACACCATCATCCATATAGCTGAGAAAATCAGACAACTGAGAGTTATTCTTGATATCTCTATTGTCCTCAGCTTCTGTTTACAATTAAGCACACAATTTTATTGGTTCTCACCTTGTAAAGGCCCCTCAAATCTTTCCACTCCTTTCTATCCCCGGCATCTACTCTGGTCCAGGTTCCTGTCATCTCTCACCAGGCTCTGCTGCAGCTCCTAAATGCCCTCCCCCATTTACCTTCTCCTCTTCCACCTACCCCTTCCTCACAATGAGATATCCTTTTTACAGGGGTACACATATCATCAGATTGCTCTTTGAGTTAAGTATTCTGCGGCTTCCATTGGCCTTGGTTGTAAGGAAACAGATCCTGAGGGGGCTCTGTATATTGCCTACCTGCTAAGCTTTGTTGCTCCCTTCCCTCACAGTGTGTTCTAATCAAACCAATCTCCTCTCAGTCAGTGTCTCATAGAGGGCACACATCTGACATAGGGCCTTTACGTGTTACTGTTTTTGCTTCAGTGTTTTTTTCAAACTTGCTTTTATATATAATTTCTTCTACAACTTAGTAAGAAATCTTCAAGGAAACCTTCCCTGACTCCCCAAACTTCTTCAGGTCCCAATAACCTGTTCTCATTACACTTTGTACTCACAGCAATTCCTTCATCTATTGTGGAATGCCTACCTTGCTTTCTTTGCTTATCACCATAGCTTTATAACTTGACAATACTAGGCTCTCATAAATACTTCTTGTAATGAATAAGTAGCTACAAAGATGCTTTATCTTTTAGAGGAGTCATTTAAGTGATATGAGCTGATGAATGCCAAGTGCTTTCCTATCTTTAAATATCTCACCTACAGATCTCTGAAAGTATATCAGTCTTCACTGGTTTTGATTAACCACAGAGCTGTCCAAACTTCTCTTTGAAAAGGCAACTCCTTCTAATAAAGCCAATACACAATGTTTTTACCACCGTAGTGTGATGTGATTATTAGATTGCTTTCATTCCTGAGGGACAGGCTGTCAGGTAGCACAGATAGCATGACAGAGAATTTTCCAGGTTAAGCTCTTACAAAACTGAGCTAGTCAGATGAGAGTAAAACTATATTGGCTAGTTCTTTCCCTAAGGCATGAGGTACTTTTAATTGTGGTGGCTTCATTCGCATGTTGTGACGGTCAGCACAATCTAGCCCTGGCAGGAAGGCTCAGTGTGGGTTGGAGCATGGTTCGCTATACCAAATGGTTGTGGGTCGACACACATACCTAGGTTGTGGGTTCTATCTCCAGTTGAAGTGTGTATGGCAGGCAACCAATCAATGTTTCTCTTTTCCTCTCTCCCTTCCTTCTTCTTTTTCTAAAAGTAAAAATACAAACATAATGCAGATTAGGATGAGCCTGCTGTTTCAGAGTGAGTGAGTTTCAGTGGTGAAAATGTCCTTATAGAGCCTAGAATTGTTTCTTTGTCTTACACTTGGAGTTGGGTCAGATATTTGGCATCTAAGACCTGATAATTTGGCTTATACCTTGGAAGGTAATTCTATCCTGCTTGCCAAAGAACTTCTGAGGTTGATTAACAACATTTATAACAGTTTTTAATTTTTATTTAGTTTTACAGGAAGCAAATACTGAGACAAAAGACTTCTGCAAATGTGCTTCTCAATGCTGTAATAAAAGGGATCTTCATATTGAGGGACTTGCTGAATCTTGTGATAGGAAAAATGCTAAGTTAAGAAGTATGGATTTTATTAATACCTAACATTAATTGAGTGTACAATATGTGCTTGGTGCTCTAAATAGCTCTTTTTATTGTATTACTACTCTATTTAATTCTCAACTCTATGGGCTAGCTGCTATTATTATCTTTACTTCTTCTTTGAGAAAAATAATGGCTTATTTCATTGGATCTATTTTAAAGAATGGCAAAATTGCAATAATCTTTGTGAAGAAGAAAGCAGTATAATTATTCTTGAAAAAATAAATTTCAATAAGAATAAACTCCAGAATTATGTATTATATCAAAGATTTCATAATATATATTCCAAGTTATTCTACATGTCAAGACAAAACTTAATTGATTATACAAGATAGTGCCTTCAGGTGAATGAGATTTAGCATTGGGGAGAGTAGAGTTTTTACATCCTTGTGGTCAGCCAAGTTGTCATCTGGAGGAGGCCATGCTCCCCTGGGGTGCTCACTTTCACAGTCTTCACACTCTCCTGGGGAGAAATGAGATGGTTATAGTGTTTAGTGTTTTGAGCAAGACTTTCAAAGTCATAATCTTCAATTACTTGTTTAGTTTATTGAGATTATGGTATTTAATGCAAATTATTTTTCAGGAGAGATTTCTGCTGGATTATATAACAATGCACATCAGTATAAGTCATGTTTAGAATTTTTGGGTCAAATCCAAACAGAGAAAGTTTGTTTTTAATATTTATATAAATGTTGCACAACTTTGCACCTCCAGCTTGATTAGAAATGGTCTGTGAGAGGCTTTTTGGTTCATAAAAAAGCCATAAAATATCATGAGATGGTGAAGGAATGCTTTTGTTAGACTTATGTGTCCAAAGTAGAAGGTTGAGGCTAACACAAAAGTTTTTATTTGGTGAGCTACCTGTGGAAAGTTAGAAAATTCTATCAGCATGCCACATGTGATATGACATGTTCTCAAGGCACTATTCTTCTATCTCAGAGATGAGGAAATTAAATCCCAGAAAGGTTAAGTAACTTGTCCAATGTCAAATTGCCAAATCATGATTGATGCTCCCCTAGGTGCGGAACTTCCTCTAGGTGCAGATCAGTCCCCAGGGGCTTGGTATGTGTCCGTCACAGGCAACCCTAATGTGGCTTACTTCCAGAATCATGCTCGCTGGGAAATAAATTATTGAAGAAAAAATATTCAACCACCACTACAGACATGGGTCACGTGCATGATTGAGAACAAAGTAAGGGAAGTGGCATGAAAATTTGGGATTAAACTTTTGCTGTGACTCTTCCAAACACAGCTGCCTGTGCTAGAGAGTGGAGGCAGTGGTCAGGGTTCTGGGGTTGGGCTCAACATGGAGGAGGAAATGAAGACCTATTTTTTGCTCTTTAGAAAACAATGTCTAGAGGCCTTGAAAGTAAGTCGAATTCCTATGATTCAAGAAAATATAAATTTAAAAATTCAAATTGAACCCAAGCACTAGCCTCATCCCTTTGTAGCATGGTCTCAAGGAACTGGAGTGCCAAAGTGCCCCCTGATCTTTTTGAATGATATATGCCTAAAAACTTGTTTCTCAAGCTTTATTCCTTCAGTTTTATGTTAGAATCTCTTTTATAATACAAAGTTTTCTTTAGAAGCTTCTCCTACTAAACAAGTGTTTCTCAGGCTTTTTTTTTTTAATTCAGCACATTTGAAAAACATGTCACTCTCTAATCAGAAATTGTCATTCACTATGGCAGTGATTGTCAAATGTCCCTATAACTTCTGAGTCCAGGGGGTATCTAAAATTCAGGGGGAAGTTGATGGGAAGGGATAGAAAACCACACCATTGAGAAGGAATTAAATGTGGACTTCTGAGAAGGAAAGAAGTGTGACTGTGGCACCAGAAATAGAAGGAAAAGCAAAAAGGTGGGAGCCTTATCAACAAGCTGTCCTGGCTTCACAATTTAACAAAGATGGGTTGGCTAGATACCCGTCTAGCCAACAATAATATAAACGTTTATTCAGGGAACAATAATATAAATGTTTACTCAGCAGCATTTATTGTCATCTAATAGATGTCGAGTCCACTTGAAATATCACTCTTAATAGAGCTAAGCATTGCTCCTATTAGGAAGGCTGGCTAGTAGATGAGAAAGAGGATGGAGTTTGGAGAAAAATAGTTTCTAATTAGTATCTGTATCACCATGCATTGCTTCAGCAATATGGGGTATATTACTGAACCTCTCTGAGAATGTCTTCTATAATATATTTTGTATGGATAACAATAAGTGGCTGAATTTTTTGGAGAATCAAGGTAGGAACACTCCAGAGCAGTGGTCACCAACCCGTGATCCACAGATCACTTGTGGTCCTTGAGGTCCAAAAGGTTGGCGATCGCTGCTGTAGAGAATGCTTACCACAGCATCTACTCAGAGTTCACATTCCCAAGCTTCCTCCAAGCCCCATGACCTGCTTCTCTTCTCCTCACATCTCCCCTCTGCTGCACCTTGGTTTTCTGAGGACATCTCATTAAGGGAACCACATATCCGAGGTCATGTTTTACATATTGGCTGAGCTGTTACCATACTCTCTTATCTTAAGGAAGGTCCTGGGTACATAAATTCACACCAATGTACTGATAACTGAAACCTAGTTTATGTTATTCTCTGAAATATAGCTGAAGTTTTATAAAAGGTAGAAAATTAAGAATTGGAGTTTTAAGAGCAAGAGAGAAAAAATATGAGCCAATGGTTGACTGATGGGAAGTATAGGCTGTATATCTCCCAAATGTTGACCTCCATGATTTTTAGATGAGAAGGCTGATTTCAGCTTGGACTGTAGGATACTTAGGGAGAAATTTTACAAGCAGTGACCTGAGAATTAAATGCAGAATGCTAGACAGTCAGACATTTAAAATTCAGGAGAGGGAGAATGTGCTTGAGAAGAAGCACCCAGCAAGGTGGAAGGAAAAGGAAGATAATGATCCACAGGGTCACTCCACATACATGTTCCTATTGCTCAGCCAGAAACTACCCTCAGGCTTGCTCTAAGTTATCATATGTTCTTGCTCTTCTGTCTTCATCACAATAAAAAAAAATCTCTGCCCTGGCCAACGTGGCTCGGCTGGTTCGAGTGTCATCTTGTACACTGAAGGGTTGTCAGTCAGGGCACATGGCCAGGTTATGGGTTTGATCCCCAGTCAGGGCACATATGAGAAGCGAGCTTTCAAAATCTCTCTTTCTCTCTCTCTCTCTCTCCCTATCTCCTCTCTCCTCTCTCCTCTCTTCTCTTCTCTTCTCTTCTCTTCTCTTCTCTTCTCTTCTCTTCTCTTCTCTTCTCTTCTCTTCTCTTCTCTTCTCTTCTCTTCTCTCTCTCTCTCTCTCTCTCTCTCTCTCTCTCTCTCTCCACTGAAAAACATATTTCCGGATAAGGGTTGAATTAAAACACACGCACACACACACACACACACACACACACTGGTTCATCTCTTTACTATGAATCACTTGTTTAATCCTTCCTTAGTCTTTCAGTTTGAACTGGAATGATTTTATTTACTTAGTTTAAGCTGGAGTCAGAGATCTTGCTATACTATTTTCAAATTTATTTTCATTTTCTGTTATGAACCCCTCATTCCTCTTCATTATTTTAATGGTTAAAGGTTGGGGTTTGGAGTCAGACAGGTATGAGATTTAATTCCACTTTCATCATTGACTAGCTATTTATTATTTCACTCAAAATGAGACTACCATTTTTACAAATTCCCAGAGATACCTCCTTATATAGCTCTTTTTTTAAAGTTGTCAGCAGAGACGCCAAGAGGTTGGTCTCCTGTACACTCTTACTCAGAGAGTCTGGAGCAAGTATCTGGATTGGGGAGAAACAGAGGTCCCTTTTTTTCTGAGGTGGGTTTCTTGTAGACAGCAGATATATGGGTCATGTTTTGTTATCCAATCCGTTACTCTATGTCTTTTGATTGGGGCATTTAATCCATTTACATTTAAAGTTATTATTGCTAGGTACTTATTTGTCACCATTTTTTTATTCTTTTCTCCTGTATTCTTTCTTCGCTTCCTTTTTTTTTTTTTTTACAGAAGACACTTTAACAAAACGAAGATAAACAACCCAATCAAAAAATGGGCAACTGATCAAAATAGACACTTTTCGAAGACGATAGAAGAAAGACCAAGAGGCATATGAAAACTTGCTCAAAGTCACTAATCATCTGAGAGATGCAAATCAAAACAACAATGTGGTACCATCTCACACCTGTCAGAATGGCTATTATCAATGAATCAACAAATGACAAGTGCTGGCCAGGATGCAGAGAAAAAGGAACTCTCGTGCACTGCTGGTGGGAATGCAGACTGGTGCAACCACTGTGAAGAACAGTATGGAGTTTCTTCAAAAAACTAAAAATGGAATTCCCATTTGACCCAGAGATCCCACTTCTAGGAATATATCCCAAGAAACTAGAAACAGGAATCAGAAAGGACATATGTACCCCTATGTTCATAGCAGCACAATTCAGGATAGCCAAGATTTAGAAACAGCCTAAGTGCCCATCAGCAGATGAGTGGATTAAAAAATAGTGGTAAATCTATACAATGGAATACTATGCTGCAGTAAAGAAGTAGGAGTTCTTACCATTTGCAACAGCATAGATGGAGTTAGAGAGCATTATGCTAAGTGAAATAAGCCAGTCAGAGAAAGATAAACATCACATGATATCACTCATTTGTGGAATATAATGAACAACATAAACTGGTGAACAAAAATAAACCCAGAGACAGAGAAACATCAAGCAGAATGTCAAACCTCAGAGAAGGTAGGGGGGTATAGGGGAGAGATCAACCAAAGGACTTATATGCATGCATATAAGCCTAAGCAATGGACACAGACAACATGAGGGTTGGGCATGAATGGAAGGTGGGGACTAATGGAGGATAAGGACATATATGTAGTACCTTAATCAATAAAGAAAGAAAAATAAATAAATAAAATGAAAAAAAAAAGAAAAGAAACAGAGGTCCCAGGAATTCAGAGATTCCATAACATTGATTGATGGCAGTTCTTAGTACTTTTAATCTCATCAGGAAAAAAAAAGTAATTTTCTGGAAGGACAAATAATGGTATATAAAAAACAAAGCAGTCCATAGGTTGTGATTATGCTTTCTGTAAAGAAGGTCCAGCCTCAAAGCCATAGTATATTTTAACTAGTGGCCTGATACACAAAATTCATGCACGTGGGGTGGGGGGGGGACTGTCTCTAATCTGAGACCACTGTGGGATCGGGGCTAAACTGGCAGTTGGACAACCCCCTTTTAATCCGGGACTGCTGGCTCCTAGTCACTCACTTGCCTGACTGCTTGATCACCCCTAACCACTCTGCCTATTGGCTTGGTTGCCCCAACTGGTCCCCTCTGCTGGCTTGCTTGGCCCCAACACCCTTGACACACACCAGCCTGATCACCCTCAACTGCCCTCCCCTCCTGGCCTGATAACCCCTAACCTCCTCTGCCTCAGCTGCGGCTAGGGCTGCGATTGGGACCCTCGCCAAAGGAGGTGGGGGACTGAGCCAGAGCCTCTGCTGTGACTGGGTCTGTATCCGGACCCACGCAGACTATAGTGAGGCACTGGCCATGGCCGGGGCCTCGCCGCAGGAGGAGGGGGGCAGGGCCTGAGCCCAAACTGTGGCTACATCTGTGATCAGGACCCTGCCGTGGGAGGCAAGAGTCCAGGCTGAAGTCCCTGCTGTAGCTGGGGCTGTGATCGGGACCCGTGCCACCCATGGCGAGGGGCCGGGCCAGAGCCCCTGTTGCAGCTGGGGCTGTGATTGGGACCCTGCTGAGGGAAGCAGGGGCTGAGCTGGAGCCCCTGCTGCAGCTGGGGCTGTGATCCAGACCTGTGCTGCCTGGGGTGAGGCAAGCTGGAGGCCCTGCCGTAACTGGGCAGTGATCTGAACCCGCTCCACAAGAGGCAAGGGTGGGGCCAGGCCAGAACCCCTTCTGCAGCTGGGGCTGTGATGGCGACCCCTGCTGCCCACAGCACCACCATGGCCAGCTAAGGGCAGAGGGGGGGCCCTCCTGCCATCTTGCTTCAGGGTTATTTTGCATATTGCATTGGCTGGTAGCATAGCAAAGGTACGGTCAATTTGCATGTTTATCTTTTATTAGGTAGGATGGCTATATTAAAGCTATTCAAGATGCAAATACAAAGTGTGAAGACCAAGTCATGTACACTGCTGAAAAAAGTAATTAGCCTGGGGAAGAGGTAACTTCAAGGAAAGTGGAAACTACCCCCAAACACTTGAGGAACTGCTGTGTGAGGAGGGAGAAGGGAGAGCAGCATAGTTGGTATCAATTGGTAGAAAGTGAGTGAACTTTGGCTCAATGAAAAAAAACTTTATCTTATACTATGAGTTATTCAGCAATGGAAGAGACTACCTACTGAAGTAAAATTGTATAATTTTATTGCCAGAAGAAATTCTGAAATCATGTTAGTTTCTCTTTTTAATTGACCAGTGAGACATCCGAGGCCAGGTTGGGGTTAGTGACTTACACAGAGTCACACGGGGGGATAGAGATAGGAAACCTTGCCTGGAGCCCATGCTCCACTCTTCTCCAGTGATAAAAATCTTATTTCCCTTGTTCTGCGAAGGATTTCAAGAGATGAGATCTGAACCTCCTCCCCATCATCAAAGGTGAGGCTGGAAAATCCTGGAGATGCAACCAGAGCAGGTGATGCATTTACATCATAACAATAATAGCTTTGCTGTTTCACCGTGATTAAAGAAAAGTATGTAAGGAGAAAAACTATTAATTTCTCATACATATCACTTCTCAAGTAACTCCTTATCAATAGTGAAAATTAAGTTTTATCCTCTTGTCAGAAACTGAGTGAAGAGAAAATTATTTATCAAAGAGAAAATTATTAGGTGAGTAAATAGATTTAGGCCTTGAACATTTCTGTGCTATGCTTTGGGAAGTGGGGAAGGAACCTAAGGAGAGGATGGCCATAGGAGAGGACTGTGTCATGTGGAGATGAGATGGTGACATTTGGGCTTGGAGTGAATAAACAGTGAAGCAAAACTGGGAGGCCTGAGCAACCATTCAACCCCCTTGAGATTAGGCAGTTAAGTCGCCCCCTTGTTAATGTGACAGAAAGATAAAGTCATTGCAGCAGGCACACAGTTCTGTCAATCACTTACTTAAGCTTGAGAGGCTTTGGGCATAAGAGTTCTGAAACCTTCTCTGGCCCAAACACCCAAAGAAACAGGGACAGTCCCTTCTACTTGATTAAAAAAGGCCAGAAGTTTCAGTGTGGACAGCAAGGACTAGTTACCCACGTGCTGGAGGTAGTAGAGAAGGAGAGCAGCAGAGTCAAGATGTTTTAATTTTGGACCCTCTTATCCTACCCTTCATGCCAAAGGATACAATGAGAAAAACCACGAGGAACAGAAAAGGGGCTATCTCATGAGGAGCAGTTGAGAAAGTCACAAAACTGAGAAACTTAATTTTTCCATTTATGAAATTAACTAGAGGCCCAGTGCATGAAATTTGTGTGTGTGTATGTTGGGGGGGAGGGTGTCCCTCAGCCCAGCCTGCATCTTCTCCAATCTGGAACCACTTGAGGGATGTCTGACGGCCCGTTTAGGCCCGATCCTACTGGGATAAGGCCTAAACGGGCAGTTGGACATTCTTCTCACAATCCAGGACTACTGGCTCCCAACTGTTCACCTGCCTGCCTTCCTTATTGCCTCTAACCACTTCTTCCTGCCAGCCTGATCATCCCCTAACCACTACCCTGCCATCCTAATTAATGTCTAACTGCTCCCCGGACAGCCTGTTCGCCCCCAACTTCCCTCCTGTGCCAGCCTGGTCACACCTAATTGCCCTCCCCTGCAGGCTTGATTGCTCCCAATTGCCCTCCCTTGCAAGTCTGGCCCCTCCAAACTGTCCTCCCCTGCTGGCCATCTTGTGCTGGCCATCTTGTGTCCACATGGAGGCAGAATCTTTGACCGCATGGGGGCAGCTGCTTGTGTGTTGGAGTGATGGTCAATTTGCATATTACTCCTTTATTAGATGGGATAGAGGCTTGGTGCATGGGTAGGGAATAGCAGGTTTGCCCTAAAGGGTGTCCCAGATCAGGGTTGAGGTTCCCTTGGAGTGTGGATCAACCTGGGAAAGGGGCCTGTGGTTATTTGCAGGCTGGCCACATCCCCAATGACCCAAATTGAGGCCCTGGGATCTGGAATTTATTTATGTTCTACAATTGAAACTTTGTAGCCTGGAATGGAGCCAAGCCTTCGGCTTGCCCTGTGGTGATAGCCATTTCTGTTTGAGTTTATTTACCTTCTATAATTGAAACTTTGTAGCCTAGAGTGGAGACCTAGGCCGGCTAGAACTGCAGAAGCTTGGCTTCCTCCATTGCTGGGGAAACCCTAGCCTCTGCTCTCCCCAGCTCCATAGCTACAGCCATTTCTATTGGGATTTATGTATCTTCTATAATCGAAATTTTGTAGCATTGAGTGAGTGGAGGCCTAGGTGGGCAAGGGCAGGTGGAAAGCTTGGCTTCCTCCATTGCCATTGCTGGAGAAACCCTCCTGCTTTCAGTGGCTGCAACTATGGTGGTTGAGTTTTATTTGCATATGTGCTCCTGATTCGCTGGTGGGTGTGGCTGGTGGGTGTGGCTGGTGGGTGTGGCTTGTTGGTGTAGCAGTGGTGCAGTCATTTGGATATTACTCTTTTATTAGATAGGATATCATGTCCATGGGTAATTTTGGTTGTTATTTTCAGACTCACATTAGATAATGTACAGTACTGCTATGATAACTTAGACGCATCTCGTAGGTTGTCCACATTGGAAGCAGCCAGAAAGTGGACTGGCCTTCTGGCAGAAACAGGAATGCTTGCATTGGGTGGGACATGGCAGCCAATTGAAATTGTACTAAAAACAGAATACATCACATCTAAAACAGTAGCTTTAGGATGTGAGGAGGAAGTATAAAGCTTCATATAAGAATAAGAACCTAGGATTTGAAATTTGATGAACTTTTTGATTTAATCTTTTTTGTTGTTATTTCGATGACTGTGGATAAGTTATCCTAAATCCCAGATGATGTTAACACTTTCACCTGATTGAGGAAAAAATAACCTGGTGATTTGCTAACTACAAAGTGATAACATTACTGTGTTTTTTGTTTGTTTATTTTGTTTTGTTTTTTAAGCAAGCAAGGGACTTAGAAAGCATCTATTAACTTACAATGTTATTATTGTATGAAGTTTTTCCTGGGGATGTCAAAGATAGATGAATGAAAAGTAGCTCATCAATTATCTCAATCTAGACAGACTCAGCCAGTGCTGGATAAAATATGAGATTCATGTTTTAGCTATATAGCTAATGGGTCAGGGAGAGAGTTTTATTTTACTGCTTTTCTTCCTATAATGGTGGGACTCAGACCTAAATACATGTCATAATAACTGACCCAAAAAAGTTTGCTAAGCTAGGATCTAGGAGAACAGATTCAAACAAACTTTGTCTTGGATTTGAAACTGGGGAGGAAAGCTGTGTTAGGCTGAGGTGCCATTTAGACACTTCACAGTTCCAGGGGAGCCCACTGATCCCTCACTCTCGATTCAGTGCACGGCTTTCCGAGATGTCGGCTGTATCCGCTGCTCTTAACCATGAACCAGTGCATCTCTGAGAGGATCTGCTAAGTGCCTGCTGGGTCTGTAGCATAGAAAACATGTCTGCAAAGTTAATAGAAGGCTTGTGCTCTAGAGACTGAGAGATTTTAATCACTGGTATTGTCAGTGAGTGAGGATGATTGGGGATGCAGTGTATCCTTTCTGGGAAAAAGAGCAGAAGCTTAAAAACAACAACAACAAAGAACAACCTTGCTACGTAGTGGCAGGTCCAGTTGTGAGAGGGTGCAGGTGTGTGAGCTGAGGAGCCAGGACTGCTTTCCTCCCCCCCCCCCTCCGCTGCCCCCCGAGTGTGGGAGCCATCCTGCAGGGCCCTGGCTCACCCCTGTTCCTCTGCTCAGAAACAGGAGGCTAATTAGCCCAGTGCTTAATGAGAGCGTCTGGAAGAACTGTTGAGAAAATACTAAAAAATAAATGAGATGGAGGAATGGTGGAGAAAGGACAGGGACTGCAATGTGCTCTGAGATGGCTGGTGAGAGAAATAATACAGCTGAGATAAATCGAGAAAGATCTTGTGGGCAAGGCCATGCCTAAGTGCCACCGGAAAGGGGCTCTTCTAATAAAACAAAAAAACAAAACAACCCCCCCCCAAAAAAAAGTAGTGCAGATTTGGATGCATGTGTGAAATAACTCACCCGATTGAGAAAGACGTAAGATGTAGTAACTCAACTGAAGTCACATTGTTAGGAAATGGTACAGTGTGAATTCACTGGCATCTGTGGAAGGTGATATAAGTGTCTGTGTGTGCTTAGGGGTGGTGTGGAGAGGGCAAAAATCTTTGTTTTCATTTTGAGGACTTAAGAATCATAAGACTTCTAAGGCAAATAAATAATTATCTTTAAGTCCTAGGATCATTGTTATTGACTTCCTATCAAGCTTGACACTTAGTCATTGACAGTAAATATTTATGGAATAAGTGAATGGTTATAAAAACAAATGAATTTCATTAAGTCAATGCCATGTTTTTATGGCAGTGGTTCTTAAACAATGCTCTGAGAAGTCTAAAACTTTCATAGAGATATGTCAGGAAACACCATACAATTCTTGGCCAAATTGCTTGGATGAGTGCATGGCTCTTTGGAGAAGTGCTTCAAAGACCAGATGCTCAGTGGGGTTTAATTTAGTATTAAAGGTCTAACTGAGCCAAACTGGAACAAGGCTGTCATAGCCCGAGGTCATAGGGAGAGTTAGTAGCTGAGTGGAAGATTAAGTTAAGAACTTCTGACTTAAACACCAGTGTTCTTTCCAATTCACCATGCTTGAGGCTGCCTAAATATCAGAAGAATGAACCCAGAGTACATTTGATGTTCATAAAACATGGTCAGTGTCTTGGAAATGCAGCGAGACCTGAGAGGGCAAAGTAAGAATTTAGCCAAATTCTCAGGCAAATTAGTGTCTAGAAATGAGGACTTAGACAAACCTCAAAGGCATAAGAACAAAAAGCACAGTAAAAATGCACATATAAAGTATTGACACAAAGAGATCTTAAGACTGTGAAATCCAGCTCTCTTAATTTGGGCTACTGTTCTTTGAGGCAAGTATTCCAGTTTTGAAGATAAACTGAGGCTCAGAAAGATGAAGTAACTCAACGTAAGTCACATTGTTAGGAATAGGTACGGTGTGGATTCAAACTCAGCCCCGCCAAGTGCTAATGTCCTCATTGTAACTAAGTAGAATGAATGAGCATGATCTAGAGGTAATTAATAAAGTTCCAAAGCAAATGTATAAAGTAATCAGAAAACTGAAGAGTTACCTTAATACTGTAATGACAAATGAGAACTGAATCTCCCCACACAGCCTGGGCACTGAGAACGAAACCCACACATTATCTTTATGCTAACATGACCATGCCATTTCTCTGTCTTTGTTAACCTGTCTTTGCTATTACTCGATCTTCGTTAGCATGGCCTAATTCTTCCAAAAGTGTCCTGCCTAGGCAAGTGTTTTCATTTTTTATTACAAGATTTCCCTGAAAGATTCAGCTTTTCAATGGAAATAATCAATAGTCTATGTTCTAAAATTAATTTAAACTCTTGACTCAGAATACTCTCTTTTCTGTTTCCATCAATCCTTGACTATTGTTTTATGATCCTTATCCAATCCTAATCCAACCCAAACCTTAAAAGATGTGCCTGAAGTCAATAAATTTTTACAGTATCTTCTCCCTCAAGACACTGCCAAAACTCTTGTAGGTGATTCCTAATAGTAAGCAATTGATTCAAGTTTGTCTTATCAGGTTATGTTTATAATGTTTGTGGATCCAGCTTTTGAAATATAATTGATTTTGAAAGGCATTCAAATACCAAAACTAGTAACTTTTTTTGATAAAAAGTGAAGTGAGGGGCCTAAAACCCAGAGAACAAAGCTTTCAAAAAAGCCACTGCTCTACCAAGAAATTTAAGCTAGAATAAAGGAAAGGCCAAGTTTTATGTCTTCTTTACTACTACCTCTTGTCCTAAATATGTTATATCCCAAATTGAAACTAGTGCTATTGGGGGACTGATGCCTTGTCTCATTTAAAAATATTGTTTTTCTTAGTAAATGCCTTATCAATGTACCCTGAATACCTTGAGGTCTTCGTGTTGGCGTTGTCAGGATTCAACACATAGTAGATAATCAATAAATCATTAATAAATGAAGATTACACTCCTGACAGAAATAAAAAAAAAAGATTTGAGGAAAAACTTTTCATCCTACACCTTTATGTCTACTCACCTAAATTCACATATAAACGTTAAACCAACGGTATTAAAAAATAAATCTGAGGTTGAACAAAACTTTTTCTCTTCCTGATGCTAGAGAGAAAAAAATCTAAAATTCTTCCAGTTGTAAAATGAAGGGCATTTTTTTTTCCTTTTAGTTGTTAAACAATGATATCAGCTTTCTCAGAAATGCTACTTTCTTTAGCTGGTCTTTTAAGGCCAAGGAGAAATCCAGGTGTGACAGAGAAAAAGAAACTCCCATGTCATTGTCTCAGTGCCTAGCACCACACTCCTTTCACGGAGATGCCTGCAGGGTGGCCGGTCCTGGCCTCAATTTGGTTGCTATGTGCACTCAGGCTGGAGAAACAGCCCCCGCCCACTTTTTTACCCCATCCTCCCCGCAGTGCTCATCACTAGCATATGTTCTGGCTGAATGACCTGGCTTCATTCACAAGTGAATCGGTACTAAAGCAGTTTGAATGATAGATAGTAGCTTATCAATAATTGAAAAGAACGGCTCAGAGATGTCCCATTATCTGAATAATTAATGCTCCACTTGGGCTTTGTAATTCCTTAATAAAACTGACTGATTGATTTGCTTAATTAATTCCTCCTTTGACAGGCTTATTGCTTTCTTTGGAGACAGGGATGGGCAGAAGAAAAAAAAAAGAAAGATAATTCAAGCCAAGAGAAAAGATTTAAAATCTTCATAAACTTGAATCCCCTTGGAGTAGTATGAAAACAGCTTTTGCTATCAAACTTTCTTCCCCAATCTCTGCTTTGCCATAAAAGACCCCAATATCCCTGTCAGCAGACACCAAGAGTGTATTTGGTATTGGAACTGATGAAACATTAGGCTCAATTGTAAGGGCCCCACCACATCTGTGGTAATAAACTCAGCTCAGCCTTAAACACTTTTGAATAAATCGATCTGAATGAATGTTTAAGCTGACTTCCATGTAAACCAATGATTTCTGAGCAAGGCCATGACAGCTATCTCGATGCTTTGCCTGCACAAAGCATCCCTCTGGCTCCAGTGCACCTGCTCTGACCGGAGAACAGTGCTTGCCACTAGAATTTGGTCCAATCCCCACCCTGCTTCCATCCTTCCTGTGATGACTGAAGTGGACCAGAGAGGGATCAAATCATCCCAGAAAATTAAGTGAAGAAATAGAAAGGAAACAGGGGTGAGGGTTAGAGAATGGAGGCTGAGAAAAAGAAAACTGCAAGTTAACTAAGTGGATGTGAAGTAAAACTTTTCAGAGGAAATATAATTAAGACCTATTTCTTTTAATTCTGGAACTTGAACAATTTGCAGTTAGAAAAGTGATAGAATCATTCTTGGAAAATGTTACAAAGAATAAAAAATAGATGATAAATTATTCGATTGGAAGAAGAAACCAAGGCTTATTAGCAGATATCCCAATGATTGTATCAAATTAAATAACCAGGATACACAACAGAAGATTTAGTGCTGGGTTCTATTTCAGTCATCTGTAGTCCTTTGGCACTGATGCCTATGGTTTTCTTAAAAACTTTGTCTTAGCTTGCTATTACAAAATATGAGAGACAGGGTGGGTTTAATAATAGACATTTATTTCTCACAGTTCTGGAGGCTGGGAAGTCCAAGGTTAAGGTTCTGGCCTATTCAGCTTTGTGACGACCCTGTTCCTGGTCTTCAGATGGCCTGCTGCCTTCTTTCTATATTCTCTTTTGGAAGTAGGATGTAAGAAAAGAAAATTTTTGCTTTCTTCTTATAAAGGTACCAATTTCACCATTTACTCTAGAGCAAATCATCTTCCAAAGACTCTACCTCCTGATACCATCACACTGAAATAGGTGGGGAAGAAAGTTCAGGGCTTCAACATTTGAATTTTGGGGGAAATGCAAACATTCAATTGATAGCAAACTTAGTGAAGGAAACTTAGTTTTAAAGGTAGGTCAGAGGTGTCCTGACTCGGGGATTCTGTGCAAGGACTCTGGGTAATGGCAGTGTCTGTGGAAGAGTGAGAACAGGCTTCTTTTGATCAAATTTCATGAAAAGAGTAGGCACATAAATAAATGAAGTAGATTTTATGGAATGGCATCAACCAGTCTTACAGTGGGGGAACTCTTTAACAAAGGATGTAAACGGTTCACCTCACAGGGCAAGATATAAGTGACATCTGACACAAAATGTAACTCTTGATAAATGATAGATATGAGCATTGTAGCAAATATTAAGGTGCTAGGGAATTTGCTTGTGAGGAAAATAAGAATGCCCATTCAGAGTTAAATGCCAAAATCTGTACATGTGGACTAGATCAGGGAGGTTAAGTGATCCTGAGGGAGATAGACTCTTTTCTAGGTTGGCAACCATTGCCCGGGACCTGAAAAAACAGAAATTGTGAGGAATTAGGTCATCCATACAGTACTAAAA
Source organism: Antrozous pallidus (assembly GCA_027563665.1). Taxonomy (NCBI): domain Eukaryota; kingdom Metazoa; phylum Chordata; class Mammalia; order Chiroptera; family Vespertilionidae; genus Antrozous; species Antrozous pallidus. Next base: position 83,186,067 of record CM050518.1, on the reverse strand, counting down.
TAAGAATCACATGGACATCTATTGTGATTCAAGACACTGCTCAGAGGAAAAAGCATTTTAGATAAAGGGTTTTGGGTTTTCTGATCTAGTTGGCAAGTTGGTCCCGTGGAAATGGATCCCAAAGGTGATACTCAATAGATGCCATGAGCTCTCGTCCTATTGACAAGCCTATTTTGATCTCAGTTCGCTATTCCATTTTTCTTAATTGAATACTCACCAATTCTGATTATTATCTGGTTTTCCACATATGCCTTCCTCCAATGAAGAAAAAACTGGTCCTATAAACTTTGCATGTTTTATTTTCTATGAGATAGAATTTATTCTCCCAATAGAAATATGTTGTTTATAGTAAACAAGTAAACTGGAATCCTGGGTTTATTCCTCAGTTGCAAGTTTGATTACAGTGAATATGTTCGAGTAAGATGGGTGCAGTCACAATGTGCTTACCATGCCAGGTTACTCAGCCTACAAGGATAAGGGCTGTAAGCTGAACCATTGTGGAAAACTTAACAGGGAAATAAATGCTGCCCTGTTAGGTGTCTCGGAAGAGACACCTTTCTAAAGGCCATATGCATGCATCCTCAATATCCTCCAGGGATATCTTGTTTGAATTACTATAAATACTAATTCCACACAGTTCACTTGAGTCTCTACCATCTTCCTAACATTTTGTTAGAGAGAATAGATGATGTCTTAGGTCTGCCTCCAAAGACTTGTAGACTACTTGTCAGCAAAGACATTCTGGAGACAAATGGCTACTGTAGAGAACTATACATATTCAGAATCATAAAACAAAACAAAACTGTTTTGAGCAGAAAGTGGCATTCTCTGGAAGGCTCAGCATCCCACGAGCTGTTCAAGTTCAGATAGTCCAATTATAAGTAGTGGAATTTTTCTCCTTTTGCTTTCCCCAGGTTAATACCTACCATATATCTTAAATATGCAGAACAATTATGATTTCAAATGTCTTAAAATTTCTCGTATCTTGATTTGAAATAACCACGTTCCTTATTCCAACAAATTATTAAAGTGCCCCAAAAATCATTGTATTTCAAAAGAACTGTGTCAAATACCTAGGCAGAACTAAAAAGAGAAAAATATCAGATCATGATTTGATTTCGTGCCTACCACAATATCATGTCAGTTACTTGATAGATATTCAAACTGAAAATGAGTAGGTTGATTTTTAATATAGCATTATATTTTATGAGGATGTCTCTCTTAAAGACACGGAAGAGTATTGAACTCTATCATATTCATTCTGTGCCTCAGAGCAAGGGCTATGTTATGATCAGTTGGGTGTTACCATCACAAACCTTACATTTTATCTGCATTAATAACGTTAAGCCAGCAACTACATTTCTTAGAATAACCTTTTCTATTTAGCTGCAGATTTAGAAAGTAAGAGAGAAGAGAACATTATTTTTAGAAAGTCATAAAACCAAATGTAGTGGCATCTCAGACTCATCTGTGAGCCTAGTCTGATGAAGTCGATTGGGACCGTGGTAGAATCTTTCTGTAAACTTGGAAATTGAAGCAGTTTCTCAGCCTGAAGTCACAAATATCAGTTTGGCCATCGTTGCGGCTACAGTCATTCTGACCTTCTATTCTGTCTGCTCTTCTTACATATTATGTCATCCCTAATTCCTATATTAATTTTTAAAATATATTTTATTGATTTCTTACAGAGAGGAAGGGAGAAGGATAGAGAGTTAGAAACATCAATGAGAAACATTGACCAGCTGTCTCCTGCACACCCCCCACTGGGGAATGTGCCCATAACCAAGGTACGTGCCCTTGACTGGAATCGAACCTGGGACCTTTCACTCTGCAGGCCAACACTCCATCCACTGAGCCAAACCAGTTTCGGCCCTGTATTAATTTTTAATCCCTGTAATTCTTACAGAGGTTCTGATTTCATGGCCAAACCTAGACTCGTTTACAGGGAATAACCCATATGGCTCACATGCCTTTTCAGCTACTCAAGTGAAGACAGCATGGGGATTTAATTCCATTCCCACAGGCAGTCAACTTTCTCTGATGAAATCTCTCTTTGGAAATCTTAGGAAAAGCTAATACACAGACATCTTTTGAACAGGCCTTTCATTGGAGAGGCTCAGGTCTAAGAAAGCATAAGCAGGTTGGCTGCGAAATACCTATTTCATTTTTTTCTAGCACTTCTGAAAGAACTAAACTGCACAGGGAAGAACTTCTTGCAGAATTAAAAATTAACTTAGATGTCAAAATAAAACCCTAGAATTTAATTTATCATAAAAGCTATATTCTCGAATAGAAGCTAATGGACCAAAACAGATAAAGCAATTAAATGAAAAATGCTATGAATTAATCTTATTTAAAGAGGCAGTTGAGATAGAATTCATATTTTTAAAGATACAATAACCATGAAAAAAACTTTTCAGCTCAGCTAGTGGTGCTATAATTTAAAATAATAAAGCATTAAAAATACCCAATTTATTAATTTTCTGCAGGTGCTATTTGTTAGTTTTGACATTCCCCTCAGTTTTGATTGCTGGTAACTTTCCTTTCTTTGGGTACATTTTACTTTTTTCTTCTGTTACAAGCTAAATTTTAGTGATAATTGTGTGTGTGCTATTTAAAATGGAAGCGTAAAAGCACCCTGAAAAATGCTCAAGCTTAAATCCAACGCTTCTAGAGTATTCTCTCAAATAACCTCTCTGTGCCTTAGTTTCTCATGTAAAATGATGAGAAACATCTAGATATAGAAAAGACTAATATGCAAAGTGTCCCCTGGGGAGTTCAGACTGGGATACCAGGTGTGTGATCGCTTGCTATGAGGTACACTGACCACTAGGGGGTGGTGCAGAATGAAAGAAGGTCCCAGCTGGCAGCTGAAAGGCCCCAATCGGCCTTGATCACTGGCCAGGCCTAGGGACCCTACCGATGCATGAATTTCATGCACCAGGCCTCTAATATAAAATAATATAGTGGTGAAAGCAGTCCTTAAAGACTCCATAGCATCTTGATTATCATGGTTATTGTTTAATAGAGTGACTGTTTTCTTACCTTCCCTTTTATAGAAATTGTATATAATTAAGGTGTTCAACTTGATGTTTTGATGTAAGTACACATTGTGAAATAATGAGTACACCCAAACTAATGAACATATCCATCACTCTATTCCCTCACATAGTGACTTTTTTTTGTGTTTGTGAGAATATTTAAAATCTACCCTCTCAGCCCTCCTGGTTTTGCTCAGTGTTTAGGGTACCAGCCCACAGACCAAAGGGTCAGGTTGATTCCTGGTTAAGGGCATGTACCTGATTGTAGGCCTAATCCCAGCATGAGTCAGAGCATGTGGAGGAGGCAATAGATAGATGTGTCTCTTTCATCTCTCTCTCTCTCTCTCTCTCTCTCTCTCTCTCTCTCTGCTCCCTTTACTCTTTCTAAAAAACTATCCTCAGGTGAGGATTAACTAAAACCTACCCTCTTAGCAAATTTAAGCTACACAACATAGCACTGTTAACTTGTATTAGAGGTCTGATAGATGTGCAGCAGAGTAACTACATTTTGAGGTTTAGTGTTCAATTTTTTTGACTATTGCTTTTTTTTTTTTTTGCCACATTCCCTGGTGGTTACCAGCATTGGCTCAGAGGCAGACTGCCCAGGTTCTCATCCTGATTCCATCAGGTTCTAGGTCTAAGGTTTGCTACAGTTATTCTCTCTCTTACTCACCCCCTCCAATCCATAGTACCAGTCTTATAGATATTTTTGTGCTGATTAAAAAAGATTTCACAGAGAAGAACTTAGAACATTAACTAGTATATAGTAAACATTCAATAGAAGTTAACTATTAAGTTATTATTGTTTTTAAATAATGTTTCTTTGACTTAATCATAAATATGCATTATAAGCTCAAAGAATTATTTGTAATTTTTGTTATTTTCTTTCCTGCTTATAAAGAGCAAACTAACAAAAATAAATAAGAAAAACTCAAAGCATTATCTTATCAGTGGAACTTAACATTGTTAAAATATATATATATTTAAAATATATATATATTATTGATTTATATAAATATATATATATATAATATATATATTATTGATTTCAGAGAGGAAGGGAGAGAGATAGAAACATCAATGATGAGAGAGAATCATTGATTGGCTGCCTCCTGCATGCCCCCCACTGGAAATCGAGCCCGCAACCCAGGCATGTGCCCTTGGCTAGAATCGACCCTGGGCCCTTCAGTCCGCAGCCCAATGCTCTATCCATTAGGAGGATCTTAACCTTTTAAAAAAATTCCCCATGCGCCTGGATGGTGTAGCTCAGCAGTTGAAGGGTTGACCCAGGAAACAGATCACAGGTTCAATTCCTGGTAGGGCACATCGAAGTATGTTGTAAAATGGAAAATTAGAATTAAAAATTGACTTAGATGTCAAAATAAAACCCTAGAATTTAATTTTTCACAAAAGCTATATTGTCAAATAGAAGCTAATGAACCAACACAGATAAAGCAGTTAAGTGAGAAATTTAAGCAATAAAATAGAAAATTTACATCTTCATGCTGACTATCTCCAGTGGCGGGCATGCAGGAGGCAACCAATCAATGATGTTTCGCTCTCATTGATGTTTCTATCTCTCCATACCTCTCTCTCTAAAAAATCAATGAAATACTTATGAAACCTCACATCCTCACAGCAGGTTGTTGATATGCCTCCTTAACCTATCTTACCCCACTGGAAAGTCATGGTCATGAGTACACAACCTGTCTTCATTATTACTCTTTTCCCCTTTTCTTCTCTATGGTCTCTCTCCTTCCAGAACATTTTGCATGTTGTTACCAGATTTGTCTTCTTAAAATGCTCCTTCCACAGTGCAGCCTTCACTGTTTACATAAAGACTGGTCTTCAAAACCAGCCACGGGCTGCCTGCACCTCCAACCGACTATATCCAAGTTACTCTCTTCACCGTCAATTCAGTCCTTCCTAATAGCTCAGTGTTCTTCTAGTCACTTCCAGTACATATGCCACTGGCCCCACAGGATTGTAGCTCTCCCTCCTTCTTGGACTTTCTATCCCCTGCACTTATCCAATCTTAACCACAATCCATGATGGTGCCCAAGTACTTAACACCTTGACAAATCCTCTCCGATTCCTAGACTCACTGGTTGCTTTTGGGAACCCCGTAGCAGTTGTGAAGGGTGGGCCTCTGGTTCAGGTCATTTTATCTTCCCACTACGATTCAAGAGCCTTTGGGGTCAGTTCTATGAATCATAGACTTAATGACACAAACTTACTGACTATTTTTTTAAACAGCATTGTTTAATTTATTAGGGCTGATTTTTCTTTTCATTTGAACTTTTCTCCTTCCTTCCTCTCCATGTCCTCTCTTACTTTATGTATCTTTGACTGATGATAACGGGGTCTTCTGTCACAATAAAACTTTTGTTTATTGAAATTAGCTTTAACATATTTTTACTAGCAGCATATATTTTCTTAATAGTTACTCCTTAGAGTCATATTAAGTTAATGGGATTTCAAAATTAACACTATGGATAAATAGCAGTATAGCTAAAGTCAAATTTGTTTATGTAACAAGGTTGGCTTTATAATTAGTTTTACTAATGCTATAAGATTTAAAATAGCATTTAACAATGGAAAATAAAATAAGTATATTGATATGTTTAAGAAAGCATCGACCCCATTTCCCCCATCCACCAGAAAGTGGATAGAATTAGATGAAGAGGGAAGAACCATTAACCAGCAATTGAAAAGATATACCTAAGGTAAGGAGAAAATAGTAGAGCTATCTGGAATGATGAATGCTACTTGAGAATGACTGATGGATGTTTACTTGAGAAATAGGTAACATAAAATTGTTGGTCAGATTGTTAGGTAGTGTAATCTGAAGAGACATGTCTGTGTTGAGTCATGGAAAACCCAACTCTGGATTAATTAGACAATTACAGAAAAGAAGGCTGTTGGAATACAAGTAATTGATTACAGAAAAACTCACAGCTGACTATAAACAGTGAGATAGGATTAAAATGGGGAAGTATAGTAAAATCTATAAAAGGTTGATCAAATGAAGCAGAGACATCTATTTTATGAAATAACAGCGGTACAGAAAGGGTCTAATTTCATTTGTAACATACTCAGATTCCCAATTAGGCTAAAAGTCTGATTGGTTTATGTTTGTACATGTAGCAACTCTGTTAAAATTGGACATTTGGAGTGCGTGGTTAGGAGGCAGTAGAGTTCTAAGCAGCAGCGTAGTTTGCCTTGTGAGCACATTTAAAGAAGGAGATGGGCAGATTAAAAGACAGGTTTTACTGTGTGGAAACCTAAAAAAACCTCAAACACAAATGGGTGTTTCCTATAAAATAATTCTGAACAAAACCAACAAGAACTAAATAAAAAGGTATATCAAATTTAGACCTATGGGATCTCTAAAACAGAAGCTTTTTATAAAGGAAGTATTTTCTTTTATATTGTGGTAAAATATACATAGCATAAAATTAGCTGTTTTAACTATTTTAAGTATACAAGTCCATGGCATTTAGTATGTTTATAATGTGCAATGCTCACAACTATCCATTTCCAGAATTTTTTAGCATACCAAATTTAAACCCATTAAATAATAATTCTTCATTCCCTCATTTTCCAACCCATACTAAACTTTATTCTGCTTTCTGTCTATACAAATTTGACTAGACTAGCTACTTCACATAATGGAAATCATAAAGTAGTAGCCCCTTTGTGCCTGGCTTATTGCTTTTATTGTGTTTTTAAGATTCATCCATTTTATAGCATGTATTAGAATTTTATTAATTTTTAATGCTCATTATTATTCCATTACAAGTATGTACCACACTTGTTTTTATTTGCTAGTCTGTTGATGGATACTTGGGCTGCTTCCACTTCCTGGCTATTATGAATAATCTGTCTATGATGAACCTGTCTATACCAGTGTAGTCACTGCTATAGCCACATTTGAGGAAGAGTCATCATTTGCTGTAATGAATTAAGTAATCAGTTAATCTCCCTGCTATTTATCAATAGGTACTTGCAATATGCCTCTTTTTGTAGATAATTCAAAAGGAGTGTATTATCTATGCATGGGTGTAACTCACAGTCTGTAGAAGCAAAGTTGATATAGCATAATGTGACAACATATAATTAGGTGTTGGGATAATATGGTACAAAAATATGAGTGCTGCAGAAATTATCATGAAGGAAGATAAATCAATATCTGAGGAATGCTTCAAAACAGAGATAAGAATGGAGCAGAAAGTTGAATGATAGGAGGGATTTCTTTAAGTGAAGGAGGAAAAAAACAAGCTTTCTGGCTATGATGAAACACGTGAACCAAGACAGAAATGGTGATATGAGAAGGGGTACTTGTAGAACTTAGAAGATAAGTTTAACAGAATGAAAATAGATATACTAGGAACCTATGAACAATACATAATAGGAAGTAAGTTATGAAGATCCTTGATTATTTAAAATGACATAGCAGCAAATAGGACATTTTAGCTGGTGGGACATTGGAGTATAATGCATCTCCTGTTTTGCCTAGAATAATACTATTCAGAAAATCAGACACCTGTCTACTTGGTTCATTGTAGGTTGAGTCAATAAAACCAATTGTCATTTACCTACAAGTAAAAAATATCTGATGAGAAAAATGGATGGGGTACTTTTGGCACTGTGCTGTTTTTTGAATAAACTGGCCCAAGAGTGGAGGTGGGAGTTGCCCATTTTGAGAGGCTGACAGTTCACATTCTGAGCACAAAGCTTTGTTTCATTCTCATCCAGTCACTTAAGAATGTTTTGAATGCACATTGCCATTAAGCAGTAAAGGAAATCTTACTCCACAACCCAAAAGGGAATCACAAATGTGTACATTAATGTTCTGCTTTTTCTCTTCATGAAAGAACAACCACTTTAAACACAGATTTAGAGAAAGATGAGTTTTCCAGAATTTCAGAAATACATCTTATTCACACAAGAGGGGAATGATGAAATCTGGTCATGGGGGTGAGTGCTAGTCATAAAACGCTAAGATGTGGGCTGTTTTGCTTTTTTCCTAAAGTCATTTTATTTGACAGTAATAATGTACATTGAGGAGTGCTCTAATGGAACTCAGTTACAGAAAAACCGATTCTTGGGAGAAGAAAGAGCATAGTGCATGCAGACTTTCCGCATGCTAACATGCCATTCTTCCCCTACATCTCAGCTTGGTGGGAGATGAACTGACAATGAGAAATGTACATGGGTCAGCTCTTCACCTCAGAACCTCAGAGGAGAATGCTGATAGCAGGCAGTACCCAGACATGGAGATAATAGCAATAACCCCCAGATATGAAAGAGAAAACTTACAAGTGTATTTATGATAGCACATGGTCATGTTAAATTCCCAGGTGCCCCTACCCATAAATTCAGGAAATCTAAATAAATAAATAAAATTTATTTTTATTTTATACATAAATATGCAGCATTGCATGTACATTTATGTATAAAAAATAAGTTATATTTTAAATAACAATTGATTATACTATGCTCTTTTTGTAATTTTTCCCACTTAAAATTACATTGTACACAATTATTTTAAATAAAGCAAGCAAAGCAACAATAATGACAAATGTATTGTGGGAAGATTTCCAGGTCAGTAAATTAGAAGATCTCTGATTATTTTAACAGATTCCTTGTATTTTGTCATGTGGTTTGTATTATGACATCTTTGTCTCCATCATTTGCTATTATAAACGCTGCAGCCAATATACTTTTGCTTATTTGTGTGAATTTTTCTGCCAGATAGATGTTAGAAGAGGAACTACTGGGTACAGAGATACATTTCCATAATGTGATGGATGCAGCTATCACTCTCCAAATAGATTTTTATCAGCCTACAGTGTAGATAAGAATACATTTGCAAAGCTAGATAGCTATTAAATAAAATTTGCCAATTTGTCTTAAAAATAATTGCTCTTGTTTTAATCTGATTTTAACTTTTTTTCCTCTTTACTTTTTCTCTAAGCTATGGTGAGGCTGGCTGCTATGCCCCAGGACCTTCACAGTTGCTAAGCCCTTGACCTAAAATGAGCTTCCCTAAATTTTACATGTCTTATTCCTAGATATTTCTCCTTGCAAAGATTTTTTTTGCAACATCCTATTAAAGTTTACCACCATTTCTACCCTGCAAAACACTCTCCACCTGTTAGTTTCCTTTATTTTCTTAGAAAGACCTGAAATGACCTTATTTGTCAGTTTGTCTTTTCCCATTAAGATGTATGTTGCTAGAATAGGGCCTAGACTTAACTTTACATATTCTAGATATATAATTATCTTCCTCCACATCATTCATTGAATAATCCATCATTTCTCCTCCTACTTGAAATGCTAACTTTTTCATCTACTGAATTTTCTTGAATTCCTGAGGCAGTTTCTTAATTTATTCCCCTTTCCCACTGGTCAAATTTATATTCTGCAACAGAACTGCATTTTTCAATTTATTGCACTTTTTAATAACTTTTGATATCTGATGGGAAAAGCCTTCCTTCATGTTTTTTAACAAAAATATTTGGCAAACCTCAGGCATTTATATGTGTAAATAAATTTTAATAATCATTATCAAAAAGACAAATTGGTTATAGAGAAAACCACTGATTATTTTTTAAAACCTAAACATAGATATAAGTGTGATTTAAAATTAGTTATTTTTCAAATATGAAAGGAAGTAGGGGTATGGAAGGTATGAACGAATTCACTTCGCCAAAGATAGAAAATCAAGTTTTTCTCAAGGATGTATATATAACAAGCACAAAGAATAACAGTAGCATACTGATATAAATTAAACATAACAAATGTTTAGCCAAAACAATTAATAAAACATTTATCTGATTTATTAGGTTATAATTTTCAGATTAGGTGAAAATAAAAAAGTAAAACTTTGACAAGGTATATACCTAATTAAGGAGATTCAGAAGTACCATATCATAAGCATAGATTAAAGAAAAAAAGAGGAAGGAAGAACAGAGGGAAGAAATAAGAAAAAAGTAGTAAATATCAGATTTTCTCTGGGAGAGTATTCTTGTGTGATAAGTAAGTTAATCCTTAAGAAATAAAGTGCAATTAATTTACCATCTGAGAGCTTTATCAAACCTTACAATTATCTACTTTAAAATAAACAAAGTATATAACAAAAATTATTGTAATGGGAAATTTTAATACAACTCCCCCAGTCTTTAAAAGATCAAGGAGATAAACTTATAAACTGATTTAGTAAGCATTTGTAAAACTCTCTAATTTGGGGTAGGACAGAAAAAGCAAGAAATTGGTGAAACTGGTTTGGCTCAGTGGAAGAGCATTGGCCTTCGGACTGAAAGGTCTCAGGTTCCTTCGATTCTGGTCAAAGGCATGTACCTTGGCTGCGGGCACATCCCCAGTAGGGGGTGTGCAAAAGGCAGCTGATCGATGTTTCTCTCTCATCGATGTTTCTGACTTTCTATCCCTCTCCCTTCCTCTCTGTAAAAAAAATCAATAAAATATATATATTTTTAAAAGAACAAGAGGCTTTTGAGGCTGCGGGTTAGTAAGGCGACAAGTGTTGGCCATTGGAAAATTTCAAACAAGCCTGGTGCGCCTAGATTGCCACGCTGTGAACTGTGGACAGTGATTCTGATAACACCGAATTAAAATAAATGTCAACATGGAGAACGATTTTAAGATTGACTCATCATCATCTACCTTTGCTCTTCAAAGTTCTTCGGAGACATTGTTTTCTATTCAGCTATTAGATTTCCGAACTAGTTTACTGGAAGCATTAGAAGAATTACGTATGTGAAGGGAAGCAGAAATTCAATATGAAGAGCAGATTGGTAAAATTATTGTGGAGACACAAGAACTTAAATGGCAAAATGAAACTCTTCAGAATCAAAAGGAAACATTAACAAAGCAACACAAAGAAGCAATGGCAGTTTTTATAAAAAACAGTTGCAAATGAAGATGTGTGCCTTGGAAGAAGAAAAGGGAAAATATCAACTTGCTACAGAAATAAAAGAAAAAGAAATAGAAGGATTGAAAGAAACATTAAAAGCATTACAGCCAGCGGACCAGGAGCAATGGAATGCCACACGGGACACATCTCTGGGGGCCCTGTGATTGCCATTACCAACAATCATATAACCACAGCAACCATCATCCAATCTACTGTTTTGGGGTGTTGTGGATTTCTAATTGACCATCATTACTGAGATAAGTGAGGGGGAGGCTGGGAGAGGCAAGGGCCTGTGCTATGGGTGCTGTTTCCTGCCATTAGAAATAGTGGCAGCCATCTTAATTTATATAACGAATGTCATTTTGCAGGATAATGCAGACTCCATTTCACCACTATTACTGTTGTGCATCCTTATTAACCCCTATTTCTGCTTATTAACCCTGCCCTTTCCTAAAAGACAGTTACATGTGCTATGTTGTGGTCAGTTAGGCTAGTTAACCCCTAATTGCCTGCAGGGCTAACCGGCTATCTATAATTCTGTCTTGTGTAACTGCCTCCCTGATGGAGAGCCCAAAAAATAAAAAAACAAGGTTAAGTAAAGGAAGTGGTAGCAGCAGTAGCTGACCCTTTCAAGAGACATGGACTGAGATGTATGGCATTATAGAAAAAAATGGCAGATCATTTTGTGTTCTATGTACTGAAATGGCAGTAAGCAGAATGTGAAATATAAATAGACATTTTGAAACTAATCATTCCCAGCTCTTGAAAAAAAGTGAGGATGAAAGGAAGGAATACATTTCCAGGCAGCTATACCTTTATAAGAGCCTATCTAATTCCACCCTTAAATTTATAAAAAGCTCTACAAATTTAACATCTGCAAGTTTGAGCATTGCTCACTCTATAGCTCAGCATGGAAAAGCACTCAGTGAGGGGGAATTTATTAAAGAAAGTCTCCTAAGTTGTGTACCAGTTTCATTTCACGATATGCAGAATAAAGATGCAATTATTAAGGGGAAAAAAAAAGAACAAGAAATTATCTGGATCTTAACTAATATACAAAACAATAAAGCAAAACACAATTCAAAATAAAAATATATTAAAACAAAAAAACATGTAACCATATGGACATTTATGAAATATTTATCTATATAATTATTGAGTCAAATGCTGTACATTTGAGTTTTTGAAGAAGAAAATAGTGAAACTGAAAAGGTTAATAACAGAAAACAGAAAAGGAGTGGACTTAATGTGTTAGTTCAGTGTCTTTGAAAAACAAATAGCAAAGAAAGGAAACATTTTTAACAAGCAATTAGAAAGAACATAAATATTAAATTACCAAAAGACATAAAATATATGTACATATAAGTAAAACAGCAATAATACTGATAAAATTATATACAATTATATTTGATATATAAAAATTTAATTTTTGAGAAAATATTAAATTGACTCAGAAATGTAAAATCTTAGTAGTTGAAATTTCTCTTCAAAATTTAAAAGCCATTTAAATTATTTTAAAAATGTTACCTGACCGATACATGTTTCATATTAGCCAAAAAAATGCTTAGTGAAATAAAAATACAGAATATTTATTTCAAACAAAAATATTCTTTAAAATATGGGTCCAATAAAACTGGAAAGATAAAAGCATCAGAAAATAATGAAAAATTAGAAAGATGATGTGTTTGTCCTTTTAGAAAACCCAAGAAAACCAATTTAAGAACTATTAAAAATAACAAACATACAAAAGTATATACCTTTCTTTTATATCATACTAGAGGTTCAGTGCACAAATTCATGCACCAGTGGGGTCTCTCGGCCTGGCCTGCAGAATCAGGCCTAAAACTGGCTCTCTGACATCCCCTGAGGGGTCCTAGATTGTGAGAGGGTACAGGCCAAGCCGAGGGACCCCAATGGTGCATGATTGGGGCTGCAGAGGATTACAGGGAGGTTAGCCAGCCTATGAGGGACCACAGGAAGGCTCCAGGGTTTCTCCTGCTCATCTGGCTCAGCCCTATCAGCTGGACCCCAACAGCAAGCTAACCTACCAGTCGAAGTATCTGCCCCCTGGTGATCAGTGCATGTCATAGCAAGTGGTTGAGCAGCCTTAGGATATTATTAGCATACTAGAGGCCTGGTGTATGAAATTCATGAATAGGTACAGCGGGTATCCCTGAGCCCAGCCTGCACCCTCTCCAATCTGGGACCCCTTGAGGGATGTCCCGGTAGGATCAGGCCTAAATGGCAGTCGGACATCTTTCTCACAATCCAGGACTGCTGACCTCAAACAACTTGCCTGCCTGCCTCCCTGATTGCCCCTAACTGCTTCTGCCTGCCATCCTGATCACTCCTTTACCACTACTCTGCCAGCTTAATTGATGTCTAACTGCTCCTCTGCTAGCCTCTTTGCCCCCAACTTCCCTCCTTTGCTGGCCTGGTCACCCCTAACTGCTCTCCCCTGCAGGATTGATTGCCCCCAATTGCCTTCCCTTGCAGGCCTGGTCCCTCCCAACTGTCCTCCACTGCTGGCCTGATTGCCCACAACTGCCCTCCCTTGCAGGCATGGAACCTCCCAATGGCCTTCCCCTGCTGGCCATCTGTGGTGGCCATCTTGTGTCCAAATGGGGGCAAGATCTTTGATGACATGGGGGCAGCTATCTTGTGTGTTAGAGTGATGGTTAATCTGCTTATTACTCTTTTATTAGATAGGATAGAGGCCTGGTACATGGGTGGGGGCCAGCTGGTTTGCCTGAAGGGTGTCCTGGAACAGGTTAGGGGTTCCCTTGGGTGAAGGGCCTATAGTGGTTTGCAGGCTGGCCACGCCCCCCAGTTACCCAAGCGGAGGCTCTGGGATCTGGGATTAATTTATGTTCTACAATTGAAATTTTGTAGTCTGGAGCAGAGCCAAGCCTTCTCCTCACTCTGTAGCGAAAGCCATTTCTGTTTGAGTTCATTTAAATTCTATAATTGAAACTCTGTAACCTAGAGTGGAGGCCTAAGCACTAGGGCGGCAGAAGCTTGGCTTCCTCCATTGCCAGGGCAACCTTAGCCTCTGCTCTCTCCAGCTCTGTGGCTGCCAACCATGTCTGTTGGGATTTTGTATCTTCTATAATTGAAACTTTGTAGCATTGAATGGAGGCCTAGGCTGGCAAGGACAGGCAGAAAGCTTGGCTTCCTCCATTGCTCTCAGTGGCTGCAGCCATCTTGGTTGGGGTTTATTTGCATATTTTCTCCTGATTGGCTGGTGGGTGTTGCTGATAGGCGTTGCTGGTGGGTGTAGCAAAGGTGCAGTCAATTTGCATATCACTCTTTTATTAGATAGGATTATATTTGTTTGAATGGATGACCGGATGACTGAACACTTAGCTTATCAGGCTTTTACTGTGTAGGATTGTGTTAGCAGAGAATATGATAGTCCTGGCCAGTGTTTGCTAAGTGGTTAGAGCACCAGCCCCCCTCACACCCTACTCCCATGCACCAGAATGTCTTGGGTTGGACTCCCAGTCAAGAGCACATACCTCAGTTGCAGGTTTGATCCCTGGACCAGGTCAGGGGTTATTTAGGGGGCAACCAATTCTATGTTTCTCTCATATGGATGTTTCTCTCACTCTCCATGGCTCCCTCCCAATCTTCCACTCTGTCTAAAAATCAATGGAAAAAAGTTTCCTCCAGTGAAGATTACCAACACTAAAAGGAAAAAATGTACCAAATAGGATGGCTTGCTCAGTGCCCCACACTCACCTGCTCTCTGTCAAATTCTGAACTGCTTCCTGCCTTCCTAACATTTGGTGCCCATCAGTTACTCACCCCATTCATTTCTGTTCATTCAGGAGACTTCAGCTAAGCATCACATCCTTTGAGAGTTTCTCCCTGTCTACTCTGTATACTTTCTCTCATGCTGTCTTATTTTTTATTTACTTCTTATCACATTCTGTAATTTTTTTTGTTTATTTGTCTCATCTGTTTCATCTAACTGAGATATAGATACCGAGAAGGAACAAGCAGAGTCTTGTGGTGAAGGCAGGCGTTACTCTTGATCAGTTCTGCTGGAGATGCTGCTGGATGTGGGTAGATAGCCGCAGAGGGACATCCCACCTCACCTCACCTGGGCAGGCTTCAAGAGATAACCCAGTTCCTCCTTTGCTCCAGGGGGGCTCCCAAGGGACCTCCCTCATATTAGAAGTGATGGGGGTCACTGTGGGAAACTCTGTTTTACAACTCCCTTCTTCCACTAGTCCCTGACCATTGTCCTTTAGGAACTTCCTTTCTTCTCACAGTGTTGAATTTTGCTTGAGCTGTGTGCTCCTAGAAACAGAAATGGTTAAGAGATTCCCACCCCCACCTCACTCTTTTATATTCTGTCAAGAGCTTACTGCGAAGAACCAACCTTTCCAATATGACAATGATTATATGACTCTCAGATGCCCCACTCATTTAGTTATGACAAGGCCCAATACAGACCCTCCAAATTCCCATTCTTTGCCTCATAAATGATTATCTCTACTGTTTTGTCCATGCAGATCAATTGCAACAAAGTGTTTATCAACCAAATTTCTGTTAAGAGTCTCTTCATCTCCCCAAATTCCTGAACTTTAACCTAACTGAGAATAGACTGATCTGGAGACAAAATATCTTGATTCTCTGACCCATCGCATCGCATTCTTTCATCCCAGTTCCCTTCACATGGTTCCTTTTAGCCTTATTTACTCCTCCTGGCCTCACCCTAGAATTCTCCCTGTTACAGAGTTCCACTCTCCTTGCTAGGATAGCATCCTTCTTGACCTCATGATAACTTTTCAAATAAAGCCTCTTTACCAAGTCTGCGTTTCTGTTTATGGACACTGTCTTCTTCCTCCCTCAGAAAAATTGCTTCCTTTGGCTCTTTCTCTTTAAAACATTTTCTTTTCTTATTTGTTCACCATAGATTTCACTGTTCCTTAGAACCTAGATCCCAAATAATTAGCAATTCCTGTAGTGGAGAAACATGGCATCATCTATCCCTGCATGTGCAGTAAAATATCTAGTCCATTCTTCGGGAACAGCAATCAGAGAGAGAAAAAAAATGTTGTTTTTTCATTTTGTTTTTATTTTTATTGAAATATGATTCTGTATATTTCCACTAGCTCACATGCATGTATCAAAAACTTTCAAAATATATATTCCCTTTAATCCAATGATTCTGTTTATGGAAATTGTTCTAAGGAAATAATATGATATGCCCAAAATTGGTTTAAAATATGCATAAACTTGTAATGTTATTTACATCAAGAAAAACACTGAGGAAAAGAAACAAACAAAACTAAAACCCAACCAAAAAAAAAATAATAAAGGCACATTCATAGACTGAAACAAACTTTAATGATTTACTTGAAAAGAAAATTTCATTACATGAAAAAATGTCTGTGATAGACCAATGATATATAAATACATTTGAAAGACAAATAGTAAAATCTTAGTTTTAGAAGAATCATCACATATACAATTTTTCTTTTTAATATGTGCCCATATTTTTCACATTTAAAAAATAAACATGTATTTTTTTCTACATTTAAAAACTCTTTTTTGTTTGTTTAGCAAAACTCCCTATGTCATCTACCCACAAAACATATCTATTGGCCTGTCGTTCACATAGAGCCTTGTCTCATATAGAGGAAAATTCATTTTCTCTCTCCTTGCTTCCACTCTGAGTTATCTTCAGGAAGCCCCTAGGAGCTGTGAGAGCACAGTTAGAAACAAAGTAGTAGGTAATAAGGAGCCATTAAAGATTTTTGAAATGATGTGAGGAAGGTTTTAAGTTGCTTGTCACATGAATAGAAAAGATAGAGGTACAAAAGACCTAACCGGTCACATTTATAGAAATTTAATTCCATTTGGCTGATTCTGGAGTTGTTAAATCGCTTTCTCCAAAGAAGAGAAGTTGAGCCTCTGATACCTTTACTTTTCAGAAAAAAACTATCTAAGTAGTTTTGCCAGAATCACATAGTAGATCCAGAGTAGGTAGAAATCTGTTCTTATCTACTAGAAACACAGCACAGCATTTAATAGATTAAAAAGGTGGCATTGCAGTGCTAGACAACCAAACAAATAAAAACCCAACAAAACAAAACAAAAGATGACTTACTCCTTTCCCTACTGAGGTTTGTAATCTACTGGGGAGGCTGACACACTAATTGTAAAATCAGAGTAAGAAAATCCAATATAAAAAAGTTGTTCTGTAGTAATGCTACCCAATAGAAATTTAATGTAAGTCACATGTATAATTTTAATTTTTCTAGTAGTCCTATTAAAAAGTAAAAATAAAAAAGTGAGGTTTATTCTAACAATATATTTTATTTAGCACACTATTTTAAAAAACTGTCCAAAATGTTATTTTGATGTAATCTACCATATATAAACATTATTGAAGTATTTCATACGTTTAATAAAAAGTTTTAAGTGTATTTTATACTTGTGTCACATCCTCGCCTTAGATTTGTCATAAGAAAAGTGCTCCATAGCAACATATGACTAGTGGTTACTGTACTAGACAGAGCAGGCTTATAACCTTATTACAACTAAAGTATAATAAAATAAAAGGTGCGGAAAGGGTTTTTTTTGTTTGTTTGTTTTGTTTTGTTTTTTAACTTGGGCACCTGGAAAATTCTCTTGGAGGGCATGGTATTTCAACAGTGCCTGAAGGTGGATTAATAAGTCACCCTGTTTCCCCGAAAGTAAGACATCCCCCAAAATAAGATCTACTCACTGTAATATAAGGCATCCCCCTGAAAATAAGATCCAGCAAATCTTTGGGAGAAAAAATTAATATGAAACACTGTCTTACTTTCAGGGAAACAGGTATTAGGAAAGGTATTAAAAGGAGCGGGGAGAGCATAAAAAAAAACAACAACCAGAAAATAGTTAGAAATGCAGAATGTCCACTATGGCTGATGGACAGTTTGTGGGGCCTAGAGATGAATGATAAACTGTTGGTTCATGATTGTATTCATATGCATTTTTAATTTGCAGAGAGTAGTTTTGAATTAGACCTTTGACTAAAGTGCATAATGAGTGACATTCTCAGCAGTGCCTGCCAGTGGAAATGAGGGCTGTGGCACAGACATTCCCATGAGAATGGAAGCAGCAGGTGTAGGAGCATCACAGACATGGACTTGGCAGGATGTGCTTCATAACTGGGAAGAATGGGAAAAAGTCCCAGGTGTCCCTAGGTCAGGGACTGTGCCACAGAGCTGAAGGCAAGTCTCTTCCCACGGTAGAGAAACAGGTCAGAGAGAAGCTGAGACATTAGCTTTTAAACATATTGAGTTTGAAGTATATATTGGTATCTAAAGAAATCTAGGGTTTGAATTAGGAAGGACACTAGAAAAAAAAAATTAGTCCATACCCTTACCTAAGATGAGAAAACTTAGACCAATAAATCATTTTTGTAGTTTGGAAAAGAAATCAAATTCATAATAAGAGGTCCTGTATTCAAGTTTAAATCCATCACAATCAGAGGAGATAATCCATGAGATGCTTCTTGTAAATTTATATCTAGATTATTGAGGAATTAGCCCTTATATGAAATTAGGTCCCAATAGCCAAGTCTCCAAATCATCTGTTTATTTTGGGAAGTGGGCAGGAGCTAAGGTATAGAATTTTCCTTCCTCCCTCCCTCCCTCCCTCCCTCCCTCCCTCCCTCCCTCCCTCCCTTCCTTCCTTCCTTCCTTCCTTCCTTCCTTCCTTCCTTCCTTCCTTCCTTCCTTCCTTCCTTCCTCCATCCTCCTTTCTTCCTCTTTTCCCTCATCCCTTTATTCTCTTTCTTAGTCTCGCTGGCCTTTATTCTATGTAGCTTCTTCCAATCCTTCCTCCTTACCTAAAGAACAAACTTTTTCTCTAAAGAGAGCCAGTCTCTGGTAGACTCATTCCCTTTAGTGTTTCCACCCGCTGACCACTTAAGGGCTGATTTCCCAGGGAGCGTTTGGTGAAAGTCTCTCCGGTCCTCAGAGGGAGCTCACCATCAGTTTGTGGTGTCTGAGGAGCTGTGAGGCGGTCCCGAGGATTTCAGTGTCCATCCGCCTCAGCAAGGGTAAGTCATGAATCCCAGGGAGTCAGCCAGAAGTGGATAGACCCCCTGACAGGGGACCCTGAAAATGGGCCCTTTCAGTTCCTGGCAGGCACCACTGTGAGAAGCTCCCTGGGCTCAGACTTCTTATGTTCTTTTCTTTTTAAATCTTTATTGCTGAAAGTATTACATATGTCCCCTTCCCCCAACCCCCACTCCACCCCAAAATTGAACTTCCAGCCTACCCCTGTCCCCACCCCAGGCTTTCACTTGTCTATTGTCTGGCTCCTGTGTTATGCATATATTCATATAAGATTATTGGTTCATTTCTTCCCACCCTCCCCTGCCTTTCCTCTGAGGTTTGAAGGTCTGTTTAGAGCTTCTATGTCTTTGTTTATCGGTTTATGTTCATTAGATTCCACATGTGAGTGAGATCATGTGATACTTGCCTTTCTCTGCCTGGCTTATTTCGCTTATGTCCTTTTCAAAAGGCTAAGTGGGACAAACTAAGAAAGAGAGTAAGTGGAAAGGGTCCCCACTCTAGGTAGAGAGCGTCTTTGGCTTCACCCAGCTACATGACCATCTCCTGAGTACAAGGGAGCCCTGCAGCTGATCCAGGCCTTTGTTTTGTGCAAGCTGAGTGAACACAATTTCCACTGTAGAGAAGGGAGTCAGACCAATTGACTTAGATTCAGGTGTATCTGGTTCCCGAGTTCAGCAGCTATTTGTAGTTCACGTGTAGCGTGGGGCAGCCCAGAAAAGTCACAGTTCAACTCCCTCTGCATCAGGGAGTCCCTTTGAGAGGCCATAGCTAAGAATACTCATGTCACCATAGATAGGGAACTTCATCAGGAGGTGGCAGAGACTGAAAGAGGACTAATAACACATTGTAGCTGTGTGCTCTGCCGGTAAGACAAGGAACACCGTCTTTACCATAACTGCATGGCTGGCTGCCATTTTCTTGCCCACCTTATAGCAACATCCCCATAATCTACTAATGAGGTTTATTTTACCCATAGGAAAATGATGCCAACTGGGGCAGATGAAGTGTGAGTGAATTTTTTTTTCTGGAATGATTCATGCAGTTTGCTCCTTGGATGTGGCCTTTGAATGAGGGAACCATTGAAGGAGTTGTTTGTTTTGGTAGAAACCAAAGGCTTACTATACCAGCACTCTCTCCCAGCGTTTGAAACAGAGAATTCAAAGAGAGATATCATGGTTATGACATGAGGTGAACTTCCTGCAAAGGCTTTTAGCCTACATTGGCTAGTGAGGAAGGGAAAAGATATTGAAGATCTATATTTATTGGAGTTATGAGACATAACTCCCTTTACAGAAGGGATCAATTATTATCTTTCCAATGGTATTGTGACAAAACAAGGTTGGATGCAGTGCTGCTGCTGAGTCAGGAGATTATATGTGAACATAATTCTGAACTTATCTCTTAACTTTGCCTGACATTATTATTATCATACATTATTTTTAAACCTTTTTTTGTTTCTCAATTAATGTCTTTACAACAAAGTTGAAAAGAATACGAATAACTCTAACACCTGTCACTCATTGTGTAACTATGGTGTGCTGAACACAGTGCTAACAAATTAATATCCACCTTTTACCCACAAAAACCCTAAGACCAGTAGGCATTTAATTTTGGCATGCCTTCTCAAAGAAAGTTTATAAATGTGTGTGAAAAGCCTTGGATTTTGGGGTCAAGCCTTCACTAACTTAAGCATCTGTGTGACTCTGGGCTGGCCATTTCTAGGCCTCAGTTTCCCCCACATACACAATAACTCATGTTCTCATGACCCATCAGAAAATAAAAGAAGCTTTCACATGCGCTACGGCATTCTCTTACCCCAGCCATGTAAGGTTAAGTGCTAATTTTATAGATGGGGACATTGAAGCGCAGAGAGGCTAAAAAACATTTTCAACATCACAGAGCCAGTAAATCTGTATACCTAATGAACTCCAGGTTTTTGCTGCCAGAGGCTATGGGATTTCCCTTTTCCTCATTTTGCCCCTTTTGGTATCATCTCAAAGGCTACCAAATTAAGATTTCACTTATGTGATACTTGATGACATGAGCAATAATTTGCAATTTGGGCAGGAGCACAAATAGTGAGGCAGTTTGCTTTCGAGAACATGGGCTTCAGAGGTCTTCACTGGGTTGAAAACTGGAGCTCCTGTATTTCTGGTTGAGTCCAATCACCTGAATCCTCTAAGGCTTGAGTCTTTATCTACACGTGGTAGTTATAGCTGTGTCTCCTACTTGGGATTGTGGGGAACATTCAATCTGAGCCCTTACCTCAGGGTTCCACATTATTAGATCACTTAGTCATTAGTTGCTATTCTAATGACACAGAGAAGGACCCTAGCTACCTAGCCACAAGGAGCCTGCCTGCTTTGGGGATATGACCCAACACTCACTTAAGACCACAGAAAAGAGCCAGGGATGCTACAAGGGCCACAGCTCCAGAGAAGGAAAAATCCATCCTTCCCTCTGGAATCTACTTCTTTCTTTCCTCCTAACTAAACACCCTTTACAGCCCAGATGATGGTTTACCAGTAGAAGATTAAGATGTTAGTCATATTAAATTAAATTAAATTAAATTATTTTGTTACAGTAGTAAGAACAATAAAAAAGAAGGAAAGAAAAGTCCTCTAATTGCATCACTTCATGCCATTAGAGAAACTGCCAAAATGTCCATAAGGTTGTCTGGCTGTGGGCTTCTGTAGCATTCGTGTATTGATTGTTTTCTCCTAAATTATTGACCGGGTGTCTCCAGCACACTGTAAAATGTCTGCTGATGTGCAGTGACACAGTGGGGGTCATTCTGTAAATCACTGGTCACATTCTGCCTGTCTTTGTGTATCCAGAGCTATAATTTTAATAACAGTAAGAGGGAAGAAGGAGCAACAATAAAAAAATAGATTTAAAAAAGCCAGACACAGCCCTAGATCAAGATGCTCTTCTCATGCAGTCTCCCTGGGAGGGAAAGTCCAAAATGCAATTAATCACTCTTGTGAGAAAATTTGGAATCAATAAATACATTTTATCAGTGCTTTAATTATTCTTAAAGTTGTTTGAGGAACAAAGTTTTATGTTTTTAGAAAATAAATGAATAAACAATCTTCATTAAGACCCTACTGAACAAAGACACAATATAGATGGGGAATTATTTTCTTATTTTTTCTCTCCCTCTTCTCCAACCCTCTTTCTCCCTCTCCCCCTCCCTCTCCCTCTCTCTCTCCCTCTCCCTTTCCCTCTCCCCCTCCCCTCCCTCACCCTCTCCTCTCCCTCTCCTCTCCCTCTCCTCTCTCTCCCTCTCCTTTCCCTCTCCCTCTTCCTCTCCTCTCCCTCTCCCTGTCCCTCTCCCTCTCCCATTTCCTCTCACCTCTCTCCCTCCTCCCTCCCTCCCTCTCTCTTTCTTTCCTTTTGAGGAAATTAGGTGTTTTTTTTGAAGGCTCCTTATGCAGCAAGTGACAGGAAACTGAGCATATAGAATAATCCTTGAATTCATGGATGAGCAGAAAGTGAAGCAGATGGGAATGTGATGGAGATGATAAGGCAGTGGGATGAAATTCCAGAATTTACCAAACTCATAATTCACTACATTCATGGGGAGTTTCAGGACAAACACACAGGGCAGATGACACTGAACAGAGGATGCAGCAGAGTGACCTGACATTTTAAAGTGTGGATGCTCTACTTGGGAGCCAAGCCTTTTGTTTCCTCATTTTATGGTAAAATAAAACAGCAGCCCATACATACACAAAATGCATGCCTTGGTTACTTACTATAAGGCAATAATCTGATTCACCACCCCTGTTAAGAAATGGTGATTTGGGCCTAGCCAGCATGGCTCAGTGTTTGGGCATGGACCTATGAATCAGGAGGTCATAGTTAGATTCCAGGTCAAGGGTACATGCCCAGGTTACATGCTCTATTCCCAGTGTGGGGCTTGGAGGAGGTAGCTGATCAATGATTTGTTCTCATCATTGATATTTCTCTCTCTCTCCCCCTCTTCCTTCCTCTCTCAAATCTATCTATCTATCTATCTATCTATCTATCTATCTATTTATCTATCTATCATCTATTTATAAAATGGAACATTTTGTCATCCATCCCAGAAGCCCTTCTGTCTGTGGATTGTGTCCCAATTCAGCCCTTCCCTTCATCCCAAAGTGACAGCTTTCATGACATTTTTTTGGTAATTATTTCTATGCATTGCTTTATGGTTTTATTATTCAAATGTGTATCTTCAGATTACTTTAGTTAAGTTAGTCTTGCCTATTTTTTAATTAAGTGTGTTTATTTTGATCTAGAAGTTCTCTCTTCATGCCTTTTTGTCTTTATAATTTGTCTGTTGAAAAGCTGGCTCATTTGGTGTGTAGAGTTTCCCATAGCCTTCATGTTGGTGCTGCTGAGGGCACACACATGGGTGTAAATCAACCTTTTCTTCTGTCCTTAGAATCTCTACTAATTGGCAGCTGGATCCAATGGATTAAAATTTGATTTTTGTGTGTGTTTTTTTGTTTGTTTGTTTTTTGTATGTACTAAGACTAAGGTAAACACATCTACACTATAGTATATGGCTTTGCTTTATAGTTTGTATTTGAAGTTACCTTGATTTTGATATATTGATGTTTTCTGTGTTCTCTTCAATTTACATCCTGCCAAAACCAAAAATTAACCATTAAATAATTGACTCCTTTATTCAATCAACAGATATTTATTAAGATTTTATTAGAGGCTGTTCAAACCTCCAAGAGTAACGCAGATTCCGTGTTCGCACAGATTTTATTTTTAGTCGGGGAGAGGCAGACAGTAAACAAGTAAATGAATGAATAAAATATTTGGTGATGATAAGTAGATAAAAAACAACAAAGCAGGATCAGAACTGTTGAGAGGAACTACTGTTTTATATAAGACTAGTGGTTCAGTGCACGAATTTGCACATTGAAAGGAAATTAATGAGAATAAATACATTATTATCACTGTCTTCCCTTTCTCTATAATAGAAGTGTCAACCAAATTCATGGTTGACAATGACATATGGAAACGCATACACATGTAATTGGCCCCAGTGAGAGCTTTTATATGTGTCGCACATGTGCGAGTCAACTTAGCCTTTTGTAGATATCGAATAAACTTGCCTAATTAGATCTGTTTTCTGATTTAGCTAAACTTTTACTTGCCCAGTGAAGCATCCCAACTTCTCTTTCAGGTAATTGTCAACAACACAGCAGTAAGTATCAACACCAAGCAGATTATTATTGCAGATCACACAGGGAGAACAAAGGATAAAATACTTAACTGCAGCAGTGTTTGACTATGTTCTGTGCATTTAGACAACCTGAAGCCATTTTCAAGGTCCACCATTTCTTTTTAGTCAGGTTAAGTTTTTAAGCTTTCTAAATCTCTCTTTTCTGGCTAATGAAAAGAAAATGGGATTCCACTGAATCTTCTATCTACCTGCTCCAGGACTTCTGTGAGGATCAAATGAGATGAAGCACAGGAAAATGCTTTACAGACATTTGGTTAAAGTGTAAAATGTTTCCACCTGTGTTTTTGGAACTCCAAGGAGGCTAGCTACTAGGGAGAGGAAGCCAAGCATTTCTATGTGATGTCATTACCTGGCACCCACAGTGACCATTTCTGGGCTGGGCTGGGTTGGGCTGGGCTATGGGATGCATCTTGCATTATGGAGTATTGGCTGCAAAAATGCAGTTAAGTGTTCTTTTTGGGTTCCAGATGCATGGTGCCGTTTCTCTATGTGTGTCATGGCAGCTCCTGCATTGACCATCTGCCCCCTTGTGGTCAGTGAGCATCATAGTGACCAGTCAGAAGGTAGGAAGGACACTTAGCATATTAGCCTTTTATATAAATAGACTAGTGGTCCCATGCACAAAATTTGTGCAAGAGGAGGGGAAGTTCCCTCAGCCCAGCGTGAACCCTCTCCAACTGGGCACCCCTTGTGGATGTCTGACTGCCGGTTTAGGCCCGATTCATAGGGAATCAGGCCTAAACCGGCAGTCAGACATCCCTCTTGCAATCTGGGACTGCTGGTTCCTAACTGTTCACCTGCCTGATCACCCCTAACTGCCTCTGCCTCCCAGCCCGATCACCCCTAACTTCCCTCCCCTACCAGCCTGATTGCCCCTAACTTCCCTCCCCTGCTGGCCTGGTTGTTCCCAACTGCCCTCACCTGCTGGCCTGATCTCACCCCCAACTGCCCTCACCTGCTGGCCTGATCTTGCCCTCAGCTGCCCTCCTCTGCTGGCCAATTTTTTCTGATTGGTCGATTTCTTTGGCAGCATCAAAAGCTCTGCTTTCTAGGCAGCCATTGGTTCTTCACAGCACCCACATTTGGTTCTGATTGGTCGGTTCCTATGCCAATCAGCATCTCTGAGCCTCTCTGATCAGAGAGGTGGGGCTGTACAGCAACCCCTGCAGAGGAGGAGGCAGGGAGAGAAAGAAAAGCCCTGTTGCTGGTGAAGCTCAGAAAGAAAGATGAAGAAAAAGAGAGAGGCAAGTGCTGATCAACAGCTGCTACTGAGGCTGCTGATCAGACCCTGCCTCTCTTTCAAGGTCTAATCCCCCTGAGAAGTCAGTGCTGGGTTGCCAGGCTGCAGTGGGGAAATCAGTGCTGGGTTACCATGGCAATCCAGTGCTGACTGAAGTACTTCTCAGCTGGTCAGCTTTAGGTCATTGTTACAACCCTGGCCTTTTATATATTAGAATGGTCATGAGTTTTCTGATCAGGTGACATTTGAACCTGCTTCCAGTGAAGAAGTGAGTCAGGCTTATGTTTGTGGGAAGAGCATTTCAACAGAATAAAGCCCTAGGGGAGACTGTTCTTAAAGGTTTGAGGAATGGCAAAGGGGTTCATGGAAGGTAAATATGGGAATGACTGGAAAGAGATAAGATCAGAAAGCTAATAAGGGGAGAGCTGATGAAACACTTATATATTCATTTAACAAAACTTCCTTTGGAGGTTCTGGGTATCTGGAGAATAATTATAGGCAGAGTTCTAGGAAGAGGTTTGTAGTGGGGGGGATATGAATTGCGCTTAAAAAGAACAGATTCAGCAATCATTGGGATTGAAAACTGACACTGATTGAGTCACTTGCATATTCCTGCATTCCATATAAATCCCTATATTTCAAATAATTATAGTGCAAGGGAGAATGCAATTGGTGTCACATCATTAAAGGGCCCTTAGAATACACCAAATTGTTACAATTTAAAAAAATCCAAGAAGGGCATAAAAAAAAAAAAACAGTTGAACTGGGCTTTGGAAAGTGGTAGGGCTTTGAAATGGAGGATAGAAGAGAGGACTCTACATGAGGGAAATGCCACGAGAGCAAAGATTCAAAAGCAGGAAGACAGAGCATAGTCTAAGAAAATGGCCAGTGGATCCACTTAACAGGACTTGTCAAAGGAGTCAGAGACTGAAGAGGCAGGTTGAGGTTAGACTGTGGATGGACTTAAACGCTAGGATAAATAAGTTTATACTTTAAGAAGGGTAAACATAAGGAAGATATTTGGGTTAATAAATGGCTTGAATACAATAGAAAAAGAGGGATTTGAGAAAAAAGAGGTGGTGTTGAACAGAGGAACTCGTAGTATAATATCCAATCTAATGAAGAGCCTCCATAGGGCTCAATTAAATTTAATTTAAAGAATAGACTGGAGAGACAATGAATTTCAACTGGAACTTTAGTCAGTGAAGAATAAGAGGTATGAGCCTGTACTATAATCTCAGTTCTAAGAATTAAACAATTGTAAATAAGAGACTAAGTCATGATGTAGGTTATATATGCATATATATTATGAGGTAGATTATTTACCTATGCAATATATCTGTATATGTACGCATGTGCATAGTATATATTTGCAAATTCCTTGCTTTTTCTTTCGTTTTTATGGCTTTCTTCTCTTCAGAATTCCAGTGCCTTCTTTTTGTCCCTAAATTCCTGAAGCTTCTTGATTTAATCTTACACTGGCCTTCTAGATAAGTCTTTGTAGGGTCTGAATTTGTCTAGTGCTGCCACCAGACACATTCCAAAACTTACCTGCCCTGATTTCCTTTCTTTTAGAGCTCTGTTTTCCAAAGTGGCAATTATTTATATTGATGTATATAGTGGTAATACATTTAAATAGTGCTTTTTTATGTAACATCTTTGAAATATATATATATATTCATGCTGAGAACACTGTCTAGCATCACTAGAAGTTTCAGGAGCTAATGAAGATAAAGAAAAGACATTCCAGAGCCTTTCTCTCTTTTCAAATTACACGGCATGGGTGTCCATCTACGGTACATGGATTCTGCAGGGAAGCAAAATAGCTTCATAGTCCAGAAAGCAGTGCCTGGAGCCACACTGCTTAGACTGTGATTCTACCTTTGTCCTTACTAAGTGTGATATCGGGCATATAGCCTGAGTCTCGATGTTCTCAGTCTGAAAGTGGAATAATTGTGTTAATTGTATAATTTGTCTTTATTGAGTACTACTTAAGGTTAATATATGAAGACATTTAAAACTGAGATTGGCAGAGCAAGCATTCAATCAATGTGAGCACTTTTGGTTATATGAGTTATCCTTTCATTAAGTCTCATTCTTCATAAAAAAAAAAAAAAAAAAAAAACTAGTGTGCTTTATACAAGAAGCACACTAGGATGCTATGAAAAGCAGCTTTCTAGATGTGGCCCTCAGACTCCCAAAACCTGTAATTCACTATGATAGATGCCCAAAATTAACTTCAATAGTGATCTTTGATTAAACCACCAATCTACTCCAGCCACTAGGAAGGCCACCAGTGGTTCGCCTAAGGGCAGTTATGGGCGAAAGATCAGTGGACTGCTGCCAAGTTCTGGTTCTGTTATTAACAAAGTGGGCAACAGTGGACCAGATATTTCACCAGCCCCGTTCTTCAGGCTTTCCATCAGTGAAATGAGAAAGTTAGGGAAAAAACTGGCTAGAAATCCTTTCAGGTCTGCCTCCATGTGTTTTTATTGTTTTCTTCTTTAGATTAAATGTGGGGGATACAGGGGAAAAATCTAGCGAAGTGAGTTGTTTGTCGAATGCCTTCCTTCAATGGAAGTAGAAGCACACACACATGCATGTCGTGGCCTGTGTTCTCTTTATCACATTCCTTGTTGTAGAAAATTGAAGTTGTTTCCTGTTCTTTCTCTGTTACTGTCATGTGGCACTGATTGTACACATTTTGGTACATAGACTTTCTCATCTCTTTGGCTTTTCACTTTAAATTAATGCAAGTTGGCATGAGAGCGGATTACATTTGTCATATTTCTTCTTGTATATATTCCTGGTTTGGAGGAACGACTGTAAGGCAAGAAAAATGCAGAATATTTTTCTGTCCCTTAGGAACAGTGCTGAGAGAGCTGTGAGGTAGGACATACACAATGCTTTTATAAATAGGATAAGCATACATGAAACCTAAAACCAATAATAGATAAAAACCAGACTGAGAATTTATCCCAAACATTATCTAAATAGCTGCAGGAGGGAACAAATACCACCCCTTCTGTCTCTGATATCACAAAGACTTATGTGCTGCAGGTAATTGAGTCCTCCTAGCATTTATTCCCATCTGAGACATTCATTCAGACCTAGAATTCAACAAATGCTATCTCTACCTAACAGTAGGATGCATTACATCAGTGTGGGGGGGTGGGGGTGGGGGGGAGGGGTGGCTCCTCATTTGGAGCTGTTTCTTTAAGAATCTTGATATTAAACTGAAATCATGATGTAGTCATTGACCTTCAGATAAAGAGGGAGTGATTGACCCCGGCACCTTTTCAAACCACTCCAGCCCTATGTGTTCTATGTCCTTGCTGGTCTTTTAAGCTCTACTTCAGACTTAATCTCATTTTATATAACCCAAAGCTGCTTTTTAGAAAGTTTTTCTTCATCCTGGGCTGAACTAAAACCCCATGTCACTTTCACTGATCATAATTTCATACACCAGAATTCAACAAAGCTAGTCAGTTTTTTATTCCATATGATAGGATCTCATATGTTTGAAGCAGATGGACCTAGAATTCTTGACTTCTCTTGATGCCAACTTTGAGGAATGCTGGTGGGCAGGGTTAAAGAAAGCTTTTGCCATGTGGAGGCAGCTTAGGCGTAGCAGGGAATGACTGGCAGACCCTGAACGATGGATGAATGGTTACCCCGACACATGTTTTTGTAAAAGAGGGGGCTAAGGAACTGCTTAGCCCTCACCACCAAGTAGCCTCTTTCACCTGCCTCCTTAGGCATTTATTGTGACAACAGCTTGGTCTAAAATTAATACAAGATATTATCTGCACGGTAGGCATCCTTGAGAAAACACATGCATCCTTTAAGCAAGGACATTTTGAAGTGTAAACATAAAATTTCCAGTAAATCACTCAGACTTGTTTGGAAAAGTCAAGGCAGGGGCTGCCACCTTCAGTAAGGTCCCCTAGAGGCCTCCGACCTTTCAGAGAATCCTCCTTACAGACTTGCCAACCAAATCCTATGCTTCCCCACAAGGAGTTAGAGAGGTAACCAAACCCAGAATGGGCTGGACACAACAATGAATAGGCCATATCATAAAGCAGACAGCTCAATTCATGAAAATATCTGTTCCCTTGCCATTTCTTATTGCAGATTCTTTATCTATGTTAATTCAGTGATTTTGCCTTCTCCCAGTTTCGGTACAGAATACTAAAGGAGTGTGATATATCATTTTAGGGAATAGAATATTACAGAGAGAAGAACAAATGTTAGATTACATTGATTTTGCCATAATTCCTTGGGACCCCAAGAGGAAAGGGAATATGAGTGGCCACATTGTGGGAGGTTCAGGTCATGTGCCTCTCACCACTCTGAAGTGCTGCTTCTTGTGCCAGTATCTTAGGTTATAAGTTTTCTTTCTTTATACTTAGACAGTATTTTTTCCACAAGGGAGTCTAGGGGAGATGCACAGTATTTGGAGCTAAAATCTCCATCTACCCAATGAATTAGCCAAATAAAACACTTCTGGGCACTCACTATGGCAAGATTTTCAAGCAGGGATGTTAAAGACACACACACACACACACACACACACACACACACACACACACAGTGGTGAAAAGAGACAATTCTTTACATCATTCAGTGTCCAAGTTACCCATTAGAAGGATAAGTTCACGTATATTATCTTTCTCCTTTAAGTGAAAATCTTCCTCATAATTTAGTATTATACCCACAATCAGGGATAACTCAAAAGAGATAGAACAGGTGAGTTTGATGGGAGCTTGATAAGATAAATGCTGAATTATATACATTTTTATTTTTTTCTAATTGATTTTTTCTTTTATCTTTATTGTTGAAAGTATTATAGATGTCCTTCCTTTTCCCCCCATTGACCCCAGGCCTTCACTAGCACTGTTGTCTGTGTTCATGGGTTATTCACATATACATATAAACTTTATATTTTATTGCTTTTTTACAGAGAGGAAGGGAGAGGGATAGAAAGTTAGAAACATCTATGAGAAACATCGATCAGCTGCCTCCTGCACACCCCCTAATGGGGATGTGCCCGTAACTGAGGTACATGCCCTTGACCGGAATCGATCCTGGGACCTTTCGGCCCACAGGCTGACACTCTATCCACTGAGCAAAAACAGTTTCGGCTATACACTTTTTTGGTTATCCATTGCCATCCTCCCCCCATCCCTCTGAGATTCACCATCATGTATTTTGAAGGATCCAGAGCCAGTCCTGTCTATTGCAAAAAACGAAGTGCCTCCTATGCTTTGGATTTTTGAAATCATCTGCATTTTTGTCCTCTTTCGCTACATTTATCCACTGCCCAATTAAATATTAATTTATAATAAGGTTATGTTTTCAAATGTATAAATTCCGGGATATGCAAATGGGAATAAATTGTTTCTTTTTCTCCTATCATTTCATTGAAATAAAAGGAAGAGAGAACAAAAGGGAAAGTGAGGTGCTTCTTGGTGGAAATGCTATAATGGCAGAGGGAGAGAATCATGGTAGCTGATGGAAAGCTCTAGGAATGTGTGCAAGAGGGTTCTCAGGTGTGCTCAGGTGACGGCCTGGCTCTGGCCCTTGCAGAGTGCTCCTAGTCCAATGGAAGAGGCACAACAAGATCCTTGCCATGTTTCCTGTTTTACTGCCTCCTACCAGCCAGAGAGCACAAAGAATCCAGGGCTCCTACAGGTGATTGAAAGGAAGAGACAATTTTTTTATGCTTTTTACTTTAAAACATACATTTCCTTCTGTTCACATCTGCATATATCTTCCCACTGATGTGGCAGCTTAAATGCTTTATTTACTTTTTAAAGCTCTACAATTGGCTTTTAAGTTGTGGTTACAGCTCCTGTCCTCTTCCAGATGCGATCCAATCGTACACAAGCGCATAAACAATTAAAATGGTGAGATGAGGTGGGGAAAAGGGCAATAAAAATGGTCAGAGTCAATTAAACCAGTGAAATAAAAAAAAATTAAAGCACAGAATGGTGTACACAGTAACCCATATTTTATTATTTTCCCCTTACAACATTGTAAAAAATACATAAGCCCTTGATGTATGTATGTTTCCTTGAGTAAGGTGCTCTGTGGCTCAGAGGCAGATCGGCGGCATGTGATGTGGGCAGCTGTAAGGTAACAACATGTTTTCCCATAAAAAGCAGAGGAAATAGGCACATAAATTCCATATAAACTGTCAGTGTGTCAGCTATGCTAACACTAGGGAAACTGGTGCCCTGGAGCTACGCTAACTTATGCACCTTCATTTTTCAAATACACACTTCTTGAATTCACAAAGCTAAGCTGCATTCAGACTAGTATTTTTTTCTTCTTCTTCTCCCATCTAGCAGTTGCCCCTACCCCCACTCCTTCAGTTATCTCTGACTTTAAGAAAGCCAAGGCAGAGAACAGCAATCCAAACGGGAAGTGGGTATCGATATGAGATCCTTACAAGCGGTTGCTGTGTTGAGGGTCCTTTGTGCGGACTACCAAACCCCACTGAACTGAATCTGAAGAGCATCATGGGGCCGAGTCTGTGCTGAAAGACAGCTACAGAGGGCACAATGGGAGGTGTTCTTCCTCCCCCTTCCCTGCCTCCTCCTCCTCCCCTTGTGTGTTTCTGCTTGTGGGTTTTGGGGGATGACTTCAAGGATATAACATAAGCATAGTTTACTTGAAAATAGTACCCAGGAAATAAAAACACTTTCCTCTTGTTAGTAACTCTATGTATAAAAGTACTGACAATTAACATCACAAATCTGTGTTCAGGTTCATAGGTCAAAGTGAAGCCAATGCTCTGCTTCCTCCCTGGTGTGGTCCAGATTTGCTGGTGTGGTCCAGATTTGCTGGTGTGGTCCAGATTTGCTGGTGTGGTCCAGATTTGCTGGTATGTGTGTGTGTGTGTGTGTGCGTGTGTATATATATATACACACGCACACACACACACACACACACACACATACTCGTGTGTGTGTGTGTGTGTGTGTGTGTGTGTGTGTGTGTGTTATGAGGGTGCTAGATCTGGGTGTCCACATTTTTAAATTCTATTTTCATATTTCTCTATGTTAAATATTTGGTAGCTGTGCTGTGATAATATAACAGACTAATTATCCAAACTCAAAATTTCTCTTATGTTATGACAGCTGACTGTGTTTAATTCAACCATGCAGGGTCTCAGTGTTCAAGACCCATACTTTCTATGTAAATAAGTTTCCTGAGTAACCCAGGTTTTAATTTTTTTTGTCAGCTCACAGGGACTCAGCATCTGTAGCCTACAGAATCATAAGGCTATTGTGATTACTAAGTGAAGTACTAAATGTGAATAGTGCAGAAGGAACAGTTTCATGTGATTTCCAGGTGTGAGGAATTATTGAGTCTGACAGATTTTGAACTCAAAATTTTGAGGGCATATGTAGACTAACTTGAATAAAAATATACTTGTTTTTAAACAGAAACAGACTCATAGATACAGAGAATAGACTGAGGGTTGCCAGACAGGAGAGGGTTCAGGGGACTGTATGAAAAGGTGAAGGGATTGATAAGTACAGATTAACAGTTACCGAATAGCCATGGGGCTATAAAGTACAGCATAGGGAATATAGTCAATAATATTGTAATAACCATGAGTGATGTCAGGTGGATACTGAAATATTGGGGGGGAACACTTTGTAAAGTACATGATTGTCTAATTACTATGCTGTTCACCTGAAACTAATGCAAATAATATTGAATGTAAACTATAATTGAAAATTAAAAATTTTTTTAAAAATGAAGTGCAATAGACCCTTCTGACTTTTATGACCTTTATACCTTAAAGGAGAAGCTAGATCTTAAATAATTACTAATTTTTCTTTGAGGAATAATTGTATTTATCTATTTGTTTTTATTTCCTTAACTATGGAGTTCTAGGGTTCCACAATATAAAATGTGTCCAGCATAGTCTGTCTCTCATCTAGGATTATGAAAGGTTAAAATGAAAGAAAGCAAAAAAACAAACAAACAAACAAACAAACAAAAAGATGAATAAAAATCACCTCAAAAGAACAAATAGAATAAAATAAACAGGATGATCCCAAACTCATTATTTTGCACATTAGCAATGCAGTGGTTTTCAACTATCTTTTACATTAATATCTAAACATCTGTGATCATATTCTGAGCATTGAGTTAGCCCATATCCATTCCCATTATGGTTTGGTCATTAAAACCCTATAACTCTTTTCTCCTTCTTTTATAGTACTTGTCAGAACCAATCTCAAACATCAGTGGACTTAGAAGAAACATATATCTAAGACTGCCAACAAAATCACTTAGATATGATAAGACATAACCACTTATTAATTAATCACTCTGCATCATGAGATCCTGATTAACATCTGCTTCATTATCATGCAGACTGACAAACTGAGACACAGAGACGTTATTGGACTCTTCATGGATATGTTGAAGAAATTATTGCACCAGGATTTAAACTTTAATTTCAAACTATGGATAATTCTATCAATAGTTCATTCTCCAAAGCCCTTTATACACTTAAGTTATTTGTTCATAATTCTAAAACAGATTAAATTAAGAGGGGGGTAATGTGTTTCCCATGATAACTTAGATTAAAATGATAATATCATCTTTGGAGTTAAAGAAAAATAAAGCTGAGAAAAGATGATTAGTGATTGGCTCCACTTCTCTATTGTTGCTCAACTTTCTATTTCAATCTACTGATGGAACTGGGAAGCCAACTGCTTACTCGCAGTGTCAGCTTTGCATATGGGGCCTCTCCTGTTCCCAGCAGGCGTATCTTGCACTGCTGTTGGACCAAAATGGTTTAAGTTTAATTATCTAGATACATTGCTCTCTGCAGTAACCTCACTATTGTTCTCACTGTAATCTACCACATTATTAATGCCAGATTTTTCCTATTAGCTTTTAAACTGTTCTTTTACACTGAGCATTTTGCCACCAAATGGTTACCAATAAAAAATCCCCAAATGCCTAAAGGTTATTTTAAACCCAGTGTGAGCACTGCTGGTTTCATTTCACCATTTATTTTGTTGAGTCATTATCGGTATGCATTGTGTGAACTTATTGTATGCATTTTTTATGCTGCTGGAATGGCAGTATATTTTTTAACGACCACATTTTAATACAACAGTCCTAAAAGAAAATCATTAAACCCAGGGTTTAACAAGGGCTGTGCATACTTCACCTATGGTCTTTCCTTGTGCCAAATATTGTTGAGTGATAACTTTGGAAAACTAATATATTTGGAAATCTTGGATTCCATTTCTTTTAGAGCTATAATGCATACTAAAGGATGCTATAAAAGAATATTTTCCTTGCGGTAATTGTTCTTTGCATCATATTCTCTAGTAATCAGCTAACCAAAGAGCTCAGGCATAGAATAACCTTCTTTATAAATTTCAAGAAAATTTAGGCACATGGTAAACATTTTAAGAAAACTTTTAAGGCATTGAAATTCTGATTCAAAACCTATCATAAAAACCAAAGTCATATTCTTAGTAATAGTTTCTTATGGTTATACACTCCAGCCTCTAAGCATGCCACTTTTAGATAAAACCTCATCAGGTTTTAAAAACTAAAACTGAACTGGAACGATATGGATGAGAGCTTTTAATAGAAAAGCAAATGCAAAACAATTAGAACCGGGATAAAGAAAAAAAATACACAAAACTGTGGTTGAATGTCACCTAGCTAAATACAGGCAGTCCTCGGGTTATGTCAGACTCGATGTACATTGTTTCATGGTTATGTTGCCATCTCCCATTTATTTATTAAAAATAAAAAAGTCCCATCATTTCGATGTATGTGCATATGTGCTTTATGTTTTTTTTATTATTATTATTGTTTATTTACCACAAATAAAGTCAGGAATTGTTATCTTTTTTTTTTTTTTTACTGTGTCATGTGGAATCCTTTTCACGTCCTGCATGTCCAGGGTTCCCATGTCAGGGTTCAGTGTCTGGAGAAAGCCACACACAAATGAATAGAGACTCAAAAAACATGAATTTTTGGGAATAATGGGGGCCAGACGGGAGTCCACCTCAAGGGGGAGGACGCCCCTGCTCTGGTTTTCCTGTCCCCTTTTATTAGGGCCAAGTGATACATCCATGTCCTTTAGGTCAGGAAATTCCAACAATGAAATCAACCAGCAAGAATTAACATAAGACTAAAGGTGTGGAAGCTTTTACAATTACCAATGTGTCACCTAAACAATATGTGAATAGTTCATACTTAACATAAGACTAAAGGAGGGGGAACTAAAGTATCACCTAAATAATGGGTAAACAGTTCATACTTAACATAAGGCTAAAGGAGGGGGAACTAAAGTCTCACCTAAACAATGAGTAAACAGTTCATACTTAACATAAGACTAGAGGAGGGGGAACTAAAGTCTCACCTAAACAATGAGTAAACAGTTCATACTTAACATAAGGCTAAAGGAGGGGGAACTAAAGTCTCACCTAAACAATGGGTAAACAGATCCATTAAGCTTTGACCCAGTTTCCTGTTTGTTCTATTTACATCTCTATTGGTGAGGCAATGTCTGGCTTCCCACATCGTCACTTCATTACTGCTGTATGTTCTCCATGTGAGTGATATAAGTGCTTATGTAAGTGAGTTCCGACTTACAGTGAAAATCGCATTACCTCGCACCATAGGAACGAATCTCCAATGTAACCCGAGGACCTACTATATGTTATGTTACACATAAACTCACTTTCCAAG
Source organism: Antrozous pallidus (assembly GCA_027563665.1). Classification (NCBI taxonomy): domain Eukaryota; kingdom Metazoa; phylum Chordata; class Mammalia; order Chiroptera; family Vespertilionidae; genus Antrozous; species Antrozous pallidus. Next base: position 83,149,769 of record CM050518.1, on the reverse strand, counting down.
AAGATATAGGTTAGCTGTAGAAGGACTTGATATTTCACCCAAGTTGACCAAACCACCACTAGTTCAGAGATCTACATAGGTTTCTGGTGCAGGGGTCCTGGGAAATAGACTGGTTTGATGTGATTTAACAAAACCCTAATTCTAAAGGGCAGTTTAGATTTGTTATCCTTATCTTTGTGGAGAAAAGAACAGGATAATCTATCCAACAAGCATGTCATTCATTTATTCATTCATTCAGCCTTCTAAACATTGATTCAAATTAATCAAATACTTATTAAGCACTTACTATGTGCCATACTCCATAAGTAGCTTTCATGTTATACCAGCAATACAGATGGGCTGTATCCACAGGAAACATAGTTTTGCAAAATGAATTTTTCTACTTGATGGGTAATATAATCGGACATTAACATATCAAGGTTATAAGAATTCTTTCAGTCCTGACATGATATCTTAATTTCATTGCTGGAGGTATGAGAACTAGAATCTCTTAGGAATCAGTTCTCAGATTTTAAAAGGTCATCCTAAAATTGCAACCCAACCAATCAGAATGAGAAGGGTATGGGGTAGGCAGGATGCATCAATTTTTCCTGATAGTTTTGATGGTCTGTGTGCGAAGAACTGCTCTATTTGGAGGAGGCAGTGAGCACTAGGAAGACATGTTTATCCTAGCAATAATGGCTAAAGTTTCTGTCATGACCCCAATAAGAGAGGAAGAGTGATTTGAGGCACTCCTGTCATGGGTACTAGTTTAACTAGGTAGGGTAAGGTACTGGGGATGGAGAGAGTTACAAATGTTTCATAGTGAAGGGAAGACTATAGCTGAAGTTCCTCCAAAGAAATTCAGATGCTATTAAATCTCACTTTTTGGCTGTACTTGCTGGCCAATTCCTTTTTCTCAATAGCTTGGAAAACTAGGTGGGTTGGGTCTACCTAAGGTGCTCATGTGCTGATACAGTTGATATAGGTCATGTATAAAACAAAGACAGGAAGTATGAGACTTCAGCAGACTTCTGATCATATTATCTTCACCATTTCAGAGACAGCTGTGGAGTCTGTTTATAGAATTGGAACTATCACAGTGTTAAGAGCACTAGTTAAAGGGCAACTATACAAGAGTGTCCAGTGCTGTCTTTAGGGCCACAGACCTGATTTGAATTCCAGCTCCAATACTATGGAACCATGTGCCTTTGGTAAAAGTTACTTAATCTCCATAAGACTCAGTCCTCTTATTTAAAAAAGAAAGAAATCTCGGATAATTTTCATTTTATATGGTTGCTGAGATTCTTAAAATAATTTTTCTAAAGTGCTTGGAACAAAGTAAATGGTGACTATTATAAGCCTCTCTCCCTTCCATTAACAATGAAGTGCATTCTGTAGGTCAGTGCTGTGCAAAAATTAGTGCAACAAATTACTGGTGAATTAAATGATTATGCAAACCTCTTTGCTTTTACATACTTTTTCCAGCATTTGCATATACAGTCACACTTCTTGTTGGCTGGCAGGTAATAGAGACATGTAATTCAGCCACCTTGAAAGTAGCAGTATTTTGATGATATCTGGGAAAAAGTGTCCTCTGGCAAAGTAGGTGTCATCAGTTTGTAAATAAATCATCAAAGGATGAAACAGGATAAAATTTTTGATGGGATTTTCATGGCACTATCAAAAAGATTACAACATAAAAAAGAGTTTGAGTATATCTGAAGAAGTGTTTCAAGATTTACATAATGAATTAAAATAAAAAGGCTGACTTATATCTGAATCCTTTAATCAACATTCATCCATAACAAAATCAATGGTCTTCATTGAGTTCTGTCTTCATTGAAGAGACCTGCTGTATCTTGTTAATGGTGTCAATGGTGGCAGAATATCTAAAATCTAGAAATCTTATATATCATATATATAGATCTATATATATATCTATATATCTTTTAGAAGGGTAGATAAAAGGAAGAGGCTCAGCTACTCAACTATCTATAAGTGCCATAAAACATCTCAGACATCTCAAGTAAACTGAATAGGCAGGTGATTGGCCACATTGTGGAATTAAACAAACAAAAAAGTTGAGTCATTACAGTCGTAAACACTTTCTTTTCTAAAATGTCTCACTTTGGAAATATCCCTATGCTGGCCATGGAAACTTTCTGGATCTCCAGTGTAGATCTTCCAAATAAGCTTTTTTTTTAAATCCTTAATCTTGTTAAAATTTCTCTAATATATAGACTAAATCTAACTACAGGTCTTATGTCAATCAATAATTGAAGTTGCTGATGCACATATATATAATTCTAAGGTAGAGCATTTGAACTAGAATAAAATGTGTGCCTTATGCAGGGGAGACTATTGCAGCCACTTCTGATTGCAGAGAACTGCATTTTTGCAGATTATTTCAGGATGTGGGTACACTTTTCATTGCCCACATAGTACACAGCCACCTTCTTCTCTTCAATATGTAGAGATATTTGAGATAGTGCATGAGTTGGTAGGACTATCTATCTTATCTATCTATCTATCTATCTATCTATCTATCTATCTATCTGAAAGAGGTCGTCAGACCTCTTCATCTCTTCCCTAGTGAGATGCTTTCTTTGGTAAAGTAATTGCTTCACCAAGAGAACAGAAATGACTTTTCTGCCTGGATACAGAACAAGCTGGTTTGCATAGGCACATGCAATGGATACACTTGTTGACATAATAAATCTCAAAATCTGGAGATAATTTATATATTTTTAGGGGAGAAGAGAGAGAAACAGTGACGTGAAAGATAAACACTGATTGGCTAGCTCCTGCGTGCCCCTTACTGGGTATTAAGCCTGAAATCTGAGCATGTGCCCTGACTGGGAATCGAACTTTTGGTGCATAGGATGACACCTAACCAAGTGAGCCACAGCAGTCAGGGCATGTGGAGAATTCTTATGACAATATGTTTGAGCAGAAGTGACCACATGCATTGAGGATCAAGAACCCAAATGTTCCAGAGAATAATAGTCTTTCAGTTTCTTTTATGCATTTGAAATTAAGAAGGGAGCATAAGGAAGATTATATGGAGATGGGAGAAAGCACAATGGGGAGATTGGATTACAAAATAGTTAACTAGATTAAGGGTTCTTTTGAGGGTGGTTAGGGTTTATTTCAAAGTTGTGTTAACCTAGATGCTCAGAAACAATGAACAAGGCTTGTTTATGACAAAGATACAACTTTTACTACAATGTTATGTGGTTGGGACATGACTATTAATTTATAATCAAATCACCCTTTGAGATTACTTTCTAAAGAACTCCTTTTTTTTTCCACCCACACATCTGAGATCCAGGAAGGGTAGTTTCAATTAAAATGGTTACACTAAATCCAAAAGGGAAACCAGAAGCAGAAACTCGTACTGTTCTATCCATTTGTAGCTATCTAGTAGTTCCAAACATCAGTAGGATGTCTCAATAAAAGAAAAAAATATGGACCTTGATAAAAAGGTGAAGCTAGGCAGGGAAGAGAACAGTACAAAGCCCTCTAGATGAGGTCACAGGGTTGACTATATTGAATTTGATTGTACTTGGCTTAGGGTGTGGTTCCTAAGTCACAGAGGTATAACTAGTTCATCTCTTTTACTTCCATTAATTGTTTCCTTTGTGATCTGATGGTTATAGTCAGTGTCTAAATGAAAATTTAATGTTCTCTTCACTTGGAGCTCACCAAGTAGATATATAATTTTTCAGATTTGGCTTTATGCAATTGGTATATATTGGTAAGAAACACTCTAAGTACCCCATTCAGAAGTACATTTGCATAGCTTATACAGTTAACATTTTGGCATTACTAACAGGTATATAGAAATTTGCCTTTACACTTGGGAGGTAATTTATTAAAGGGATTGAATTATTTAATATTATCTGAGCCATTACTTGCTGAATACTCATGTATTTCCTATATTTTTACTAGTGAAGTGTTATTGCTCTTTTATTATTAATACAGCTTTCAAATGATTAAGTCTAATCTCTGTAGAAAGATTTTAAGTGTTTTGAATGGAAGCTTTATTGCAAACTTCTTGTATCTACAAAGCACCACATTGGTACATTTTATAGCATGTGTTCAATATGTATTTTCTGTGAATAGCCAGTGTTCAATAGATATTTGTTGCAAATAACCATTACTTAACACATGTAATTGTTCAGTGAGTGTTCAGAAAGATGGGAACTTGGGTTCAAATTTTTCCTCTAGCATAAAAAGTGATCAATGAAATCTAATACACAAATAAAACTGATCATGGCTCCTGATTTAACTTTTAATTACTTCAGTAAATTGATTCAAAACTGAATTATATTTGATTTTTCATAAAAAAAAGTTTATTGAACAGTGCCCATTATATTACTGGTTCTATGTAGGAGACTATAAAAAAAAAAGAAGTTACAATTAAAATACATATATTCTTTATGATGTCAGGAGTTTTCATAGCCTTTCCCTTCTTCAGTGATTCTCTGTGGCTCTCAAAGTGCAGTGTAGTCTTCACTTCCAGTGTTTTGGGCCACGCCCTTCTTTAACTAACCCTAGTCAATCTATTCAAATTTAACTCAGTGCCCAACAAATATGCTCAAACTAGCCACGATGGAGTCCTTAGTATTCTTTAGACACAGTGTTTACTCCCATTGCCATATTACAGATCACATAGAAGCAGTGTGCTACATTGAAATAGCACTGATTTTAAGCAAGATGAATCAATTCCAAACATGTGTCACATGTTTGGTAACCTAGGTTGGTGAATATTGACTCTCAGGATTGTGATGAAGGTGAGAGATATAATACAATATGTAAAACATAACATCTGAACAAAACTTAGCCTGATCAATACAAATGTATTTATGAAGACAGCAGGTAAGGAGTGAAGTCATCATTTAGGTGTGTGGCTACCCAAGTTAAAGGAAAGGACTGTACACGCAGACTTCCCTTCCTTTGTTTCTCATACCAGTTTCTTCCCAGTTCAGCTCAAATCTCAAGTCTTCTCAATCCAATGGCTTGCACTGTAAATGCTTATATTATTGACTTACATCGTCCTAACTACTAAAGTTAAGTAAGATCTCAAAAACAATAATAGGTAGCACATAAATATTTTTATGTGAATATTGGCAAGAAAGATGGTCTTGGAACACTTTGGCTGTTCCAAGAATCTAACTCACATATTTACTAATGAAAATTGAATTTGTCAAATGGTATATATCAGGGGGAAAAAGGATAAAAGGGAACAAAAGGGCTCATTTTTTGAGACATTGGTAATCTTAATTCTGTTTATCTAGCATCTGGAATTTGTCAGATTTCCCTTCATTTCCTCTTGCTTAGTTTCAGACCTTTTTTTTTTTTTTAATAAAGTAGGAAGATTGTGATCTCACCAATTGTAGCAAAGCAGAATGGAGCCCTAAGGTAATTGCAGGTAAGTTTCAGCAAGAAATAAAAAGCAAAACTCAAGTATATAGAATCCTCTAAATAAATCGTTTTTTAGGGTCTAAAATCTCTAGGTGATGCCCCCAATTCCCTACTAGATTGTGCGCAGAGACCCATCCTGAGCACAAGAATTCTAAAGAAGAAAATGATACAGCATAACTCCTGACCTCCATCCTCTTCTCTTCCCTTTTAGAGATGGTGCTGAGACTCCTCAAATAGACTCTGGCCCAGAGGAGAAAGAACAATCAATGTTCCAGCTACAAGAGTTTTCTCTGAGGTTAATCTTACTAGTTATTGAAAGCCACCCAGGACAATTGCCATTCACTCTTTTCTTAAGGGACAGAGAAATCCCCATCTTGCCATCACTTTGGAAAACAAACTTGCCATTTCCCTACCATCTCACTTTTGGGAGTTGGGAGGGTACAGAAAAAAGCAAGTGGGCAAACAAAGCATGAAATACCATCAAGGTCTCATGTTGGAACACTTTGTGGCAAAAACAATGAAAGGTCCTATTACCCAGATTTCTCATTTGCCTTACTGTCATCCTATTCATTTCTCCCTTTTAGATGCATCTTTCAATGTTTAAATAAATACTGAAAACCTGTAAACTCATAAACTGCTTTAATCATTAATCTGCAATCTAGATTTTTATATAGACAGACTCTAATTCACAGCCAAAACTGGATTACAAATGTCAACATAATGTACACCATAGATTTTATTGTTTTTATTTTAATAGTGTCTTGCATTTGGGAACTAGATTTTTATAAAGAAAAAAAAAAAAAGAACACAGGCACACATGTGTCTGTAATCAGAGGCATTGAAGATGAGCATCATTCCAACCCCATGTTTTAAGGGTAACACACACTGTCCTACTTGTCAGCCAGGGCATTTGGCTGTGAAGTCAAAGACAGAAATATTTAATTACTATCAGCAAACAGAAATCCAGTGAAGAGCATTTGTGTCAGTTAGATGCCAATGAAACTAAGCCTTTCTGAGATGGAGGGAATCGATTTAATTTTTTTCACTCCTCCAGTTTTTCACTATGACAGAATGACACACTCTTCATTCAGTCACTCGAGCAAAAAAAATGACCGATGATCCAATGAAGGTCAAATACTTTTCCAGCCACTGATGCTGTTTCAGACAGGCTTAACCTTCTTCAACAAAATGGCTGGACCAAAGGTTGGCTTTGAAGACCCTATGAGCAACCTTTCGAGGGGCAACCTCCCCTTATTTCCTCTATCCCCAAAATACATACTTAAAGAGAACTTGACTGGGGGTGGCTTTACTTCACTTCTTTACTTCTTCGCCCTTTGTGTGCAGTTGAAACATCTTGTGACTTTCGTTCTACATTGCTGGGTTTTTCTGGTCTCACAGCATTGTTGGACTCTGGCTTTATTTCTCGTCAATGTCAGTAGGCCCCAAGGAATTAGTTTTTCTCCTTCCCCAAACCAACAAATGCTTTCCCCAAACGAAATCTGGAAATATATGGCCTTTCTAACAAAGTCATAAGGGAGGACTCTCCAGGCAGTGGGAACATTTACATAAGACGGAATCTCAAAGGGACCAACCAGCCAGTCCTTTAGTTCAGTGCTCTATTAGCGAGACAGAAGAGATTTTTGCCTCTGACCTCTGATTCTTTAGATTGAACTTTTTTTTTTTCAAGACAGCTTCATATTCTAGAAAGCTACACTGATGGAAGAAACTCAGGGAGGATTTTACCAAAGATTAATGTGCAAACATGTGACAAAGGCCAATAGACAGCTGAGTATAATGAATTTTTCATTTTTGGGGTTATATAATCTCAGGCATAAATATTTGAAGTTAGGGGGTTCTCAAAACCTTACTTTTGTTGTCTTAGAAAGTCAGTGCCCGCCACAGCCAGTGGCCTCAGTACAAATCCCACTTCATTATTTGGCCCTTGGCCTTCTTTCTAGTCTCTAATCCCTCTACCGGCCTCTTGGAAGATCTGTCTTCTATTTTCACCCTCCTATTTCCTGATTTTCCTACTTTAAAAATGTGAAGAATTAGTGGGTTCTTTGAAAATGTCTGTCCAGGTAAAGCATAGCAATGTGCTTTGTATTTAGTGAAAGCCCTTGCAGGGGCATTACCTCATTTAAGCCTTTGCTCTGTACTTCAGGGATTAGAACCTGTGTTATCATTGATAGATGAGGGAAGAGAGGCCCTGAGTGATTGCCTTGTTTGCAGAGTTTCAGCTGATAAATCACTGATCAGCCAATAATGTGGGTAGAGCTTCTTAACTTCTTGGATGGGATTTATTCTATATGGAGGTTTTGCCTCTCTGTTTTCAAGTCTAGTTAAGTATTACTGATTGAAGAAGTCACTCTTTATGCAAGTGGTTATTAAGTCCAGTTATCCCTGCACTTAAGGAGAAAAAGACTCAGGAAGGTAAAAACAGGTCTACGGGACAAAAGCTACCAAGGGCAGAAATTCTATAATTAGCAATTTATAATTCTACTCCCTTGAAAAAAACAATGTCACATTTAGTAACTGAGCCTACCAAATAACCTCCATTTTCCTACTAAGTTTGAATTTGATTAAACATCAATTATACAGTATATCCTTAAAGTGAAGGAAATGTTGAGTTTGAAAGGAGGTAATGATGTTGTTTCATTTGAGTTTTGGTGAATGTGCTACTACACACATCAATAAACTGGAGTGCCCTACTGTTTCTGGTTGCAGCTACCAGTCTTGGTCAGAAACCTCATGCTTTTCCAGATAGACCTGATGCAGAGGAGCAGATGGAGAGTTAACTTCGATCTGTGCTATTTTCTACCATTGTAACTCTAGATAAATTTCTTAATTGTTCTCAGCTTGTTTACACATTTGTAAAGTAAGGGGATAAAAACAAACAAACCCGTGTTAGTGAAAAGATGAAGTAAAATAATATACAATTTTTCATAAATACATGGTAGTATAATATTATTTTATTTTCTCTGTGCATTTTCTCTTTTTCCACAAAGACATAGCAGATGAAGCAGCTAAAACATTGGCACCATTAATGGGAGAGAATAGCCTTTATCTAGACTCACCTTTGGATGCTGTGTTCCTTTCTTAAATTTGATTTCAAATCATAGGCTATTCAGTTTATTAGTTACACACCCATCATACCATGATGCAAAATAGCTGAAAATGTGAAGGTCAGTACAATTCCAAGTAATATTGAGTTAGGGGGAAAATGTACTGTAATCCAGCTAAAATCATCCTAAACTAATTTTTGCTTAAAAAAGAACCACACAAAATCTCAAAAAAAAAAAAAAAATGAAACCTTGTTTGTCAGAAATGCCACAATGCATAGGATTTAAGCAGGGACTAAGAACAAAAACATGGCCTAATTTTTTTTATCTTTGTTGTTCAGTTTATTAATTACATTGTTCCCTTTTTTACCCCTATAGCTCCCCTACATGGCCTAATTTTTGATGCTGTGAAAAACCTAAGACTCATTTACATGCAAAAATTCTGAATGTTGTCTCTGTCCCAAATCTCTGCAATATATATCCATTGTATTGTTTTGCATTGTTTCTATTCAAATTTTCCCTTCCGTTTGGAAATTGAAATATCCCACGAGTCACATGACTGCCATTGAGTAAATATTGTGCAACTCCAAGTGACATCTTCTACATTTCCTTTATATAGTTTATAATGTGAATGGCATACCCTTATAATAATTCAAGTGGTGACCCTGGTACAATATGACCCTACCTTTGACCACAAATGATCCAGGGTTTTACACATGATCCAAAATTTCAAAGATAAAGAGAAGAGCTACTAAGACCCATTATCAGACAGCTTTTTCCTTCTTGAGCTTTGGATATTCAATACCTATTTGGATATTCTGAGAAATCCTCTTATCTTTATGGTAGATTATACATTGTGGAATAAGGTAGCAAGATTTAGTAATTCAACTTGAAGGAAGCACTGCTGCAGGCTCAATCCCTGGTAAGGAGTGTGCAGGAGGCAGCTGATTGATTTTCTGCTCTCGCAGCGATATTTCTGTTTCTCCTTCTCCCTTCCACTCTCTCTAAAAATCAATTAACAGTATCTTTTTAACAAAAAATTTGATTTATAAAACCACTTTAACCTCATAACTAACATCCTTAGACAAATGGAGCAGATGCAATGCCTATTTATTTTTCAAGACCTAAATTGCTCTCATTGAGGATGTAGGCTCAGGTTTCAAATTTTCTGTACCTGAATTCTGATCTTATCATTAACTGTGATGGCCTTATGCAAAATACTTATAATTAGCAACTCAGTTTTCTTAATATGTAGAATAGGAAAAATAATAGTACCTTTAAGGTTGTTGAGAGGATTAAAGATTTGAATATAGCCTAATTTGCTCTTTATAGAGTCAGTTATCATTACTACTCTGTGAAATTATCTGAAATTCCTCCCAGAAATTTTCCAAATTTCCATTTGATATGACTTTTTTTCTTTTGTTACCACTCTCTCCTGAACCCTCCTCCATTAGATTGCTTAATACATTGCTTTACAATTATTTATGTATGTAAATAGTATGTACTTATATAAATATTCTATTTCCCTTTCCTATTTATAATTTATTTTAGGGCAAGATTTGTGTCTCACTCCATGTTTACTTATAAGGCTCAACTAGAACAATGTCTGTCAAATGAGGGAGCTCCATAATTACATTTGAAAAATCAAATTAGCAAGATTACTGAAAAAACTAACGTACAAAAATACATTCTATTCTTTGCCATTATGAGTTTTTTTCCCTCTCATCAATCCAAACATATCTCCTTCCTCCACTTATTCATGTACTTATTTGGCAAATGTGTGGGTAGAAAACTATAGTGTGGTGTGTTCTGTGGGAATATAGAATGAATAACAATCTCTGTCCTCTAAAGCAGTTTGCAGCCTAAGAGGGGATAAAACAGGTACCCAAATTGCTGTAATATAAAGTGGAAGGTGATGGGTTTTATAATAGAGGCAGTAGGAAGAAAATTGCCATACGTTCTAAAAGATGTAGAGATCATTTCAGGCTGCAAAGCTTGAAAAAGGAAGTGCATGTGAGGTTGTTTTTAGATAAATGAATATGCTTTCAATAGACTGATAAAATATTTCCCCACTTGGAAAAAGTCTGCAGGTTAATTAATTTCTGCTAAGTCTGACTGTTATTGACAGTTTCTGTCCCCCAAATGGACTTTGAGGGATGCATCCACAGTCTTTGGCTTGAGTTTGATCAAGGTAGAGGTCAGCCTGAGAGATCTGTGTTTGCTTAGCTTCTACTTTGTCAATGAGCCACTTTAATACTACCTAAAACTCTCACAGCTTGAACAAATCAGCCTGTTTTAGTTTCTTTAGAAATAGGAATCAATATTGCAAAAATAACTTTGATATCCATTATGAGCAAAGATGATGCAACTAACATTCGCTGTGAGTTGTTTGCTCAATATCAGTTGTACTTTCTTTTAAAAAATATATATGTATATGTTTTATTGATTTTTTGCAGAGAATAAGAGAGAGGGATAGAGAGTTATAAACATCAATGAGAGAGAAATATAGATTCTGCCTTCTGCATGCCCCCCACTGGGGATGTGCCCACAACCAAGGTACATGCCCTTGACTAGAATTAAACCTGACAGCCCTCAGTCTGCAGGCTGATGGTCTATCCACTAAATAAAATTGGTTAGGACTGGTTGTATTGCTTTACAGGAACAAATCACTATCTGCACTTCTTCCCGGAAATAATATTATCTAGTACATATTTATTGAATGCCTATTATGTACCAGACATCATCCTCTCCACTGGCTTGTTTTGGTCAAGAATATTTGGTTGAGGTATGATTTATGTGCAATGAAATACACAGATTTAAAGAGTGCAATTTCATAAGTTTTGACAAATGCATGTACCTCCATATCCAATGCCTCTATCAGTTTATTGATCGTTTTAATCAACCCAGAAAATTTTTCCTCCCTGTAAATCCCCATCCCACTTCAGATACAACTACTACTCATCTGATTTCTTTTACCAGAGTCATCTTACCTGTTTTAATATTTCTTAAAAATGGAATCACACTGTACTCTTTTGTGTCTTATTTCTTTCAAACAATATACTTTCTTTGAGATTCATTCATATTGCTTCATATATTAGCAGTTTATTTTTATTGCTACATATTAGTGCCTTGTGTGAATAAAATAATATATTTTTAATTTGTTTTGCTACTGATGGGAAATTGGATTTTTTATTTTTACTTTTAGCTATTGTACAAGGTTTTGGTGGACGAATCATTTCTTCTGGGTAAATATGTAAGAGTGGAACTTTGTATCATAGTACTTATGCATGTTTAGCTTTATGAGACATTTCCAGGCCTGTTTTCAAAGTATTTGAACAATTTTACATTTTCACCAGGAATATATCTGAGAGATCTGATTGCTCAACATTTTTACTGACACCTGGTGTTGTAGTATTTTTAATTTTAGCCATTTTGATGGGTATATAGTCTCATTTTACATTTCACATATCCTTAATAAATAATCTTGAGCAATTTTCCATGCTATACATGTAAATTGATCATACCTTAGCTATGCCCACAGCCAAGCAGAGTGAGTATGCAAATTAACCCAACAAAGATGGCAGTTAATTTGCATACACACCTGGGTCCTAGAAACCTCCTCAGCACCCAGGTCACTCACAGCTGCCATGGGAGGGGTGGGGCGGGAGGGTGTGTGCTTCCCAAGACTAAAGCCTGGGGGTTGGGAAGGGGTCAAGCCTGCCACCAAACGCAGACCATCCAGAAGTCAGCGCTGGGTTGCCCAGCTGCAGCCTAGTGACCCAACACTGACTGCTCGGGTGGCTGAGACCCAGAAAGTGAGTCAGGGTCTGATCTGCAAACTCAGTGGAAGCTGTTGATCAGTGTACTTACCTCTCTCTCTCTCTCCCTCTTTTTTTCTGATCTTCACCAGCAGCCAGGTTTTTCTTTCTCTCCTGGCCTCTGTGGAGGGGCTGCTGTTAAGCCCTGCCTCCTTGATCAGGCCCAAAGATAGGCCTGGAGATGCTGACTGGCATAGGAACCAACCAGTCAGAACCAAAGGTTGGTGCTGTGGGGAGCCAATAGTTGCCTAGGAGGCGGGGCTTCTGATGCTGACTAGCATAGAAAGTGACCAATGAGAAATAAAGGTAGGTGTTGTGGGGAACCAATAGCTGCCTAGGAAGCAGAGCTTTTTGATGCTGACTGGCATAGGACCTGACCAATCAGAACCAAAGATGGGTGCTATGGGGAGCCAGTGACTATCAGTAGGTAGAGCTTCGGACACTTACTGGTATAGGAACTGACCAATGAGATCCAAAGGTGGGTGCTGCGGGGAATCAATGACTGCCTACGAGGTGGAGCTTTTGATGCTTACTGGCATAGGAACTGACTAATCAGAACCAAATCTGGGTGCTGTGGGGAGCCAATGTCTGCCTAGGAGGTAGAGCTTTTGACACTGACTGGCATAGGAGCCTAACAATGAGAACTAAATCTTGTGCGTTCAAAAGTGAACTTGTAATAGGTGGCTTAATGGAAAATATGAGGCTGGAATCATTATCACAGATAGATGATAATGTGCGGTTGGATTTTTTTTTTTAACTCTAACATGGAAGAGCAATATGTAAGTCTGGAAAACAACATAAACTCAGGTGTGTCATGCATGCTTTTTAGGTGGCTTGCCCCTCTAAAATTTGAAAGGTAGCTAGGTTTGTTTTATAGCTTGTCATATCAAAATTAACATCACAATAATTTTGTCATAACATATCTCTTTAGTTGCGTTTTCTATAGGCAGACCAGAGAGGCCGGAAACAGAAGTCATTTAGGGAAATGAAATTTAAACATCCTGGTATCAGGAATATGTATTTCTCTCTGAGAAAAATAATGGTCTGGTGTTTATGATTTTAATTCAGCCTGCTCTTTTCTGAGTTTTACACCTAAGAATTGTCCCCTTCTCATTGCTATTTCTCTACACCTACAGAAGGTTAAGAAAAATTATTTCTAATGATAATTTCTTGCAAATTGACTTCTAAGGCAGAAAGAATATTCCTAAACAGGACTAATATATTTAAATATTCAGATTTTGTATAAATTCACATTTTGAGAGTATCATCATTTTCAGGCATGTTGTGGAAAATAGAATAAACAATACAGAGCTTTGGTGTCAAGTATATATAGAATCCAGTCTTGGCATGTAATTACATGTTTTGTGACTTAGGACAATTTATTTTACCTTGCTTAGCCTTAGTTTCCACATCTGTAAATTTGGAGTCATAACAATAGCTGATTATATATATATATATATATATATATATATATATATATATATATCCTATATAATAAAGAGGTAATATGCAAATTGACACCCTCACACAAGGTGGCCACCCCCATCTGGTCAAAGATGGCTACCACAAGATGGCCAGCAGGGGAAGGTAGTTGTGGGCGATCAGGCCAGCAAGGGAGGGCAGTTAGGGTTGACCAGGCCAGCAGGGGAGGGCAGTTGGGGGTTACTAGGCCTGCAGGGGAGGGCAGTTGGGAGGAACCAGGCCTGCAGGGGAGGGCAGTTAGGGGTTACCAGGCCTTCAGGGGAGAGCAGTTAGGGCCAAAAAGGCTGGCAGGGGAGTAGTTAGGGATCAAACAGGCTGGCAGGGGAGTGGTTAGGGGGATGATTAGGCTGGCAGGCAGAAGAGGTTAGGGGCAATCAGGAAGATAGGCAGGCAAGCAGTTGGGAGCCAGTAGTGCTGGATTGTGAGAGGAATGTCTACCTGCCCGTTAGGTCTGATCCCACTGGGATCCCTCAAAGGGTCCCATATTGGAGAGGGTGCAGGCTGGGCTGAAGGACGCCCCCTGCCACCCATGCACAAATTTTAGCACAGATAAGTATCATATTATATATATCTATATATATATATATATATATATATATATATATATATATGAAAGACTAAGTGACTATCCAACCAGTAGTTATGATGCACACTGATCACCAGGGGCCAGACACTCAATGCAGAAGCTGCACAGCTCTGATGACTTGGTAGTAGTGGTACTTGGGTGATGCCCTCTGGAACCAGAGAGGAGGGAGCTCGATTCTGGGGTATATCACCCAAGAACTGCCCTCTCACAATCCAGGACCCCTTGGGGGATGTCAGAAAATCAGTTTTGACCTGATCCCCTCAGTCCATGCCAAGGGACCCCACCTGCCAGAGGAACCCCACTCACTCAGCAGATGACCCTCAAGCCATGGCACTGCCCTAGGTGTGGCCTGCTGGGGAGAGACTGAGGGAAGTTGGGACCAAGGGAGGTTGGCTCCAGTGCATGTCTGGCCTGCCTCGTGCAGTCCTGCTCCACTGGCCACATTCGAATTAATTTCCTTTAAATGTGCGGGAATCCAGGCACCAGGGCATCAGTTATATGTAATACTAGAGGCTCGGTGCATGAAATTTGTGCATGGGAGGTGTCTCTCAGCCCAGCTTGCACCCTCTCCAATCTGGGACTTCTCTCACAATCTAGGACTACTGGCTCTCAACCGCTCACCTGTCTGCCTGCCTTAGTGCCCCTAACTACTTCTGTCTGCCAACCTGATCACCCCCTAACCACTCCCCTGCCAGCGTCATCAATGCCTTACTGCTCCTCTGCCAGCCGGATTGCCCCTAACTGCCCTCCTCTGCTGGTCTGGTCAGCCCCAACTCTCCTCCTCTGCAGTCCTGATCCCTCTCAACTGCCCTTCCCTGCAGGCCTGACTCCCCCTCAATTGTACTTCCTTGCAGGCCTGGTTGCCCCCAATTGCCATTATCTGCCAGCCTGGTCTCCCCTAACTGCCCTCCCTTGCAGGCCTGGTCCCTCCAAACTGCCCTCCCCTGCTTGCCTGATCACCTACAACTGCCCTCCCCTGCCATCCATCTGCTGGCAGCCATCTTGTATCCACTTGGCATCAGTCATCTTTGACCACATGGGGATGGCCATCTTGTGTGTTGGAATGATGGTCAATTTGCCTATTATCTTTTTATTGTATACGATGATATATAAATTATATATATATACACATATTTATATACATATATATATACACACATATTTATACATATATATCAAAAGCCAGTCACTGTTTTAAGCAATATCAAGTGAGTTGGTTAATTTTATATATCAACTTTATTTGGTCACAGGGTCAAACATTATTCTGGGTGTGTCTATGAGTATATTGAGACTAACATTGGAATCCGTAGACAGAATAAATCTGATTGTCTTCCCTAATGTTGGTAGGCCTCATCCAGTCATTGAAGACCTGAGTAGAACAAAAAGGCCATAGAAGAGGGAACTCCCCTTGCTTGACTGGCTAAGCTGGGACATCAATCATTTTCTGCCTTCAGACTTGAACTGAAACATGTATTTTGGGGTTTGGAGCTACTGGCTTTTAAAGTAGAACTACACATATGTTCTCCTGAGCGTCCACTTACCTGACTGCAGGCATTGGTAGTTCTCAGCCTCCTAACTGCATGAGTCAATTCCTGGTTCTCTCTCTCTCTCTCTCTCTCTCATTTCTGGAGAGCCCTGACTAATATGCCAAGCCTCTGTAACTTTGGCCAAATTCTCATAGATCATAGGGCAAGACAGATTTCCTGCATTTCCAGTAACCAAAGATCCTAAATATCTAGGCCCATATTCTGATGCTTGCTGCAATTCTTACCTTACTGATGTTACTGTGAAATTATAAAGGAAAATGACATTTATTTACATGTACTGAACAGTCATAAAGTAAATAGCTCGGGGGGGGGGGTGTGTGATAAATGTGCACCAAGAAATAATTGTGTTTCTATTCCAAATACCCAAAAGATGAATTTATCATGTGAACAGTAGGGGGCCAGCCCATCTCTGTCTTGAGATGTATTTGCCTTGGGTATTTATTCATCTCTTTATGATATCAAACTGTCTCAATCACCTTTAAAAACAAAGCAGGTATCATTTTAAAAATATTGAGGTTAAAAGCCAGGTACAGTTATTCTTCAGACACATTTAAACTGCCCCATCGACTTGCAGTTAGCACTTACTAGAGTGGTACAAGTGGTACAAGTTACCAAAGAAACTGTGCCCACTGAACATGATGCTGAAAAACAGAATTTGAAAGCAAACATGAGATGCCATGATAATAAATGATAACTTCTCATTGTAAAAGATATTTTAGTGGGGTGGGGTGGAGGGATACACTATTCCAATGAAGGATAAGATAAATGTAGTTGTCTGGTATATTTTTCATACCAACTAATGGCCTGGGTTCTGGATCGGAGCCCCACCTGAAAATAAAGTATGCTCTGCACTAACTTAGCATTCTTCTTTTAGAATTTAGCTCCTGCATTTTCTGCTTCCTTTAAAGGAACAAATAATCATTGAGTCCCATCTATTTACAAAGTATTGTTTTAAGTATTCTAAGGATGTAAATGTGATCGAGATATAATCCTTTCTCAAAGCACCTTACAATTTACTGGAACATTTTAACAAACATTTATTGATCACCTTTACGTGCTGGGCTGTGTTCTAGGCAAACTGGATACACAGATATATAGGACACATTTCTTGCTCTTGACAAATACTTAACTGAGGAAGAGGCATGCAGAATAAATAATTTTTGTAAAGTAGAGATAGGTACAAGGAGTCAGAATAAGGAGTGATGTGACTTATTCAGTCTGGAAGAGGAGATAGACTTGGTTACAGATAAATATGAAGATGAGAAAGTATGGTCATCTAGAATTCACATTAAAAAAAAAAAACCAACAGCAACGAAAAACAACCACATGCAATATGCAAGAAAAGAGCTATGTTGGTTAAATCTAATCCAAGCATGGAGAATATTGGCAATGCCCATGGGTCTGGCATGCCCTTTCTCATTACAGATATGGAAGGTGTTCTCCTTTGAGTTCCTTCAGCAAAGATGGTCTTTTCCATACCATTTACCTCTAAAAAACCACTTTTCTCCATAGATGCTTACACTTAAGGTTCTATAGCTTTGCTTAGAATTTGTGGGCAGTGTCTCTGATTGATATTCTTCTGCAATCACCAGATGTTTTGGATAAAACGAGCAGAGTAGGTACCAGTTGACTGATGGAGACAGCTTTTCCTCCATGACACCAATATTCAAAGCTGCTTTCCTCAGAGAAGATGAAAAGACCCTTTGGAACAACAAAGGAAGCACCATCCATGCTATGAAATGCCCTCAGAACATTATTCATCTTGATACAGAGGTTCCTACAGTCCTTTGTGATCATGTGTGTAAGCAACAGAAACATGAAAAACCTACTTATGAAATAATTCACTGTCCAGTAGCTTAGGAAAGAACATTGTCTTAGAACATAAGGAAACATATAATGCCTTCTAAATAGATAATATATAAACAGTGATTTTTTGAGTACCCATTAATCTTTAGCTAAATTAAAAAAATAACAAAACCTGAATATGCCTAACAGGGAGACACAGGCATCTATTGCATACATTCCTGGCCTAAGTGATTGTCTGGAGTGATAAGAGTTATTGGAGCTTAGTTTGCTTCCAGTAAAAATAGGGTATATGAAAAATTATGGATAAAGAAAGAAGACTTCTATTTCCTGGTTTCAGCTTATGTAAGATTTATACATACTTAAAATAAGTACAAAATGCATATAAATATAGCTGGAAGGTGTTAAGACAAGAAATAATATAAAGATTCTACTTACTTCTGCAATAGGGACTGGCTAAATATTAAATAGTATAGATTTAAAAGTAAAAGTACCTGCTTTTCTACAGATCAGACTTATTCTATTACTGTCTTTTTAAACTATCAAAATAGATGCTAGTCAGATATATTTGAGTGCAAAAAAAAAAAAAAAAAAGAACATTCATTTTACTATCAATGCAACCAAATGGTAATTTTTTTAAATTCAGCACCCCATATATACAAAGCACTATTTTGTCACAAGGAGATTCAAAGAAGCATAAAATATGTCCTCAAAAAGATTATAACCCAATTGTGATGAAAATATGAGGCAAGTTGTTATCCCCCATAAAATATGTACCCTTATTATTTACACAATCACTACAGATTTACAAGGTTGTAGATGCTTTAATGAATGGGCGTGTCATGGACCACTCTGCAAGGTGTAAGACTGCAGGTGGATCTTAAGGGAAAATGTTTTGGAAATAAAACTCAGAGTGGTCTTGGGGATGAGTCATCGATGCCTGCTCTGACTGGAAAGGATTGTCCCTAGAGGGGGTTACTGGGAGAAGGCTTAGGAGCAGACCTGCAGAAATCTTGGTACAAGAGCTGAGATATATGGATTTTAACCTGTGATCAGTGTGACAAGCTTGATGGATTCTGAGCAGGGAGTATTTATTAAAGGAGGCACTTCTGGATTTGGAATCTGAGAGAACTATGCATGTTGATTCTCTGAGAAGAGATAGTAACGAGTCAAGATGATGAGAACTAACCAATATTTGAAGCTCTAAAGGTCAGAATGAAAGGCTCCAAAACAAAGTGCACAGACTTGCCTGAATCCTGGAGTTAATCTGAAGCTTTAGGGTATCTTTTCCATTCTACTTGCAACACTTTTCTTTGTTATAACCTCATTGATTTTATTATAAGAATCTACAATTTTATAGGATACAGAATTTGGGGCATACTTTTTTTTTCTGTTTGTTTCACACTAAAAGACCAAAACCAATTCCCCTAGACAAAAGTTTGCTTAGATATACAACCCTGCAGACTGAGCTATGGACGCTATATTCCCAGGACACTTCCCTAACTAAACCTCAGACATCTAGAGATTTAGTGGACAATGGAATTCAAGAAGTCTCTCTGTATTCATCCCCCCCACCCTGGTTGGTCAAGGCCATCCTTCCTGGGAGTGAGGCTAAATCTGTCTAGAAAGAATCCAAAAGTGTAAGAACCTACTAAAGTACATACATCATATTTAATTCTCATTTTAAAAAGAATGGGTTTGTGCCCAGGGAAGAATGGGCTTGCTCAATTGTTGAACAATGACTTAATAAACCAGGAGGTCATGGTTCAATTCCCGGTCAGGGTACATGCCTGGGTTGTAGGCTCAATCCTGAGTGGGGGGCATGAGGGTGTCGGCAGATCAATGATTCTCTTTCATCATTGGTGTTTCTGTCTCCCTCTCCCTCTTCTTTTCTCTCTGAAATAAATGAAAATATTTGAAAGAATGGGGTTAACAGAAATCCACATCATATCTTAGCCTCTCATTCATGAAGCTGGTGCTATAGTTTGTAAACAAGCTGTAGGAAAATAGCTGGTCCAGGAAGTCTGAAACAGGAAACAGGACCCAGGTCTACCAGAGCCTTTCAGAGGGCTGTCAGCCAAGCAGGAAAGCACCCAGGAGCAAACAATTCCATCAGTGGCTGCATCTTCCTCTGCTCAAAACAGCCTTTCCCTTGTCCTGCCTCTTGTTTCTCTCTTCTCTTTCCCTCTGTCCTCTTTTCCATTATCCTGCTTTTCTCCTTCTATTCTTCTTTTTTGTCTTTGTGTCTCTTTTTGAGGAAATTAATTTTATTTTTTCATTTCACTGAACAAAAGGCTTAGGGGATGGAGGGCATATTTCCAGTTGTTGCCGGTTTTCATATTCTTTAGCAGAAAAAGACCTTTCCCTTTGGAAGCCCAAAGGTGGAGCTCTTGCAAAAGGAGAAAGACTGGCAGCCAGCAGCCCTGGCAGGGCCACCAGCACACACAACACAAACACATACATGCTGGCTTTGCATCCAGACGCGGATCCTGGAGGCTTTGCTTCCAAAACATAAACATTTCCTTTTTTTTCCCAAAGAGAAATAAAAATCCTGATTACAGCAGATGCATTACTGCCAAATTGTGTAAAATAGAACAAGTATTAAGTGTCTGCTTAACCCCCTTTAATTGTTAATTCCATGCACTTTAGTAGATTCCAGCATTATCAAAATAACTGCAGGCAGAAGGGATTGAAATTCATTTGGGTTCATTAATACCACCATTTATCAGCGGAATGTCCCATAGGTAACGATGGAGGGTCATTCTGTTGTCCTCCTTTCTGCACTCAGTACCGCGTGCTGAAACGCTATCAGGATGGTTGCGTTTCTGTGGGAAAGACCTAGACAGATGCTTTTTTTGGCCGCTGAAAAGTGGCTTCTGCCTCTGCATTTGGGGACCTCTCACGACATCTTCCACAGACGCAGCATTTATCTTTCAGGATCTTAACCTATTTTGCTTTCATCATCCTGAGAAGCAACAGATTAAAAAAAAACACAACACCCATTGTTATGGAGAGAAACAAGCACAGTGCTTGCTGAATTGTTCCAGTTCCTCCCCGATATGGGATGAATTATTACTATACGAACACATAGTCTTAGCTCCTGGATTTGTCTAATAGTTTGACACTTCTGCTAAAAAAAATAAATAAATAAAATAATAAAAGAAAAGAAAAGAAAAGAAAAGAACAGAAAGCTCTCCCCTGTGACTTGTTTACCTCTTCCTCTGTCTCTATCCTTTCTTCACATTGATGTCTGGAAAGCTATTGAAGCAAACATTTTCAGCTAATTTCAAAATGTCCTCACTTCCTTTCAAAAGATGATTTCACCCTCATCACTTTCGTGTTTACTTTCAACCTCAGTTGCTGAAATAAACAGGGACAAAGTAACCTGAGATGTTTTATGCCACAGAGACAAAAAGGTATTGATCTTTTTTGCCTCTGGAAAAAGGGTTTCTAATAATTTCCAGATATATTGCAGATTGCATTGCTATCTTTAATTAAAACATGACACCCAGACAGAAACCAATTATTTACTTAAAAAAAAAAAAGACCACAAGGCCACCTTTGTCCTAATGAATGCTGATGTCCCATTTGCAAATTGGCAAGTTTGTTTACAGTGCCACTGTGTGTGTGTGTGTGTGTGCGCACGCGCGCGTGTGTGTGTGTGTGTGTGTGTGTGTGTGTGTGTGTCTGCAAGCATGCACACTTATGCTACGGTGCTCCAATGCAGACATGCTTGTGGATTTATTCTTGGCTTAGCTACTGGTGACATTTAAATGCGGGTTTATGTCAAGTAGTTAAAAATATATAAAAGGCTGAGTTAAACCGATACTGCCTATCATACGTGCCCCCAAGACTACTGAGGACTGGCTTCATTGATGCGGTTTTGGTGCACTATGAAACAGGACTTAGGAATCAAAGTGGAGTAAAAAGAAACTTGCTTAAAGGGAACTGATTTAAGATCTAGAAATAAAGCAACCTCATCCTCTGACACGAATACTTGAACTGGCTCAGTCCCTTCCTAATTTCTCATTCTCCCCCAGTTGTTTCAAAAGGCACATCTCATCACCAGTCTCTGGGGCTTTTCCTGTGATCCCAACGAGGCCCTGTTCCGTTCTTCCCTCTCAGACACTGCTGGTCGCCAAGACGTCTCCTTGGCCGCTTCTGCCATCTGGAGCTGTCTGCCTTCAGCTCTGCTGTGCAGACCCAGGCTCCTGGAAACTGTCATCTCCAAACGTATTTATTACTTCCCTCTGCCTGGACTCCGTGGTGCCAGGTTCCTTCTGCTCTTTGACGACGCAGGGCAGAGGCAGTGTTCTTTTACCATCTGAATTCATGCTCAGGGTGCTGTTAGTGTGAAGAGCCTGGCCACTGAAGTAGAGCAAGGTGTACCCCGAGGCTGCCTCCTGGCAGCCCAGGCTGCCCCCGCTAGGTGGGACCCCATGCAGCTCAGAGGCTGCAAGCACAGCCACCTTGTCTTCACATTGCTGCTGGTGTCCATGCTGTGAACTACAACAGATGTGGAATGAATTGAATGTGACTGCTGCTCCCTCTGGCTAGTCTGATACTATACCCAGATACCTCAGGTGACTGTGCTTTTTAGGTCACTGCCAGCATCGGCTCCTTTGTGTGAAAGAAGAGACTTACAGAGCAGAAGGGGAAGTTGTTATAGAGACCAGAGAACATGGATGTCCCACAAAGCCCTTGCCCAACACAATGGCAGGCTTGTTCAAGTCTTACAGAAGAGGCTGATCAAATCCACTAGGGAAACCCATTTGTGCATTTGGTTTTTTTAAAAATATATTTTATTGATTTTTCACAGAGAGGAAGGAAGAGGGATAGAAAGTCAGAAACATCGATGGGAGAGAAACATCGATCAGCTGCCTCTTGCACACCTCCAACTGGGGATGTGCCCTTGATCGGAATCGAACCTGGGACCTTTCAGTCCGCAGGCCGACAGTCTATCCACTGAGCCAAACCGGTTTGGCCCATTTGTGCATTTGAATTTGCAATGTTATCCTTGGGGTGCACACCTTATGACCTAGTTATAGTTTATCCCATGGTATTGCAAGTTCTCCCAGTATTCTAGTAATAAAATCACATTCCAGGGACTCACTGTACACTGTACAATACATTTGCATGCATCCTCTAATGCTGTCTTTCTCACAGACATTGAATAGTGATCAAAATAGATTTTACTTAAAAAAAAGTTTTAAACTTCACTTGGCTCAATATCTTTAATTATACTACTGCTTCTTTGATTATGATTGCCCCTTAATTGATAACATACAATGAATTGGGGGGAAAGTGACTGCTAAATGTGTCCCACTGCCATTTTTGACAGATGCTCTGATATTAGCTGCTGAAATAATGGAAAAGGAAGGAGACAGCTCCAGAAGGATTTTAGAGTTCAGCTTTGGCTCAAGAGGTATCATTAGTGACTTGTGAAGAATACTAAGTTTCTTTTAATTCCAATGAATTCCCCAAATTTAAATGGATTTTCATGGCTACTTATATGTGGGAAATGCAATGGGGCCTGATGAAGGGAAGAGATTGACATTTTTGAGGGTTTAATAAATGTCAGGATCAATGATAGGTTTTGTTTCTACCAAGCTCATGAGATCCTCAGAACAACCATGTGGGGCAAGTATTATCACCATTTTACACATGAAGAAACTGAGACTCAGAGGACCAAGGTCAAGGTGGCCTCCTTACAAAAACGGACTCTTAGGGGTTTAATTTATCAGCAGAGCAGCTTTGCTGGTCTACCTGTCAGAGACCCTGGCCAGAACACAATGACCACATCATTAAAATCCCAAGCGAGCCCAGCTCACTGGCTCAGTGGTTGAGCATCAGCCTATGAATGAGAAGGTCATGGTTCAATTCCTAGTCAGGACACATGCCTGGGTTGCAAGATCAGTCCCCAGTGTGGGGCACTCAGAAGGCACTGATCAGTTATTCTTTCTCGTCATTGATGTTTCCATCTCTCTTTCCCTCTCCCTTCCTCCCTGAAATCAATAAAAATGTACTTTTTTTTTTAAATCCCAAGGGAGCAAAGGATAAGAGGTAGGAAAAGTGAAAGACAATGAGGCAAAAATAGGATACACTTGGTGAATTCTCCGCAGCCTTCAGGGTTGCAAGAAGAGAGAAAAGTATTGCAAACCTTTGCATCTATCTACTTGCTCATATCTCCCTACCAAGGACCAGGCAGAGGACCAGGGTAGTCTGTAGGAGAGTTCTCCCAGCGCACTCTCCAGGCACCATTTCTGAAATGGAATAAAATTGTTTTGCCTGATTCTTGGCTAATATTTTGTTAATAAAGAAAGAATTTGTATTGGATGGGGAAATAAAAGGGTAAGTTTCTAACACTTTCCTGACATGAAGGACAGAATCAGGTTTCACATGTTATTAAAATTTCACCAAAAACAGAAAGTGAAGGGCCTAATGTTGAGTTATTATTATTTTTTAATCTCTATTCTCATTCTTTATTCTCTTAAAAAAGATATGGGTCAAAGCCCTAAAAGTAAAGGAAATAGAAAAGAGTGCAGTGGGATACTGAAACAAATAAATAAAACATAGGAGAGATATAAATGGTGCTTTATGAGTAATGCGAAACCCAAATGACCCTTGTTGTCTTGAGATTTATAAACCCGCATATCACTGATGCCCTGTTGCTTTATTCATACTGTTAGGGAGAAAGGCAGCCCCTAACCATCAGACTCCATCATTAAATCATCAGGAAAGCACTGGTGTTAAAGAGACAGGGCTTTTAAAAAGGCACACACACAACATTGAGCAGTTTTATTTTATTAGAATTCGGGATATTTAGATACTCTTTGTATTGCCTGAGCAACACATAGAGCCTTCCAAATCACTATTGTAGAGAAATAAATGTATTCAAATCAAGTTCTTTCTTTGTTTCTTTTTCCAGTCATTGGATCAAGGACAGGTTTAAAATGGGTTGAAGAGAGACAGAGAGATAAGTTGAAATAAGGTGCATTTATTTCAGTGCTACATTTAAGAATCTTAAACTGACCACTGTATTTGTTCCTCTTGACTATACCACTGTCATCTTCCTTGAGTGCTGATACCATTTCGGAGGTTTCTTCTCTGATAATTACATTATTTATTTATTAGTATGTTTTTATTTTAGAGAGAGAGGAAGGGAGAGGGATAGAGAGATAGAAACACTGATGAGAAAGGAACATCATCGATCTGCTGCCTGCTGCACATTCCCTACTGGGGATTGAGCCTGCAACCTGGGCATGTGCCTGACCAGGAATTGAACCAGCAACCTCTTGGTTTCTGGGTCCATGCTCAACCACTGAGCAACACTGGCCAAGCTATATTACATATTTAAAGTTTCCTGGAAAGGCCGTTGTAATCAGCACTGATTCCCCCAAACTTTCCAACATTTCTCTTAAATCAAGGCAAAGATAGGTGGTAAAAGTATAATCTGCTTTCAGTATTGTCTTATGTCTTAGCTTTAGAAAGCAAATACTGTACTCTTGTTGGTAAACATTAGGTCACATATAAAATTTCTATTGACCCTTGTATTAAGAGACATACTTTAGCTGTTATAATTTTCCATTTTTAATAATGGTATGTATAAATTACTTTGGTTTATAGCAAATTATACACATTCATCAAAGGGTAACTCAAACTTCACTTCCTGAGGAAATTGCTTGACCAATCACAATCCCCAGAACTCTTAATACTTCCACCTTGGATTCTATTGCATCATTACTTCTACTGTCTACTATCTATTTGGACCTTGGCATATGCTTAGATCTTAATTGAACTGTACATAGTTTTGAAACCTCAATTAAACATTCAACTCCTCAATGATTGAGACTAGGTCTTAAATTTTCCTTCAGTAAGCTACTGCTTCTACAAATTCCTAGTACAGCATTCCACAGCCATATTTACTCTTTTGTTCATTCACTTAATTGACCATCAAACATACACTGAGTGGCCAGATTATTATGATCTCTGAATCTATAATAAACTGGCCACTCAGTGTGTAGCCTATATAATAAAAGGCTAATATGCAAATATCCTCCCCAACCAGGAGTTCGACCCGCAGCCAGGCCAGCCAACTGCCCATATCCCCTCACCCTGGCCAGGCTGGCTAGACCCCACCCATGCACTGGGTCTCTAATATAACACACACACACACACACACACATACACACATTGAATGGCCAGATTATTATGTGTTCAGAGATCATAATAATGTGGCCACTCAGTGTAAGTGAGTACCTATTCTCATAGGTACTCACTACATTCACATCATTCACATTAATGAAATATAAATCATTACAACTATTATCAAAACAAAAGGAATATTAACAGAATGAATCCTAGAATCTTCCCTACCCAATTAGGGTAGAACAAGGAGAAACTTTGATAAGTAGTTCTGTTATTATCCTGACAGATAGTAGCAGAGTCCTCCAAACACTACAAAAAGTTCCACATGAAATTTATAACTGTTTGCAAATTTATGCCATTGGTTGAGATTTGTAGAAAGCCCAGGAGGCTTGCATTGTTTACCAGATGAAATCTTTTTTATTTGCTGGTTATTCCACTATTTTATTAGATTTCAAAAGCAAATTTAAAAAGAAAGTTTTTCAGTGTTACTTTTGTTTTGTGTGTTTTTTGAGGGGGGGGTGCGGGGGGTTTACTAGAGGAGAGACAACTTAGTTAAAAATTGAAGTACATTTTAGGTGTCTTTGACCAAAAGAAGAAATGGGTGAAAGATTATAATATGACTTGTTTCTATCATTTCACCCAATTTGGAGCTACTTTTGGTGAGGATGGGAGGGTGGTAGGAGGAGGAATGTCGAGCTGAGGTGCTAATGATTTTTTGATGAACGATGGGACTTGCTGAGAAGGGACCTCAGGTGCCAGGTGGCCATGCTCACAACCTGGAGGTGTCATTCATATCAGAGTCCATGTGAATGTGCTTCCTGGAGCTGTGCAGTGGAGCTGTGTCATGCACAAACTGCAAGGTCACCCTGCTTAATAGCCTGGGTCTGATCTCAGGTTTGATATCTGGGTGTCAGCACGTAGGACTTTTTTTGAGGTCTCATGTGTGAAAGTTTCTGTCCTGGGCAGTGATGTCATTAATGCTTAGAGAGAATATCTTTAGAAAAATCCATTCACCTATCATTGCTCTGGAAAACTATGTTTCATCTTTGAAAAATGGCACTGTTCATATGCATATTCTTCGCTTTTCTATCCCTTGGGTATCACATACTTAATGT
This sequence comes from Antrozous pallidus, assembly GCA_027563665.1. Lineage (NCBI taxonomy): Eukaryota > Metazoa > Chordata > Mammalia > Chiroptera > Vespertilionidae > Antrozous > Antrozous pallidus. The sequence continues at coordinate 83,122,802 of CM050518.1, read as the reverse complement.
GAGGCTTTTTCCCCTTCCTTTTTGGCAATTAGAGTGCAAAGGTGCCCAAGAGGACTGAGGGTTTGGCAGAATTTTACTAATGAACACAGGGGTGCCTAGTGCTGGCAGACAGAACCACAACTTATTTTGAAAACATTCATTTGGGCTAAAAATGATAAATCTGTATTTATCTTCTTAAAATGCTCCCAAAGGGAAAGAAAATGGAAAAGAGAGCCTGGATTTTTGGAAAATTCAGAGACCAGAGAAAAAGAAGGCAAAATCTGTTCTTTCCAATAATTTATCTTCTTTGATACTTCCCATTGGGCATTGGGTACATTTTCAGTCTATATTTTGAAAGATAAAATACATATTTGATTTAACCATCTGTATTCTAGAATCATTAACTATCCAAAGCTTCATTATGAAGGGCCAGATGAGGCTTCTTTACTTATCACATTTAAGCCAGAAGAAAGGGTTCTTTAAATAAGAAATTATAGAGAACATTCTTGGACATTGTGGTAGCTCACACTTTTGATAACTCTGCAATAATTTCCAACAATTCTTTCTGATGAAGTTAGTCATGGTTTCCAAGATGTTATACATATTACCTAGGGCCATTTCTTCCCAATGTTTATGTGTTTTGTAAGCAAGAACAAATTAAATATGTTGAAAGGTAAATTAGAATGGAGGAAGGAATCTTGGATACTCATAAGAGAACCAACAGCTCAGTTGTCCCCAAATGGAAAATACTTAGTTGAGAATTAGTTCAATTATAATACAATCATATTATAACATGGTACTAAGTATATAAGTGATTTTTTATAAAACCTAAATAAAATAGTTCAGTTTGTGCTTATCCTACATTAATGTGCATATGAATCAACTGGAGATATTGTGTAAAATGCATTCTGATGTGGGAGTCCTTCACTGGGGGCCAATGATGTTTGGCCACAGATCACATATGTATTAAGGCTTTCATTCTACAACTGTGGATATAGTTTGGCACACTCCTCTTCTCAGAAACTCCATACTGTTTTCACAGTGGCTGCACCCATCTGCATTCCCACCAACAGTACACTAGGGGTCCTTTTTCTCCACATCCTCCCCAGCACTTGTTATTTGTTGATTTATTGATGGTAGCCATTTTGGCTGGGTGAGATGATATCTCATTGTGGTTTTAATTTGCATATCTCGATGATTAGTGATGTTGATCATTTTTTTCATATATCTGTATGTTCCCTTTGGGGAAGTATCTGTTCAGGTTCTTTGCCCATTTTTTAATGCAATCTATATTTTTTTGTTTGTTATCTTTTTTAAAACTCTGACCCCACTACTTTCTAGTTCCGGAACCTGGATGATGTAAACCAATCAGCACATACTATTCTCCTGGCTAACCTCATTAAATTTTGTTTTAATCAATCTAAGCAGCATTCATTTCAGGACTTGGAGAAAAAAGTTCTCTTTCTTTCCTTGAAATTGGTGATTGTATGTAAACATAAGGCCTGGGACTGTATGAACAAATGTGTCTTCATTGAGGAATCTAGTCACAGGATGAGGATGGCTCTATAAAAGCAGGTGGGGAAGTAGAACTGAGTCAGGTCTGAAGTAAGTTTTCTGACATATTTATTTATAATTCCACTCTTTTGTTTTACTATTTATTTCCAATCATCTTGGACCTAAAGATACTCAAGGGGAAAAAAAATCTCCTAAGCAGATTACCTTTCCATATATCTCTAAAAGAATGTGGTTCCCTGAAGAATTTCTCTTTGGTTATTATCTCCCATCTTCCATTGAGTTTAGTTTTCGATGAAAAATGCTTATTAAGTGCTCAGACATGGAGGGTCCAGTGCCAAATCTCATTTTAATTTCATGTTCCTTTATCTCCTTTAGAGGAGAGGCACCCCCTCTCTCATTGTTGGTACTTACACATCATAGCTTCATCACAGTCAGGCTTGTGACTCAAGTTTGAGCCCAAGCCAAAGGGAAAACTTCCTTTGTCCCCAGTGATTCAGATGCTGTTGCTAATAAAATAAAATTTAGAAAGTCTGCAAACAGTGCTTGGCTTCTGAGTCATCATAGAGCCAGCCCATATCTCCCTGGGTTTGTCTAATAAATGTTAAAGGAAGAATTATTAACATCCAGGGAACAAGATGACACTTCAGATGTAAAAAAAATAAAATAAAAAAGCTCTGTTGGAAAATACCATCTAGATTCTTGACATGGGTGTTGTTCAGGCCAGTCACTGCTCAGGCAAGGCCAGTGCATCCCATAAGCACCAGTGATTGCCCAGCATAGGCACAGGTGTTGGTGGATGAAACTTGGCCCAGGAGGTAGAATCTGAAGGCCAGGAAGTATTCATCTGTTGTGGCACCACATAGCAGTGGTTTGTCCCTGGCTGCTCTGCCGGGCGCACCCCTGTGTAGAGCTTAACTTAATGTGCCTGTCATTTTTCTATTTCTCTTGCTAAAATCTTTTCCCATCCAAAGTGTGTTTTCAGCCACAATCCAGGGGCACCATGAATCCAACGATATATTGTAGCTAAACTTAAGAACATAATGTGGTGCAGACTCTGCAATATAAAACATCTGTACTTGTTTTCAAGCCAGGGGATGATTTTTCAGGTACCTGGAAGACAATCTCCGTGGATATTTTTTGAAATTTATCAACCTCTCTCAATATATGGTTTTAGCTGTTAGCTGTGACAGCCAGACTCTGAAGTGGCCCCATTCATCCTCATCTCTCACAAGAGAAATACCCCCTCAGCCCTTACCCATTGGCACACTGGTGTAGTGCCCTTCCACACTGTATGTGGGTGGGGAGGGGCATGGTTGTTGCCAATTGACTTTTGGTTTTTCTAGAGGTGGGAAGCCATGAGAGCACAGATTCATAACCAAGAGAGAAAAACCTGAGCCTCTAGATATGAGATAATGGAGGGGAGAGGCCATGCCTAAAGGAAATGTCTAGTTCCTTGCAAGGTTCAGGACATGCAGTAGAAGCCTAGAAAGCTGGGAGATGGACACAAAATGAATTACATCTTAAGGTCTTATTTTTAGCTCAACAAAAGGAATATAATCAGAAACAAGGTAGAATGGCTTTTGTGATTGAAGTGTGTTGGTTTTTCTGTTTCTATATGCATGCAGTCATTCACATGATGGGTGTTAACTATGTGGCATATCCCTTATGTAGGTGTAACATCTTCAAAGAGCTTTGCAGAAGGAATACATGCTTCTTTATTATTTTCTTTTTAAATGTTTTAAATAATTTTAGAGAAAAGAAAGGAGAGGGATAGAGAGAAACATGAATGAGAAACATTGATCAGCTGCCTCCTACATGCCCCTAGTGGGGATTCAGTCTGAAACCCAGGCATGTGCCCTGACCAGGAGTTGAACCCATGACCTCTTGATTCTTGGTCGATGCTCAACCTCTGACCCACACAAGCCAGGCTTCATTATTTCTTGACATTTCCAGTAGGGCAGGAAAAGATGATGTATGCCATATAGCAAAATTCAATGGATTAAATTACTTATAGAAATTTATTTGAAAATTCAGACATGGAGATGCTACTCAAAGTATTGGTTGAAGGGTTGTCTCTTGTACTGCAGAAAGGATACTTGAACCAGGCATTGACGTTGGTGGTTATTTTGACAATCATGGAGGTATGACTTTTGGTATGCCCTGAATTTATTTTAGACGGCTTTTACATAAGTAAAGTAGGACTCTTAAAATAAATGCTTTAAAAGTTCTTGACTAGTTTTAATATCCTGAGGTTCTGTTCCTGTTATGCCATGGATTTTTTAGCCATAGAGCCTCTGTACACAGTCACAAGAGAAATACTCCCTCAGTCCTTACCCATTACACCTTCAGCACATGGGGTCTAACAGAGTGAAAACAGCCTGGTGCAAGGAAAGTTCCAGGCTGATCAAAGGGTCAGGAAAATAGAATACTTTTCCCCTAAGTCCATAGTACAAGTTTGTGTGAAGAGTTCCTGTGTTACTAAGGAGAGTCAGAAATTTTTTTAAGTGACTTGCACTAAAAGCATGCATAGCTGTTTCATCCAAGTAAGTGAAATGGATCCAAAGATGAAAGTGCCATTTTTTTTAATAGTCACAAATCCAAATTAAGGAGAGGTGTCTGCAAAAGCCTTTGATGGTAGATCATAAAATCTCCAGCTTATATCAGACACTGTAAAATTGTGCAGTGACAAATGAAATGCAGAAGCACTAAATATATCTCTTAAGCACCTTGCAGTTCGGGTACGTTTATCTCTGCGATACAATAGTACTTCTGCAGGTCACAGGTACAAGGTCAGAAATGCTGGCTTCACTGGTTTTGAATGTATCACGTAATGGCCCATTATTTGAGGACCTAGGCAGAGGCTTCAAGCAAATACTCGGGCTATATTTCATGTGGAAACTTCAGAAGCCGATAGACCAGCCATATTTAGAAATAATGATAGACCAGACCCAGCATGGGCATGTATGGCTCAAAAACCACAGGCACCCAACGGGATTCAGCTTTGTAACAATAGCTTGCATCTGTGTGGTGTTTTGTAGTGTTTCAAAGAACTTTCGCAGATAGTACCTCATTTGATCCTCACAGCAACATTGTAAAGTTGGCAAGGCAGGAATTATTATCCTCATTTTATAGACTAGGAAACTAAACTCAGATAGGTTAAGTGACTTGGCCAAGGTCACCCAGATGGCATGCATCAGAATCACAGGATTTGAATATAAACCTTCTGACTTCAAGTCCCATATTTGTTCCATAACAGCAAGCAAACAGAAGTTGGTAATGTCTGTTCAGCTACATTGTTGACAATCCTGGTTCTAAAAATGTATACTATGGAGTCAGGCAAGAAAATGTAGTAGGCATTTGACAAAATTGCTTTTCTCTTCCTTTGCCATTCCCAAATGCCTAGAGGTGAAACTGGCATATTTTGACAATGACAGTAGTAAAATATCTCAGTTGGATGGCCTATATGAGAGATTTCCACAGAACATGTTTAGATACACAAAAAGGAGAGAAAGCAGAGAACCACTGGACACTAAAATAGGGGGATGACAGCAAGTTAAAAAAGAGAGCAAGTTAATGGTAAATAGAAACTGAAATATTGAAAACATACTTCTTGAGTATATTCTAAATCAGTGAATACCTGCCTCACCCTCCTCCAATCCTTTCTTCAACCATTTGTCATTGAGTGATATTTTTATGTGCCTTTTTGCTGTTACTTGGCTGCCAGGAGCCCAAAGGTCTATTTCTCTTAATGAGTTAAATTTTGCCCCAGCTCGCTCCCCTTTGAAGTGGCCAATCCTATCTCTTACTCCCTCAAAAAGCCCTCTGCTTGACAAATGAGCCAATTCACGCTAAATGTGATATATGAAGCATAGTCTTCCAGGTCATGTGCTAACATCCTAAGGAAAAATGCCAAGTCTGAACTAACTTGTCTAAACTAACTATAGCTGATCACCATCATGGATATTGATCTTCCTTGTTCTTACTCCTACGGCGTGCACCATGGATGCATCCAATAACTTTTTCTCTTACAGGGTTCAGTTGGGTATCAGATTACTTCTCTCGTAGGTGTCTTAGACAGCTGCAATAATCAGAAGGAGAAAGAGAGCTGGAACCTATTTAACATCCTTGTTCACACAAAATATCTTATGTGTGGGTCAGGTAGGGCATTTTCCCATAATACCTTTCCCACCCAGATCCCAAACCACATATTTGACCTAGAAGGCAGCAGCTGTAGTGGGCTTTGTTTTTCTTAGTCTCTTTCTAGTCCATCTTGGATTAGTATACTCAGAAGCACTAAAAGAATACATTGCAACCCAGGAGTGAGAACTCCAAATCTTTCATGTAAACAATAGGAATGTATCACTCAAATGAACATTTTGTTATTAGTGCTTTTTTTTTCCTGTCCAGTGACTCTAACTCATGCTGCCTCAATTGACATGCTAAGCTGCTGAGCAGGGGGGTAAGAGGGATAACTTGCTGTGTTGATTAGTGACTCCAGGCCTAATATCTACCATTTTCTCAGAATTCTTCAGAAATTGAGGGGAAAACTCTTCCTTTACATTTTGTTTGTTGGAGACTAATGAGAGGTCACGGATGTGAGTGTCTGGTAATTGCCTGCCTTCTCTGTACAGTGAAAGGCATGCAGCCCCTGCTCTGACTTCGCACAATGAACCTCTGGCATCCATTCTTCTCATGGGAATGCGCAGAGGCCCGGATGGTAAGGAAGCTTGTTGAGATGATCAATAAAAGACTCCTGATTTCACCTTGTATCCAGGATGGCAATCCGTGCAGGCATTCTCAGAGGATATTGGAAATAGAATTAGGCCTCCTTACAGGAAGGAGAGATGCCGATTCTACTGCCAGGACTGCTTGCATTACATCTCCAAAGGGACTCTGCTAGTGGGAGGCTTGCTCCTTCGAGGTGTTTTGTATTAAGACATGAACAGGTACTCAGGGAGGCAAGGAACAGAAATATGGAAGGAAACACATTTAAGAAAAAAAAAAAGAAGTGAATACATTCAATTGGAAAAACGCCTTATAAGAATTCTGCATTGTGATTTATGATGACTTGCTTGCGGGGAGCAGAGAGAAGGAAGAGCGGCTGGTTTGTCAAGCTATGCCCTGAAATCAGGGTTTCAATGTAGCCGTGAACAAGCAAGAGGGGGCAGTGTTGGCACATCTAAAGCAAATCGAGGAGGCTTGCAGCCTGAACCAGGAGAGGCATTTTTTTGTTGTTGTTGTTCAAAATTTATGAATTCTTATTGTTGTTTGTCTCATCCCCAAAACTATACCCCCCATGCACATATTTCTCTTGGAAGTTTTGCCTGTCCCTTCTCAAATAAGAAACCCTAAAGTAACATCTAGCCAGAACGGCAGCAGAAACTTAACTGTGATGACATAGTTGAGAATGGAAAACAAACCAAACCTTGAAAGGAAACGAAAAACATGATAAATTACTTACAACTAAATGGAATCATTTCAATCAAAAGCATATTTTTTTAAAAAATAAATGAACTTGCTTCTTTGCTTGATTCTAGCTTTAGCAAGAAGATCAAAGAGATTTATGACCTGTGTCTCTTCAAGCCTGATGCCAGGAATGAACATGTTCTCATTAATAGTCATTTTCTCGTCAAAAGGAGGCTTTTATTCAGATAATGTGCTTGGCTTTCGTAGCTCACATAGTGGCAACATTTTTTATTAGAAGGTGGATGGCTTGTCTTAGGGGTTGTGTGTGTGTGTGTGTGTGTGTGTGTGTGTGTGTGTGTGTGTGTGTATGTGTGTGTATGTTGGGGGCCTTTAATTGCTTTGATGTTGCCAATGTTTCAAATGTGCATGGCCCGGAACTTTCAGAATCTGGCCTGTTTTGTTGAAGGTGGGGATTCACTGACATAGTGCGAGGGTGAGCAGACAAAGGCAAATCTGTAGTCTGATGATGTGAGGGGATGAGCATTCCTCAGGAGTTCCAGTTTTGCACATTTTAGTATGTTCAGCTTTACACTGGGACTGTGTGGGGTGACTCTCATGGAGACTTGCACAGTTATCTGCAGACTTTGAGCAATGGTGTTCAAAAAGCTGAAGAATGAAAAATTAAAATAAATTAAAGACGAGTCTTTCTTCCCCTTTTAAGAACAGGATGTTCTGTTCCCCTTCACTGAATGGTGTCTGTTTGCTTGTTTGTTGAGTACATCTGCCCCAGTTAGTGTTTTGACTGTATATTTAGACACACAAAGAAACTCTCACGTAGGAATGACTGCAAAGTTCAATTAAACAACCAGCTTGAATTTCCGTCACAAAATTAACCAACGGACCAATTGGATGGGACATTTTATATCCACAGGCAAAGTAATGGTCTGTATTTGGGGACCCTTTTCAGTCTGATTTTAAAGATGATACCAGGGAATAACATCACAGATGGGCCTCAAGTCGCTGTAGGCAGGCTTAGGCCCCCACTGCACATTAGGGCGACCTATGCCCCTTGTAATTTTTTTTTAATTCATTTTAGAGAGAGAGGGAAACGGGGAGAGAGGAACAGATGTGAGGGAGAAACATCATTCGGTTGCTTCCCACATGCACCAACCGAGGATCAAACCCGAGACCTATATGTGTGCCCTGAAGGAAATCGAACGGGACACTTTTCTGTGATGGGACGATGCTCTACCCAACTGAGCCTCCCCGGCCAGGACTCATAAACTTAACTTACGTTATTGGACATAACATTATCCCAAAATGCCTGTTCTCTTTTTCCAAAGCATTCTATTTTTTTACTTTTATGATACTACACACTCTGTTTCCTCCCACTTTTCTGGAAATTTTTGCTCAGCCTCTTTCTGTTCCTGCTTCTTTCTCCAGCATCTAGAAATTATAATTCCATCATTACTCATCTTGGCTGCTTCTATTCTATAATTCTCCCTAGGGGATTTCATTCATCAACAAACTATTAAATGGTTCTGGATATGCTACCCCAAAATATGGTACCTTGACATACTGAATATTTTAAGTTGAAGGAATTTGAAAAATGGCAGGTGCAAATAGGACCTCTGACATCTCTCATCACCCCAGAAGCCGGTGAAAGGTGCCCTTCTTTACCTGAAGGAAAGGAAGATTATTATATAGAAAGATGGGGTCCTAGACAGTTTGGCTCATTGGATAGAGCATTGGCCTAAGGACTGAAGGGTCCAGGTCAAGGGCACACATCCGGGTTGCAGGCTTGATTCCCAGTAGGGGGCGTGCAGAAGGCAGCTGATCAATGATTCTCTCTCATCATTGATGTTTCTATCTCTTCCTCTCCCTTCTGCTCTGAAATCAATCTATATTAATAACCAATCTATAGTAATAAAAGGGTAGTGGCCGTAACGCCGTCATGACCAAAAGAGCAGCAGCTCTCAGGGAAGGCTGGGTGGGGTGCAAGCTACTAGAGGCAGAGAGCTAGTAGCAGCCAAGGGTGGGGCGGCCAGCTGAGGCAAGTGGAAGCAAGCTACTCATGCACAATTTTGTGCATGCTGGGCCTCTAGTAAAAATATATTTAAAAGCAGCCGAAACCAGTTTGGCTCAGTGGATAGAGCGTCGGCCTGCGGACTGAAAGGGCATGTACCTTGGCTGTGGGCACATCCCCAGCAGGGAGTGTGCAAAAGGCAGCTGATCGATGTTTCTCTTTCATTGATGTTTCTGACTTTCTATCCCTCTCCCTTTCTCTCTGTGAAAAATCAAATATATATATATATATATATATATATATATATATATATATATGCAGAAGATGGAGGGATGCCCAGAGGAATCTGAACAAATAGGTCTTGCTAAGTCTCCTCCAGTTTACTACCTTCAGCTCATACTCTTTCTCCCTTTCACATTTGCCCACAACTTTCCATGCTTCATCAAACCTAGTTTTATACTAGTGTCTAGTGATGCTTACCTAATGTCACAACTTGGATTGCTTGCAGGTATCTAAAAATTAAGAGGACCCAAATGACATTCTCAGTGTTGCTTTTCTCCATACTATTTCCCTGTAAACTTTACCCCAGAAAGGCTGCCCTCATTCAGCTGTCTGCTTAATTTGATTTCTCTCTCTCACAACCCAACTCTATTCATCTTTATGTTGTTGTGTGTCTGCATATGTGAATTTCAAGTTAATATAATGAATATATTTCACCACCATCATCTCTCACCCAGACTATTTGCAAGTTTTCTAACCATGCTCCCTGTTTATATTCTTTGTGCATCTAACCTATTCAATGTCTAACAATCAGAGTCATCTTTTTAAATAATCGCCTGGTCATTTTGCCTGCTTTAAATTGTTAGGCATTTTCCCTTTCAATTTGAATTGTATTTTACCTACATACCATAGTCCACAAAGTTCTTGCCATCCTTTCCAACTCCATCCCAGGCCTCTTTGCTCTGTGTTCACACTGCTACTTGGACTTCTTTTTCACACACTCGTTAAATCCTTTTCGGACTCAGGGTTTCTATAGATACTGTTCCTCTTTGCTCTTTCCAGGAATGGTTCCTTCTCAACCTTCATGAGAAAGGTCAATGCCAACTCCTCACCACCTCTGACCACCAGACATCACTGTTTCTCTCCTGATCTTCTCTGTAGTGTACCCTCCTTTGCCTTCATAACCCAGTACGGGAGAACAGGGACAGGTTTGCTTAATCCACCAAGTATTCACTCAGTATCTAACAGGGCCTGCTACAGATTAGTCTCTCAATAAACATGAAGGAAGAGATTTTACAAAGAAGGAGGGAATGGGTAAAACTTTCATAATTAGTGAAATGGCTACTTTTGAAGGTGGGCTTAAAAGGGGGAAATGTATTAATAAATTAAAAATACTTCTCTTCCAGCCACAGACATAGCTTTATGTAAAGTAAAGAATATAGTGACTTTTGGGGTCTGTAGGTGCTTTAACATAAACTAGTCTCTCTTTGTCAGGTCTGAGACTAATTGCATGTGTTACAGGGAAAGCAAAAGTCACTCGAGGATGTTACCCATCCCAAGATCATGGCAGTTCTTCCTCTAATGCATTGAAAATCGCTGCCTGAAAACACTTAATGTGTTAGTGCAAATAGTACATTTAGTTAATTCTGAAATGAAGATATTGATTTAAAACCAGCTATGTAATGCATCAGGAATGATCCTTTTTAAAATATATATATATATTGGGAGTTGACAAATGCTCCCTTGAGACTAAGACTGTGTCTGCAATTTGCTGTAGCTGCCTCTTGCTCACATATATAGCCAAACATTGTTAAATGCATCACTGATATCGAGAAATTATTAGAGCTGGATAAATCTAAAATGAACCCTAGGATTGGTCCACACAGTGAAGACTTCAGAATGAATAAAAAAATTTCAGCAACAAAAGCAAGGTGGGGAGATGTTCTACCTTGTGATTTGCATGATACCACCCTGGATGCTAATGTTTCCATCATTGTCTGGGTTGCATTGTAGATTTTTTACAACCTGAAATATGTGGGTTTTCTGTTTTCCTCTAATGGGAAACATGAGCTTATATTAGGGATAGAATATTAAATACAATTTAATTAGAAAAAAAACATAAGAGAGTACAAATCAAAAGAAATTATGATGCTGAAGTTCCTAATGAAGTCAACTAAAAAAAAAAGACCAATAACTTTATTCTTAATTTCAGTATTATAATGCATTAACTAGACAATACGTTGAGTAAGCTTTTTTACATTATAAAATAATATCAGACAACATGGGACACTGAAACAAACAGATACAAGACAACCTCTTTCATTCTGAAGAAATTATATCAATCTGTGACCAGAATATATTGAAAATCAAAGTGTTAACATATGATTAATTGGTGAGTCTGGACTGAAATCTGGGCCAGGCCTTGATCTCTGGAAGGAGGTGGGTGGGCAACAATGCACAGTGTCAAAGATGGGAGGAGGCAGAGAGCAAGGGCCCCATGTGTGCCCCGCTCATTCAGAACATTTCAGATGCACAGATAGCAGTGAATTTAAGAGCATATGTCTGCCTGTCTTCTTCCATGTTAAATGCACAATCTATAGATTGACATTCTAGGGCCGGCTCTCTAATTGGAACCCTCAGAGCTTTTCATTCTTATTTCCCACCATGCCTTTCCACACATCATGTTCTTCCTCCAGCCCTGCAGTCCTGCTGACAACTGCCCCTCCCTTCTGCCTTCACTCATACCTTTCCTCCAGTCTTGGACACCTGCCTCCTCTTCCCATTGTTTATCCATATCAAACCTGGCCCAGGGGAGAGCATTGAATGAAACTTTTTTCTTGGCTGTTTTATTTAGAGGTAAAATCCATCTCTTTTGAATTTCTATAAAATAATTTTATGTACAGTTCACTTCACATTGCCACACACAGCCTTTTGACATGTCTTCTCCTGTTATCTTCAGCTCATATTTACATTCTTCACTCTTATTTTCATGTACTTTTCATGAACTTTACACAAGTACATGTTGGTGTTAAAATTGGATTGCAGATCTTGATGCCAAAGTGCATGATTAATATTTATTTTGTAAATTTCACAAAAATTCAGTGTTTTGCAAACACTCAATTACAACGGAAAGTTTTCTTTTCTTTCCTTATCAATTTTGCACCTCCTGGACCTGCTATATTTCCTGCACAGAAATGCTATAGAAAGAGGATTTTGCTTCAAACCCTTTGAACTCTTTTGCCTCAGATAAAAATACATGTGTTTATTATTATTATTATTATTTTGGCCTTGGCTTTGAAATTTAATTTTGGTACCCTTGCATCACCCCTCAAATTCTAACACTGTAGATTTTGTTTCTGGGTGCAAACCCGTGGTGGTCATGTGATAAAGGTAAGTGACTGTGAAGGTGAGAATGTGCTGAGATTCCTTGGCCTGCCGTGAAGATAGTTCAGCAGTCCTCAACTTCCCCTTCCCCTGTTTGTTTACTTTCTTTCTTTTTTTTTCTGGTTACCTTGATTTACTTGTGTTGCAAAGTGTGTCCAATTGGCAGGAGCAGATTTTAGCTTTGCTCCCCTCATGCACTAGTTACTGTAGTTCCTGCTGCCTCACCCGCTCTTTGGCAAAGCGTCTTCCTCTCTCGCTTCACAGATGAGAACTTGAGACTTACAGAGGGTGTTTCCTAGGTTGTCAAAACAAAAACTGCAGGATTGGTGTTCTGTTGTTTCATTTTAAAAACAACAAACAAACAGAATTTGTTACATGTCCTACACAAAAATAAGCCCCTCTTTAAAAAAAAAAAAAAAAAAGCACAACAAAGAAATAAACTCCCTAAACAGGGAACAAGAGGCTCTTTTTCTCACCCTATTTGTCCCCATGTCTTCCCTCCTGGCTTCAGGAAAAACACCTTTTCAACTATCCTTTTGATCGTTTGAGGAATGTAAGCATAAAAAGAACAAAAGGTGGCATTTGGCGCGGCTTTCTCGACATCAGTATTCTGTGGATGAGTTGGGGCTATGGTCATTTTGAAGTTTGGTGTCCTGGCCATGGATTCTATTTTTGTGTTTTGTTTGCAAGCCCTCCTCCCACTGTTAGGCTCCTCCGGTTAGCATTTGTGTGAGCAGTCGGGTTTGACAGGTGCTGATCAGCTGGGTTACAGAGAACAGGAAAGGGTTTCTCTAATGACAAGAAATTACAGAGCAGCAGTATTCAGTGTGATGCAGCACAAAATCCTCTCGGTGAGAGCTGGCACTTGTGCCTGGAGCCACAGCAGGACCGGTCTGTGTGAGGGTCACCAGCTACCTTTAGTGATAACGTTGCTAGGATATGAAGCTCCAAACGCACTGTTAGTGTGAAAGTGGGGTTTCATGTTTGGAAGGGAAAAAAGTAAGAGAAGGGGAGAAAGAAAAGTCAGGAAAATAGTCAGTCCCTGGTGCTTTTCCCAGGCATTCCAGGCACAGGGATGACATCACCGGCAGCCTATCAGAGTGCTCCTGCTTTGTTCAGGTTCCGAAGCCATGTCATCATCGCCCATGTAGCCCAGAAATGAAAATAGAACCATCTCTAAATATACAACAATGCGAGTCAAGCTCTGCTTTAAAGGGATGAAAGAACCAAGAGAAACTCCTTAAATCACAGAGTTTTTTTTTTCTTTCAGGAAGTATGCATACATCTAGAATTTGGCTCCTGGAGCCACAAACCTTGGTAGTTAACTAAGCCAGCTTGAGGCTTTACGAACTGGCAGGGAGAGCTCATTAATACATAACAGGGACCACGACCCACTCATCCCACTTTGCCCTCCTGGATGTGGAGAGAGGTCACTGTGCCACGCGGATGGTCTGCAGGGTTTGGGCTGACATGGGTTCCCCAGCCAGGTGGGTTCGTGGCTGTCACTGTAAAACGTTTCACTTAACCATAAGCACAGTTTATAGTTGTTGAAGTTTGATTGATCTGTTGATAAACACTAATGTTTTCCAGTTGACAATTTCTCCATGTTAATTTCTATAATGCTGACAGACCTGCCTGGCAAGGCCCTATAAATAGCATCAGTGTCATCATCCTTTCTGAGTTATTAATGAGCCATCGCGTTTCAAGGGGCTGGGATTTGGGGACAGGTTGTGCTTGACTGCAGTTTCTGACATTGATACGTTAGCATTTGGAACTTGGTAGAGATGAGAACATGTTTCTTTAAAAAATCGCAGCACTGGCCAAATGCATCCATAATAAAAGAGAGTTGTTTATAATTAGTGACTAATTAAACTTTGAATAGAGGAATAAACTGTCAAGCCCCACCACACAGCATGTCCTTGATGCCAGGGCCTTGGTACTGTCCCCACCTCAACTGCAGCTGCCCTCTGCTTTTCTTTGCTTCCTTTCTCTGCACAGACCCTGTTATCACTGAGATAAATGAATGCCTGACTCTGGAAATCAGCTTTGGCCCAGACTGTTCTGTCTGCCAACTGGTGACAGGGGACCAGAGCAGACTTCTCCAATTAGCAGAGTCCCCACTCAGGCAGCTGGACGCACTGTGTTTATGTTTGTGGGCAGCACACTGCAGCAGCTGAGCCTCTGGCTGAGGTCTCCTGCACTGATAAATGTGAGTCTAAAAGCAAGACAGACAATAAGACAAGGTAGCACGATACTGTTGATGACACTCTCTCAGTCCGACTCTCCTTACCCCTTTGATGTGGTTTGAATGAGCATCCAAGACAGGAAGCACTAATGATGGTAGCTGGTAGTGATGCCTTGCGTCCTGGTGGCAGGATATTGGTCAGGGGCACTGCATCCTGGTGGATATCAGTAGGGATGGGACAAGTGACCAAGCTGGGTTGTTACTGTGATAACTCAGGTATTTCTCTAGTCTTGAGTTCTTGCATTGCACAGAGGTGACCCTGGACCAGGACTTTCTATTTAAATGCTTGCCCCCCTCCCCAATTTTCATTTTAATCATCCTATTTCCTTCACTTTGAACAACTGCTTTCTAATTGCATTCATCTGTTTTCTTCATAGTCGATTCTAGATTCCTGACTCATGTAAATACATTCCTATTCTGGTGACAAAAGTTTCTATATGTAATTTATTAAAATAATTTAATAAATTTGCTCCCACTCAGTATATTTATACTCAGAAGATCTGTCCCATATACCTAACGCAGGGGCTGATGCTCTGGTGTTTCAATACTGATATGTGTGGCCTGACAGCCTAGAAGCATGGAAATACAGAAAATCATTTACACATTTGGTGTCAACGAAGGAGATTTAGCTCAGCTGAACAGAAATGAAATAAGCTCCCAGTTTCTCTGTTGGGTCTACCTACTTCTCATTTCTTCATAAGGAACTCAGAAAAAATAAACTCAGGCAAAAAGGCAAAGTTGGTAGAACAAATTTCTTTGCAATAATCACATTAAGTTAGGTACCAAAGACTATTATGGAAAATTTGGGTTGGTGCCTTTCGGTAACTAACAACTTCCAGTATGTAATTATTAGCCATAAACTGGCACCAAAGAAACAAATAATCTGAGTTCAATGATCTTAATTATTTTTAGGAGCATTGAAACACATTTTTGAAAATAAAGGTTATTAATATATTCATAATTATAATGAAAAATGGTTTCATAACACTGATATTTGCTTCCTTAAATAGAGAGATAATTTGAGATATTTAAGGGATAAATTTAAATTAATTAAAGTTAGTAGAACCAAAACATTATATAACGGGAGGTTTGATTAAATTTGAGATGTGATTATAAAACAGTAGCAGTTAGAAGGAGGAGGAGAAGTGAAGAAACAATTGTATTCATTTTTTCTTGGGTGTATTCCAAAGTAGCTTCAGCAATGAGAATTACCAGAAGACCTGAGAGATGACAATCTTACTGGAGCAGCTACATATTCTCATCAGGAAATATACACTTTACTAAGCTTATTTAAAGGAAAAATAGAAATATTCTCAGGTAGCCACTGTCCATTCCTTAGGGGCACCACCAGAAAATTGTCCGATATAATCATTGGCAGAAAAATTGTGGAAAGATAAAGAGGAATCAAGTCGTTGTATTTACACTTTATTATTCAGAAATTCAGTACATCTCTTTAATCTAAGTTTTATAGTAGTTGCTATTTAATTCCCATCTGAATTAATCTGTCTGTATTATCATCATTACACATAAATATTAAGTATCTACCAGATAAGTGATTTGGAAGCTATAAATGTTTACAAGTCCCTCCATGTTTATAAGCCTAGGTGGTATTCTATTGTGTAATAAAGAGCCTGTCTCCAGAAATTTTGCCTAAGTCTAGAAAAAGATTCATGGTCAATTCAATTCTAAAATGACTGGCTAATTCCTATTGCTTATAGTAGCTATTAAGGTCTCTACACACACTGTGGAGATGTTCTAATGAACACCCTGCCAGGATTTCAGTGTAATGAGATTTTTATTAAAACCTTATAAGGGGAGTTCTGCAAAGGAAGGTCACAGCCATTTGTTCTTATTATGTGTATTGAAGGGCACAAAGAAGAAAGAGGTCTTCTGATTTATTATCCAGTAATTTTTCTGTGATTGTGGTATATTAGTTCACATGGATGCCAGTTGTGAAACTCGTCAAGTTTCAACAATGTGAACATTGTGTATTAGAGGAAATGGATGACTAGTAGATACTGTTGTGTGTTACTGCCTCTTCCATCCTTTGAGTAGCATATATTTAGAGAGACACTGTCAATGCCTCAGGATAAACACAGCCTTAAAACCTTCCACTCCAAAATATAAACTGCATGCACCCTCAAGCTAAAGCCTTCCTGGAATACTCTATGTTTTATTGATTTTTCCTCTTCTCTGAGCTCCCAAAGCTTTTAGTGTCTCTATCACCCCATTACGAATGCATTCATATACCATCGTGTACTATTAACTAATTGTTTCATGTGCATTGGCCTTGCTCAGTTTGATCGTTAGTAACTCTTGCGTAAAAATCCTTCTTTCTCTTTTTACCACCAATCACCAAGAGTAACCTAGGAATGTAATGGACACAAATAATCTATTAAATTACTGGTTGGATTGATTAAAATATCTAAGTTAACAAATTATATCTTAAATTTAGGTTATACTTCTGGTCTTGGCTGGATTTTGATAGGAGGTTGATATAAGGAAGGGTGAGGAGTCAAATTAATACCTCAAATGTCAGGCAAGAGCTCTCTTCCTAAAAAACACTAAATTGTTATTTAAGAAAATTGCTTTGTCTTCCGAGGGAAAATTTTGAGAACATGAACATAATGAAAGAAATAATTTAAAGCTCAGAAAATTGCTTTTGAAGAAAATTAAAGATTTCAACCCAAATTACTAAGTTCAGTGTTTACTTCGATAGAAAAATGCATGTAAGTGTTCAGCTTTTCAATGTCAGTTAAGATCCAGTCTCTATCTTTAACTAGACACATAAATGAGTGCTGTGATTCAACATTAGAAGCATAATATTACACATACATACATGGTGTTATGCAAGCTCAGGGTGCAAGAAGTGGGAGGAATATTAATGATAAAACTCAAAGAAATTTGAATAAAGGGGGTGCTTACAGAAGTTTAGTTGGGGTTAAAGGGGTCAACAAGGCATGGTAAAGTGTGTAGAAGCTAACAACTGTTGAAAACTGATTCCATTTCCAGGCCTGAAGATCAGGGGCAGGAAATAGTGTTACTGGAACCCAGTGAGAGCTGGAATCATGGAAAATGGAGAATGGGACACCTAGATAGGATTGCAGTCATGGATGGAGGCAACCTCTGCCACAGGTATGATTTTGTAGCAATATATATATATATTGATTTCAGAGTGGAAGGGAGAAGAAGAGAGAGATAGAAACATCAGTGATGAGAGAGAATCATTGATTGGCTGCCTCTTGCACACCCCACACTGAGGATCAAGCCTGCAACCTGGGTATGCCCCAATCAGGAATTGAATGGTGACCTCCTGGTCCATAAGTCAATACTTAACCATGGAGGAACACTGGCTGGACTCCTCCTACCTTTTGATGTCTGATTTGTGCTCTCATTAGCTTAACTAAAAGTGGTCTGATCACATTTACTTGGCCAAAGTCAGTCATGTGAATAAACTTGATATGAAAAGGGAAGGAAAGTATAGTCCTCATTCAAGGCAGGACAGCCAATAGTTGTAATTTTTGATACAATCCTCCAAGCTCACTGAGTCCAAAGTTACTGGAATTGGAAACAAGTTCTTATAACATCTTGGTTACTGGAGGTAATGATATAGGGTATTGGTTATTTGTTTAAGGGCAAAGTCTCAGCCTGGAGGATAGCATCTTGACTTTGCAGGGTCCTGTGTCCAGATGACTTCTCTGACCTGCCTGAACATACAGGTACCTAAGAGATAAGTTACTGCCTCCTCCAGCAATATCATCTCCCTATATAACCTTCCACATCCATTTTCTGCACATCTTTCCCTTATTCTGAGGTCCAGGAAACTGCTTCTATGGCTTGCTTTGGCCCCTTTCTGGTTGGAATTAGGCAATGGGAAACACTAGCAGGAAGCCAGAGGGCAAAAACAGAAAGGTAATTGACACTATTTTTTCTAAACTTTCTACCCTGCTTTGACATCTGGCAGTGGCTACATGCTCCCCAAACAGATGGAAAGCCTTTTCTGTGCCATGTCTGTGTCATCTTATACCTTCTACATCTTCTTAATGACTGTCTGCATCCTGATGGGAGTGTTTCTAGTCAGGCCAAAGTAGTGACGTTTATAGATCACTGCTGAAAAATTGCTTGTAGAAAGTTGTTTGCCTGTGGAAGATGGTAAAAGTGTTTTATGTTTTTTGGCGAAATATCACTTTTCTGTATTTATAATGTGCAGGGTATTATTTTTATACCATAAGTTGTCTATTGATACATTTGAACTTTTCTTCCTTGAACATTCTTAGCCATAAGTGATAGAATTCCCAGGAATAGATTTCTTTGAAAAACCACATACTTGCTCATGTCACTGAATAAATAAATCTCACTCTGCCTTTCTCTGATCACAGCACTATACTAATTATTGCTCAAGATTCAAGACATCTTGTTCTTAGGTAGATTCATCCTATTTCCTTAGTAAGGATATATCTTACCTTTGTTTTTATTTTATTCTCTAAGTGAAAAAGCAATATTTTCCTTATTTTATCATATAATATATAATAAACTTCTTGCAAAATATTTCTTATGAAGTATGTTTGTTTTACAGTATCCTTAAAAATCAGTCTAAAAAAAGCAAGGTTTTAATAGGAAATCTAAGAATCTTTTTAGAGTTTGGAGAGATCAAACCTTTTTGCTCTTACGAGTTAGCACCAGAACTGATTGTCATATGAAACAAAGATTCTTTAAGGGAACAGAAATTCTTGTAGGACTAGAATAGTTGGTAGGGAAGGGGATAATTTGAACAGGTATTTACAGAGGGTAAAACAAAGTAATACAGGAGCAGTAGGAGGAGTTAAGGACCTGCTAGTTACCATGCTACTTTGGCGACATGGTCCTAATTAGAAATACCTGATGTCTTTGTAGCATTAGTTATCTATATAGGAGAACCTTCAACATTTCTTAAGATCTACTAAATTATTCTTATGAAAGGACAGGTTTGATGCAGCATTTCTAACAGCTTCCTTTTTAAACAAGTCTGAAGCCTCTCCACATGTATTGTTTTTTCCCTTAATGTCCCCTGCTCTTCCCTCCTACAATAATTCCTTCTGTCTCTCCACCTTTAGCAATTCTCTCTATTTTTCAAGACTTAGTCATGTATTATCCTTTCCAATGAGCCTCTCCAATTCACCCATGTCCAGATTAACTTCTCCTCTAAACTCTAAGATTTATTGCTTGTAGGGTTGCCGACTAATTAATCATATACTACTTGCATTGCTTGTACTGTTGCCTTGTATTATTTCACTTTTCATGCATACATATTATCTTTCTACCTAATAAAGGTGTTGAAAAAGTAATATTACTAGGCCTATTCAATTTAGTGCACTGAAGACTATACAGTGTTGTGCAGCAAGATACTATTTGATTGAGGAAATGTGACAACTGTACCTGTAAATAGAATTTCTCGTAGCTCTTCGTGACTTGGAGTATCTTAAATTATATAAGGTAGCCTTAAAATTTGATTTGTAAATGTGGAAATACTTCTGATCTTCCCTATTTACTCAGATTGATAAAGAGGAAGATAATTTTTTAACCTAACAAAAATATAAAAAGTATGGGTGGTTATTTGGTGATGCTACGTAAAGGAAAAGATCCAGGCAGGATCCAGTATTTTGAAGAAAAGCTGGAGTCAGTAAAGGATGGGACCTATCCAATGGGGTGATGCTCAAGAGGACTCTGTAGGGTTTCCTTATCTACTGTGGCCTATTCAAAGGAGTTTTCCAGGCTTTGGATGCAAAAATCATTCAGGAAATAAAACATGTTATGGACCAGGAAAAAGCTAAGGTTTCTGAGCCAAAGATAACAATTAATTGACATCCTAAATTATAGAGGCTAGAGCATATAGGAATTGGTATGAGAAGTAAAATACAGAGCGAGAAGATAATCTACATTGCAGAGAAGTATGAGGCAGTTTGGGACAAATTCCCAAAACCTGATTTCTGATTGGCATGTAAGTTTTAATAGGAAAATTACTACAGAATTGTATGCAAGTAAACCAAGGTTCTTGAACTCTTCAATTGCCGTCAAAATATTTTTTCTGCATAGGACATACATATGAATCTATTGGTAAGTTATTTAGAAAAATACAATAATGCCCCTTTACTGTTTATAATGATTATTTGCCTTAGACTATTGTCTGTTTTTAAGCACATATTATAAACATGTTTTGCTTTAACCCTTAATTGTTGCTGTGCACCTCCATCCTCACATAAGGGCACAAACTGGGCACTCCATAAAAGAAACACCTGGGCTCTCTCTTGCTATTCACAACCTTAGTTCTGAAAGGTTGGTCTTGACCCGTGTGTGTGTGTGTGTGTGTGTGTGTGTGTGTGTGTGTGTGTGTATTCTGCATTCAGCCTACCTTTGATCATCTCAACCTCAGCCCTCATTCTTTTTTTTTTTTTTAGATGAAAGCTACATTTATTAAACGACTGAACCATGTGTTTGCCAAGACCACTATGTACAGGGAAGAGGTGAAGCTTTACTTCTCGGTCTCTTCCTCCTTGGACAGAGTCTTGATGACCTCCTCCTTCTTGGCCTGGAGCCGCTCTTCACGGCGCTTGCGGGCTTCCTTGGTCTTAGCCCTGCGGGCCTCGGCCTGGTCAGCCAGAAGCTTCTTGCGAGCCTTGTCTGCCTTCAGCTTGTGGATGTGTTCCATGAGGATCCGCTTGTTTTTGAACACGTTACCCTTCACTTTCAGGTACAGGCTGTGGTACATGTGGCGGTCAATCTTCTTAGATTCGCGGTATCTTCTGAGTAGCCGGCGAAGAATTCTCATCCTCCTCATCCAGGTTACTTTCTCAGGCATTCAGCATTGGCAGCACCCTTTCGCTTACCTATGCCCATAGGCCTGCCCTTCCTGCGGGCCAAGGTGTTTTCCCGGCACCGAGCCCGGGAGTGGACAGTCACCGGCTTCCGGGTGATCAGCCCAGCTTTGATCAGCTTCCGAATCTGCTGCCGGGAGTTGGCATTGGCGATTTCATTGGTCTCATTGGGGTCCAACCAGTCCTTCTTTTTACCACAGCGGAGGACGCTGGGGGCAAGCCTCTTCTGAAGCCTGAGCATACCCAAACTCCGGGGCCCGCCGCGTCAGGGCTGCCTCCACCTCCTCTCTCCCATCGGGGGCCACGCTCCCGAGCCCCGCCGTCCCCCGGCAGCCGGCACCAGCCCAGGCCGGAGCCCCGCGAGCCCTCACCTCATGGCTCTCAGCCCTCATTCTAATTCTGTTCTTTCTGGCATCACCTTGCCTCACATTTTATTCCTGACCTGTTTCATTATCAGTCTGAGTTCTTTCCCAAGTGACCCTAACCCATTGCCATGAGTAAATGCTCCTCCTCTTCTGATCATGTCCTGGATTTCCATGAATAGGTGCTGTTCCCTTCAGTCTTCTGTAACTTCTGGTCCCTCCCTCCAGGAAGCGCACTCTATCAGTTCATTTCAGCTTCAAAACTGGCACCAGCCCAGCAGGTGTGGCCCAATGGTTGAGCATCAACCCAGGAACCAAGAGGTACTGGTTTGACTCCTAGTCAGGGCACATACCCTGCTTGCAGGCTCAATCCAGGAGGTAGTCGATTGATGATGTTTCTCTCTCATCTACCATATTTTCCGGCATATAAGATGACTTTTTAACCCAGGAAAATCTCAAAAGTCGGGGATCGTTTATATGCCGGGTGTAAAAAATATATTGTAACTTACAGTTATGATGGGTATTGCTAACTCACCAGGGACTTGCCCGGCACTTGCTCTCTATTGTTTGTTATTTTCCTCCTATCATCATCAGTTCCAGTCGTCTTATACGCCAGAAAATACGGTATGTTTCTATCACTCTACCCCTTTGCCTTCCCTTCTTTCTATAATATCAGTTTAAAAAAATATAAAATGGCCCCCAGCAATATTGTTAAATAGCATACATCTCTCCTTTGCCCTGTGAGGAAGGAGCACCTTATCTATTGTTACTTACATCCACCATAGCATATATGAAAAGGTTGAACATGGGTTAAGAGCCTGAGACATGTTTCACAACTTATTCATAGACTTAACAAACCTCAAGCATACAGGGACAGATGGAGTGTGGAAAATAAAGGTGGATAAAAAGGCAAATTTTAAATTTTGCAGTTTTATATCTGTGTAGGCTTTTTGTTAATTGTTAGCAAACTGGCTTTAAGATATAAGAATGAATCAGTGACAGTATATAATGAAGAGAAGGTGTAGCAGGTCACCCTTAGACCCACGTGTTCTGAGTGACTTGGTCCGTCTCTGACCCTGACAATGGAGCCACATTCAAATATCAAATTTCTGTGCTCAGTTTAGCTCTTTTTTCCCTGAACCAACCTACTTACTAAGCCAATGCAGAAGAGACCCTCTCAATTCTTCTACTCCAGTTTTTTTTTTATCTTAAGTCGAGTTTTATTCAGCAGTAAGGTTGAATGAGAAATTACTAACCACTCTTTAATTTTGCTACTAATTTTTTCTCAGCTGAGATAGGATGGCAACTGGAATAGCATCCTTCATAGTCAACCTCTTCCTCTCATTGGCTGAGTATATAGCAATGCTGAACAGGAAACGTCTCAAAACTTTCTTTATAACATGGAAATTAGGGCATAGGGAATTAAAGGCCCAGTCATATTGAGAAATGAATACTTTGTTGTCAAGAGCAACATTCAGTTTTACCACCTGTAAAGATTTGGTAAGTGATATCATGTTAGTCCATAAACTTTGCAGCATGAAAATAGTACATTTTTGTCTTGCCAAATTAAACTTAGTAAGAATTCCAAGTCACCATTTTGTCATGCTGGTGGGAAATTTAACTTCAAGCATTCTGGGAACTTCTTGCCCTAGGAGCCCATTACATATTGCACATTGCAAAGATGACTTCTGGTCTTTGATCACTTACCCATTCAAGTTCTTACCTCAGTCTCAATGCCACATTAAAGGGAAAGAACATCCTATATAATAAAGAGCTAATAGGCAAATTGACCATCACACCCTCACACAAGATGGCTGATCCCATGTGGTCACAAGATAATCACCAAAAAGGAGGGCAATTGTCAATAAGGCCAGCAGGAGAAGGCAGTTAGGGGCAACCAGATCTGCAGGAGAGATCAGGTGGCAACAATTGGGTCAGTATGAGAGCAGTTAGGCATCAATCAGGCTGGCAGGGGAGTGGTTAGGGGTGATCAGGCAGGAAGGCAGGCAGGCAAGCAATTGGGAGCCTGCAATCCTGGATTGTGAGACGGGTGTTTGACTGCCAGTTTAGACCTGATCAGTTGGTTGAGCAATGTCCTGTGCAGCCAAGGGTTACCTGTTGGATTTCCAGTCAGAACACATGCCCAGGTTGTCAGTTCAACACCCTGTTGGGTTGTGTGCAGGAGAAAACCAATTGATGTTTCTCTCTTACATCAGTGTTTCTCTTTCTCTCTCTTTTCCTACACCCATATCCTTGGAAATAATTCTGACTGTTCTAAGAAGTACACACCTTGGTCATTATTTATATAGTTTCTTTTTCCAAGAAGAAAGATCACTTTTTCTAAAGAGAAGCCTCACCAGGTATGCAAATTTGGACATTCCTTTAACAACACAGAGCTGAGCCATAGTAAGGGTTCAGGAACTATGTAAGAATTTAGTTGACTCAAACACGTTGTTTGTATGGAATGTTTTAGTCAATTAGTATTTTGTCACAACTCGTATGCAACTTGGATCTTTACCCTCAAACAAACCCAATTAGAAATCATTTGTAAACCCAATAGTATTATTTCACCGTAAACATTTTACTTTATTTTCTCCCTAAGTATAAACTTGTTCATACTTTAAATGACTTCATATCTCCTCATAAGGAAAAAAAATGCCTTTAAAGGGAAACAGGACTGCAAATACCACAAACCATAGTATTAAGGTGCCCACATGAGCCCTGGAGCCCCTTCCTGCCATCAGGTGAGGACACGTGCATAGGGCCAGGAGATGCAAATAGGGTTAGTGCTTGGTTCAAAGTTTAGCTGACCAATAACTGTCATAGATTAAAGCAAGTACTCAGGGGTCATTCTTTTCTCTAAAACTTATAATTCTTACCAACTTTAAATATATATGTATATCTGAATCATGCTTCTATGTCACACCAGAGAGCAGCTAAAAAATTTAGAATGCTCAGACTTAGGGATTTGAGGAATCATTAACCTATTTATCACATAAGGAAACTGAGCATTTACCAGAGACCCAGAGCACAGCATGTTCCTCTAGTGGAATTTTCTCTCAGGCCCTTCCTAGTAGAAGAGTGTGAAAACATGTCAGCATGAGAAAGCCTAAAACCAGACCTAAAATACTCAGACCAAGAAGCAGGCCAGATCAAATAATTGCATTTGTACCCCCTCCCTGGGAACTGACCTTAAGACCACTTCACAACAGACATTCACTTTCCTTTAGACCACGTTCTTCTTGCTAATACCATTATCTCTCCTCTATCTCTCCCCTCCAGACTTTCCCAGTATCTGGATCTGTCCAGAGAGTTCTCCACTGGAAAAGCCCACCTAGATTCCTTTAAAACTTCTAACTTCCCATCCCTGGGTGCTGGCGCCATTCTGGGGCTCAGCCCATCTGGTTTTCCAAGTGACCTAATACATTTATAATTCTTCAAATTGGCCTCATGCATACCTCCTTCAGTGACCCTGAGTTCTTGAAAACTAGAGGTAAAATTAGGACTAGGTGTGACTAAAGATGAACACACCTCCAATCTAAGTTAAACAGGACACATTCTGCAAACTTTACTTTGTCTCTCCTTCCATGTTTTATAGTCTAAGGCTGTGTTCCACATACACTGATCCTCAAAGGAGCAATTCAGGTGTTTAAAAGCCTTGTGGAAGAGCCTTTTTGGGAACTGGGATTTGCCACTCGAAAAGAAAAAAGAGATAGAACTATATTAACATCATGCATTCACTCCCTCCCCCACCCCAGACCCTCAGAAAGTCAGTGTTAACCTAGAGGGAAGCCAAGTAAAGGATGATCATCAAAAGTGTGAGCAAAAAAGCAATTTTGGACTGCATTAGCCCAGGCAGATAGGAACCGAATGAGAGCTATAGTCCAGGGGAAAATCAGAAATGAGGTTTTCTTTTCCTAAAATGGGAAGGGAGGACAGTTATTGTGGACCTGGTTGGCAGGCTTGCTTTGAGATACTAATTCACGCAGAGCCAAGCCTGACTCCTCACCCTGAAGGGATGGTGAGGAAACAGGATTGTTGCTAGAGGGGAAATCAGAGCCTTGTTTCCTTAATCCCCCCAGGGCCACTCCCTGTGGAGCTCCTTAATTCTGGGTTTGCTTTAGGCATTTTACCCCACCAGTACACAGCCTGGGGCACTCTACTGATCAGCTGTGGACATCAGGCTGGAGTGGGAGGAAGATTCCCCATAGGAAGGATGGGGGCCAGCAAATCTCTGCCTAGACCACTATAGAAACCTGTTTTAAGAGACCTGAACAGGCATTTCCTGATATAACAGTCTAAATTCACTATGAATAAAATTTGGAAGCAAACCTGGATACTTCTCTCCAATTTATTTTGCTGCCTGTCAACCTCCTTACCTATTTAAATGGTGGTTGGCTTCCATCATATCTTCCTGGTCTTAGTGTGGGGGCTCCTCATTTCCTAGGAAGGAAGTCATGGACTTCTTTGAAAGTGTATTTGAATTCTTATAAGTGGGAAAGAAAAAGGATAAGGGACAGACTCAAATATACAGGGAATTTTGCATTCATTGTTTTAGTATTTATTTATTTATTTATTTATTTAAAATCTTTTTTGTTGAAAGTATTACATATGTTCCTTTTTTTCTCCAAATGACCTCTTCTAACCCACCCCCACAACCCTCCCCAGGCCTTCACCACCCTATTGTCTGTGTCCTTGGATTATGCAAATATGCATACAATTTCTTCCTACCCACTCTCCCACCCATCCACACTTTTCCTCTGAGGTCCCACAGTCTGTTCCATGCTTCTATGTCTCTTGATCTATTTTGTTCATCAGTTTATGTTGTTCATTAGAATCCACATATAAGTGAGGGCACTTGGGCTGTTTTCATATCTTACTTATTGCAAATTGCACTGCTATAAACATAGAGGTGCATATATTCTTTCTGATTGGTGTTTCTAATTTCTTAGGATATATTCCTAGAAGTGGGATCACTGGGTCATATGGGAGTTCCATCTTTAATTTTTTTTTAATTTTTTTTTTAGGAAGCTCCATATTGTTTTCCACAGTGACTGCACCAGTCTGCATTCCCACCAGCAGTGTCTGAGAGTTCCCTTTTCTCAACATCCTTTCCAACACTTGTTGTTTGTTGTTTTGTTGATGATAGCCATTCTGACAGGTGTGAGATGACACCTAATTGTTGTTTTGATTTGCATCTCTCCGATGATTAGTGACTTTGAGCATTTATTCATAAGTTTCTTGGCTTTCTGTATATTCACTTTGTTTTAATGCATCAATAAGACATTTGAAATTCATCCTTCAATACTCTAAAATTCTTGGATGTGAGGTTATTACCCTTGTTTGCAACATACACAAGCCAGTTGATAGTGTGCAAATGTTTAATGCAGACTCGGTCAATCAGCATATAATGATATGGAGCAGAACAGTCTAATGGTTAAGGGTATAGAACCAGTCTGTAATCCAAATGCTTTGCAAGGTTTGGTGGTTACACTTGATTGCACACTGATAAGTCTATAGCATCCTTAGGCCTATTATTGGCTCATCTCTGTGACACCTTATTCCAATACATGGTTTTTGATCTCAAAGTATTTCCAAGGTGAGGGAGGCAATACCAATGGACAAATTAGATAATGTAAAAAGACAACAAATGGCTAGGTATTTGAATGTAGTACAACAAATATGTGCAGAGAGAGGACACCTCCACTAAGCAGGAAAAATGGAGACCTTAGAAGTGCTCTCGCTGAAAGAAAAGAGAAAAGAACATGAAAATTAGGAAAAGGCATGTAAAAAGATGCTAAGGTGAGAATAAGCCAGCCTGAAGAAGAATCCTAAATTAATGAGTGGGTACTGTAAGATAGGGAAAAGTAAACCTGACAAAGCATAGATTCCTATTGTTTTGTTGAACTGATTGTATAGAACCCTGAAAGCTAGCATGAAAGCCTTAAACTGTAATTATAAAGGACCTTGGAGAACTATTTCAGGTTTCCAAAAGGAACCAATCTACCTTTTAATCTACTATGAAACTCATTACCAATGGATGATCATAAATCTAGAAGGCATGGCCAAGGGAAAGAAAAGGGGTCTTTACCAATCAGGAGTTAAAAACTGTCCCATTTAAGTCAAGAGCCATAGATACTTGAAAAGTTTAAATAAGAGTTTCAGCATATTCCTTGTGCTTAAAATGACTAATTGGTAATGATATTATCAAGTCAGGTTGTCAGCTTCCATGGAGAACTCCCACTGGAGCAGAAGCTACATCCTATAGCTTCCCAATTGTTATAAAAATTGGACTCAATAAGGAGAGGAAAGGAGAAATTAAATGCTATAAACCTGATAGAATTGAGAGGACATAGGCAATGAGAGTTGAAGAGCAAAAGGAAATTCAATAAAGGTAATGTAATAAGCCCTCTTGTCTAGCAGACATTGAAGGAGAGGCCTCCCCCACTCAAATGATACAGAATGACAGAGTTGTCTAGAGATACTGATTATGAAAGGGGAGTTCAGAATATGTCCTGGATGAGCTAGCTACAATGCCAAAAAAGCCAGTGCTAGGATACCAATGACACTCGCTGATACACAACTGTTCAAGTATCCATTTTGCCTGAGCTGCATCTTTGTCTCTTGCTACATATTTTTACTATTAACTGTGATGAGCAGCCTGGTCCTTACCCTTGTGCCATCCACGTCAATGCTCAATTAAAACAAACAAACAAACAAACAAACAAACCTTAGATTCTTGCACATATCTATTACAGCATACTTTTGGTGAAGGGGACAGTTTTATTCAATCACTTTAACTCTAGGAAGTCATTAAATCAGCAATTATTATCTACATTGTACAGATGAGGAAAGTGAAGGAAGTGAGTTTCCCAAGAATAATTGTGAAGCTGGGACTTGAGGCTTCTGGTTTGAAGTTCTGCTAGTACACCTTTCTGTTTTCTCAAAGCATAACAAGAGGAGCAATGAGTATTCTTTCCCCTCATGTTCACAGTACAGGTCAGAGAGCAGGGCTCTGTGCTGCTAGCTATGTAGATTAAAGTGCTGTCATAGTCAAATCTGATTCTGGCATAAAGCTTTACACAGAGACATTTTTGCATAACAAAGTCATTCTTGTATCCTGGGGGGAATTGTCTATAGTAATAGCATTTTGTTGATCTGGTCACAACAAATAATCTACAATTAATCACTATATAATAAATGCTTTCTCTCTTGGCTGTTCATAAAATGTAGTTTCTAAAATAAATACATGTTGGTTTATTGTTTAATTATAGCTTTTTTATATAAAGCAATCAATGGAAGAATATATTTTGTTGTAACTGTAACTAAGAAGGCAAAATCCTCAGCTCTTTAGCAGGCCAACCCTTCCAAAGTTAGCTTGTCTCTCAAGCATTACTGGTCAATTCTCCAAATCTTATTCAGCTAGTGTCTGTCACCATCTAACTAACACTCAATAAAAAAAAATAACATGAAATAAAATTCTATGTAAACTCTAGTTTAGAATACATAATTTTAGAGGTGAGAAGGAAATGTAAAATTAACTATATCAGATGAGATCTTTCAATTTCTGAAGTCACTTCAGATCATGAGTATTCTATAAATAATTGATTTTTGTTTGATAGCTCTAGTTCATTCCAAGAATGAATTTGGTTTGCAGAAAAAAGGTCATTATGAGACTAAATAATTTGTATTTTTGCTTTGTTTGCTATAATGAAGTATAATTGGTATATCTTTCCATATTATACTTACATTTAGAATTAGAAAATAAGCAGTTAATCCTATTTTTTTTACACCTAGAAATTTTTTGAACAATGCTTATTAATTTATCTTTTCAATAATCTTTCTCCAAAGTGATCCACTTCTTTGTGTATATATACACATGTATTTCTATTTATCTGTATATGTACATATACATATATATGTATGTATGTTTTTAGTAATGATTCAGCTTAAAAAGAAAACAATTAGATGAGGGAATGGCAGATTATAAAATGCAGTCACCTTTCATTCAGTGAGAAGGTTCTCATTGGTTTCAATTGAGTTTCAAAAGTAGGCTTGTTACAGCCTCCATGTGGAAATGGTAATCATGAATTCAAGCTTAGAGCAATCACAGTACTTAAGACAATAATGACTCAGAATGTTCCAACCTGTGTCAAACACTGAATGTTGGGAAGGGATGGTGGAGTTGGGGAATCCCAATAGATGACAACCAGACATGAATTTGAGATGACAGTCTTGAGTCTATTCTTTTAATCATAAACCATGCATGCTAGATGTCTCCTAAAGTTGCTACAAATGGAACTACTTTCTGATTCTGTGATATTTTTTATTACTCTATGCAGGCAAGGTTCAGTACTATTGAACACCTTCTTTGCATTTAATGATGGTAAAAGGGAAGGTTTTTCTTCGATAAATACATGGAGTATAAAGGCCTCAAGACCACAAGGGAGTCACACAGTGGCTACTTTTTCAAAGTCCTTCTACTTTCATAGGCATGTTTCTTATATTATTACTCCAACAATGATTGGCTATTAATCATCAACAAATTTGGAGAGAAAGAAAAAGAGGATGTGGGTAAAGAAAGGGAGAGAAAGAAATAGCCACCAAGAAAGCAGAAATTCACAGAGATTTTTTTAAAAATGTAGGGAGAAGAACCAGCTAAAAAATAAAACAACCATATAGTCCTATGGATAAAAAATTGAGTATATCAATTCTGTTCTTTTTAAAAATATATATTTTATTAATTTTTACAGAAAGAAAGGGAGAGGGATATTAAGTCAGAAACATCGATGAGCTGCCTCTTGCACATCCTCTACTGGGGATGTGCCCGCAGCCAAGGTACATTCCCTGGACCAGAATCGAACCTGGGACCTTTCATTCCGCAGGGCGAGGACACTCTATCCACTGAGCCAAACCAGTTTCGGCAAGTATATCAATTCTGGACATGTGTTAAAAGTCTTACTGTAACTGGTTACTTATCATATCTAACTAAGAGCTGAAAATTTAAGCTCATGATTTGAAAAACTTCAATGGCTGAAGTTTGCCCTTACTGGCTTCCAACATTTCTGAATTTGCTGCCTTTTTCTGAATTAACTAAATCAAGTATTTGATTTAACAGTATGAAGATTCCAGGGTCTCTGTTTTCTCAGATAATCAGGTCTAAAATATATCCCATTCATATAGGAGAATGATATATATGGGGAAAGCATCATTTCTATCTCAATAAAAAGCAGCTCAAATTAATAAAAACAGGTTATTGAGTGGCTATTGTGTTCCTTGCTCTATGCAAAATGAGATATCAAGAATCTTTAGGGGGATTCTGTGAAGTAATCTTTGCCCTTGAAGAGAAATCCTACTTTGGGGGTGGAGGGATGGCAATTCTTTGCACAGTGCATGTGATCCCAAGGTGTGGGCTCTGCCTTTTGTACTAACTTGAGGCAAAGCCAGATTGAAACTCATTTTGGTTTTTGGAAATTTCTTGGCTTCTGATTCTTCATTGAGGGGTGAGAGCCTCAGCTGGAATGAGTTACCCTAATTCCCAGCCCTTCAAACTAACCACCAGATGATAACCACTCACAACAGATATTGACTTTTCATGCATAAGGACACATTTTGTGTGCAAAACATTTCACAGCGTTCCAGGCACGGCTCACTGGTTGTTATTCCAGAAAGCATCTGTCTGAACCACTAATCGGGGTTTCTTAAACAAACTGTGTTAGGCATCCTTTACTTGGTTTTGCAAATTTCTTAGAGGAAAGGTACAAGACTTGAAAATCTTCCACATCATTATCAACAATATTTCAAATATACACAGTATAAAAAGGCCCATGGGTAAGGGTCTGTTTTCTTCTGAGATTGATAGAGGTAAGTTTCTCAAAATGTCTTTTTTCATACACCTACAAAAGACTCTTTGGTTACATAATTCTGGGGAATAATACATAAGGCATATATCTCTCAGAAATTTATAGACATGCCAGCATACAACTAAAGAAACTAAGAAACTAGCTCTATGACCTTGGGCTCACTTTTAGCTTTTAGACTTGATCTACTTGTCTGTCAGATTTAGGTAAAAGTACTTAGTACATCAAAGAAGATACAAAATTTGCAGAACTAGTGATTATTGAATAGCTGTGAAAGCATATTAAAATTTAGGAACAATGTACACATATGTGTGAAGAACTTTTATACTTCTCAATCTGAGCTTCAGACTAATTTTAAACATACCACCGAAGTTTCTTCTGTTGCCTGTAATCCTCAACTTCATGACAAAACATTTACTATAGCAACAGTTACAGCTGGGAAGGCCCTTTAGACTATGATTAAGTTATCTAGGATTTTTTCTGCTTTTGCAAAACTGAGACTGCTATTGATGTAAATCCAGGAGTGTACATTGAATGTACATTCAGTCAAACATTAGATAAGCTTACCCCCAAGTAGCGGAGATTAAGTATAATGTAGCTACTTTAGAAGGCTGGTCCCAGGGGGGAAAATTTACTCCATTTAATTATGTAACTGTCTTATATCTGACTTTTATGGTATACACCTCTGATGTTTAGAAGAAGAGAACAAATTCTTGGCAAATCAAAATTCATGACATAACAGGCAGCTATATTGTATTGAATGACATATAGGGTGTAAAAAGAAAAATATTGGCACATTCTCTTGTTTTCTTAAGATTTTTTCTTAAACATGTGTAATGATTGATATAACTTGATAGATTCAGGTTGTAAAACCTACATTCCAAATTATTGTGCCTGTTATTGGGTAAGTTGTCAACAGATATACAGAAAGGCCTGATTATGGTCCAAATAACTTGGGTTTCCACTGTTCAACTCACAGTTAATAAGCATTTCTAGTTAGTTGATCTTTGCTGAAATCCAATCAATAACAATAAAAAATCTAGCTTTAGCCACATAGCATAAACATTGCTAGATAATAGGTTAATACAAATAATATACAACTATACTAATTTTTCACTAATCATGAAAATTCTCAAATACTACTTAATCTTACCAATTTATTCCAAGACTTGTGAAATTATCTCCCTCTAAATTTGTTAAATTTCTGATTCTTCTATGGTTTTATGATGCCCTGGCCTCTGGAGTACCCAATTTAGAAACATCTTCTTTTTCCTTTTTTTTTTTTTTTCAGATAAAGGTAACAATGTCTAGAAAAGTGACAAAATCAATATGTCAATAACTTTAAGAGGTGAGAGATCATGCATGTTGGGTAGCTCAGGAGGGACTATGAAGAGGATAGCATTTAATATGTGTCTTGTGATGGACATCTGTTGCTTAATTATAGAACTCCTGCACCACCCTACCTTTTTCTTAGAGAAAATATTTCTCTGCAAGCTTAATTGTATGACTGCATTGGGATATTCAATCCCACGGCCCCTGCATTGATTTTACCTTATGATCTATGCCCATCCGTTCATAGTGCCCTACTCAGCTGATCTGGCTGGACTTTTCAATGTCTTTCTTTAGACATTTGCAAAATTTAGAACTAGAAAATCAGAGGCCTTACCTCAGGGGTCAAGGAGTTGAAAGGAGATGAAGTCAAAGCTATTGGCAGTCCTAAACCCTCTGCCTTCTTCTATTGCTTTCTTCTAGCAACAAATGGTTAAGCTAAGTGGATATAAGGCAGTGACATATGCAAGGGGGGTAGGTCAGAAAGAGTGTGACAGTGAACATGAGGGCCATGGGCCATGATGACATCATCTGAATTGGTGGACCCAGTGAGCCTGAGTCTCATACAAGCTGTATTTCTAGTTATGTAATTTACTAAGTGCCCTTTGGCTTCATTGGAGCTGGTTTCAGTGGTGTTTATTTTAGTTACAACTGAATGATAAAGCTGTTGAGATATTTATCAATTGGATAATTAGATGATAGTTATAGGCAGAGTAAAGGAAGCAAAAATACTGAAGTGAAACAAAACAAAAACATCAAGTGTGCAGGAAATAGAATCAAGGCCAAGATCACAATACCCAAGGCGCAGTTCTACTTCTGTAATCATCTAATTGTAATTAATATCTTCCAGATCTGTGTCCTCCACCTGTGCTGGAACAATCAATGCCTTGAGTGTGTGAAAAACTTAAACTTAATATAATACTGCTAAATGGATATGTTCTGGAAATAAATAAATAGTTTTTAAAAAGGTTGGTTTGTTAAGACTATTGTCAGATTCTGAGAACTAGGAAGGAAGGATTTAAAACAATAAAAAAATACCAAAGCTTTAGAATTAAACAGATATAGATTTATATTCTACCCCTTTAGTTCACTAGTTTTATGAACTTGGGTGGTTTCATTTCCCTTTTCTATGAAGTGAGCACAATAAAATCCAGACTCAAAGGGTTGAGTATAGTGTGGGTTATATGACATAATCTATATAAAGTGCTTCTAGAAATGTCTGGCTTATAACAAGCATTCAAAGAAAAGTCTATTGAAATTCTATTTTTCTTGAGAAGTGGTCTTCTAATCCATTTGGCAAAATAGAAATTCTTCTCATGAGATCTTGGTTAGATGATCACTGTGTCTTTGCTTAAATATATTTAGTACGAGGTAGACCCTGCTTTTCTCACATTTTAGCCACTTGAGACCCTCATTATTTACACTTCAGCTGTGGAGCCATACAATTATCAGTCATGACAAATGTTGTAGACATTTAAGCTGAACAGTGACAAGGTCAGTCATGGGTTTGCGTATTATCAGTCCTTCTCTTGGATGTTGTTAAACAGATGAAGGAATAGACATTTTTGAGGATAGTTCTAGGGTTATATTTTACCTAAATTAAAAAAAAACAGAAATATGTTTAAATATATAATTTTAACTTATATACAGACTGTAGATAATTGAAATTATACTTTGTCATAAAAGAGAATGAGAAAATACCACATATTTTTATTTTGTTCAGTCAGTTCTCTACAAATTAGTAGGATTTTCTTGAAGATTTTATGAAAGAAATATTTAAAATTTTTATAATGACCTACAACTTTTTATACGATCTATCCCCTCTCTCCAACCTCCTCTTTCACCATACTTTTCCTTTTCCACCTTTCTCTAGCACTGGTCTCTTGTTGCTTCTCATTTCCTAAATATCACCGTTTCAATGAGGCCTCTTCTGATAACCAATTTTAACATGCAACTTGTAGCCCTTTCTCTTTCATTCTCCTCAATTTCTCTTTGGTTTCCATACATGTTATATAGATCCTTTAATATATTTCTTGTTTAACATTCTGTTTTCCTTTGCTAGAATGTCAACTGTACAAGGCTGCAGCTCTTCACCTTATTATTCATTGATGTGCTTCAAGAATCTAGAATAGTACCTGTTGATAGCAGGTTCCAAGTACTTATTGAATGAATGCATGAATACAACACACATGAAAGGAGAGGGAAGGAAGAGGAAACAACATTTTACTATGGGAGCACTTCACTCCCCTATGATAAGGGGTAAATCCTGCCTTGCAGAGATATCACTGAAGGGGTTAGAAACAGACCTCCCCAAGATGAGCCACTTTGGTATGTGAATTATTTTGAGTGAATACAAGACCCTGAAAGCTTATGACAAACTTCTACCCTTCTCTTAACTGCCTAAATGAATCTAAATTGGAGGTCCTGTCCATATTACCAGAAATAACTTTTTATGATCCATGTATATGGCTGGGAAAACTTCTAATTATGGAATATCTGCTCTTTTATGACCTTTCTCCCCTCTGAAGCCTCAGGGCTCTTACCTAATTTTTGGTTTAGTATGTTATATAATACGTTTTAACCTTTCTGTCTGTAAACTTCTCATGTATGTGGGGTCTCTGTCTCTCTCAGACATCCTATATAATAAAAGAAAAACATGCAAATTTGACCATACCTTTGCTCCTGATTGGCTATGCTACCAGCCAATCAGGAGCAGGGGTGGGGCTAAATGGCATGAGTGCTGGGCCCCGTGGGTGGAGATGAAACAGTGGTGGCAGTGAGCAGCCAGCCCCCAGGGCCGGGTGGTCGCTGGCAGCAAGGGCTGAGCTGAGCAGGGTGATGGCTGGGGGTGAGCCATCAGTTGGACATCCCTTGAGGGCTCCCAGTATGTGAGAGGAGGCAGGTTGGGTTGAGTTCATGCACTGGGCCCCTAGTATGTATATAATTAAATTTGGCCACTTTCTCCTATTACTTTGTCTCATGTTGACTTAATTATTATACTAGTTGAAAGAATCTAGAACAGTAGAAAAAATTTTTCGTACACCACCATAGAACCATAAAAAAGAAAGAACAGAAGGGGATATCTCAGAAAATGTGCTCAGAAGGCTTGAGATTAGGATCAGACTTGATAAACTGGAGGAACGAATGGTCAGCAGAAAGGAATGCCTGATTTTACTCATGGGAGTGTCAATATATTCCTCCACTCTCAAACCAAATCCCCCCACTCTAAAACCAATAAACACAAAAATAAGCTTGTGTACCTCACTTGCTTCCTCTAAACAAAAACATTTAGACTGGATCTTTGGGTTGGTACTTTCAGAGGCATCCAGGAAAATGACTTGGAAACATTTATTGGGAACACTAATCATACTTTGTATTCTTTGTATTCCAGACTACTCCACTTACTTTTCCAAAATTCCTTACTACTATATAACCTTCACTTTTGTCTCCTGTGTGCTATTGAGAGTTTAATCTAGAAGTTGCTGCCTACTAGATTGCATGTTTCTCTTTTATTCACTGGAGTTCTAACATGCCACTGAGGATACAGAAGCTGCTTCAAGCATAGAGCTGACAGATTAACAATAATCAATATTTTATAAAAGTGTAATTGATTTATTGTATTCATTTTGCTATATGTCACAGAGTGTTCATTTGGAAAGAAAGAAATACTTTCATGGCACAAGTGGGCAAAAAAAATTCAATTATTTCCCAAAGGAAAAGGACTTTATATTTTGCCTTAATTTTTTAAAATATATTTTATTGATTTTTTACAGAGAGGAAGGGAGAGGGATAGAAAATCAGAAACACCAATGAGAGAGAAACATCCATCAGCTGCCTCTTGCATACCCCTCCTGGGGATGTGCCAAAGCCAAGGTACATGCCCTTGACCGGAACTGAACCTGGGACCCTTCAGTCCGCAGGCCAATGTTCCATCCACTGAGTCAAACTGGTCTTTCAATGTAAAAAAAAATAAGTCATATGTTATAGGACAGGCTTCCCCTGACTATACACTGACAGTCTTCCTGTTCTCTGACATCAGTGAATCTCTAATGGACATTGAGACCAATCCCTCCCAGTTGTTCCTTCTGTACTCTTTATTGCTTTGTTTTTTAAACTACAAGAAAAAAACAACAACAAAAAACATGAGACCTTTAAGAATTCTGCCCCTTGTGCTTGATACCCAGTGTATTTTAGGAAGCCAATGCATCAGTCAAATTATTTGACCACTGCTTAGCCAAAAACTATTTTAGAAAAATCTGTCACTCTTTTCAGTTCTGCCCTCAACCAACTTCCAAGTCTCAAACCATCTACGGAAAAAAAAAAAAAATCTGGGTACCTTAAAAAAAAACAACAACAACACAGAAATGCAGTAGGTGAATATACCACTTACTATTTCTCATGTCTAATTATCCAGAAATCTATAGTAGTGTCATGCATATTTGCTTCAGAAGCTATTTGCTCTTTCAGATTTCCCAATTCAAAAGCTGACTGTGTATTCGCCTGCCCTTGTTCTCTGCTGCTTCTTTTCTCAGGTTGTATCTCTTCTTCTTAAGTTTCATTTCCTCTTTTATGTATTATGTCTTTTTACCATTTGGTCTTAATTCCCCCCCCCCCTCCAATGTGTGTGTGTGTGTGTGTGTGTGTGTGTGTGTGTGTGTGTGTGTGAGACAGTGTGCCTGTCTGGATCCTGATGTAACTGAGCAATTTAAGTTTAATAGAATTTCAAACTTGCCTTTGGAGATAGGAGCAGTTTCCAGGGCAAAGAGGAAGAAATATAGCTTTAATGAAGCAGAGAGATAGTGCCAGTGAGAAATAAGATGCTTCAATTTACAAGTTTTCTAATATATATGTCCAAAATCTGTCCCCAAAATTATTTTCATCAATGCTACATATCCCATCATTGATAAAAGAAAAGCAAAATAGGATTTTTTTCGAAATAATAAAGTGATTGGAATATACCTCAGGTTGCACTTTTATTTTACTCATATGAAGCTCTAATATGGCTCCTCAAAAGAGGAAAATGGGCTGATGTTAATACATCTTTATAGGATTTTAAACAATTTAATAGTTGTTGAAAGAAATCAGTGTTTTGATAAAATAACAAATATAAGATTATTATGGAGAGAAGAAAGAGAGGAAATCCATGAAAAATTACAAAAGCCTTCATTAAAAAAAAAATGACCTGCAGTGTTTAGAATATTACAGTAGATATTTTGGTCCCAGCACATGGCAAATATTTAGTGAAAATTTGGAATAAAGGGATGTGAGAATGAAAGGAAGGAATGAAGGAGGAAGGAAAGAGGGGGAAAAAAAGGAGGAGAGAGGAAGAAAAGAAGGGGAAAAGAGGAAGGGAATGAAAAGAAGGGGGAATTTTGTTTTTAATTCCTGTGAACTGTTTCAGTTTGTAAAGTGAAGCATTCAGTTGCTTCCTGGAGGAAACCCTTCAAGAATAATTTGTCAGTCAGAGAATCTCGAAACTGCAGTCCACTGTGGTCCTTCTGAGCCTTTCTTTATCATGTTCCAAACAGCTCAGTGCCTGACTCACTAGCTGTAAAACTGGGCCCCCAGCCTGGAGACTATGCACAGAATCAAAGGTGAGGTGCGTTGTGTTCCAGAAGGATCAGGAGTAAGATCTGTGCACATTATTTCTTTCCCATTGGAGGACCCTACAGTCCTCTGGTCAGGAATCTGTGCAATGAAAGAACATTGACTTTGAAATTCACTGAGTTTGAATACAAAATGTTAGAGGCATACTTCTACTTGGTGAATCCTCAATTTTCATGGGACATCTGTGAGAACAACTTTCCTGTCCTCTTCCTCAACCATTACCCAAATGTTTTCCAAAAACTGTCACATCTCTCTCTGGGGAAAACAAGACTCCTGTGGGTATATTCCTGTCACAGAGTTCTCTGTTGCTTTTGGACCACTTGCTCTCAGGGGTGTGCTGGTCTGCTTTCCAACATGCAGTGGGGATGGAGGATTGTGGTCATCCACTGTGCCAGCGACCAGGTTGGCAAAGCAACATCTCATTTACTGAGTCCATTATGACTGCACATCCAAGCCATGCTCTCAGATCTTACTTTTAGGGTTTCCACTGAGATCTGCTATTAGGGCTTTGGGTGAGTCACTTATCTGAAAAAAAAATAGAAAAGGAATTTTTGACTATAAAACATTGCAAGGAAAAAATAAGACAATGGTTATATAATCTCTAATAATACATCATATATACTTTATAAGTAATAGCTGAGCCTTCTTTGTAGTCCTAACCATAACTATTTTGTAGTCAGAAGTCAGTAAATAAGTATAAATTCACTGCTATCAAATATGGTGCCCATGATTAAAACAGGTAAAAAAGCAAGATTTAAAAAAAATGTCCTTCTAATCTTAATTACTTTTTTTTATAACTTACTCTTCACTCACGCCACAGACCTGAAGCAATAGAGGAAAAGCTGAGTGTTAATTTAGGTACTTTTTGGTGACGTTGATTAATGTAGAGAGATATTACTCACTAATTACAGACAGAACCCCCTCATTTGAACTCAATAACAGTTTTAATTAAAATTCTTAGTATCCCAAAGCATGGCTTCCTTAACCTGGTTTAATTATTTTGTGGGTCTTGCCCATGACCTTGCCTTAATTTGCATGGTGCTAAACATGTTTCTCTATTTGTCTGGCTATGTGCTATTATGGGAGAATTTCACATTTCAGCTGAAATCAACATTAACCAAAGGTGCCAGCTGATTAATTGGGCTTAAAGATGTGTCACACATGCACTTAAAATGCAAATAAATGGTGAACTTTAATGGTGAATATTTAATAATAATGTGGAATATTTCAGTATGTTCATAATGTTTAGCAAAATAATGTGAATTTGTTAGCTATATTCACTTAAATGTTGCAATATCAGAAGGCAGTCTTCTTTTAAGGATTTTGCAAACTGTTATTTCAAGATTGTGTACAAATCAAATATCAGGTTTACAGCAAAATTTTAAATGAGCACACCTCATTTTAAAATTTAAAGTAGAGTTGCAAACTTACAAGCAATTTTACTTTAGGGATTTACTCTGCAGATATATAAAACATGTACAAGAAAGTTTGACACAGAATTATTCGTAATAAAGAAAACCTAAAATTTCCTGAATGTCTGTCAATAGCTGCATCTCTACAAGAAGGCAAACATGTAAGTACATTTATGAAATCATGTTAATGGTACACTGTGCAGCAGTGAAGATGGGTTGCAGGGCTGAGAAAATAGCTGATGCTTGTTGTAAAGAGGTAATTTATTTACTCAAGGATGCAGAACTCAAGGAAAGTTAAGCAATAGCAGAGGGAAAAAAAAGGCACAGGCCACCTTAGTGTGACTACCCGTTGCTCTAGGTTCCCTATAAGAAAAGCCATTCTGATCATGATCAAGAAGCTGAATTATCACTTTGCTGACTTTGTATAGTCTGGGTTCTATTGCCATCCTTAAAGAACTTAGACTAGTAAACCACATCTTCCTTCTGGGTAATGTTCAGAGCATTGGTTCTACTGGTCTTTATGTTAGCACCAGCAAGACCACCTTCCACTAAAGGGAAAAAAAAACAAAACCTGTTGCCTAGATGTCTTTATCCAATTTTTATGCATCTAGCACTATGGTCCCAGAAATCATGTCTCTCCTAAAGTTATTTTTAAAATAAAATCAGAAAGAAAAAAGGCATAAGCAAATGTTAAAACAGTACTCATAGTAGGAGCTCCTTAATCTTATATTCATTGCAGAAAGAATAGAAGAAAATACATGAAATCATGAGCAATGTTGGACTTCTGGATGGTGAGTTAATACTAAGTTATATGTTCTTTCTTTAATTTTTCTGTATATTCCTCATTTTTTTAAAGTTTAACATACAGGCCTTATTAATGAAATCTTGAATTAAAGTTAGTACAGGCAATCAAATCTTTCTAGTCCTTCACAAGGGTTCATGAAATAGACTCAAAAATATTAAAACCACTGTTTTTTGTGAAAATGATTTTTTTAATAAAGGTCTTCATCCATAAAATTTTACAATTGATGTAAATCAATGTAGTGGACATTATAATTTTCCAACACTATTCCCAATTTTTTTGCTCGCCTTTTTTAGAAAGTGTTTAATATTTGCTTGCCTGGCCTCCTCTTAAGTAATGGCTCCGTGACCCAGTACTGAGCAAGGTGACCTAGTGAAACTCTTCTGGGGAGGATGTTGGAGAAACGTTAGCTTTCCCATTAAAAGCTAGCAGACTCCCTTTCTTGCTCTTTGTACTCTTCTTTCCTGTCTTGAGTGAGGATTCCATGTCTGGATTGTGGTAGCTATTTTGTAAAAGTTTGTAAGTCAAAGTGTTGAGGCAAAAAGTCATTAGCATAGGATGAGGGAGTGGGAAGATTACAGGTGCCTGCATACCTCATAGCATTTCTAGTCTATGGGACCAATGTCAGGGGCCAACTTCCATACTCATTGGGTAAGAAAACTAAATGCATTTAGAATTGAACTTTTGTCAGGTAGCTACTCTATTGCTTACAGTCACTGTTTTTCAAATCCACTGCTTAGAAGAATCACAGGGTTATTGTTCAAAATACAATTTTCTTGTCTCTCCTTTAGAAATTTCATTACATTAGGTTTGGGATGAGAGCCAGCACCTGTGTTTTGAACAAATATTCCAGGTGATCCTTAGGTCAGTGGCTCTCAGACATACATTTGATAAACAAAACATCAATTATCTAGAAACTTGGGCTTTATTCTTCACTTGGTCTTTGTCAAGGCAGCCCAAAGATAAACCAGTAAAAATATAGCACTGAGGATTTTTCACAGGTGCTTCTAATTACCTTCCCTCCTCTGGTGCCTGGGTCCCTGCCACCTTGACTTGCTCGCTCCCACGACCATCCATCACCTTTCCCATTTTTTCTCCCTGTGGTCTTTCCTCTTGCCTGCTGGAATGATCACTTCTCCTGAAATATCCACCTCTTATGTGTCACTTTCTCACTTTGCAACTCCCCTTCAATCCTTCTGTTTCTCTTTATCCTGTGACTGACTCTCCCCGAGAAGCCATTTGCGGTCTCCTATTATGAAGAATTCCCTATAAAAATAAATTTATATTTTGCTGTGTTAGGGAAATAAACTTGACGGGGTAAACAGCTGTACAAAGCAGCTCTGTGCAAACATGTTTAAAGCAGAATCCAACCAGCGGCTCAGCATGAACCCTGTGAGAGCTGAGATCAGCTGTTGGAGTAACCAACAGTTGCCCTATAGAAAGCCAGGCTCGCTGGGAGAGAGGTGGAAAAACAGTATTGCCAGGTGATCAAAGCAGGGGTAGTGAGTAAAATGTGTCCTGTCCAAAATAGGATGCTATGATAATTTTTCTTTACTCACATTGGCCTGTTTCATCAGGAGCAAACCAAAATTACTTTAGGAACTGTCTTGTTGAAAGGAGGACATGAGGTCGGTTTGGCACTGTTGAGACATTTTGCTGCATACATATTCTACCTTTGGAATTAAACATGAGGTTGATGGTAGAAATTAAAATCACCTCCATTTTAGGAGGTCATAAGCATGTATGTTTCTGATAAAACATTTTCAAATTCAACTTGGAGATTCCTGAAGTTTCATGTTCTTTCTATAAAGTGTGTGTGTGTGTGTGTGTGTGTGTGTGTGTGTGTGTATTTAAGATGAAAATGAATATATATTTGATGAAAAAAATAATAAATATCAAGAATTAGCACCTGGCTGGTGTGGTTCAGTGGTTGAGTGTTGACCTATGAACCAGGAAGTCCTGGTTTGATTCTCGGCCAGGACACATGCCCAGGTTGTGTGCTCAGTCCCCAACAGGGGACAATCAGGAGACAGCCGACCATCTC
This sequence comes from Antrozous pallidus, assembly GCA_027563665.1. Taxonomy (NCBI): domain Eukaryota; kingdom Metazoa; phylum Chordata; class Mammalia; order Chiroptera; family Vespertilionidae; genus Antrozous; species Antrozous pallidus. The sequence continues at coordinate 83,079,980 of CM050518.1, read as the reverse complement.
ATTATTGATGTTTCTATCTCTCTTTCCCCCTCTCTTTAAATCAACAAAAATTTAAAAAAATAAAAGAATTGGTTTGGACCTTAATGGTTTCTAGTCCAGCTATTGGAATGTTCAATTGACCTTAGGGAAAGAGAAACCAGATTTCCAAAAGCAAGAAAGCACACTAGATAGTCTGTCTTTCCTGAGTTTCCTTATGCAGAGCTAAAATTAGCATCTTCTTATCTTCTACCCACCAGGCTTCTTCTGGTCAAACAGAATAAGCCAATCTTTGTCCTTGAAGCTTTTAAACCTTCTTTTGAAGCAACTAATCTTTATACCACAATATACCAGTCTTCCTTATTTCAAGCTAAATCTTGCTGATGGCTTTAATCAAATTTCTTAAGTCATGAATTCAGATCCTCCCAGCATCAATCATTTGAACAAGTTCCAGTTTATTTCACTTAAAATTTAGGGCTCAGAATTATGTGAAATATGCAAATTGAAATTTGATAAGTAAATAATAAAATGTGATTATTATTAGCCTATATTTAATATTATATGGATGTTAATCCCAACCTTTGTTGATTTGTGATTTCAAAGGTGATCTATTATACTGTGATTCACATTTAACATTTTAACTATTATTAATAAATATTTTCCCTCCAATATTGCATATTACTCTACCACATCTCTAACTTTTCCTAGATTTGTGGAACTGAATATTGGCTCAAATGTTTAGGGATTAACATTAGCCCTGTTAAATTTTACCTCATTATATTCAGCACATATATTCAGATTTCTATGAATCCCAGTTCTGCCATTTGACATGCTTTCTACTCTCCCATCTTCAGGCCATCAGAAAATTGTAAAATTATGATTTCTATCAGTTTTTCCATTAAATTTCCAGCCCACTGTTAAACTAAGTTATCACTTTAAAGACACATTTTGAAAAATACTTTATCCCTTACCCTACCCCATGTACTTTACATGAGGACTTTCTAAGTTGCTTTATAAAAATACAATTTAACCACATCTCTAGCTTTCATTGGTAAAGGGATCGCTATGTAGAGCACACATGTTTTGGTAAGACAAGACAAGGTAACATAAGATAGAACAAAAGCATTGCTTGTTATGTGGTACAAAGTCTCCATATAAAGTTTTTTTTTTTCCAACTGATTCTCTGAATTGAGCAAAAGGAAAAAAACTGAAGAAAAAGAAATCTATTTTTATTACCCACAAAATGAAAGGTATAGGCTCCATGAAATGTCACCCTTTCCTCACTGCTAGGAGGCTTGGAACAAAAGTTTATAGTAACTACTTATAGTTGTTATTTGCATGGATGTTTTGATAGTTCTGCTCTTGATATCACCCTTTATCCTTTTTCTTTTTTCTTTTTATGGTATTAGTTGTTTGTCATATTTTATGTCATATAAATATACCAATAAAATGAATAAATTAGCATTTTGTTAGAGTTGTTAAATGAGAAAGGATTAAGACATAACTCAGTTCTGTCTCTATAACCTTTCTGATAGTTAATCTTAGTCCATTAGCATCCTTTAGATCTCCATAGTCAGCTTCTCCATAGCCCATACTTCTTCTTTTGTTGAATATGTCTATATTCACAATCTCCATTTCCTTGTCTCATGCTAACTCTTGAAGTAGCTCCAAGCCAGCTTTCTTCCTAATAACTTCACTAAGCAATGCTTGTAAAGATCACAAATGGCCCTGTATGATTAAATCCAATAGTTACTTCTCAGTTGACATCCTACTTAATTTCTTTTTGAACACACAAGCATTTTACTTTTTTAGTGCACAAAGCTGATTCCTTTTGCCAGGATTGTGTTTCCTTGTTGTTGTTAATATTTTTATTGATTTCAGAGAAGAAGAAAGAGGAAGAGAGAGATTAGAAATATCAATGATGAGAGAGAATTATTGATTGTCTGCCTCTTACATGCCCGGCACTGGGTAGTGAGTCCACAACCCAGGCATGTGCCCTAATCAGGAATTGAACCATGACCTTCTGGTTCATAGGTTGACACTCAACCACCAAGCCATGCTGGCTGGGCAGGATTAAGCTTTTTTCCCAAATTCACCTAACTGGTTATTACTATAATTTAAACCCCAGTTCATTTTACTCTAACTATATCTATTGGCTTTTTTTTTTTTTTTAATCAAACAACTTACCAGTATAGAATATTTTTATTGGTGCCTTGTTAAAGTATACATTTCATGACAACAGAAGCTTGCCTATATTATTTCTTTATTCTCACTAGGCCCAAATGGCCTCTGGAAAACAGTTGGTACTCAAATATATGCTGAAAGAAATAATAAAACATTACTTTGACTTATATAAAAAAAACTTTGAGTGAACCTTATCAAACTAGATAACACTTACACACTGCCTTCTTTTTTTGTATACCAAAAATAGAAGCAAGAATTCCTAGTTATCTAGTTATGATGATGAACATGCATGAAGCTTAGTTAAAAATGATGTTGGTGTTTTCAATGTCAGTAAGTAGACTGATTAAACATTAACAGCTTTCATGATTCTTTCTCATATATCAATTTGAATATAATATTAATATGCAAAATAGTGATATAATCTTGATTTTTTTCAGATGAAAAATAAATGATTAGAACAATTAAATTATTCACTAAGAATACTCCATTATCTAGACCTGCCTTTTATATTTTTGCTCAGTAATAATAGGAAAATCCTTGAATATTCTTCTTAAATATGGTCATGTTGTTAAACTAGCTATTAGACTTAGGTTAGTCAATACAATACACTGAACTTCAATTGCATTATTTACCTTATTAGACCAAAAGATCATCCTCACCATTTTTTTTTTTGGCAATTATAGGATTACTTTTTCTCTAAGGAAATAAATGTAAAACATCTTTGACAAATAATAAAATCTGTAGAACTACATATTAATATATGAAGTCCCTTATAATTATAAAAAGGAACTGAGGTCTAGAATGGCTCTCATGAAACTGCCTGAAAAGAATAGTAAAAGTAGAATAACAACAGCAGAAGCCACCGCAAGCTCATTCCATTCTGTTTCACATAACCATTACAAATATCATAATTTTTCTTGAGAATATTAAGTGCTAAATTCCCTAATAAGTAAAGGTGAAGGACTGCTACTATGTGTTTTAACAAATACATAAGAACAATTAAACCTACATGGTCTGGAGAGGAAAAAAGATAGAAAATAAAGATTTGAAATTTATGATTTGAGAGTTGGACTGTTGGTCATATCTTTTAAGCCAATCACTGATTTGAGCTTTAGATATTTTCTTGGTATGTTAAATCTATCTCTAAATATATGTATTTCAAACCAAATATTTTATTTTCTTCTGTTACAGACACACACACACACACATACACACACTCACTGTGATGATTATCTTGAACTTACTATTCTCATAATATTTACTAAAGGACTGGTGCAGGAAATTTGTGCATGCAAGTGTGTGTCCCTCAGCCCAGCCTGCACCCTCTCCAATCTGGGACTCCTTGAGGGATGTCCGACCGCCCGTTTAGGCCCTATTGCAGTGGGATCTGCCTAAATGGGCAGTCAGACATCCCTCTTACAAACCAGGACTGCTGGCACCCATTGGCTCGCCTGCCTGATTGCACCTAGCCACTTCTGCCTGTCAGCCTGATCACCCTCTAACCATCCCTCTGCCAGCCTGATCAATGCCTAACTGCTCCCCTGCTGGCCCGATTGCCCCTAAGTGCCCTCCCCTGTTGGCCTGGTTGCCCCCAACTGTCCTCTCCTGCTTGTCTGATTGCCCACAATTGCCCTCCCCTCCAGGCCACCTTGAGAGGGCCATTTTGTGTCCACCTGGGGCAGCCATTTTTTACTAAATGGGGGTGGCCATTTATGTGTTGGAGTGATGGTCAATTTTCATATTACTCTTTTATTAGGTAGGATTTTTTTCAAGATATGCAAATTTACTTTCCCATAGTTAGCTTGACAGTACTATTTTCTTCATGTAGATTATTTTATGAATCTTTGCTTGTATTTCATTTTTTAAAACAAAATTTATAAACTATGATACAAGTTCAAATTCTAGGAAAACCAACTTATTCATATAATCCTGTCATATGTTCCTCTTACTAATGTGCCAAATCACTTTTTTAGAATGATCACCTTCAAGTGGAGGCCCAGATGGATTCTGGGAAGTGGGTGCATAGAAGGACTTTGGGTATTGAATAATGTTTAATTTTGGGAAAAACTTGCAGTTCATATTTTTGGGAAAAGTACCTAAAGGGAAACACTTGCATTTACTTCCTCTCTACCTTGAATAAGATGCTCAGAAATCAGAAATTAAAACAGCTTAGGGACTGTTTCGTGCTGCATCGTCACATGGATAAAGACAGGTACTTCATGCACAACTAAGCTTTGACTAGTGCATAGTGAGGCAGGAGTACTGGTGAGAACAACACGGCTGAGTTTTATTTACATCTAGGCTGGAGGGAACCAATAGCTCAGAGCCAGCATGGGACAGTCATAATAAAAGTAAGACCTAAGAGCCATTTGGCTACTCTGGACATATTACTGTAACAATGTAGCTATAACATTGTAACTAACAATGACTGGTGGGAATATGCTTACATTTCACAAGCAGTAATTAGGCTGAATAGTAATGAATCATGAACAAATGAGGTATTATTTTTACTTCTCACAACTCAACACTTCCTACCTGTCTGAAGCACTTACTGATAAAATACACCTAATGCTCTTAGGCATTACAGCTATCACATTTATATTGTAATATGGACTAATTGTACACATTCCTTTGGTTAGGAGTCCAAATTCTGTCATACGGACCCATGCATGCGCGCGCGCACACACACGAAAAACTGAAGTCCTTCATAAAGGGTGCATGTCTTCTAGCCCCTTGGATGGATTTACTTACTTATTCATCCATCTATTCAATCATTTAGTAGATAATTTGAATACCTGTTATATGCTAAACACTATACGTAGATGTTTTATATAAAAAAAGATAAATACCAGTCCTAACAGAGCCTGAAGTTTTAGAAACAAATAAGCAAAACATGGGTACATACGTCAATGAGGACTTTGTTCAGATACTCAAAGAGGGCTTCCTGAGGAAGAGGATATGGGAACTGAAGCATGACTAGAAGTTATTCAAGCAATATTTAAGAACTATTTCAGAAAGAGAAAACATTGTGTGTGATGGCTTGTCAACAAGGGAGAATAAGTTCTACTGAAGAATCTTAGAGAAATGCAGTGTAGAGAGCAGGTGAGGAGAAGAGGAAGAGAAGATGGGATAGGAAAGGAAAGCTAGGGGAAAGGTAATCTAGGTCATGAAAGTCTGTGTAGGACAATACAAATCTCTTGCAATTCATGAGACCTGGAACAAATTATTTAACCATTACTATCTTTATATTCTCAACTTTACAATGGATCAAAAAATTTAAATGGCATGCTTTCAGGCAACTGTCAGCATTTGCTCCCTGGACCTCTGACGTCAAATGTACCAAAGCTCTGTGTGTCATATTTTAGCTCTTTGTACTTATGAATAAATTAAATTATATATTATTTTTTCCTCAATATCGCTAATATGTAAAATGTGGACCTATCTGTATTTTTACTTTTGTCCAAAGAATGATTATTAGAATATTTGGTTTAGAGAGGAAAGGCTTAAGGGAAATATAATTTTTTAGAATATGTGAAATCCTGTCATTTCAAGATATAATGAGATTTTACTGCCCGTAAGGGTATAAGTAGGATATATAGATCAAATTTACAAGTAAGTAGATTTCAGTTCAACTTAAGTTTTGAATAATTTGTAATATTCTCAAGTGCAATAGGCTACTTCAAAGATAATGAACTTTTCATCATAAGAAGTGTCCAAATAGAGGTTAGATGACCATCTAGTAAATATATAATAGGTAGATATCAATTTGAAGTAGATGACCCTATGGTAGATAAACAGTGGAATTACTTCCTTACTAAGTTTTCCTCTGAGAATTGCTTTTACCCACAATCCTAGCTGAGTGGTCAAAAGACAACCTTACTGCCTCCATTCCTCATCACCCAAAGACATATTTACATTACAGATGATTGAAATAAAGGTACCCCAAAGGTACCAATCATATTCTACCTTAAGAAAGCAAACTAATAAGTTATTATCACATAGTCCATGCTCTGAAAAAATTTCTATGATATTGGAACCAGAAAAAAAAAAAAGCACCAAATGTTACAAAAGCGGGGGAAATTAGAGGAGGAAAGAAAGACCATGTATCAACAGGGAAAAAATTAACTTCAGAGGTAAGTAGGGAATAGCACAGACATATAACAGAATTCCAAACAGCCCCATAAGACCCTGACATCCTCACCCCTTTGATTCTACTCAAGTACAATGTTTGTTACTATCTTCATCTCCCCCACAATTGTAGAGTTTGAGACTTTTTGCCATGACTTATTTTTAACATTACAGAGTCCATAAAGTGCAAAATGTGGGTATAATGGAGAAGATGCAGGCAGGAAAATCTACCAATGCTACCATAATTATCACTCACTGTGTTGTGCTCCAATGATATGTCTTACTTTCAAAATATAAATTTCATGTGTGTTAAATGGTTTTAAACTAGCAGTGGCTTCACATTGATCCTGAAATATGTTAAGACCTGTCTGGAAGAAATATTTTACCTCTTCTCTGAACCGGAAAATGACCACACTACACCATGAGGTGTTCTAGTCAGTCACAGGGTATAATAACTATTATGTATACCTACTTTTTGTCCTCTTCACAATTCCTACTGGATTTACAATAAGGCTGTTTAGGTCAGGTTCAAAGTTATCTGACTGGTTGTCAATGTGACTTAATCTGTTTAGGTTTCTGGACCACTTTAAAATCTCTGAAAAGAGAAAAATGTAATTAAAAATAAGGGAGAGTTAGAGGAGAATGTAGCCCTCAGAAAGAACAAAAGCTTGGGAGAGAGAAAGGCATTAGCTGAAGGGTAAGGACAAAGGCATTTCCTCCCATCATGAAAAATCTATGAGCAAGTTAATAGGAGGATTGTGATGAGAAAGATGGGTATAAATTCATTAAGAATGAACACTGTTTTTTATATTTATACTTGAGGGCCGATGCACAAAGATTTGTGCAATAGGCCTTTCTTCCCCTGGCTGCTGGCACTGGTTTTCCTCCAACACCCAGGACCCAGGCTTCTGTTCTGGCCGGGGTATTCAGTCTTGGCTGCAGCCAGAGCCTTCAGTCTTTGCTCCAACAGTAGCGCTGCTCCTATAGCTCCCTCTGCCCCCAACCTTTAACCTCATAGCAGGCATCCCACCCCATCCAGCTGCTCGACACCTGCATGCATACTTCCCAGAGGTCTGGGGGGCGGGACAGGGCCACCACCATATTTGCTGGGTTAATTTGCATACTCACTCCTGATTGGCTGGAGGGTGTTGTGATGGTCAATTTGCATGTTTCTCTTTTTTTTTTAGTGTAGACTAGAGGCCCAGCACACAAAATTTGTGTGTGGGCACAATCCCTAGGACTGGCCTGCTATCAGGGCCATCTTTCTCAGCTGCCTGCAGCTGGCCCTGCCCCCCCACCCCCCCACCCACTCCCAGTTCACTGTTCACCATCTAGTGATTAGAGCCTGACGGGTAGGAGAAGGGCCAAGAGATTGGTCATTCCAGCCCACTTGCTGGCCCCAAACCCTCCATGGGTCGCCCTTTGTGTGTGGGGCAACCAGCAGGGCAGAGGCCTTGGCCTGGCACCACTCACATGCCCTGCCACCCATCCTCAGTTCCCTACTCACATCAGGCAATTAGAGTCTGCCGGGAGGGGAAAGAGAAAAGGAGATGTGGTCAGTGCACCTCAGAGTGGCTGATTGAGCAGTCGTTCTACTCGTTCTGCCATTTGGGTCAATTTGCATATTACCCTTTTATTATATAGGATTATTTATTTGATATATTTAATATGTTTTTTTTAATCAGTTGACTATTAGTAAAGTTTATCAACTATAATCATGTTTTCTTCCCAGTGTTTGCGTATTTACCTAATATATTTTCAGTGTCTTGGATTTCAAGGTTTCATTGGGTTACCAAAAGGCTGCTCAAATTGAGAAAAGTAAACCCAGAATAAAATACAATACTTGTATTGCAGGTAAACACATTTTACCTTCCTGCACCGTTTTCTAAGCTAAAGGGAAATATTTCAGATCATCATGTTTATAACTTATTTGACTATTTTTAAAATTCTATTTCAATTTGTTCCTCGAAGGCAATGCAAATCTAGAATTATTCAAATTTTCCTTCCATTTAGATGAGTGCTAATTAGGTCTTTTTCTCTTCAGTGCCCCCAGAACTTAGCTAACTAAATTGTATTTGGAAATATACATGAATACATAAGAGCTAAGGATTTCTGTTAAATATTCATAGATTTTTTTATATGAAACATTCAGTTTTGATCTTTGGGTAAGTATTTCAGTTTAGAAAGTTTATTTTTATAACAGTTGATTAAGATTTTGTTATTGTTATTTGTGTTGCTGTTGTTATTGGTCATTTAAAGTTCAAGCAAATGCCAGACAGAGGAATTAAAAGGGGAGCTTAGCCTTTACTGTGCTGCCTCATGTAAATATTTATACTTATTCTTCTCTGGTCAGTTTCACTGACCAAGATGAACTGGAATTCATTCCAAAGATGGTAGATCAGAACACAAGTAACATTTGACCCAAAGAGACCTACAGAACTAGAGAAGACCAGATGGTATTGTCAATTTTCCCTCTAGTCTGTCTGGTTTTGGAAGAAGCAATCAGTTTAACTCAAATTCCCTGGGATCTACCCGCATATTTTAATACACATACTGCCTTGATATATGTACAACGTTCTCTCTCACCAAGTCACAGCTCACTCTGACTTTCCCCTTATAGTTTCTATTCAGTAGATTTGGAAAGTTTGCTGTAAGTAGATTTGCTTAGAGCATCTTTTTTGTTCTTAAAGATTATTGTAGTCATTGCATTAAGCTCATGTACATTTAACAGTGTTGAGAGCAATACACTTAGCATTTTTGTGCAAAATAAAAGCATCATTCAAACTATGTATGTATTTGGAAAGGACAGAGTAAAAATTAGTATCATGTTGATACCAGTGGACGAAATTCCCCTGTTATCTGGTAGAGTGAGGTTCTTGGGGCATAGCTGAAATAAGCATTTCAGAAGCCCTCTTGGAGGTTGGAACATGGAGGAAGGTTTTATTTGCATGGAGTTATATTCCGCAGCTTCCTAAGAGCTTTGTCTCTTAAACCAGTCCTAGAATAGGTGCAGCTGGGGTTCCAGCAGATCCAGAAATAGGGCCAATGTCCGGATTTTCTGTTCCATGTTGCAACTGGGTGTGGTTCACCATTTAGACCACATTCAAGTCCATCAGTCCACGTATGGAGTCCAGCACTGCCATGTGCCATGTGGGCCAAGGGGAGAGCAGGCTCTTTAGCAGGAGTCCCAAGATGGTTGGTACTTGAGAACCAATGAGGGATGGCCTCCTTTGTCTAGAAGTTTATATATTTAGATTTTGTACTCTTGCTGTGGCTTCGTCCATTCTGACCAACTACCTGCTTCCAGGTGTGATTGATGGGCAAGCAACTTCCCTGATCACTCAGACTTTATTGGGCATGCCTTCTAAACCACCTTTCTCCAGCTCCTTCCCCCATCAATGAGCAGAGAACAGACTTAGTTGTGTTAAATGTAGCTTTTTGTCAAAGCTGTGCAAATGCCATGCCTATATTTATTTAGTCTTCCATTTCCCTCCTTTCTTGTTAAATAATAACCAGGTTATTACAAGGGTATCAACATGAAGAAGATGAAGTTGTATGAAAAATAAATTATTTTGCTTTGCATAGCATTCTACTTTGCTCACAAAAGATTCTTGCTTACATATTGGAAATGTTAGTAATAACTTTTCTTGTTACTCACTATATATCCTTTTGTTGTAGCAAATTTTCACTCAAAGAAAATGAGTTGTCAAAAGAAATTAAACAACTTCTTAAATAGTATACACAGAGTAACAAATTCATATGATCCTCTCTATTTGTTTCCTTGAGTCATTGTCTAGTAATGAAAGGGCAATCCAATCCGTTCCAGCCTCCTCCATTTTGAGATCCGTTCCAGCCTCCTCCATTTTAAGTGACCACGTTCCTAACAAAACAAAGGAACTAGTCCCTCCCCAACCCCCATTAGGTAAGCCAACAGGAATGTGCAGGAGGATGGCCAAATAAGGCCAAAACAGCTTCTCCCCCTCTTGCCGTTAGCCCGCTTCCTACTAGCCCGCTTCCTGACTTCACATCCTGTAAGCAGGTTCCTGCTCCTGTCCAGCCAATCAGGATAGGACAACCCAGAACACCACCCCCTTCCCGCGCGCGGTCTATAAAACGGTCGTGTAACAAAGGCTTGGGGCTCACGGCCACTGCTCTGTGTTTGGAGTATGCTGCGGGCCCCAGCATGCTGGTCTGAATGAACCCTTTGTTTTTACATGAGATCGTCTCTTGGTGCTCCGTGAGTGCGGCTTGCGTTCCGGGCTTAACAGTAAATGACGCTCATGTTATACATGGAATGGTCTCTACCTTCTAATATCATGTGAGTTAGCAAAATGAATGTTAAGAACTTAGCTCTGTGGCCAGAGTGCCTGGATTCAAATCCCAGCTTCATTACCTTCCAGTATGTGACCTTGGGCAAGTTACTTAACCTTCCTGAGTATTTACTTTTTTGATGAAATGAGTTAATGTCCATCAAATGCTTAGAACAGAGCCTGATTTATTATAAACCAAAAATGCTGACTATAATAATTGTGTGTTCTTTTTTAAAAGCCATTGCTGAATGCATAATGAATGTGGCTTTTAATAATCTTTTTTATGAAATGTTATGGAAGGAAAAAAGTAAATTTCACTCTGATCTCCCAAGTTCTCTCCTGGAAATCCATAACAATAAATAGATTAACAAGAGAAAAACAAATAAGTTTATTAACATGTGTACCTCATGTGTCCATGTGAGATACCCGGGGAAAAAGAAAGAACTCTAAGAGGTGGCTTGTAATTCAGGCTTAAATTCATTCTTCAGCTAAATGCAAAAGAGAGGAGTAATGAGTAAGCCAGTTATGGGGAAGGAATAATGTCACAGGTCCAAAGGTTATGTACCTGAAGCTTTAAAAGGCAAAACTCTAAATTAATTAAAGTTTAGAGTAAGGAAGGGTTTTGGTTATGGAGAAGGTGCCTACTGAGTAAATGGGAGTGCTAGTGGAACCTCAGATGCTTCTTCCTCAAGTACAGAGCTCAGGTTTCTTTTTGGTCAAGGGACAAGTACAAGGGAGGGGCTGTTGTTGTAAAACTCAAGTCTTTCTTCTCATGATTACCAGGTCTGTATGCAAAACTAAGCTGACACTGTTCGCCTGAAGGCCAGGGGAACAAAGCCGGTTTAAACAAGATGGACTCAGAAAGACCCAGTGTTTCACTCCATGATAATCAGGACAATTACTGGAAACAAAAGTAAGATTTGAAACACAGATTTAGGTCAGTGCCTTTGAAAAGAGTTTCCTGTGGTTTACTCATCCTTCTCTTAGTACAGAGAGGGAGACACCCTTAGAAATGAAGATCCCTTTTTAAATATAAATTTCCCTTAGAACAGTATAACTCATCCCTTTTTCTAGATCTAGTCAGGTGTTTGCTGTTTCCCAAAATATTCATGTGCAAAAGAGGCATGCTCTGGGATGGCATATTCTGTCCCCCTAGAAAATGATGGAATTTAAGAAATGTTGTACAACCCAAAGACACAGTCTTCAGTTAAACAGAACTGAAACTGTACTCTAGGGGTCAGGATGTGTGACATATTATTAAAATGTGACTATATTTCTCGATCTTCCAACTGGGCACTGTTGGAAAATTGGGAAAAAAATTATTTGTTTATCTCATTCTACCTTGACTTAATTGAGGTTTTTGTTTGTTTCTTTGTTTGTTTTCCCTTTCTGTCTTTGGCCTATTTTGACCAGTTTTCTAACCAAGGATAGCTTTGACCTGCTCCCTAAAGTGTTATGGAAGAGTCATGTAGGCTGGAAATTGATATTGACTACCTGCCCAAATGATTACTGTAAATTCAAAAGAACAACTAATTTTCAATTTCTCCAATCTCCAAAAATTAGGTGGTGGTGCTTTACCACACACAAGAAAGAAGAATTAGGAAAAATCTTGATTAGCTAGCAGGGAAGTAGAGAACACTTTAGGGCCTAAAAATAGAATTTAATGAAACCTCCCCTTTTGTTAGTTAAACTTACTGGATATGCTAATAATGGGAAAACTATATAAGACTGAAATATAAAACATAAAGGATGACCATAAGGATTGAGGGTGACATGTTTTCCATATTTGTATGCAAACTGCACAAAACAGTGAGATACACAGGTGCTCAGTCATGGCATAAGATACCTTCCTTAAAGTGTGAACTTTTGGTGTATATAAGAAAGATAGGAAATTTTCAAGTTATAAACAAACTCAGATATCACATGAAAAACAAAAACACACACCCTCTTTATTTTAAACAGGAGAAAATTCTTTGAAAAAGAATTTGCTATTGTTATTTTGGGAGAATCTCAGTCTCTACAATCCAGCTCACTTTTCAGAATCCCTCCCTGTTAGGTTAGCAAATTATATCCACCTTCCTCTCTATTTGAGTTTTGCAAGTGGGTACTCCTTAACTCTTTGTCAGCTCTATTAAGCTGATCTAACTTCCTATGGCTAAACATACAACCATTTTTCATTTCTTGGCGATCTGTTCCATTAAATTTGCATATTCAAATATGCAGCATTTATGTCAGATCTCTAAAAGAAAATTCACTAAATTCCTGGTAGGATTAGTTTCTCTCTTTCTCTTTGGCTAGGGACAAAGATTTGAATAACAACCAAGAGAGAAAAAGCAGAAGATAGGCAGTGCTTTCATAAATGAAATTAGCAAGTTTCTACAATTTAAAGGTTCTATTTGTAATTCTAAAAACCCTTTCCCTTTCTCCTTGCTTAGCTTCAGGCATGAATAAAAGTGTTGGGAGGGGGAATGTTTGCTTTTCTTCTTCTTAATGGGTAACAGATAACTAAATGCTGAATTTACAAAATACTTTGCTGGTTCTGGATTTTTTGCCTAAGCACAAGATGAATATCATGGCTGAGATCTTAACTGAGTAGTATCTGCAAAGTTGCTTTGCTGTGAATATGAAAAATCTACATTGTTTAACTTGACAATCTTCTCAAATGATATCCACAAGTATTTAGCATTAAAAAGCACAGTGTAGAATTTGAATTGCTAATGTTGAGTTTCCATTTCAAGGTTCTACAATCCAAAACAGGCTTGAAAAGGAAAAACAAAAAAGAACAAGCATAATTGAAAGGAAACAGTAACATTGACTCCCACTTGGTTAAGTTGCTTGCAGGCAACCTAAGGGGTCTTCACTCTGTATGACTTTCAATTGCCTTACATTGTACTATGCTCTGGGGCAGAACATCCTAAAAAATATTGATGTTATTGTTATCCAACCTGAAACAGAAAACACATGCACACATATGAAACTAAGCAAAATTCGAACATGAATTTTAAGAGGGTAGCAAACAGCCAGCTTCTCCCACAAATTCATTGTTCTCATCAACTTTGGTTCTCTTGTCTTTCCCTTGCACCCTATATTATAGGGGCAAAACCTCTGGGCTTGTACAGAGTTGTATGTAAAAAGGCAAAGTTCAAAATTTTTCTTTATGGTCTACATTTGTCCTCCTATGTTGGTCTTTTTTCTGTGGACATAGTTCCTTCCTAGCTTTCTAGAATTTGCCTCAAAAAGAGGATCTTAAGTTTATTGTTCATCTCTCTGAGGGTCATCATATCACCTTAAGGTATTTAGTTATCATCACCAAATTTTTATCGAAAATTGCCAAGGCTGACCAGCAGACCCTGAGCCACAGAGAATGGATTACTCTGACACAAAGCTTACTGTGAAAGAGAGAGCTAAGGGGTGGCCTGGACAAAGGGTCCAGGCAGCCCCCAATTGCCCACCTCGTTAGGCTTTTCTTTAGATGCAATCAGTAGTGTGAGTAATCTTGGGAGTACACCTGTGTTTGCATTGTCCTTTAGGCAAGGGTACCCAAAGATTAGACATAAGAATTCCAGTAAGCACCCGGGGGGTCTGCACATGCACAGACTTGTTTGGAAAGGTCAAGGAATAATTAGGGGTGCTGCCTAAGACACTCCCCTTAGTCTCCCCTAAGTTGGAATTCTTATAAACAGGGCAGGTAGCCTTCTATGCACTCCCCTTTTCTCAGATTGTCCTCCTTCCAAACTTTCCGACCAAGCCTCGTATGCTCTCCAACAGAAAATTACTCAAGAAACTCTGTAGCTAATTGTAACAAACCCAAAAATGTTCATCAATAATTAGACAATTTCTGGAATGAATTGGTCCTAAATTGAAAGCCATTTGAAGAATTGTGACCTGCAGCTTTATACAACTACATAGCAACCTTACCTTTTATTTCTTTATCTGTATTAAAGGGCAATTCTCAAAAAAAGTAAAATCATGAATGTCATAATAATATGAATGTGTGTATCAAAGGTTTATTCAGCTTATTAATTAATGAAGGAGTTACTGGAGAATAAAATTTCTCTGTTGCTCATGGGAGTGGGGTTCTTGTGGCATCACGGATATGAGCACTTTTCGAAGCTACCATGGAAGAATGAGATATGGTAAAGAATGAGAGTACATTTGTGTGGAGTTATATTCCCCAGGTTTTAGTCCCCTGTCCATCCCTGGAAAAGGTGCAGCTGGGGTTACAAAAGCAAAGCCAGTGTCCAAACTGTATGTTCCATGCTGGAGCTGAGTCCAATACATTCAGTTCAGATTCAGTCCGTGAATCCATTGTGTGGTCCCACATGGCCATGAGCCACAGCGGCTCAGAGGAGTGCAGTCGCTGCAACAGGAGAGCCAGGAGCCCAGTGCACAAGGGCCAAGAGAGAACTTTCTTTGTCCAGAAGTTTAAATATTCCGTTTTATCACCTTTGCAGTGGCAATGCCTATTCTGGCTAGTCTGTTCCCAGGTGCAATTGACAGACTGGTAGGCACCCTCCATGGTTACCCAGACCTTACTGGGCAGGTGTCCAAACTGCCTTTGTCCAGTCTCTTCCCCACTGATCATTGGGACCAGACTTGGAAAATGTTAAATTATAGATTTCTAGCAGAGCTATATAAATACCATGCCTATATTTTCTAGTCTTCCTTTTTACTCCCTTTCTGTAGTCCTATGCATGAATCCGTGCACCAGTAGCTCTCTGTGGGGCCTGGTCACTTCGTGCCCACTGCCCAGAGGCTCTTCGTGGCCCAGAGGCCCATACGTGGCCAGGTGACTAAACAAACATTCTGCCAGGTGGCTCACGCTGCCCCTCTCAGCGGCTGTCCCTCCCTCCTGCCCCAGAACTTGGGGACCATGGCAGGGCTGAGAGGACTGAGCACCAGCATCTTGTGGCTATGGGCACTTCTGTCTTTGTGATGGAGTGATGGTTAATTTGCACATTACCCTTTTATTAGATAAGATAATAACCAAATTATTATAATGGTTTCAAATGTACTAGTTAGGTATCAAAACTAGTTCAAAGGAACATCTGAAGCAGCACTACATACAATCAAGAGTAATCAAAGCATTCTATCTAATAAAAGAGTAATATGCAAATTGACCATACCTCTGATCAGGCCACGCCCGCCAGTCAGTCCAGAGCTGGGGCGGAGCCAGCTGGCCAATGCATAGCCTCACCAGTGGCTGGGGCTAAGGCCTGGGCCTGGGGCGCAAGGCCAAGGCGACCAGTGAGGGCGCAAGGCGGGGGGGTGGGGTCGAGGCATGCGCGACGCAGGGGCGGGGCTGCCAAGGCATGCGCGAGATGCCCGGCACATGCGCAAGGCAGCTGGCAAGTGCGTGAGGCTTCAGGCAAGTGCAGGAGAGCACCTGGGGCTGGGTGGTCACCAGAGGCTGGGACTAAGGCCAGGGCTGGGTGACTGGAGCTGAGGCATCCAGGGCAGAGCCAGCCATCTGCCCCATTGCAGGGCGATGGCTGGGTGCCCAAGACCTAAAGCCTCAGCAGGCCAGGGGTGAGCACTCAGTAAGACATCCCCTGAGGGCTTCCAGTATGTGTGAGGGGGCAGGTTGGGTTGAGGGATCTCCCACCTCCAGTGCACGAATTTCGTGCACTGGGGTCCTAGTCTTCTAATAAATGTTAAGACAGCCTAAAATATTCTTTAAGGGAAATGAGGAAGATTCTCTCCTTGACCAAACTATAATCAGCCTCCTCAAATCCCTCTCCTCAACTAGGCTTAAACATTGGGCTTCTGGGTCTGTTCTTATTGATCATGTGTCACCCAATATTTAGCAAGAATTCTGAACCTGTTTAGAGAAGATTCTTTACCTTTGATAACTGATCACCTTCACTATTTGATTGTTTGTCCTTCACCTGTCATCTGATCCTAGGTCTGGTCTTCAATAAGGATCCTACCAAGTAGTTTTAGCTAGAATCCCTCTTCACCCCTGATGCATCCTCTTAGTCTTTCATGTCCACTTGTGTCTGCCACCTCAACCTCTGCTCCTTGGCCATAAATTCTCATTTATCTTCTATGAGGAATTGGACACATTTTCTATTTTGTTATTGCAACATTTCTTTAATAAAATATATTTTTACTGCTTTAAGTACTGTTTTGTACAATTTTCATAATTACTGGTATAAGATTAGCAGAACATGATGAAAGCAATAGACTTGCTACAGAATCAGAAAATCCTGAATGATCTGCTAGGCTATGCTAACATTCCATTAAAAGCCATCTAATAATCATTATTCCCATTTCAAAACCCACTTTTCCTTACTTTAGATATTGGAACAAGTGATGCTTCTCTCTGAAGCCTCAGGAGCCTAACTTCATCCATAGTTCAGAAGGTCATATATACCTCATTTTATGTTTCTGTTTTAGAACCTCTCATGTGTGTGGGGTTCTCATCTCTATGTATGTATGTGTGTATGTATGTATGTATGTAGTTAAATTTGCTTATTTTAGCTTGTTAGTCTGTCTCATGTGATTATTAGACCAACTTGAAGAACCTACCAGGGTAGAGGAAACTTTCTTTCTCCTCACAGTAGGTTCATAAAGAAAGATGAATAATGAATATTTAGCAAGAAAGTTATACAGATACAAGAGGGTAATTATCCCTGGTCAGGGAGAAATGATTATACTAGTATATTGATGAAAATAAGATAGGCTAGTGATTAGAGCTTTGATTCTGAAATCAGTTAAACTTGTGTTTGTATTTCAGTTGACACTTACTTGGTACCTATAGCTGTATTGCAAATTACTGTGATCTCTATGTCTCTATTTTATAATCTATACACTGAGAATAACAATGATATCACCCTCACAGACTTTTGTGAGGATTATATTTTCAAAATGCTTTTAAACTATTTAGTAAAGCATGTAGTGAAAAATATATTACTCAATAAGTAAGTGAAAACTTGTCTTCAGTCTCATAGTACCGCATTGTCATGATTGCATCCATATTTTGCTGACTGCATATTCCTATCTCTTCCATTACCCTTGCAGTTTTCAACATGAAAAGGATGTTTTAAGACTACTGTTAGAATTCCAATTGATTCTTATTATTTCTGGAATATCAAGGCCACCAAACAAGGAAGCTCCATTTGCAATGCAGATTTCTGGAACACACACACCAGAGCTCTTGGTCCAAGTGGCATTGGGACAACAGCATTCCCCTTTATAGTAATTAGGAAACAAAGCATGGATATCTTATATTTAAGTTTCTGCCAGTTTCACAGAGCAAAGCCAAATGATGAGCAACTTGGCAGGTATCTGTCCTAAACCAGAAGGATGACAAGAAAGGAGCCAAAATGCACTGTGATTACGCCGATTGGTTCCTTGATACTAGGAGGGGCATGAGGACGGGTGCCAGGGCACATGACACATTGTTCATTCCCTGGATGTGAAAAAATGAGAGATTGAAGCCTCCAAACACCTGTGCTATCACAGCTTGAAGTCAAAGATGGTGCTGGATGAAAATTCAATTGCGCTTTTGGTCTGAGGGATCAGTAGACTCACTGAGCCAAGGTTTCAAGCCCTTGCATCCAATTAATTGGTAGGCCTTCTTTCACTTCTATAAAGAGTGCTAAAGTGTGGAACAAATATTTTCAAAATCAATCCTCAAAATTATTTAAAATATAAAATAACTATCACTGGAAGTCAGGGAACAGAGAATTTGGGGAGAAAAAATATCTCCCAAATTTGTGTAAAGGGGGTATAAATCAAATGCTGCATGATTTCCTCGGAAGCAGTCTGCTCACAGAAAAACCAAATAACAGCATTCTGTTTTGCCTTGGCACAAGGATCAGCAGTGGAACATACGACCTCTTCACTGTACATAGAATGATGCCATGTTAATGTGTATTTTAGAGACAAGTGTCATAGAAGCCCAGATCAGGGAAAGGTATGTAAAGGTTCTGAGCCATGTTCATGGAACAAGACCTTGGGGGATGCAGAAAGTCAAGTTGAGAGATCAAAACTCCCTAAGCACAGGAAAGGGAGAGAAAACACAGAGAATGGAACAAATATACTATTTGTAGGCAGGATTAACTAAAACCTGGACAGAGCTACTAAAAGTCTTGGGAATTCTGATTGGTGTCCCTGGATACTTGCCTAGCATATCTATTCCCTGAGATTGTATCTCCTTATAGTGACCAGCTACTCCATTTAGAAATCACAACATTTTCTCCATCATATGTGCTTTGGATTTGGCTTTCTTAATGGATTCTCTGACCCTATTTCCTCTTTCTTCAGTCAATAGGGTGTAGTGAGAAATCAGAAGCGTAGAACCTGAGAACCCTGGTTTGAGTTCTGACTGCCACATGTGTGCTGATTCATCTGAACTTTACTTTCTTCATCTATGAAATAAAAATGAGTATAAAAATAATACATTAAAGTGTGTGTCTTTTACTGTATTCCATTCTGCCATTGAAAACCCAAACTTAAATTTTGTCTATATTTAAATGTCTTGATCTATAATTTGGAAATGAAAATATTATCCAGTTTTTCTCCAAAATTATTTATAATGATTGAGGTAATACAAATCCACTTGATACATTGTAGAGTTGCATTCTGCTTCCATACCATCAATTGATTTATTCCTTTTGTTATTGTTGTTAATCCTCACCAAAGGATAGTTTTTCCATTGATTTTTAGAGGTTTGAAGGCAGGGAGGGAGGGAAAAGAGAGAGAAAGAGATGAGAGAGACACATTGATTCCTGACTAGGAATGGAACCCTCAACCCTCTGTGCTCAGGCCAACAGCCTACCCATTGAGCCACACTTACCAGGGCTGATTTTTTTTCTTTTTCAAAAGATTGGCTGTTCCCATTACCAATCCCTCTCTTATCTACATGTCAAACCTCAGCTCAGTGAGCACCCCTTCTTTGAAGCCTTCCTGAGTAGCTCAGAGTCCAGTGCTGTCCCTCAGCCTTGGCTCACCTGTTTCTTAAAAGAGCTGGCCTTTGTCCTTATGCTGCCCTACCGACCAAATTAGTCTGGGTAGCTGCCGTTGGGATGCCTTTAATCTGAAAGGAGATTTTCTGCAGCCAGTGAGGAGAACTTCAGATGTTGCAGGTACTCTTTCTGCTGGTAAATTGCAATCATGTTTCCTGACCCTCCTTTGTGTAGCTAGACTGGTCTATACTGATGTGAGATGGAGTCTATAGAGATTCAGACCTTTTTAAAATACCTAACTCTTATGTGTTTTAAACTCTATCTTGCCTATGGATACCTTGATGTGAGTGAAATTTCATCTCAGTTTGCCCACTATGTTTGTTTCATTGTGTTGTTTTTCTTCTAGTAACAGACTGTATGCCCACATTTTTTTTGATACTAAAGGAAAGATTGACCCAATCACTCTATCCCTTAGTATCAAACGATGATACTAGGGTAGACAATGAACAAGAAGAAATGGTCATTTTGACTTGCAGAGCTACAATCAGATGGAAAAATAAAATTTAATTTGTAAAAACATTACCTTATATAAGGTTTAGAGAGAAAAAACTATTGTGGCCCTAGACCATGAGGCTCAGTTATGTGGATATCGTCCTGGCCACCGAAAGGTTGCCATTTCAATTTCTGGTCAGGGGACATGGCTGGGTTGTGGACTTGATCCCTGGTAGGGAACTGACAGCAGGCAGCTGATCAGTGTTTTGCTCTTGCATCGATGTTTCTCTTTCTCTCTCCCTCTCCCTTCCTTTCTCTAAAAATCAATTTAAAAAATTAAAAAAAAAACTATTGTGCTGCTCAGCAATCAGATACTTGACCTTTGATCTTTTTTTCAAGTTATTATCTAAAGAACTCATGGCAAATTATTTGAAGACCTGACAGCAGTGTTGAGGTTTGAGTGTTCAACAAGTTGAGCTTATTGACTAGCTGACCCTTATTTCAGTGGATTTATATTGTATCCCATTGGCGTTGGATTCATTTCTGTTAAATAAATTATTTTTTAAAGGCCAAAATATGATCTTTTTATTTGCAGAGTCAATCATACAGACCCAGAATGAGAATTGTGCCCTATATTTATGAGCCGGTGGAGGAGCCTGCTGTCCTGCACGATTATACCTGTTAGAGGTGAGTTAAGCAGCAAGTTACTGCTTAAGTTACAGTACCTGCACCTATATGTTGCACTCAAGGTAGAATGATCAATAGTCATAGGTATAAATGTGACTATTCCTCACAGTTACATTTATTCCTGCCACCTTGGATTAATTATTAAGAGTATCTTCTCTCACCATCAGAGATGTCCTGGTTTAGGAGATAAATTATGTAGTCCTCCCTATTCTAGGGTCTCATCTAAAGAGCAAAGAGTGAGTAGGAAACTCTATACTGACTTGAGAACAGTCTCTTCATGTGAATTTCTTAACGTGTGACCATACATAATTGGCCTCTATAAAGCCTGAACTTTGTTCATTTGTTTTTGAGGGTTTGGGGGGCCAATGAAATATGGTACCAATGGCTAAAAGTAACTTCTCTTGTTCAGAACATGTAAGAAACCATAGAAATATATAATACTTATCCTATATAATAAAAGCACAGTGACAAAATGGCAGAATGACCAAAATGACCAGTCGACCAGTCACTATGATACACACTGACCACCAGAGGCAAATGGGCAAATGTGCAATGCAAGTTTCCCCCTTGTGGTCAGTGCACTCCCACAGTGGGAGCATTGCTCAGCTGACCAGGATGAGTGGTACTCCCACAGCAGGCATGCCCTCCATCAGTGAGTGCATGAATCCCTTATACCAGGCCTATAGTTTTCAAATAATTCCATAAGTGTGAGGGGAGAAAGAGAGCAAGAGAGTGCATGCACATGCTGTAGGAAGTTAACAGTTAGTGGGTTCTGGAAATGGTTATATAAGTATTCATTATATCAATCTTTCAACTTTCTTATAGAACTGGAAGTATTCAAATATTTTTAAAAAGGGGGGTGGGGTTTGAAGGTAGGGGAAATAGATTTGGGAATAAAATGGTACCAGGACCTCCTTAACTGGTTGGCAAATGAGATAGAACCTCTGATAATACATACAGATATATGTGTGCTAACATTTGCATGTATTGATAGAAAGGACCACAACTCTTTCCTTTTGTTTCTGGATAATATTTCAGATAGCTACAATTTGGTTATCTATTCACCTGTAGTTGGTCAGTTGGGTTGATTTAGTTTTGCCGATCACAAATAAACCATTATGGACATTTACATATTTACTACAAAAAAGCTACTATAAACCTAGTCTTTCAGATCCTCACTGTCGCAGGAACCCACATGGTCTTAGAGTTGTTCTCTGAAAACACACAAACACATTCTTGACTGAAAGTTAACAAATGGATCCTCTCTGCAAAATAGACTTGGGATTCTTTTTATTTTTGACCAAATGATTTTCCTTTGGCTTATTTTGACATCATGTGTGTTTTTCATGGGTGTCCTGCTGTTGGCATTACAAATGGAAGTTACTTTTCTGGAGTAAGAATTTTCTAGATGTATTTTACTTATAGGATATTTTTCCTTACATGATATTACCCCACTACCCCCCTTTTTTGATTAATGGGGGCTTTTGGAAATTTTAGATTGCAGTCTTGGTAATTTTAAATTTTAACTTTTGCACACAAATATGACTGCTTTGGGTTCTTTGGATGTTAGGCAATTTTACAGTGAGATGAACTACTAATAGATATTTTAGTTAATGTTTTAGGAAAAGCTTTTTATCCAGTACACTTAAATTTTCTTCAGTATTCACTTATTTCACTTGGCCAATTTAAATTAAACTGAAAACTTGATCACTATTTTACTGTCAATTTTAATACTCAAGCAAAAATATTAGTTTACTCTGTAAATATTATTGGAAAGGATTATTTGCCTTCTTGAGTAGGCTCTAAGCATTCCTGGTACTAGACTGCATTTAGATATAGAGCAGTTGTTGCTGGCCGAGTCTCTTTCTACAACCCGGGTCTACAGAAAAGCTACTATAAACCTAGTCTTTCTACAAATATGTTTTCATTTCTCTGAAGTGAATATTTAGGAGTGAAGT
This sequence comes from Antrozous pallidus, assembly GCA_027563665.1. Classification (NCBI taxonomy): domain Eukaryota; kingdom Metazoa; phylum Chordata; class Mammalia; order Chiroptera; family Vespertilionidae; genus Antrozous; species Antrozous pallidus. The sequence continues at coordinate 83,057,333 of CM050518.1, read as the reverse complement.
AGCAAAGTTGCATGGTAGATGTACAATCACCTTCTTTAAGAAATTGCAGAACTGTTTTCCAATTATTTATGTTTTCCAATAGTTTATGAGCATTCCAGTTGATTCACATATTTGTAATACTTGACATAGTCAGTCTTTTCCATTTTAGCTTTCTAATGTGTAAAATAATACCTAATTGTGTTTTCAATTTACATTTCCCTAATGAATAAAAATGTGAAGCATATTTATGTGGTTATTTGTATATTTTTAATAAGTATTAAAATGTATTGCTGATGTTTTCAGTGGGTTGTTTGTTTTCTTATTATAGAATTGTGAAAGTTTTTTATATATTTTGGAAGCAAGTTATTTATCAGATATTTAATTTGCAAATATTTTCTCTAGGCTTATTTTTTAACACTGCTTTACAAAGAACAGAAAATCTTAATATTATTATTGTTATTATTTTATGAATCATACATTGGTGTTGTGTCTACAAACTGCCTAAACTAAGGTTACAAAGATCTTTCTCCTATGTTTTTCTAAATTTTATAGTTTGATATTTTACATTGAGATCTATTATGAGTTTTTTTTTAAATGAACCCCAAGGTATGAATAAAAGTTCATATTTTTATGAATGGATAGCCAATGGATCCAGCACTATTTTGTATGCTTGAATAGCTTTCTGGTCAATCTTAAAGTCAGATAATTTTAGTCCTCCAATTTTTTGTCTTCTTTTTCAAAGTTGTTTCTATTATTCTAGAATGTTTGTATTTTCATATTAATTTTATAATCAACTTACCAATTTCTAAAACAAATCTTGCTAGGTTTTTGCTTGGGCTTGCATTGCATTTATAGATTAATTTAGAAAAAAATCAACATCTTGACAACATAGAATCTTCCATGAAAATGGCATATTTCTCTATGTTTTTGGATCTTTATTTCAGCAATATATTGCAGTTATTAGCTTATAGGCCTTTTACATATATCTGATTCTGTTATAGGTATACATATTTTTGATGCTATTTTAAATACATTATTTTAAAGTTTTGATTCCCATTTGTTTAATACTATCATATTAAAAATAAAGTTGTTTTGGTTACTAGTCTTTTATTCTGCAATATTGACAAAGTAATTTATTAGTGACAGCAGTATTTTTATTTATTTACTAGAGGCCCAGTGCACAAAATTTGTGCACTGGAGGTGTCCCTCAGCCCAGCCTGCATCCTTTTCAATCTGAGACCCCTCAGGGGATGTCCGACTGCCAGTGAGATTGGTCCTAAACCCACAGTCAGACATCCCTCTCACAATCTGGGACTGCAGGCTCCCAACTACTCATATGAATGCCTGCCTGATTTCCCCTAACTGCTTCTGCCTGCTGGCCTGATCAGCCCCTAACTATTTCCCTGCCAGAACAGGAAAAAGAATAAGTCATTTAAGAGTTATAGGTAGATTCAGTGCCAGAAGAGGTGAAATCAGCCCGTGTGCACAGAGCAGGTACAACTTTAAAGACAGTTATTAACCAAAGAGTAAAACCTTGCATATTTTACAAGTAACCTTGCATATTTTACAAGGTCTACCTTTTTAAAGACATAGCTCAGGAAGGGTTTCTGAGTCACTTTCTTTGCTTCTATGAAAGAGACACAAGACATATTTCTTCCCTTTTGAGAACCTCACAATTTTTTCAGAATAGTGCATCGCATTTCTCACTCTGGAGTCTAGAATCCTTTGACTGTATCTCTGTGTGTGTGTGTGTGTGTGTGTGAAAGAGAGAGAGAGAGAGAGAGAGAGAGAGAGAGAGAGAGAGAGAGAGAGAGAGACTACATGTGAATAAGTAAATGTATATTCATAGTATTTTAAAAGACAAATTAAGATCATAGTTTACCTACAGGTTTCTAATTTGCTTTTGCCACCTGGCCACACACGTATGGCATTTTTCCATATTGCAACATAAATATCTACCTTTATATATATTATTTGTTAATCCTCACTGGAGGATATTTTTCCTCTTGAGTTTTAGAAAGAGTGGAAGAGAGGGAGGGAGGTGGGTGGGGATGAAAAGAGACAGAGAAAATGAGAAAGAGAGAGAGAGAGACGCATCCATGTGAGAGAGATATGTCCATTTAGTTGCCTCCAACATATGTCCCAACAGGGGCCTGCGATTGAACCTGAACCCAGGTATTTGCCCTTGACTGGGTATCGAAACCAGACCCTTTGATGCAGGCTGATGCTCTAACCACTCTCCCATATCATCCAAGGGTTCTATCTTAATATTTTTAAGGTGTTATGAAAGTATATATTTCTGCCATTTATTTAACTAATACCATGTCAATAGCTATTTATGTCATTTTGAGTTTCCCACAGCTATATGAATTGTAGTCATACAGAATATATTATTTTTAAAATCCTCATTAAAAAAAGACTCTTGTAATTCTTCTGTTCCACATGGACGAATTGCCTTCCAGACTAAAAAAAGTTTATACCCTACCTGCATGGCAGCACATTTTCTTTTCCCTATATTGTATTTGTACAATGGATTATCAACCTGTAAACAGTTTTGCCAATCAGAGCAAAACTAGCACTATTTTTTTTTTACTGTATCTTAGTATAAACAAGTCTTTTTACATTTGTATTGCACATTAATGTTCTTTTATTAAAAATTTTTCAGGTTTATGCTTAATTGCTTTTTAAGTTATTTCAAAATATTTAATGGATATTAATACTTTGTGTTATAAATTTTATGAACATTTTATCCTAGATTGTCATTTGTGTTTTATTTTGCTATGATATATTTTATTGTAAGATCTTAAAAAATCTTATGAATTAAAGTACTAGTACATCAATTTTTTATGGCCTCAAGACTTTGAACCCTGAGATTCAACAAAAGTATTTTCTAATAATTAGTCACCACTTACAGATTTGCATATTTAGATCTTTATTTGATTGAGAATTTATTTTTAAATATAATATTGGAACCTAACTTTATTTTTTTCTATTGTACATCCAATTCTCCTAACAGCTTTTAAGTTGTTTTTTTTTATTTTTAAATTATGTATTATATAATCTGAGACATTTGACATTTTGATTCCTCAGTGAGTTTTATGCATTTCCTAGATGTTACATTTTTCCATGTTCTCCACAGCTCAAATGGTACTTGGCTCATAGAAAATATTAAATATTTGCTCACTGACAGAATAACCAGGTTGATTAAATTCTGAATATTAATAATAATAACATCTCACATTTACATAGCCCTTTGTCATACACAAAGCATTTACACATATATATTAATTCTCCTAACAACCCTGTGAGTTAAATGGGGCAGGTATTACATTCTTCACTTTACAAAGGAGGAAACCAAGGTTGAGGAGATGAAGTGATTTGTTCAAGGTCACATTGCTTCTGTGGGATGAGTAATGATCCCCCAAACAATTCCATGTCCAGTGCTTTATTCCCTTTCCCAATCAAACCTGCTCAGAGACCATTCACAGTTAGTCATTTGCTTTCTTCAGCAGTCATTAATTGAGGACTGGCGCAGAGAGTCTTCATTGCCAATCAGCATCAATCTTTTTTCCTCATCTCTAAAAGAATCTTCATTATGTTCAGGTATCTACCTTTTTAAAGACATAGCTCAGAGAAAGAGTGGATTCTGATAGGATCATTCATCATGATAACTCCATTCCCCTTCATGGCAACTGGTTTGGAACGCATATATGATTATTTTTGGTCAATGAGTTGTATGGGAAAGTGTTCCTAGGTTAAAGGGTTTCTGAGTCACTTTCTTTGCTTCTATGAAAGAGACACAAGATGAGGCAGCCCTTTGTTCCCAAAACAGATGACTATGGGATGTAACTCCTTGTGCTGTGATGGCCATCCTGCTGCTGGGCTGAACTTGGGCGGGGGGCGGGGGGGGGGGGACCCTTGCTCTTGCTCCACATCTGAGTTTCTGGAAATGCTAAATAAATATGCTAAAGGTTTTGCCAAGTGGATCAGGGCTGACTATGAATTGCAGGTGAAAGGACCCTAACTGACAGAAAGGCTCAGTGAGAGTGCAGAGCAGAGAGACTAGTGATGCGCAGACCGCTGATGCGATGTGTTTTCAGAGTCTGCCTTTCACAGTGAGCTACTGAAGACAGTTTCTGGTGCTGTCCCTAACACGAAGGCTTCTGGAACTTGAGGATATGTGAGGCTTCATGTATCATTAGGGATCTCTACATTATTCATATCAGATAAACTCTGTTCTGTAATGTGTCTTCTGAAAAAAAAATGTATTCAACAGAAACCCAGGCCTTCGTCTGTAAGAATGAAGACATACCTTCGTCAAAGTTGGGCTTTCCAAGGTTGAGACCCACCATGCTATCGAAGATGAATTTTGAGTTCGGTGTGGCTCAATTTATACCCTCTGCTCTCACCAGGTGTATGATCTTAGGTTAGTGCCCTACTGTCTTTGAACCTCAATTTTCTCTACTTAAAAACACAGACAATAACAGTAATATGCAAGTGCTGCCATAGAATTGGTTAAGATTATCACAGGAAAAGTCTCTGACTTAGGAAATGGAATTTCTCTCCATTTTTTTCCTTTCCTTAAAATTTTAGGCAGTGGCCTGCCCTGCAATTGACCTCCACTTTCCCTGTTACTACTACCAGACAGCACTTTCCTGAGGTCCCTTTGGAACAGAAGCAATGCATGCAGGGCAAATATTTTCTGAAGTGATGACATAACATGTGCCCAGACTCAGAAACCACGTATGTGTGAGGTACCACCTCATGGTTGCTTAGAGCCCCACAACTTGTAGATCCTGCTGCAAGGGTAGTGAGTAAGGTTCTTTGTGCCAGGCTTTTTCCCACGTAAAGCATGCCCAGTTTTTGCACTGCTGTTGCATGTCACCTGCCTGATGTCCCCTGGCCCCTTAAACCTGCCTCCTATCGTTACCCTCCTACTACCCTTTCCCCTGATAATTGTCAGTGAGTGCCCTCCATCCGCCCTCTCCCCCTGGCTAATTGCCTTCTGTTTCTCTCCCCTCATTGGTCACATGCCTGGTTCGCCCTCCTGTCACCCTTCTTACCTGCTAACCCCTGCTTGAATTGCTGCCTGGATCCAGGCAGCATGGGACTTTCTGCCCTTCAGACTGCCTGCTGCCTGCTGATTGCCTGTGCTGCTCATCCCACCTGCTGCACGCCTGGGGTCACCTTCCTGCTGCCTGCTCCACCTGTCCCAGGGCTGTTTGATTTCACCCCCTGAAACGCACAGATGGGATCTCTCCAGCTTCCCTGTGATTGTCTAATGGAGAAGTGGGATGCAAATGACTGTGCAGAATAAATGGAAAGGAAGAAAAAACAAACCATAACGAAAACACCTACAGACACCAAGAGAGTTATTAAGAATCCAGAATGATTTAGCTAAACAAATGTTATGTCGGTGTCAGATTCTAAGATACAGATACAATATGGAAAGAGAAAAAGCAGTCTTGGAGATTGGTTAAAATAGACTTTTCAGTGTATGGAAGCAGCCAAATGTTGCAGTTAAATGCCCAGAGGATAAAGATTCCTCTTCCAGGTCTAACCCTAAAAGTAAGAATGAAGCCTTGGTGATACACAGGTCTGGTCATGGACAGTGATTGCATTGCACTGCCTGGTATGATTTTACTGATCATCTTGGGCTCTTAAAGCTGAAGTGAGTATTTTCAACCTGTATCTGGCATTTAGCCTTTTATATCTTTTTAAGTTGCTCTACTGGCACTGTGAGTAGGAAATCTACGTTTTTGGGTGAATTTTTATTTGATATTCTCTGATTAGTTAAATTGGCACTAAACACTCACAATTGGATGCAGTTGCACGTTAATAGAATCTTGTGTTGAGGACTTTAGTTCCCAAAACAGAGAAATTGCTCTTAGGCCCAAAATTAATTGTGTCATCCAGACTAGAGATATATTTTTATATTTTGGTGGGAAAGTGCCACAGAGATCAGATGTCAGGCCTCCAAACTTGACAAACACTGGGAGCTCGTGAGAATGGGTAGGCAGGAACATTGGCTGGGGATGTGATATCTAAGATTTGTTTTTATTTATCCTTTCCAAGCCCAATGGCTAGTTCTTTCCTTATGTCCATATTCCCAGGGGTTACATTCCAGGTATTCTGTATTTGTCCAAAAAGTTCTATTCTGAAATAAAATACATTTGTTGCTTCCAACCAGAAATCTTTTTACTTTCCTCCTCAACCAGACCAGCCAAGTGATTATCATCTTTAGTTCTTTTAAAAAAAAATGTTTCTGTATTTTTAATTGTGATTTACATTATTTAGTTCTTAAAGTCAGTTAATCCCCCTAAAAAATTATTTACATGGTAGTAACATTGATAATGATAACTAGGCTCAGGGGGTCTTGTCTTGGCTTCAGTTTCCTTACCTGTAAAGTGCAGCAGAAGGCAGAGAAAACCAGACATTCTGTTGTGATTCTACTTAGCTTGAAGATATGAAAATGATCTTGTCTTCCAAATCTCATGAAATCTAAAATTATCCAGTTACTTCTTAAATATGCCCATTGAACCTATTGATAATGATTGGTTATCAACATCTGCGTTGGACAGATTTTCTAGTTTTAGTGATGTGAGGAAACAAGATTGTAACAGGCCTAGAAATATTCACTGACTATATAGATGCATGAAAACCAATCTTCAAGGATAAATGATAAATACAGAGTTTGTCAGTATGAGTCAAAGAAAGTTTGAGGTGAAGAAAATCTCTGGTAGCTGATCCCATTTCTATTGGTGTGGATATGTTAACGAAAGTAACAAGAATGCAAGTAACTTGCCTTGTTGTTGCTAGAATAAGTTTGGAGCCTTTGCTATCAGGTTTTGGCCCATATTCTCATCATAATTTCTTTATATATAATTTTTAGACTACTCCTTTGACTTGACCCTTGGCATTTGGGCTGGTGATAGTAATAACTATTGCAATAAGTCAAAAAGTCTTGCTGATTTAGCAGATGTAAAAAGAAAAAAATGTGAAATTTTATGTCTTAGCTTAATTGAATAGATGTGATATCAGGTCACAGTCCATATCATGTGAGAAATATGAGTGCTGATGTCTTCAAATTGACACAAGAATCATTTACCATCTATCAACCATCTCACAGTAATTAAGCACACTGCCTCCATTGCTCAGCACTATTTCAATTTTCCACCACAGGTATTTTTAATTGTCTCGATCCTTAAGCCAAAGGAGAAGTAATTCAATAAAGAAGCCAATAGTTTGTTCCAGTGAATGACTGTTCAGCAAGAGAGAGAATGAGAGAGAGAGAGATACTCTTAAATGTCACAGTTTTAATTCAAATTAGGTTTAAATAAATTTAAAGGTTCTATTACAGTTTCCTAGTTCCACCTATTTTGAAAAAGATTGTTATGACCACATATTCTTGGAACTCTTGTGCTGAAAAGCATGCTAACTATCAGCTCACCAAATAAATAGTTCATAAAGTAAAACTAAGTTTCTTAGACTTATTTCAGTTGAGGAAAATACCAACTTACTAGTGTCTCAAATAGAAAAATTAGGGATAAATAATTAAAGGGCTCTGTGTCATTTTGAAGGTAGTCTTGCAAGGTGGACTGCCTAGGAATAGGCAGAAAGTATATACAATAGCTTTGAATGAGTTGGCCCAGTGAGATGAGTGTCTTTAAGTGATCCTGGAGGGGAAACTGCTTTAATGAGTTTACAGTTTTATCCTCCCAGATTAAGTACAGTCAGTCCTCATTGTCTGCAGATTGCTCTCTCTCTCTCTCTCTCTCTCTCTCTCTCTCTCTCTCTCTCTCTTTGTCCCTCTCCCTTTCTCTTGCCCTAAAAATAAGTAGAAAGAAAGAAAAAGAAAGGAAGGAAGGAAGGAAGGAAGGAAGGAAGGAAGGAAGGAAGGAAGGAAGGAAGGAAGGAAGGGGAGGGAGGAAGGAAGGAAAGAAGGAGGGAGGGAGGGAGAAAAGAAAGGAAGAAAGAAAGAGAAAGAAGAAAGAAAGAAAGAAAGAAAGAAGAAAGAAGGAAAAGAAAGAAAGAAAGAAGGAAGGAAGGAAGGAAGGAAGGAAGGAAAGAAAGAAAGAAAGAAAGAAAGAAAGAAAGAAAGAAAGAAAGAAAGAAAAGAAAAGAAAGAAAGAAATGTTAGGATCAGTGATTAAAGTATAGCCCAGGCCAGTTTGGCTAAGTGGATACAGTGTTGCCTGGAGACTGAGGATCTTGGATTAGATTCTGGTCAAGGGCACATGCCTTGGATGCAGGTTCTATTCCAGGCCCCAGTCAGGGAGTCAGGGTGCATGCAGGAGGCAACCAATCCATGTGTCTCTCTCACATCTGTGTTTCTTTCTCTCTCTCCTTCCCCTTCCCTCCCACTTTTGTCTAAAAAAGAAGTGTAGAAATCATTAATATTAAGAAGATAATAATTTCCCTTTGCCTTAGGTCCAGCCTCTCACAGTGACCTATACTTTCCTGCACATCTGGTACTTGCCTGCCTTCCCACTCAGCTTCTACCACTTTCTTCTTTTTTCCTGCTCCTTTCCTGCCAATTTTTCCATGTTTTTCTTTTTATTTGATGGGTTCTTCCCAACACCCTGCACATTCACATTCAGTATATGATTCAATTTTTATAACTTCAAAGCTTCATTCAGCATAAATGTCATTTGTTTTATGGTCTTTCTCAATCATCAATTCTGGAAGTATTATTTTCTCTATTTCATCCCACTTAACTGTTTTCTTTATCATAATTTATAATGATATTTTTTGTTCATTTGTTTATTGTCTCTCTGTTCTATTGCAATATTAGTTTTATGAGGGAGGAGCTTTATCTGATTTATTTAATGCCATATATCTAGTGCCCAGCATAAGCACTGGCACAGAGTTGGAATTCAATAAATATATTTTGAGTTAATGAATGATTAGTGGAGTGAAGAATACAACTTAGACTAATATTAATAGACCTTCACTTAACTGGCCCGATTTTAAAAGTACAAGACACTCTCAAACCTTAGAAATGATATTTCTTATATAAAGTTACACTAATTTGATACCTTCTTTTAGCAAGAAGCAAAAAACAAAAAAAGCTTTAGAGAAAAATATGTTTCAAAATACAGAACTTAATAGCACTTCTCAGGAATCAACTAAGCTTGTTTTTTCATCATTTAAATCTTGGTTGGGATTTTAATTTCAGAGAAGAAATTCAGTAAATAGCAGATATTAGCCAAGTAAAAGTGGACTGATGAAGTACAAGTATAATTTCAAGTCAACTGTGTCTTTTGACTATGATCAGCAAATAAGCTATCCAAGTACAGTAATTAATTGATAAATATTTTCTATGATTCACTACTACTTGAAAGTCATTGAATAAGTTGTTGGAAATATCAACATTCAATGCAAAAGTTCCCTCTCTCTGGGAATTCCTAGACGCTACTCATATTCACCCTTAGATTTCATCAGGGAAATTTAGAAGATTTTTAATTTGATCCATATAATATGTCTAACTCAATATTAATCAGGATTACATCTTTACACATACCAGAAACTATATTCAAGAGGTTTTATTCTCACCTGGACCCGATTTAAATGACGATATTCTGGACTATGAACTGATGCTGTAATGGTATGAGACTCTTGGAGGCTTTGGAAAATGTCAATATATTGGTAAATGGGTGTGAGAGGGGGCATGGTTCACTGGGAGTCAGACAAACTCCAGGATGATCCCTCATGGTCCTCCTGGTGTTCAAGTCCTTATGTGTGATTCCTTCCCTTTAGAGTGGGTAGTACCTGTTACCTTTATTTTTTTTTTTAACAAATGGTATATGCCAAAGTTGATGGTATCTACACCTTTATATGTGTATAATTACATAGTAATATTATATAAAATTAGAGTCCTTTTGCTGTGGTCTCTCCTCTCCCACATCCTCCCTCTTAATATCATGATGAAGCAAGAAACTATGTTGTGGGTGGATGGCAAGGAACTAAGGACATGATCTAGGGAGTAGGGTAGCCTTTGGTTGACAGTATGAAAACAACATGCTCAGCCCTCAGCCCTACAGCTAGAAACAGAATTCTTCCCTTAATCATGTGAGAATCTTCCACAGTTGAGCATGAGACGAGAATGAAGATCTAGTCAAAACTTTGATTGCATCTTTGTGAATTTCTGAAACAAAGAAATCAGGAAAATCATGTCAAGACTCCTGAACCACGGAAATAATACTATAATACATGAGAGTTGTTTTAAGCCATCTAATTTGTGATAATATTGTTCTGTAGCAATAGATACTAACACGAAATTGCTCTGTATTTGTCTTGGATCTTTATTTCCTCTGACTTCTGGGCCAGCTATATTTGTGTTCAGATTCTTGACTGAAAGCCTTGTCTTCCACAAGATACCCTCATCACCAAGGTCACAGTCAACAAGAGTAGAGATGGATTTAAGTCCATCCTTGTGGGCTCCAGCTTATCCTCATCACATCCCAGATTTTTATAATATTCCATTCCCAGCTGCCTGCCCTTTGGATTTTGGGTTCTACTAAAATAAGTGGAATCCTAAATTCACTAGAAAACTTTTGCTAAGATATATACTTAACATTTTTATCAGTGCGTCTTAATCGTAGCAAGGTAGAAATAGTTTCACTTGACAACATCAAGACAAATTGTGCAAAATGGAAACAACAACAGAAACAGTTTGGGAATTGAGCTCAGAGGAACCCAGTTCCCTCCTCTACATCTTCTAGGAAGCAAAAGCCTGGTTCAAAAGCACTATTGATGGGGAAGTCTCAAATTGCCTCTTCACCAAGTTGAGTACACCAGCTTGCCTTATTTTTTGTATTTCCACACTGAAAAGTTTCACGGATCCATCATGACTTTGTCAGACTTCACTCCCTCTTTTATATTTGTTTTTGGCCCAAATCACTTGGCACCTGTCCACTTGCCCTTTCCAAAAGAGCATAGATAAGGAGCCTAACAACCACATCAACAAGCCGAGATTTTTGCTAGTCCTAGATTTTCATACCCTCTGTTTTTCTGGGTTGGAATTATTATAGATATAATTATGTCTATAATATTATATTCTCAACTACCAAGTAAGCTCCAATAACTATATATATAAAGCCAGAGACTGTAATGCCATCACAACCATAACAACCTAACAACTGGTAACTAAGACACTCATTGCGGCCAGCAAACTGGCCTGATCTGGACCAGATTGCCCCAAACACCCCAATCGGGATGGAGCCAGCCAGCCAACTTCCTTGGCTGGCAGAAATTTGGGGTCTAGGGACCCTGGAGTTGCTTGGTTTCAGTCTTGGGCAGCTGCACAAACAAAGCTCATTTGGCAGAAGTGAACATGGGATCAGGGTGCTAGAGTTGGGGGTGGTGTGGGGAGGCTTTCCTGGGTGGCCACAGCAGTCCCTGTGGGCCCCGCACAGCACCTGGGCATCTGGCCCCAGTCAGAACAGCGGCAGGAATAGCGGTGGGGCACAGCGGGCAGCTGCATACAGGAACAAGGAGGTGTGAGGCCTGACATGTGCTCTCAACCCTCTGGGTGGGCCTGGTGGCACTAGCAGGTTGGCAGTGATGTGCAGCGAGGCTCTGGGCCACAGATGGGAGGGGAAGTGAGCCAAGAGGGCAAGGCCCTGAGCCAGACAGAGCCAGGAGCAGTGTGAGCGAGGCTGGAGCTAGAAACCCTGATGGTATTGCCGGGGCTGCAGCCCTGAGCCTTTTCAGTCTTGCCCTTGGAACTGAGAGGTCAGCCCCTCTTCAAGGGAAAGGACATGGGAGAAAGTGGAAAGGCCACAGGAGAGATAGGAAATGCTGTGGCCATCTTCAGGAAACACAGCTGCCACGCTCTTCAATAACTATACACAGATAATCTTTGGTCTCAGCTCTACAGAAGAGGAAGCTGAGACTCAAAGAAGGGAGTGTTCAGCAACACCTCACCCACTTCTCAGACCTGATCCTAGTACAACATTGTTTTCCTTGAAAATAGAGGATCCAAAATGTTTAAGGATCTTTGCTGTTTTAGGCAAGAAAAAAATTAGCACAGAGAATTGGTGCTTGGGAAATCATTGGAAAGTTGAAGGAGTGGGTATTAGGCTGGGCACCCAGGAAAGACTCCCTGCCCAGCGGGAGGAGCTGCCCCCTCAGCCACAACTGAATTCTAGGACACTCTGGCACAGCTGTGGCCCGGGAATCAGGAAACTGCTGCCCCCGCAAGTGCCCTCCAGCTCCCACAAAACAGGTCACTGGGCACTGCCTCTGCCACAGCTGCCTGTGCACAGCCTGGATTCTGCTGCAGAAAACCTCCACATCTCTGCAAACCAGTAGCAAACTGCGGGAAGATGCCCCTGACTCACTTCTGCCTTCAAAATATTGTGCAAGTCCATGCGACTGGCAGAAAGGAATTCATATCCAGAAACCTAGCTGCAAAGGAGTTTGGGCAATTTCAGACTTTTGTCTAGGAGGGAGATCTTGCCAATGTACCTCATGTGCCTGGTATTCATAGAAACAGGGTCCGGCTGATGGGGCTCAGGGGATAAGCATTGATCTATAAACCAGGAGGTCACGATATGATTTCGGGTCAAAATTCGGGCCTGATCCCAGTAGAGGCCTGCAGGAGACAGCTGATCAATGCCTCTCATCATTGATGTTTCTATCTTTCTCCTTCTACCTCTGAAATGGATAAATAGTTTTTAAATGGGTCATGCTGTATACATTTGTTATAGTTTTTCACTTCATAGATCACTAATGTCTTTCTTGTTAAAACCATACTTAGAGAACATTATTTATTTATCATTCATTTAAATTGATCTCAGAGAGAAGAAGGGAAAGAGAGAGAAACATGTTCCACTGTTTCCTGCACTAACTGAACTGAGTATTGAATCTATAATCTGGCCATGTGCCCTAACTGGCAATCAATCCATCACTTTCTGGTGTATGGGATAATGCTACGCTGGTACCCTGACCCCAAATTTCAGACCCTAGTACTGTGAGAAAAATACAATTCTGTTGCTTAATCCACACAAATTTATGATATTTGGTTATGGCTGAGTTGACTAATCTATACTAATAAGAGCATAATATGCTAATTAGACCAGGTCTCAACCGGACATCTTCCAGTCATCCTTCCAGGACAAAGCCACAGAGGCAGATGCTGAGGCACAGGTGGTTAGGACCAGTCAGGCAAGCAGGGGAGTAGTTAGAGGCAATCAGGTCAGCAGGGGAGAACAGGTAGGGGAGATCAGGCTGCCAGAAGAGAGAAGTTAGGGGTGATCAGGTAGGTAGGATGAGTGCTTAGGGACAATCAGGCAGGCAGACAGGTGAGCAGTTAGGAACCAGTGCTCTCAGACTGTGAGAGGGATGTTTGACTGCCAATTTAGTCTCGATTCTGGCAGTCAGACATCCCCTGAATGGTCCCGGATTGGAGAGGGTGCAGGCAGAATTGAGGGCCTCCTTCCATGCATGAATTTCATGCACCGGGCCTCTATGTCTATATATATAGAGACATAGATCAGAAGAGCAAACTGATTAACTGTTGTCCAGTCGTACCATATTCTCAAGTTAATGGCTGATTTACACTGCCTTAACTCCAAGATATCCTCATCCCAACCTGTTAAGGATTGGGAAATTATATCAGATAATGCAGACATCTTAACCATAAAGATGGGTGGTAACAAATACACCATGTTGGAAAAGAATCCTAATTCCTACTTTATAAGATACTTAGACTCCATCCTCTCTACAGATTTCTTTATATTTTTTATACTAGAGGCCCAGTTCATGAAATTTGTGCACTCAGGGGGGAATCCCTCAGCCCAGCCTGCACCCTGTTGCAGTTTGGGATCCCTCAGGGGAGGTCTGACTGATGGCTTAGGCTCCCACCACTGCAGCTGCACTTGCCAGCCATGAGCCTGGCTTCTGCTGAACAGCACTAATGCTGTGAGAGTGCATTTACCACCCTGGGGGCAGCTCCTGCATTGAGCGTTTTCCCCCTGGTGGTCAGTGCATGTCACAGGGATCAGTTGTTCCACCATTCAGTTGATTTGCTTATTAGCCTTTTATTATATAGGAAGGACTTCTTTTAATGATTTTGGACTACATCTGATTTGGGATTTTTTCTAAATGCTTCTTTGACATCAGGACCCAACTGAGAGTTCAAAAAGAGGCAGGCAGCAAAGGTGAATTTGACATCTCAAGTGGCTTCTGTTGGTAACCATACCCCAACTTTGATTTTGCTTAAGTGAACAAAGTTCTCATGAAGAGTCACTGTTCTCTGGAAACTTGACTTCATTGTTTTGGTCTTCTGTATACAGATCTTATCTATCCCAGCTTGATATGCAACCAAAGTAGGACAATGGACTGAATTTTATAAACTTTTTTTTAAGTGTGTTTGGCTTTAACAGCATTATAACTTTCAGAACAATTTTCTTTCCTACTTTAAAAAATTTATCCTTAGAATTAAAAATCCTACTGCATTTCAGCCCTTCTTATAGTTGCATTGATTGGTCTTCTAGGAAGCACAGCTGTGCCAATAATCCAGGCTCTGCATCTTTGCAAGCAGGAGGGAAGGCAGGAGATAAGAATTGCCACAGGGAGTCTATATTTAATCTACAACTGGCTTATCCAAGTGTCTCATTGCTCCCTGAGGATCTTACCACATGCACTATTGTGAGAAAAAAAATGATAGGGAAGGAAGGAAAGAAAAGTTTACCCAAGATTGGTCTTCGACTAATTAATTCATTTCAGAATTGGCACAGGAGAAGTTTTTGCTTTGCTAGTAATTCAGACTCTGAGAAAACGAGGCCTTCTCTATACTAGCACTACTTACCTTTCTGACTTTGCTCTGTGGCTGCTATTTGGGGATGGCTGAGCTTTTTCTTGGCAACAATTGTTAAGGCTGCTGGGAGGCATCTGTAAATGGTAACTTCAGTAGCTCCATCAAGGAATCCCCACCGATCTACACTGCAGATTTTTACAGGCATTCACACAGAGGGATAGAGTGGGTATCTGAGACAATTATAAAATTACTTGTGAAATAAGTAAATATACAGATAGTCAAAACACAAAACAAAATAAGTAAACCTTCAGCCTCAAGGGTGAAGATAGAAAAATGCTACTCTTCTTTAAACACAACTTTAAATAGCACATTTGTACCTACCTAAGAACCTTTGTGCTATTAACTTCTCCTAGAATGACCTTCTTTATGTTGTGTGTCTATCTTAATTTCTTAAGAACGAACTTAAATACACTTCTTTCCTAAATATTTCATTGAATAATTATCCATTCTTTCTCTAAACACCTTTAGCATATATTATTGTTATTATTTTTATATCACAGAATTGGAGTGCAAGGGGTGGGGAGGTTGGAGACCAGTTAGGGAATGACTAAGGTCAGTTAGGATTGAGCAATTTATATGTATGTCCTGACTCACCACATGCTCTCTACACTACTTGTGAACAGCAAAAGATTAAATGAGATGACAAATTCTTTTCTTTTATAAGAAAGTCATCAACAATTATGACCTACCTATTTTGTTCTGCTATGTTTATATTTCATTCCTCTAGAGCAAAAGGTAAGGCATCTTCAAAATCACTACACACAGCGTATCTTGGAAACTAAAATTCACCACCATCTCCGCTCAGTTCTAGGAGATGGGGCAGAGCTCAATTTTGGAGCCAGCAGAAGCTACACAACATAAAAAGCTGATACTTTAATTTATAGGATTCACAAAATATAGGAAGAGCCTAAGAAAATGCTTCCTGTCATTGAAGTCATAAGAGCTTCTCTACTGATTATTTTGTAAAAATGGATGATGCATATCTGAAAATACTGCTAAAAAGAGAGATGGAAGAGTGGAGTACTTTCCTTTTTGGTATAGTGCAAAAGGTTCATGAGGTTTAGGCCCAGAGCTCCACATAGTCTTTACCTCCCTTTAAAAGAAGTTTTAGGACAATTGTTTGCAACTGTACACTGTTCAAGATAGTAAGTTAGGAAGTCTACTTACAGAAGACCACCCAGGAAAACCTCAGTGAAACTGAGCCTCTATCTTCTTTGAGCGTAAGGTGGAGGTCTTGTCTTTGAGAACACGAAGAGCCAGTATCTCCAGGGCTTTGAAAACTGGACTAAAAAACACCAGTTTGGTCAAAGCTGTTTATTTGATCCACCCGATGGGACGAAGGGAGCTGTGCTTTCTTTAAAAAGCAGATGTCCCTCCACCAAATTAAATAGGAGCAGGTTTTGTTAGTCTCCAGAAGCAAATAAGTTAACAGACAGCATTTTCTTATTTTAATTTTTTCCATAAATCTTACTTAAATGTTTGATAGCCATTATAATTTGTCCAACTACAAAAAATCAATATTGAAAATAGCTAATCATACTTAGATTGATGTAACAAATATAATATCATCGATTTCTCATTGGTGACTTATAAAATAAAATGATATTTACCAAAAAGAGGACCACAGACTTTGCAAAAGAACCAAAGTTGAAAATTAAGGCCCAGAATTTTTACGGTCCCATTAGCTAAGCATTATTTAGAAGCAGAGACCAGAATAGTTTGTGAATATGCTTGTGCATAGATCTGGGCCAATATCAGTTTCTTTCTCTTATTTACTACACTCCCCAAATGTTTCAAT
Source organism: Antrozous pallidus (assembly GCA_027563665.1). Taxonomy (NCBI): domain Eukaryota; kingdom Metazoa; phylum Chordata; class Mammalia; order Chiroptera; family Vespertilionidae; genus Antrozous; species Antrozous pallidus. The sequence goes on along the minus strand of CM050518.1, from coordinate 83,040,732 downwards.
GTCATAGTCATCATTATAACCAAAATAAAAATTAATTTGACCACATACCATATCTATCCCATAGAACAGCTAGTCTTGTTCTAAGATGGGTGTCTTCAAACTTCTATTTTACTTCTTTTTAGTATAACTCTCTTGAGTCATGTTTCTTCATCTCTTTGAGGTGTCTGGTCTTCAATTTGTTTTGTTTGAAAATAATATAAAGATAATACTCACCAAAGTGGTATCTTCATTTTTACCCTAAAATCTTATATTTTTAGATAATAACAATATAGACCTAAATAAAAAGAGACTGCACACCTGTCTGCATAGGTGATACTGTTGAGTGTTTCTATGATCATCTTTCATTACCCTCATTTTCACTCACACAATTGGTTCCATCCTCACGGAACTACTCTTCCTTTTGGTTTCCATGGCTTATATTCATTTGTTTATATACCTTTGACTGTGTCTTTATTAGTCTTTTCTATACTGGAATTTCTTCTTCTTTTCCTAACTCCCCCCTTTCATTATATACTCTCTTATTAGATAATCAGTTGCATACTCATGGCCGATATTACCACGTATCACCTTAATGATGCTCACGTTTTTACATCTAGCCTCAGATCTTAACATTTGAATTTTTTCTTTGTTCTTCATCTAACATCACTTACTACAATAAGTGTTTTCTGAGCATGGGACTAAATTAGGGTCTGCCTGTAATTTATTTACAAATATTCTCTACTTTTCCTTTGTATAATCAAGGTACTGAGGAATATTTAATTATTTAAAAATAGAGAAAAAAAGAATTAATTAATGTATGGTTTCCTTTTACACACCAAAGCAAAGTCCATTTTTGCTTGCTCATCAGCTTCTCAACTTACGTTCTGCTGATTATAAAATTTGGTGAAGTGGAGAATTGGGGAAGTAGGTGAAGCAAGCTTGATTTATATTGCAGAGGACTGACTCTAAGGAAAGGAAATAAAATTTATTGCCACTGAGAGTAAGGGAGGCATATTTCAAGGCAGGCTATACTGGGTTGGTTATTGTTCTAGGGATAGTTGGAAATGGGAAGGAGGAGTATTTGCCATTTGGGGGAGTTATTGAGAATGAGACAAAGTGACTCAGCTTTCTTTGAATCCCAATTTACTCACTTGTTTAATGTCTTTCTTTTCCACTCAACTATAAAGTTACATAAATGGAGAAACAATGCTTATCCTCCCCAATGCTATATTATCAGCACCTATCAAGTTCTTCCCTAATGGAAGGGCTTTATCAGCATTTCTTGATTGAGACTTAACTCTTTGTTTCTATGTTTCTAAGTTACTTAATATGCTATAACTGTGAGCGTTAGTAAGAGTTACAAGGACACAGATGAAGTAGGGAAAGAGTGTTGCCACTTAATGTGAGGTTATATACATATAACCTAACTAGATTTTTATTAGAGGTTAGATTGAATTACATTATTTTTGAAACTTTAAGAATTAAGTGTAATTTTGCTGGGGTCATCTATGAAGGCTTCTCAGGAATGATAAAACGTAAGTCCGAAAGACCAAAATATGTACAATAGAAAAACAAACTAACATTCTTTTGTGTAGGCAAATGCATTTTATGTATTATTTTGACATTTTGCACTTCTGTGAGCTCAACATTTTCACAGTAGTGTTGGCTCAACCAAAGTCTAAACATAATTATTTTGTTTTAAACCATGAAACACCAGAGTTAATAGGACTCTTAGTGTATTTGTGTTCAGTGTATTTGAATCTGTGATTTGTGTTTAATTTGATTTTGTTCAAATTAAATAATCTTTTTAGGCTTCAATTTCTTTTCATGAAAGTGTGCACAACAGAGTTTGTCAACATTATTTTTTGTAAATGGCCAGATAATAAATAGGCTGTTTATTTTTAGTAAATCATATAAAGACTTTCCAGACCATATGGTCTCTGTTATAGGTACTCCCCTCTGCCATTGTAGTATGAAAGCAGTTGAAGACAATATGTAAATAACTAGGTTTGGCTGGTTTTTTAATAAAACTTTAATTACAAATACAAATTGGTCAGTTTTGCCTTTTGGCCATAATTTTCTGACCTCTGGCATCCTATTTAATAAAAGAGAAACATGCAAATTTGACCATACCTTTGCTCCTGATTGGCTATGTTACCAGCCAATCAGAAGCAGGAGTGGGGCCAAGTGACACGAACTCTGGGCCCCAGGGGTGGAGATGAAATGGTGGTGGCAGCAAGCACCCAGACCCCGGGCACTGTGAGCGGAAGTGGCAGTGAGCACCCAGTACCCGGGGCCAGGTGGTCGCAGGCGGCCGGGGCTGAGCTGAGCAGGGTGATGGCTGAGGGTGAGCCATCAGGTGGACATCCCCTGAGGGCTCCCAGTATGTGAGAGGTGGCAGGTTGAGTTGAGGGACCACCCACCCCTAGTGCACGAATTTTGTGCACTAGGCCCCTAGTGTATATAATAAAAACCTAAGTAACCCTTGAGGTGGAATGACCAGAATGGCCGGTAGCTATGATGCACACTCAATGCAGGAGCTGCTCCCTGGTGATCAGTATGTTCCCACAAGGGGAGCACCGCTTAGTCAGAAGCCAGGCTCACTGCTGGCGAGCACACTGCTGGTGAGCACAGTGGCAGTGGCAGGAGCCGCTCCTGCCTCCTTGCCAGCGCTAAGGAGCAGCAAGCCTGGAGATAAGGAGCAGCAAGCAGGCAGGTGGATATCCCCTGAGGGATCCCAAACTCTGAGAGGGTGCAGGCCAGGCTGAAGGACCATCCCCCTCCCAGTGAATGGATTTTATGCACCAGACCTCTAGTATAGCAATAAGTAGCTAATGGATAGATCACAGCAAATAAGTAGGATAGTAACTGAAACATGCTTAGCACAATACTTGGCACATGGTACAACCACTGAATAAATTATAGCCATTATGGTCATTAAGCAAAGTGTTTTATTAGATATATACTTTAATTCTATATTAATATTTACTTAGTTTTTATTTTACGACAAGTTCTATGTAATTAGATGTAGGTATGAAAGATGATAATATAAAAGAAAATGAAGTATATAAATAAATTATGAAGATATAAACAGTAAAAGAAAATTCTCTTCCATAAAAGAAAAACTGGTACCTTATTTGTTTTACCATCATAAGCAAATTGAGAGCTGAGTAAAATATATAAAGCAATTACTGGAGACCATGCAAGATAGACCTTTAATTTTTTGGGGGAGAAGTAAAGCTAATAAAGTGAACCCTGTGATAACCCTGACTTTCTTCTTTGGAGCACTTTTAAGACTTTTGTGGAAGGAGGGGAATCCCAAGAATATAACGACTGTCTCATTGAGTTGAATATAAAAAAGGTGGAGGTCAGAGAAGTGAAGATGCTTTGAATGTATATGGACAGCATACTGGCAAGCAGGAAAATATGCAAGGAATGCCTCAGCAATCTGATCCTGATAAGTATTCCCTTGACATATTGGCTTAAAAAAGAAAAAAAAAATCTAAAATAACAACCATTGTAGATCTGTAAGCTACAATTTCAACAGCTCATAGAAAGCTGTAAGATTAGAGCTAAATATCCCCTAAAGTACAATCTTGGTCTCAGTCTAACAAATATTTAAAACAAGTCTCAAAAAGAACAAACTCATCCCCTATCTCAACTGTGCCACAACATCAACACCATCTCAAAAAATATGACAAAATTGAGGCATTCAAAAACATGATATTTGCAATTTGCAACAACCCAGTGAAAAATTACTGTATATGGAAAGAAGCATAAACTGTGAGTCATAGCCAGAAGAAAAATCAGTCAATAGAAACATTAAAAATTATAGAGGTTATAGAATTAGCAGGAAATAACAGCTATTATGAAAATACTGAAAATTTAAAGAAAAACACAAACATAATGGGAGAATTGGAAGACATGAATTTGGAGTTGCTACATAATGTCAAATAAAATGGGTATCTAGACAAAGAGTATTAGTAACGAGGGATTTTTCATGGTTAATCAATGAAATAAGACGACAATCATAAGCATCAATACTTGTATATTCAATAATAGAATTTCAGTATACATGAAACCAAACCTGAGAGAATTTGCAAGAGGAATAGGCAATTCTATAATCATCACTAGATGTTTAAATGTCTCTCAACACTTGATAGAATGAGGGAAAATCAGTAAAGACATACGTGATTTATTTGAACAACATTTATTAAATAAATTTCTTAAATGATATTTATGGAAGAATACACTAGCGAAGTGCAGAATGCATATTCAAGTGTTGAAGCAATATTTATTAAGATAGATCACATGCTAAACCTTCAAACCTACCTTAATAGATTTAAAAGAAATAAAATTAGCCCTTGGCTCAGTGGATAGAGAGTTAGCCTGCAGACTGAAGGATCCTGGTTGATTCTGGTCAAGGGCACATGCCCAGGTTGAGGGCTTGATGCCCAATAGGGGGCGTGCAGGAGGCAGCCAAAGAATGATTCTTTCTCATCATTGTTGTTTCTATTTCTCCCCTTTTCCTTCCTCTCTGAAATAATAAAACTACATTTTTAAAAAGAAATGAAATTATATAATGCAGGTTTCCTGCCCACAACAGAATTAAACTAAAAGCAAAGCAATAAGATATGTGGAAACTCTCGACTTATTTGAAAACTAACAAGTAGTAAATAGGCTGTTTAAATAAAATTTGACAAAAAATGCATCACAAGGGAAATTAGAAAATATTTGTACTGAGGACTAAATTTGTGAGATGAACATATTTATAGTTTTAAGTTCTTCTTTTATTTGAAAGGGGGAAAAAATTCCAAGTCAACTATCTAAACTTCCACTTTAGTAAGGTAGAAAAAAGAATAGAATAGATCCAAATTAGAAGAAAATAAACATAAGAAAGGAAATCAACACAATAGGGAACTAACAAACAATGAAGTTAACAAAATCAAAGTTGATTCTTTCAAAAAGATTCACAAAATTAATAAAACCATAGCTAAACTAATTAAGAGAGAAAATACAGATGACAAATATTAATGAAAAGAGAGAAGTCATCATAATAGATCCTAAACACTTGAAGAGGATGCCAAGAGAGTATTAGAAACAACTTTATGTCAACAAATTTACCACTTAGAATAAATATTGCTCTTCCAAATTATTTTCTGTTAAACTAATTTCCCCTTTCATTTTTGTCTAATCTGGTTTTGTTGAGGGGTGTGGTGTAAGGAAACTCCTTACCTTGGGTAGGCTTTGAGCTTTGTCTTGTGTTCCTCATGCCCTTCACAGAATGCATGGGCTTTGAAGTAAGATTGATTGACTTCAAATCTCAGTTTTGCCCAACCAAGAACACATTAACCATGTATTCTTGACTGGACAAGTGAACTCTCTGAACCTTAGTTGTCTCAACTGTAAGATTGAGAAAACAACTAGATATAGTTGTTGCATTAAATGGGCTAACAAATGTAGAGTTTATAGTAAATTCATATGAATCAGTAATTATTTAATGATAGATTGTTCTAGCCTTTCACCCAAAGTAACTCTTGAGGTAGCAGGAAATTTGTAAGTGGGGGATTAGAATTATTTGCATATATAACAATGAAGCTGTTATGAGAATTTAAAAGAAGGAAAGGATATTTCACCAAAAATAGCACAAATACACATGGGGAAAAATCAATCAGTATAGAAAAATAGGTATATATTTGTATTAAGATATTATAGAGACAAAAACAAATTAATTGCTTGTTTTTTCTCCACCAGGTATAAGCCATGTAGACAAATAGACAGAATACAGATTTACTGGCAAACCGACCCTCTCTTACATATATGCTCTAAATGGTTGATGTGGATATCTTGTAATGATCTGCAGTTTGTTTATTTTGTAGCCTTTGTATTTGAAATACATGTACTGGTGTCTTTCCCCAATGTGGAGAATATTTGGACTTCCAGCTTTCAGGAAAGTCATGGACATCTCCCCTTCAATATGGGGAAGAAGGAACACTTTGTCTTATTTTATTGTGATTATTATTATTACTTTTGGCCACAGCCTTAAAATTGCCAAGGGATAGTTCTACCACAGCTCTGGCCACAATGCCCTGGATGCCCTCCTCCAGCATCTGCCTTTAATCACAGACAATATGGTTTGTGTTTAGACTCGAATGACTGTCATCATCTAGCACTAATGTTCTCTGTCACAGGGGCTTAACAACCCATTAGGGGAACACTCTCAGAGACTTTCAAATTCAATATTCTCTCCAAACTCCTGGCTTTTTATTCACCATGCCATGCGGGTTTCCAAGGCGTGGTGCCCAATGGTATTATTTTTTCCAAAGAGGTCATGGACGAGAAGTGTGTGTGTTTTTTTTCTTTCAAGTGTATATTTCAGCACATTTAACACGCAGAACCACCATAGTCCCTATGTTGAAGTCTGCATTCACAGATAGCCTACATTTAGGACTCAATCTGATTTTACAATAGAAAGCGCACATGCTTTTGGATTGCATAATATGCAATTACCCAGCACATGATTGAAATGAATTACAAACTGTTGTTGATTTTCTGCATGGAGCTTACTTGGCTCTTTGATATATATTTTCTCATTAGCTTCCCCTTGATTTATTTATGATATTGTTATGCATATAAAGGACAGATTGCTGAAGTTCACATTGCAATGACCGAATTAGCAGTTGAAAAATTCATGGTTATAATGTGCAGATGATTCCCTGAGCTTCTGAAGGTGTGCTCTAGTCTCTCTTATGCCTGTGAAGCTGCCAATTCCATTTTTACAACGCTTCTCACATCTGTCCTCTCTTTACCTTTCCCAGGACCACCATTTCAGACCTTGTCCTCTCTCGCCTGGAAAATTGCAGTATTTTTCTAATCATTTCCACACACAGTCTAATCCCCTTCAAGTTCATGCTTCTTAGTGCTGTTAGATGGATAGTCCCAAATCACTGTCCTGGTTATGTTACTTCCAAATCCAAGAGGAAAGATGAAGGAAAGAAGATAAGATGAGAGAAGAGCAAGAAAATCTCTCTAAGGGAAACAGTGATGCAGACAGATAGGGGGAAGGAAGGGAATGGGAAAGGAGAGAAGGCTGAAAGGAAGGTAACTGTGCATGTGATAGTGGGAAGGCAGTGATGTTCTGTCCAGGTGATTTCTGTCTGGTATCACCTTTCTTTAATAGGACTAATTTTTTATGCAATTGGAATATAGGCCAGTGATGGTTTCTGCAGTTACACACTTCAGTGGGACATTTCTATTTTATTTGCCTAACCAGCCACTTCTCCACATGTGCACCTCTCTGCTTGTCTAATTGGCAGACTATTGTCACTGCATCCAAGTACAGGACATTATAATTAGGCGAATTTCAAATATTTATGGGAAAAAGAGAGCCATCCTTCTCTGGCCCCCTCTCAGCAGCGGCCATTATTGATTGGTTGGTGATGAATTAGGAAGATGTGTTGAGAGGATTGGTAGAGGGTACAGAGGACAGAATGGTTAGTGTCTATTATGCCACATGTGTTTAAAGTCTTAGGCATACAATGAGAGAAGAAAGTTCTTTAGCAGCTTTAATTTTCTCCCAGTCTGAGAAACTGTCTGCATTAGGATATGGGAGAAAATAAGGAGGTCACTACATAGTAGAGATGGAAGTGTTATATCTTTCTTTTTATGATTCTAAAGGCCAACTTACAAAGAAAAGCCATAGAAGCAGCTTTAAAATTCAGAATTATAACATACAGATTTAGTGCCTCACAAAATCAAAAATTGGAAGAGTAGAAATATTAATAATTACTTCTGTTAAAAAATGGAAGGAGCCCTGACCAGTTTTGCTCAGTGGATAGAGCGTCGGCCTGCAGACTGAAAGGTCCCAGGTTCGATTCTGGTGAAGGGCGTGTACCTTGTTTGCAGACACATCCCCAGTAGGAGGTTTGCAAGAGGCAGCTGATCAATGTTTCTCTCTCATAGATGTTTCTAACTTTCTCTCTACCCTCCTCTCAGTAATAAAAGAAAAAAAAATCAATAAAATATATTTTAAAAAATAAAAACATAAAAGGAAATAAGAAACTAAAAATGTAATACACTATCTAATAAAAGAATATTATGCAAATTAACCACCACTCCACTATACCCACAAGCCACATCCACCAGCCAATCAGGAGTGAGCATGCAAAATAACCCAACCAAGATGGCAGCAGCCACAGAGCAAGCATCAGGCTTGGGTTTCCCCAGCAATGGAGGAAGCCAAGCTTTCTGCACACCCTGGCTAGCCCAGGCCTCCCCTCAAGGCTTCAAAGTTTCAATTATAGAAGATAAATAAATCCCAACAAAAATGGTGGCAGCCACAAGCTGGAGAGAGCAGGAGGCTTGATTGTGAGAAGGATGTCCGACTGTGAGTTGGACATCCCTCGAGGGGTCCCAGATTGAAGAGGGTGCAGGCTGGGCTGAGGGACACCCCTCTCCCCACCTGTGTACAAATTTCGTGCATCAGGCCTCTAATGAATTTAATAATATTCTTAATTATGAAACATACAAAACAATGACATGCCTAGAAGGAGATCTGAAAACTGTTAGCTTCCTTTATTAACTAAAGTGATAGGTAAACAAGTTCAATCATGTGGTTTTACATAACTCTCCATAAAATCTTATTCAAATCATAAAAACTCAAATGAAGAATAAGAATTTTTAAAAGGGCATACATTACTTATTAAAATAAATGCTGCTACCTTTATTAACTCATTCTAATGATACAAATTCCTGAACATTTGGTTTGAAATTATGTTTATTTTCCCACCAATATATCTCTATTAGCTCAGAGACAAGAATGAACCAATTAGTTAATTATTACTCTTTGCAAGAATACATAATTTAATCATATTTGTGCCATGCATTGTCCGCACCATTCCTATAAACAGATGAACAATATGATCAAACATTATTATTTATTTTTATTTCTTAATTTTCTTAAATATATTTTTTATTGATTTCAGAGAGGAAGGGAGAGGGAGAGAGAGATAGAAACATCAATGATGTGAGAGAGTCATTGCTAGGCTGCCTCTTGTATGATCCCCACTGGCGACTGAGTGCCACAACCTGGGCATGTGCCCTTGGCTGGAATCGAACCTAGGACCCTTCAGTTTACAGGTAGTTGCTCTATCCACTGAGCCAAACCAACTAGGGCACATTATTGTCATTTATAATTGTGATAAGCTTAAAAACCTGTTGAATTTTTTTTAAATATCTAAAATACATTTGAAAGTTAAAGAAGAGGTAATGCATGATTTTCATGTAGATTATTTTAGAGAGCATATTTTGGTATTAATGCTGGATACCAGTAGAACTTAAAATGTAAATCTATCTATATATATTAAAAGCCTAATATGGTGTCTGGTTGGCCATTCAACCAATCAAAGCATAATATGCTAATAATATGCTATTGATGCTCAATTGCTATCTATGATGTGCAGTGAGCACTAGTGGACAGATGCTCTGACTGGTAGGATAGCTTGCTGCTAGGGTCCAGCCAATTGGGACTGAGAGAGACAGGCGATACATGCCCTGGAGCCCTCCTATGGTCCCTCTCCAGCTGGCCAACCTCCCGTGTCCCTCCCTGGCCCTGATTGTGCACCAGTGGGTTCCCTCAGCCTGCCCTGCACCATCTTGCAATCCAGGACCCTTTGGGGGATGTTGGAGAGCGGATTTTGGCCAGATGGCAGAATGACTTCCCGCTATGATGCACAATGACCACCAGGGGGCAGATGCTCAATGCAGAAGCTGCCCCCTGGTGGTCAATGTGCTCCTGCAGGGAGTGTGCCACAGCCAGAAGCCAAGCTCGACTCAAGGCTGACAAGTGCAGCAGCAGTGGTGATAGCCTCTCCGCCTCCATGGTAGCACTAAGGATGTCCGACTTTTGTGCATTGGCCTCTAGTGAATTATAATTTAAGATTAAAAGTGAGTACACAGCAACCAAGATGTCCTTTAATAGGTGCATGAATAAACAAACTATGGTACATTTTAAACAATGAAATATTACTCAATGATAACAATACAGAAGCTATCAAGTCATGAAAAAATGGAGAAAATTTAAATTCACACTGATAAGTGAAAGAAGCCATAAGAACAGGCTACATACTGTAGAGTCCCAACTCTGTGATATCCTGGAAAGGCAAAGTCATGGGAGAGAGTAAAACATCAGTGGTTGCCTGGGATTGAGAGGGCACTTGTGCTCAAGGCTAGTTGGTTTCAAAACATATTTTTTCCCCTAGATGAGCAGCATATTACTAACCTTCAGACAGTTGAGCCTGTGGTAAGTCCTAGTTGTATAAGTTGTACACGACTTTGCAAGGCATAAGAAAGTATTGTCCAACTAATTGTGGGATGAGGTGCTATATAAGAAACAAAGCATTTAGGCATGTATAAGTTTTCTCTTCATTTTTAAAGAAATTAGCAGTGGTAATTGTCAGCAATGAGAAATGAGTGTATTCTATATATATATATAAAAGATCTATAGTCAGAAAACTCACAATCCAAGAAAAGTCTTTGTTTCTACCTAGAGAAAGTGGTAAATGAATACCAATGGATATGCTTAAATTTAAAATGTACGAACATGCAAATGTTTTTTCCATGATTCCCTGATTATTTCAGCTTCTTCCATTATTTTATAAAATATAGGCTTCAAAAATATTGAATAAGAAAATTTCTACTGTATGTTTGTTGTTGTTTTTTTAGAAGAAAATCAAACAAAATGCCTACAATATGTGTGTGGGGAGTGAGGGCAACCTGGGTAGAGTGTGTTTCTTAATTTTTTGTCTTCTAGAGAAAATGAAAATGCCAAAGATAGTGCCACTTGTTCAGTGATACATAGTAAAATTAAAAGCAAATGAGTAATAGGAAATAGTGTCTCTAATAGTGATTTTCAAGAGATGGTCAGCAAAGTTTTAGTATATCTTAGAAACTCTCTTAAGATCAGCACTGGAGGCAAAAGGAGCAGAGATGTAATCACCTGACCTCTATTATAACAATATAGCTCTGTTTACTTGTTTTATATTTCATATGTAAGCATATAATTTTGTTCAAATAAATGCTTTTTTGGCTAAAAAGTATAATTCGAAAACTGATGGTCTAGAGATTATGCTTTGAAAATTCAACCTATATGTCACAAAATCAAATGTAAAAATAACCATGTAGAAAAATGAAAAGGGCTATGTGAGATAATTCTAATAAAAGGGAGATAAAGGTGAAAAATGTTAAATGGATTTTGCAAATGCATGCTGAAGAAAATATATTGCAGAAAAATAGGTCCTCTAACAAATGAGAACAGTCACTGAAAAGCCATCATTTAAAAATTGTTGATATATTAGACTCATTTAAATCAATTTAATAATAACATGAGGGAAAAATAAATTTCATTCATTGGAAGGATCTTTTAAAATATATTTTAAAATATATTTAATTATATACTTGTGGACATTTATATCTGGATAATTTCATATTATATCATTTTATATAAACAAATTTGGTTGCATTTTTAATAAATCATTTAAAGTTTAATTTGTAGAGATTTTGTTTATTTATTTAAGGGAGACCAAAGGACATATTCCAAAATAAAGAAAAAAAATAGAAGTGTGTTGAAAGTGGCATTGCTGTAGTAGGCATTTAATGTAATAGGCAAGAAATATAAGATGTATCCCTAAACTTTTAGATTCAAAGATATTTAAGGTTAGGGTGAAATATACACATTACTCATTTTCTTTTGGATTTAGTTCAAATTTTTTAGCCTCACATTTGATGTTTTCTATTAATTGACACAATATTCATTCTTTGCTCTTACTGAACAACAGTTATTAAATATTCACTATGTGGAGGGCAGTACATGGCATGATAAACATGTTATTTTAAAACTTTCTTTTATATTATTTTATTTAGTATCTTTATCTTTTGTCAATTTAAATTCTATTAATTCTTTAAAATCTAACTCAGGTCTTGTTCCATGGAGCTCTCGCAGAAAGCTCAGGCCCACAAAGATTATTTCTTCTTTGAAATTCCTAAAATAATTAAAATGTGACTGTTAAAACATATGCTTGACTGTGGTATTTCATGTGTCTGCCACTTCCAACCGAATTTAAACTGCTTGCTGAATCTTTAATGAATTCATATTTGCTGAGTGTTGAATGATTATAATTCCTGAGATTAAGGTCTTTGTCTATTCTATTTCTTCCAAAAATGACAATATAATTTGGCAGTCACATGATGACAAATAATTGTGTGTTTAGTTTCCAATAGAATAGTGGAATGAATGATCTTTTCAAGTCACAAAATTACACATTCACAACCCATTCTCACCTGTTATTTTTAGTGGTATTATTATCAGAATTCTACTATTTGGTGGGTAGAAAACAAGAAAGCTAAGTTCTCTTTATCTGTCAATGTCCAGTAGTACCTGACCCACACCTACAGATTCTGATACCTGTACCAGTTTTGAGATTATGAGGAAAAGTCATTAAGGGTTAAACTCTGGGAAATGAATCAACTTTTAAAAAAATATATAGCAAATATGTTCTTTTACGTTTTATTTTCCAATCCTTTCTCTTGTTTGTTTTCACCCCTAAGTTAGCATTCATTGTCAGGAAAATGACTCTAAGAATGCACATTCAGTAATTAAGCAAGTAATTCCAGACAGAAAAAAGCTTTCTTAAGTTCCACTATTGCCCATCACTTCTCAACCTTGGTGCTTCTATAATGATCCACATTTCTTTAAATTTTAATGTAGTCCTTTCTGTGTATTTGTACTTCCTCTGTTTTGGTTATAACCCTTCTCATGACTGATAGGAACTGAATGATATTCAATCTTGTGCCTATTACTGCCTCCAGTATAGTGTCTTCAACGGGGTAGGGTCTCTGCACATGTCTTCTGAAAGCAAAAAGTGTATGTGTGTGTGAATGTGTGTGTGTGTGTGTGTGTGTGTGTGTGTGTGTGTGTGTGTGTTTGCTTGCATGCCGGCAGAGAAACAGAAGGATGGCCAATTAGGAGCTAAAAGAAAAGGGGATTTTTTATTAAGTGTCTGAACAGTTCATCCAGATTTCCTGTTTCCAATGCATCTTGTTCCATCCCTCATAGAAACATAAACCCATTGCAATCCACTTGAAGTTTTCTTTACTCCACTGATGCTCTTGTGACAAATTTTAGAAATGACTTCATGTAACTAAATGCTGTTGAAATTTCTCAATTTCTTTGTATTTTCTTCTGGACTTTTATAATTTTATAATAATATTTAGAATTATTCCTTTATTGGTAAAACTATCTAAATTTTTTGCTTCACTGATCCACTTCATTTGTCTCACCCAGCTGTATAGGGCTACAACTAAGTCCTACTACATTGTGCTAAGTGATGGGAATACTAAGATAAAAAAGAAACACAAAGTTGATTCTTTTTAATGAGACAAATAAGGTATTCAAGTAGTGATTGACAGGAATGGATCAGCTTAGATCCAACAGTTGTAGAAGTCCTCTCCAGGAGGGCAGTGGTGATATAAACCTATACTGCCACAATGATCCCACCTGAGGCATGATATGGAGCTCATTGGGCAAATAGTATAGTGTGAGTAGAAGTGCTGAGGATGAAAAAACAAAAAAGAACCTAGTACTGTGTGTGGGAAAGAACACAAAGTTTGCTGAAAGATGAGACTGGTGCCCAACTGGCATAGCTCAGTGATTGAACATTGACCTATGAACTATGAGGTCACAGTTTGACTTCCCACCTAGGGCACATGCCTAGGTGGCATGGTTGAACATTGACCTATGAACCAGGAGGTCACAGTTTGATTTCCCACCTAGGACCCATGCCTAGGTGCATGCTTGATCCCCAGTGTGGGGCATGCCTGAGGCAGCCAATCAGTGATCCTCTCCATCATTGATGTTTCTATCTCTTTCTCCCTCTCCCTTCTCAGAAATCACTAAAAATATTAAAAAAAAAAAGCCGAGGCTGGATAATGAAATGGCCAAATTATGCAGGTCTGAGGCTTGGAAAATGAGTAGGTGTTATCTTATAGGTCAAGGAAAGCCTTTAAGGGTATTAGGCAGAGGAATAAGCTGATCCAGTGACTGTTTTTAAAAGATTACTCTGCTGTGGGAAGTACTGCTTGGAAGAAGAAAAGCATGGCTATCTCCTGCCTCCCTCTCTAGTCTTGGATAACATTTCTGCTATTTTGTTTATTTCTTCCACCTGACTCTTATACAAGATTTTCTCTAAGTTTTGTTTTCAAGTCAATGTTGTTTTTTTCCTTTTCCTGTAATATCCCTTGAAAATCCCACCTAGTGTTATATTTTTAACACTCACTGATAGCATAATGCTTTCTAAAAATAAATCTTCTGGATTTATTTCTGTCCTGTACATTTTATTTCCACCTGAACAGATTCATTTGAATATCCATGGACAGCTAAGATTCAAAATTACAGAACAGAATTATTTCATTTTCCTAAAATGCCTCTTTTTCATTTATTTTCTATTCCAATTTCAGCAATTTTAGGTAGCTGAAATGGGTATGGTCAGACAAAATCCAAATATCCTGGGCATGTGCCCTGACCAGGAATTGAACCATGATCTTCTGGTTCATAGGTAGATGTTCAACCTCTGAGCCACACCAGCTGGGCTTATTTAAAAAGATTTAGAAATATCACATCTATAGGAAAGTTTGAGTTATAAATAAAAATATTGATTTTCTTCAATCTTTTGATAGTAAGTTGCTAACCTGTTGCCTCATTCCCCTAAAATATTTTGTGCATTACTTATAGACAAGGGCATCTCCTATAAAGCCGTGATCTATTTCAAATAAAAAATGACCATTTACACATTTTTCCCACCTACCTACTCCTCAGACCCACTCAAAATTTGTCAGTTGCCTTAGTAATGTTTTGTCTGTTAAAAGGATGTATTAGTTGTTAGGTCTCTTTAGTCTGCTTCAGTCTGGATAAGTTTTTTAGTCATTTATTTATTTAGTCATTTATTTATTTACTTTTAGGACCTTGAAGTTTTCAAAGAGTATTTTTGAAATTGGTTTGTAAAATTTAAATTGCATGATGTTTTGTGATTGGATTCAGGTTATGCTTCTTTAGCAGGGAAATCATAGTAGTGTTCTCATTGCAGCCTCTCAAATGTGCATAGTTTTTATTTGCCTCATATCTGATGATGTTCAATGTGATTACTTGATTAAGCTGTTGTCATTTAAGTTTCTCCAACTAAAGTACCTCTGTTTCCTTTTGTAATTAATAAATATTTTGTGAGATGGTACTTTGTGACAATACACTTCCCTCATCAAACTTTCACATTATTTTTTTATTTATATCTTTATGCACTCAGGGTTTATTATTTCATTTAATGGGATCTTCAGCATTTGCCTGAGAATTTGTTAGAGATGCAAATTCCCAGGTCCTATTTCAGATTTGCTCAATTACAATCTCTGATGGTGGGTCCCAGACATCTTTTTTAACTGTCCCTCCAGGTGAGTGAGAGGGGTGCAGAAGCACCATTTGAGCACTAAATCTCAACCCTGACTTTATATTAAAAATCACCTGAGACAACCTTTAATACTACCAAATCTTGGGTCTCATCCTTAGAGACTAGACATAAATTGCTCTTGGTTGGAGCCTCGTTACCAATATGTTTTTGTTTCCTAAAATGATTCTAATGTGCAGCCAGGGTTTAAAACCATGGGAGGATTTTATTTGATGCCGTGGTTCTTCAACTTGGCTCTGTATTGTAATCAGAAAGGAGCTTCAAAAAATACTGATGCCTGGGTCTCACCCATAGAGACTCTAATTTAATTAATCTGGAATGCAGCATGAGCATCATACTTTAAAAGTATTATAATCACTAGAGGATTTTCAAACCTACTGATGCTCAATTCAGGCTATTCCCTTTGCTGATTTGATCAGAAATTCTATGAGTAGGGTCCAGCATCATCAGTTGAAGATGTCTCCAGGAGGTTACAATGTACAGTAGTAAGTTTGAGAACTAGGATCTAGGTCCCTCTACACTTCATAGTGTATTCCATCATAAGGCTACCCCCTTTTAATAATAAAACGATTCCTTGTGAATCTGTAATACATGCTAGCACGGTGCTAAGACCTTTGATTTAACTATCATTATCAAAATAACTCCCTGCAATTTATGATATTTCCACATTATGCATATGAAGAAATTGAGCAAATAATTGCCCCAATTCACACAACCAATATGTCGAAAAGCAAGCATTTAAACCTGGCCTCTGTGACTCCAGAAAATTTGCTTTTAACAATTACATTCTAGCTCTTTCACTCCTTTTGTGTAAAGCTTGCCTTTTGGGGGCTCGTTTATTTCATCTGAACAAACATGGCTTGATTATAATAGGTATTACACTAGGTTTCAGACATGCACAGATTCAAAGAAGAAAATAACAGGCACACAGATTTCAGAGGTCCAAGGAGCTTCTCCCCAAATGGGAAGCATCTTGGTTGGGTGGCATATTAAAGGTCCAATACCATATTGTGTCTTAACAAGGGAGAATGGAGTAAGTAGCTCAGGATTCAGAGTCAGGCAGAAGTTAGCTGAATTCTGCCTTTGCCAACATCTCTCTAATTTTTTTTTTCTGCCTATGGAATGGGGAAATAATATCATTGTTCAGGATTTCTGTGAAATTTAAATGATGAAAAATTAGTAATGCATCATTCCTGGCTTGTAGAAGATGCTTATTAAATTATGATCATGCCACCTTCATACCTCAGAGTTGAGGACCCCCTTTGAATGACTGGGGTTCGAAAAGTCTCAGTTCCTCAACATTCGCTCATTTTTTTCCGGGGTTCAGAGGTCACTTGGCCCCCGAGGCATACCTGGCATTCTAACCCCTTCAGATCCCACAGCCTTCGAGTCGCTGGCTCCAGCCTGTGGGAGGTAGAGGCAGGGGAGGGTGGGGGGCTTGGACTGTGGGAGATCAACCCAAGGACTTGTATGCATGCATATGGGCGTGGCCAATGGATACAAGACACTGGGGGGGACATGTGAGTGCATGTGCGGGGGGATAGGGGAGGCCAGAGGGAGGTCAATGGGGGGGGGGGAATGGAAACATATGTACTGCTATTTGTAATACTTTAAAAAATAAAATATATATATTAAAAACTATGATCATGACTTCAAGATTTCTTTTGTAAAATGTCTTTCTTCAAGGTAGAAGGCAGATTGGCGGAGGGGGACAGGTGCAAAATACATGTGATTTAAACATTCTTTTAGCAGCACTGATATTATTACCTAAGAGATGTTAGAGATACAAACTCTTGAGCCCCACCCTCAATTTTGTAATTCAACAAGAACTCCAGGAGATTTGTATGTGCAAAAAGTTTAAGCAGGTGTTCTACTAAAGGTATGGAAGAAGGAACACATTTTGGTTAAACTTAATGGGACATGTGGGAAGATTGGTAGTTGGGAAGAGAGTGGAGATTAGGAGGGCATTTAGAGAGATTTCAGAATATGAAATTTAATTCTCAATTATACACAATTCTCCTCCAAGCCAGCCCTAACCCACCATCTTCTCTTTCACAGAATTTGGCTACAGGTTTGGAACTCCTTTTCTCATGACTATGCAATTCTAACAGTGGTTATCCAAAGAATCTTGTTGACTAGTTGCTGAGGGTTTTCCTTTAAACCTTTGAGTGAAGTCATTATTTATTTTCAGGCTATGACTTTGTTCTTTTCTCTCAAGAGGAAGTGTTTGAGGTGGAAATGAACTAGCTAGGTATTATAGAAGGGGTTGTATACCATCATCCATGTCCTTATGATTGAAAAGAAAATGTCATTCAATCTCATGATAACAATTGTCATAAACAAAGGAAATGAAATGGCAGGCACAGTTAGCCCACATTTTCTTCATACTACTAAGTGATTACAATTGCTTTATGTCTGTTGTCTATTTTGTATACTTTCTCGGTAGAATATGCAGTGATTGTAATTACGAAATTCCTACTATTGTGTTTGCAGTGACTTAAAATTTTGATTGCTCTTGTTCCAATTACATTCATGGCATTACTGTATGATTTTTTTCTTCAAATGGCAT